>OY821519.1:195355385-196026218 GCA_963682025.1 Cordilura impudica | reverse complement strand
CACACTGCTCGTAGGCCTGACTTTAGGTGAGTGTGTTAAAGCGCTGACCAAAAAGTGCAAGTACGAGTGTATGTGAAGTTCACGGTTCAAAACCTCACGGCCGCCCTAAGTAGAAAAAATTTTCATATAGAAACAACCTATTCAATTAAAAACATAACAATTATCACAATGTTCAATAAATCGCTGATGAAGGCTGAAATGCCAGAAACCGGTCCGATTAAGAATACAGTGCAGTTATGAATTTTTGAAATATATGCTTTCTTCTTCTCTACCACGCACCATTTAAACAAAATTAAAAAAAAAAATTGCATATTAATTACAGTAGTAATTGCAATATGTCTGAAAAATGACTATAAATCTAACAAAACAGAAAATATTTTTCTTTGCACAAAATACTTAAAAGTTTTTTGTGAAACTGAATAAAGAATCATACGACACCTCGGTTTATAGATAACATATGTTCTTAACTCAAACATACATATGTTTCCATTAAATAAATAAAAAAAGTGGTTTCAAAAACCCTAAATTTCAATTTCATGTGATTTTAAATTCACTCTCAAGGGCTAGTTAGCCACACGTAACCTTAACCAAACGTGTCAGCTGTTATTTTCTGTTACATGAAAAACACTTAGAGCAGTTATCGATCTCGAAAATAGATTTTTGCTACGTTTGTACGTGACATTTGGGAACAGCTGATAAAGTTTGGTTAATTTTACACAGCAACATGCTGGTTCCTTTTTACGTTCTATAATTGCACTAAGTGACAACGTTACATTTACGGTACGAATACATTTCAACAACGTATGGCTAACTAGGCCTTTATTCAAATAACGTTTCAAGAACAGGGCTGATATTTTCAATATATTTTTTTTCTTCAAATAATCTTTACTACAAATTCCTTAAAAATTGCTGTAAAATATTTTTTTACCCTATACCACTATGTGGTTTGGGTATAATGACTTTGTGCTGCTGTTTGTAACAACCAAAAATATTTGACCTACACCCATCTGTAATTATACCGATCGAATCAGAATCATTATCTGATTCGATTTAACGATGTCCGTCCGTCTGTGTGTCCATGTAAAGCTTGTAATCAAACTGCAGGTCGCAATTATGAATATATTTTGATGAAATTTGGTATTTGATCTTCTATCGGCCATGGGATGAACGCTATTGAAATTGGTGAGAATCGGTCCATGTTCAGACCTAGCCCCCATACAAATGACCCCTATGAAATCAACATATATTGCCATAAGATCCAAATTATCATACAAATCTTAGTCAAATTGGGTTTGTATGTATATACATATTACATCCGTTAATCAGTAGTCAAAAAAAAATCCCTATTGGACAACTCTTAGTCATAGTCCCCATATAGAGCTGCTTCCCGATCTTCACTTAAATCTATCAAAAAAGAAAAACATTGCACTGATTCTTCTCAAATTTTGTTTGTATATATTTTTGCAAAATACAAGAGACTGACATGGTCAGGATCGGTCCATTTTTGGGCCTAGTCCCCATATAGCATCCGATATGAAATTTTTCATATCTGCAGCCAAAAAAATTAAGAAAAATCCCACTCAAATTTGGTTTATGCTTATTTTCTATATCCAGTTAGTTGGGTCTGAGAGATAGGGTCTCTAAACGCATGGTATAGGGTATCATATAGTCGGTCTAGACCGATGTAGTTTTCTTACTTGTTTAATAATCGCTAATTCTCTAAAACTACAAAATCGTAGACTGTATGTAGACTTTATATAAGCCTAAAAGTACTCTCAACTTTTATAGAAGAGTAAATTTTAAAGATACAAAAAATTTTTTGTAAGAAATTTGACAGAGTATAACCGCAAATTAAATTTTTAACCCAAAAGTACACATAAAAGTGAAACGATTGTCAGTCTCTAAATAAACCAAAATTTAAATTGATTTTACTAGATATCGAACGCGGCGATTAGCGCCCGGATTGTGATAACGTTCAAACATTTCCCACACCACAATGGGGGATTGCTTGAGGTTACATTTCTCACATTATTATAACTGTACTAAAACAAAATTTCCATTAAAGAAAAGTTGAATCAAATTTTCCTTTGTTATAAAAATCTTGTCATTTATTTAAGTTACATTATTCTACCCAACGTAAAATAAATTACAATACACTTAAAACACAACCTAGTACAAACGTTGGGCAGGGCCCATGGATGACTTGATGTGCAAAGAGCGGACGTTTTGCCAGTTCTTCTTCAACAGAGAAACCAAGAAATTAATGGACAAATGAATGTTTTGCACTAATTCGTCTTGTTTCATATCAACATGACCGACGGCAACAGACAAGCACAAGACTTTCTTCATTTGGAATTTGATGGTAGATTTAACTTCCTCGATCTTACCCATCATGGACTCTTGATGAGACAAAAGACCAGGGAACTTGCCAGCTTTGTTCAAACCGGGACCCAAGAGACGGGGAATCTGTTTGATTAAAGATTCAGAAGCCAAGAAAGCATCATAAGATTTGGCCAATTTCTTAACCAATTTCTTGTTCTTGTTTAATTTTTTTAAAGCTTCAGCATCCATACATTCAACACCGTTAGCCTTAGCTTCATCACAATGTTGTTGATCACCTAATATGCAGACCTTCATTTTTGGGCGGGGAATGTGCTTCAATCTAAAATTATATAAACAAAATGACAAAAATTAATACGTTGTTGCTTATATTTCATATTTTGCACAAGATTACTCATCTATCCCATCATTACAAAATCGCCAAGACAAGTCCAAACTGTCAAACTGGATTAAAATCAGGTTTCAGAATTTTATGACTTCTTCAGAAGAAAAAGTAACATTCAATTCTCAAAAGTTGGCTAAAAAAGTTCTGATTTTGAACATCCAGACAATTTAAACTCTTCCTGGACGAAATTTAAACTACACTGAACTTACACACAAACCCCTTTGATGAAGGGAATAGGCGTTTTTTTTTTAAGTTTATGAAAACAATCAAAAAGTTCAGCTTCTTTTGGTTCAGAACCAAAAACAAGCCTGCTCAATTTGATTTTAAGACCCTGAGTAAAGGTCCGTCAAGTGCAAAACACAATTGACTTCCTGTATAACATTCATACAGGTTGAAAATCAACATACTTTACAGTGCCGGAGAAACGCTTGTCCTTTTGGGGATCGTAATTCTTTAAGCCGATTTGTAATTCCACGGTCTCCAAGAAACGGCGCTTCTTCTTCAATGCGAATTCCAAAACGCCATTGACGCTTTCGTACAAAGTATCACGTGAAACTTTTGAACTATAAAAAAAGCAAAATATTAATATAAATATATATATAAAACAAATTTTATAAACACATTTATTAGCATAAATGTAAAAATTAATGTTTTAATTAAAAACTTATACATAGTCAATAATTTGTTATACAAAAATTTTAAAATTCATTTAGCAATTATTTCCAAACTTAAATAGACATTAAAAGTTCCATAAAGCTGGTTTATAATTGCAAACTTTTAACAAATATTACTTGAAATCATTAGACAATTTTATGCTCTTTTAATATTTAAGAGCATTTTAAAGATTGTTTAAACGATGTTTGAGATATTCAAAGATTTTCGAATTTATTCTAAACGACACTTACGCCATGACTTCTTTTGTCAAAAGTTAAACCAGAAAAGAAAGTTCTGTCAAAAAATCTACAACTCAAGTTGTCAAACTAAATTAGAGTTGTATTTTTATTTGACAACTTAAAATTATTCACCACCACATGGTTGTATAATGCAAAATCAACAGTGTCTATACATAATAACAGTTGAGTTTTTTACGAAATTATTATATTCGAAATATTTGTACACCAAAAAGTGTATTAAGGTTTTTTTTTTTAGTTTTATGACAGGTTTTCTTTTTCTTTGAGTTTCAATACACCAATATATTTCTTTATAACATTTTGTGATTTACAAACTTAATTTTTCTAGCATTTGGTGTTGCATATGTTTTTATTCAAGAATTCATCGTCTAAATTAACTGAAAAGCCGGTTTGTTGTGAACATTTTGCATAAATTTAATCGGTAAGTGAAAACATATAATTTTTTGCTAAATTTCTTTTGAGACTACTTAATTTGTAAATTGTAGCTTCATATTGTGTTAATTTTCTCTGCAAGTTCCAATAAAAATATTAATTATCTAATAATTTGTTCACATATTTTTGCAAAGAGAAACGCGAGAGAGAACTTAAAATAAATGATTGCGTATGGTGAGAAAAAAAGTGACAAAAGTGCCCCCTTGAAATATTCCATGGTTTGTTTTATAAGTCGAGGGTCACACAAGGCAATTTTTATTGCGCAACTTTATGTCCACACACGACAATTTCTTCGGCAATTTTACTGTTTTGTTTTGTTTTTATTTTCTTATAATTTGACATTTGTGCTCTAGTCGTAAAGAACAATAATAAAATTAAATACATACATACATAAATTAATTTAATTGGTTTTGTTGAAAAACGAATTCAAAAGAAAAAAATTAAGTCCCGATTCCATTTAAAGGCCATTTTAATAAAGTAAACAATAATTACGAATTATTCACACCAAGAAGCGAAACACCGAATGAAAAGAAATGTCAAATATTCAACAAAAAAAAAAAGCGAATGAGAGAATTGCTTGAAATTGCCGAGAACCGGCAATTATTTTTCCCTTTTTATTCCCCTCACCGCAAACACCTACAAACTCAAGAATTGCGCAACAAAAGTTGCCTTGTGTAAACTCGGACTAACGAGCTGAACCGTTTCTAAAAAGGTATATTTTTTAGTTTTTTGAAGATATTTCAATTTTTTGTAGGACAACATATCTAATGTGGGTATCATGATAGGTTTTTTCAAGATGCGTTCATAGAACATGTCCAAGCATGTCCTAACTGTTGTGCTATTCAATAAAACATGTTATTATGTTATTTTTGATGGGTTTTGTATAAGAAAGAGTTAAGGGGGGGTTAGGTTTTAAAACTTTTTTGCATTTTTTTTCTGAATGTACAACATATCGGGAGGGAGAGAGACCGGCTTGTTGTACATTCAGAAAAAAAAAAATCATGTGAGTCCGATCACAGGGGAGATGTGTAAACATTGGTAATAAATAAAATCCAGAAAACAGGTTATTTCATATAATAATTTTTTCACCAAACAATCATGTCATACCGATTTGTACGTTGTTTTTGTGATTGTATTGTGAAATAGAAATTTACCCCCCTGCGCGTATAGATGTTTACACATCAAAAAAATGTAAAAAGTTTCAAAACCTTTCTTATACAAAACCCATCAAAAATTGCATGTTTTATTGAATATCACAGCTCTAACTGTTGTTGCTTGCACATGTTATACATTTATACCGTTGAACGCGTCTTGAAAACAGCTATCATGTGACGTTGGATATGTTGACCGGGAAAAAACTAAAAAAAATATACATTTTTTTAAAAACGGTCTAGCTCGCAAGGAGTCAACGCTAGACCAGAAGTATTATGGGAATCGTTATAAAACAAACCAAGGTAGATTTCTAGGAGGGCACTTTTTTCACTTTTTGGAGGCGCTTTAATCTATACTAGCATATTCCAGCCCTCGAAATTCGAGTGCAAATTCTAGGAAATTTTATTTTTTCATTAAATAAAGACCCTAAAGTTATGCTAATCAATTATAGCCAATTCACAAATCAACACAAAAAAACTCATTTTTATTATAAACATATTAACAAATTTAATATACACGCACATAGCATTGTATAATTTTATGTATGTGTTAGTAGCAGCTTTAAATGCAAATTATTCAAAATAAAGGAAAAAATTTTAAAATCTGTAAATTTGCAAAATGGGTAAAAAGAAAACCTTTCAAATAATATACGTTTGGTCAAAATCGGGAAAAAAACGGTAGAACAAAACATCGGTCACAAGAAATCGCCTAGCCTATTAATATTATAGATACTTATTGGTCCAATTTTAAATAGGTATTTTGTCTCTGATAAAATTTAAATATTTCCCATCAAATAATAAACTGACACTGACACTAAATAACTGACACTTTTCGAAATAAAGAAAATATTTTTAAACATTTTTATTTTTGCTAATAAAAAACTTTTAATTAACTAAAAACCTTTTTTATACTTAGCGCCTTTTTTCGAAGAGAGCTAAATTTGCGTTTTTCTTTTTAAGTGCGTTTAACGCATTGAAATACAACAGCTTATGTTAAAAAAAATTAGATTATTATATTTTTTCCGCAATATTAATTTTAGGGCACTGATATTCGTTCAATATATACCATATATTGACCGCCATCCACTTTGTAGGGCCCTGTTACAAGTTCAATATTATTGGCCGCGATTCAATATTATTGAACGTATAGCGTGCAGTATTGATGGATCGAGATCCATTTTAGGGATTTCAGAATAAGGGTCCATTTTGCGATGTGGTTCGTAATCCAAATATCACAATATATTTCGAACGTGAAACAGTGCCCTTAAGTATCTCATTTCTGGTTAATCACGAGAGACAATGATTAGATCATGAAGAAATTGATTAAATAATGTGTTGTCATAAACTTTACATAAATGTTTAAAGTTTCAGAGCTTTTGGTGGTCGGAAAGTTGGTGAAAATTCAATAGAAAAATTGTCTTTCAGGTTAACCGCAAGAAATAATGATAAAATCGTGGTGTTGTTGTCATCAATTACAAAAATCCGCCTTAAGGGAACTAACAGACAGAAAGGGTGAAATAATTAAACCCTGTTAATTCATTCAAACATACCTATAAAAAACAATTTTTTATATAAAACGACTCTATGGTTTAAAGATTAGTCAGACAATGGATAATTTTTATGCGCAAACGAATAGCTGTAACAAAAAATTTTCACGGGCATACATTTTTTGTGAATATACTTAAATATTATCATGTTCTTTTTTTGAAAATTAATAATAACTAGCAGATTCCAGCCTTCGAAATTAGAGTGCAAATTCTAGGAAATTTTATTTTTTCATTTAATAAATTATTTTATAAGACAATTCACAAAGCACCACTTTTTAAATATCGATTGCATTATTGGTTCATGTCCAAAATTATTTTTCAATTCAACACAATTATTATTGTGGATGAAGAAAACGAACTCATTTTTTTTTTAATAAACACACACATAGTATTGTATAATTTTATGAATGTATGTGTTAGTAGCAACTTTAAATGCATTTTACTCCATAAAATTTTAAAATCTGTAAATCTGATGGACAGCTAAAAAGAAATACCTCTGAAATAGAATAATATAATAAGAATTAATATTATAGCGCTTTTCGCATCGTTGTACTTTAGCGCTTTTTGGGGTATTATTATATGGCGAATAGGACTAGATTCAATTTTAAATATTTTCTTTTAGAAAAAATAGCTTTAATTACAAAAAAACATAAGGAACAAAAATAAATCATTTAGGTCATTTAAGATTTCTCAGAGCTCACAGCTAACGAAATATACAGTTCATATGAAGGGCTTCATGTCAGAGGGGCAAATCGATCATAATGCTGGCTACACACCAGGCAACGGTTGCTTCAATGTGTTGTAGGAACAGTGATACACACGTAGCAACGGTTGCCTCAACCAAGCAGAAATATCAAAAAGTTTTGATATTTTTCGTTGGTTGATGCAACCGTTGAAGCAAACGTTGCCTGGTGTGTAGACAGCATAAGAATGTGTATGGACTGTATGATTTCAACATTTTATATTATTATAAATAACTCTGAAAAATCCAAAGAATGTAAAATAAAAATTTATGATCAGACAGATGTAGAAAAAAATTTAAATTTTCTATTATATGCTACTAAAAAATTTAAACAAAAAATATTTCTCCTATTTTATTTTAGAACGCAAGACTACTAACAAATAATTTGGCTCTCAGTTGAATAATAAGATAAAACATTTCTAAATTTCAAGGTTGTCAACTCAGTGCTTTTAGCACTGTTTTAGTGCTATTTAAAATTTACGACGCCAAAATTTTTCGAGTTTTTTAAAGCCTTTTTAAACATAAAAAAATAGTTTTATTAAAAAAAAACAAATTTTTTCACAGTGGAATATCTTAAGTTTCACTTTTACTTTTGAATGCAAGTATGCACAGTTTACATAATGTTCTAAAAATATGTAATCTTGCTATTAAACCATTGTCGCGCAATTCTTCAAACGTTGAAGAATCCGCCTTAACCACGACATGAACCAAAATTAGAAATCGAATGTCAATACATTCAGGTAATGCTTTACTTAACATTAAAAACGAATTGAAGAAAAAAGTACTGTTCCTGATGAACTAAATATTTTAATAAATAGTAATAATGTTTACAAAACATCAGAATTTGAAATTAAAACAAACAATAAATTAAAAATTTAAATTAATAGTTCTTGTTTGTATAAAATACAAAGAATACCTATAATATGAATAGGCTAGGCGATTTTTTGTTACCGATGTTTTGTTCTACCGTTTTATCCCGATTTTGATCAAACGCATATTATTTGAAAGGTATTTCTTTTTAGCTGTACACCAGATTTACAAAATTTTTAATTTTTCTGGGGTAAATTGCATTTAAAGTTGCTACTAACACATTAAACACATTAAAATTATATATATGTGTGTGTTTGTTAAATTTGTTAATGTGTTTGTTAATTAGTTTATTATCTTCATTCATAATACACCAAAAAAGTGTTGGTTTGTGAATTGGCTAAGTTGAAAAATATAGTTGCCTAGAAATTGCACTCGAATTTCGAGCGCTGGATTCTGCTAGTATAACTTTAATAGGTTTTTTTATTTGTTTTTATATTTTTTTTATTTCTCACTGTTAAAAACTGTATTTGTGAATTAATTTTTTAATTTAATAAAAAAAATGTATACATAGCTAAATAAAGAGAAAAAAAATAAAAACTGGAGAATTTAGTGCTTTTTTTATACGCGGTTTTGACCGGTTTTGCTGCTTTTTGATATTATAAAGTTGACAACCCTGTTAAATTTACTCTCTTCTTCCATGAAACATAATTTTTCCTTGCAGTTACGTCAGTCACAATACGCAGAAGAGACTCTTGTCAGGTGGAAAATCGATGTGTTTACCCGCAGAAGTAGAATATGGATGTTTTGAATTTTTAACTTTTTGTGTCAGACAACCTAAAGACAACAGAACAGCATTAACACAAGTGCCATAGAGTGTGATACAAAACAGATTGATTTCTACTTTTGATTATGTTCCAAACTGAAAAGAATTCAGTTTTTTGGCACAAATAGAACATAACAAAAATACAGTTCCTTTTTGCACCAAAAAAAGTGAAAATTTTTATACGTACATTGAACTTTACAAAACAAAAAGATATATTCAGTGAATGTGCCTTGAAATTGATAAAACAAAAAGAAAGAATACACCAAAGCAAGTAAAAGATAAAGAAGAATAATTTTGCATATAAAATACGGAATTCGAACAACAAAAGGAAGCAAATCTCTATACCTTAAACTGCCTTAAACAAAATTACATAATAATTCCATATTGTATTTAAAAGGAGTACATTAAGAATCTTGACTAAAAAACTAACGTCGTTGACTGCAATTTATTAAGTATTAGCAAGAAGAAGACTACTTTTACTCAGCTGCTCTTGGAAATTTTCACTGGCCATAACCTTTCACAATGGCAAGACCAACAAATGATAATGTAAGTTTTAAGCAAACAAATTTCTTAATTTGTATTAAATTTTTATATCTTTAAGATAAATATTTAGATGATAATCAAATTCTTGTAACAATTTCAGTTATGTCGTAACATTTATTTATAATTTATGAAGTCATTTTTACGTTGTCTTTTTTGATTTTGATTTGCATTTGTAATATTAACATTTTTCCTAGGTAGACTATTTGCTTGTCGTGTTGAATATTGTGTCGTAGATATAATTAAACAATTAGCTTGTAAATTTTATGTAGACCGGGTGCCACTTGTTAATTTAGCATTTAGGTTTGTTTGCTTGTGAATTTCATTAAATTTTTTTTCATTGAAATCTTTTAACATTTTTGAATTTATGAAATGTATTGTATCATCAGTTTGTTGTTATTGATTTTTATATTTATGCGCTACATCGGGGTACAGGGTATATTGGGTTTGTTCTAATGTTTGTAACTATCATAATTAATTAAAATTTACCCCTGACTTGATCTTGCAATGTCCGTCTGTCGACCCGTCCGTATGTGTGTCCATGTAATCAAACAATAAATTAGTCTTTTAAAATTTTAAAATGCCTAGTTGGAACATATCTGTCTGTTGCTAAACTTTTAGCTTCTGTCTCTTCGCCTGCTTCCTTGCTGGCTGTAGTCAATTTCTTTTTGTAAGTATTCTCGCTGCTTTCTGATTGTATGACCCAGCCAATTCAACTTTATCCAAAGTAGGTATGTCATCTGTTATGAAGATAATGTAAGCAAGACTTTATATAGCGGGTTTAAAAAAAATTATACTCTGTGCCAATTATTGAAAGAATTTAAGTATTGTATTTAAGCAATAATCTCTTTTACCATGCATTCGGAAGTACTTTGATGAAGATGACGAATTTAACACTACACTATCATTGCGATGACAGAGGTTATCCTGATAAGATCTTCCAAAGAGATGTCTTGGGCGCAGAAGTTTCATAGAATACCATCTCTCTATGCTAGACCAGCCACCATTCGACTCTATTTGTGAGGATAGTTTAAAAACATTATACACCAGAAAATTTTTAGCTGAAACCTGAGCAAGAATGCGCACAAAACACAAAACGAAATTTTTGCAGATGCTCAGCAGTGTTTTTCCAGACACCCAAATTTCAATGAAATTTGTCCCTTTTAAAATAAAAAATCCTCTTTATTGATTCTAATTTAAAGTCTTTTTCTTACTAAATAGATATTTTTGTAAAAAAATATTGCCCGAACTCGATTTTATTGAAATAATAAAAAAAATTATGAAATTAAGCTTACTATTTCTGCAAGCTAGATCATAAAAAATCGTGATCATGTTTGAACAGTGTTTGATAAAATTTCCGGCCGAAAGACATCTAATAATAGTTACACAAAACAATCAATAGGTCGCAAATATAATTTACATCGCAATTTGTTTTCTAAAGAACTATATCATTTTGAAATGTTTTTCAAACATTATATGTATAAAAAAAAGTCAGTTGAATTTCATAATTTAATAACAGGAAATAAATGGAACATATAGGTATAAAGGAATTTTTATTTTGCATTTACTAATCGTTGTGAAACAGAGTCTTATTAACTATGTATGTATCCCATTTATCTACTTTGGAAATTTTAAGAAATGTTCCAAATGAAATACCTTAATATAGGTATATGTTTTTGGCTTCTGAAGATTTTTAAGAAATATAATTGATAATTTCTGAAAATCTATTGATAATTTCTGAAAACAATTGAGAATTTTAAAAATTAAATGGAAAATGGTTTAGCTACAAAAGTACTAGTTTGTTGTAAGTCTTTCCGGGATTTAAGTTAATAGTAAGGTTAAATTAGAAATTAAATGAAAAGATTAAGGCTAGAGATACTAAAAAATGCATTCTTGTTGTCCTTAAGATAGTCTACAAAGTAAATGAAGACGTAAAAGATTCTGACAGTAAGGAATTTAATATGTTAAAATATTTAAAGAATATCTTTCTTTATTTGATAAATTCATGAATTTGAAAAATTGTTCCGTTTTAACCTCGGCAAAACTAGTAATCTGAATGGAATATTTGTTTAATAATATCCTCTGATTATTTATATTATTCTTTGTTCTATCGAAATTGTACGGTCCCTTCGAAATCATTATAAACGTTATTATGTGTGAAATTAACCAACGGATGTCACAATATTACTACTAAGATTTTATGACAAATGTACGGTCCCTTCGAATTCATTATAAACGTTATCATATGTGAAATTAACCAACGGATGTCACAATATTAGTAGTAAGAGTTTATTGACAACTTTATGTATTTTACTAATAGCTGTTTTATTAACCTAACAAGAATGTACTCTTCTGACAGCTGTTAAGCTAAACTTACATATTTGGAATAGTCAACCTTGAAATTCGATAAAATGATAAATTTAACTCTCATAAATTTAAGAGAAATTTTTTAAAATTTGCTCATATTTATTAATGACTTGCTTTTAGTTAATCACGTTCAATTGTTCGTATTATCATATAACAAAGATAACCTCAATATGAATTTGACATGTGTTTTTAAAAGAATCTCTTTATATTTATAAGCATGTGTATGCTTCTCTTACATTCTTTTTAAACACAAGAGTTCAGTGTTGTTTTAAATTTTTTTTTTATCAATATACATAACATGTATTTTATTACAGTACAGTTTATAGCAGAGATTCGCAACGTTTTTGCTTACGTACCACTTGATAGGCAGCATGGCTGTTTTAATATTATAGGTAATTATTATTTAAAAAAATGTTCACGTTTTTAGTCTTGTTTTTTAAAATTCAATGTTTTGTCTTTCCATTATTTTTATTACTTTTTTCTAATGAACATAGGTGTTACATAATTATAGGTGTTATAATTATATCATTTATATCCCAACAAGATTTGCGAATCGGGTAAAAATTAACTTCTAATGTTTGTTTATTTTAAAAATTAATTTAATTATGATTAATTATTTTTCTATAAGATACCTTTACAAAAAATATTTTTTTAAAATTAACAATAATATTTTTTTAATAAGATTTTTCGTACAGCCGTTTAAGAAGCGCTGGTATATTAGCAGTTATTTATTTTTAATCTCATGAAGTTCGTTTTACGTTTTGTTTGTATATTTTGGAATATTAAGCGGCAATCTGAATGAGACGCAATAGTCAGCAACAGCAGTAGCAAGTGTATAGTATTAAAAAAGTTGTTGTTAAAAATATAATTTCTTAATATTTAAAAATAATTCAATTATTTAATTGTTTTGCACTACGTTAACTCTTAAAATTGTTATTAACAAATTATGGCCACTAAAGGTGATGGAATTGAAGTAAGTTTTTATAAGGTGTTCCCCTAAAAATATGAAATAAGTAATAAAATATCACCCTTAATTTGCGTGTTTTAAATTGTAAAGTTGAAAATGCTCTCTTGTGCTTTTGTTTTATTGTAGCTTTTCATCATCATATTTTTGAGTTTGTTGTGATTTAATCATTTAATAAAGAGAAGGAATAAAGGTCAGGGTTTCTACTCAACTAAGCTCAGTGTGAAGCTTTTACTACTATGTACTCATCTATTTTTCATCATAGTGTTGCCAGTGAAAATTAAAATAAAAAAAGCTAAGCTCGTAAAAAATCACCTTTACGCCCGTCCAACACAGGCCACCGCCACTACAGCAGTATACGTATTATCAACGAAAAATTTTTCGAATCTCTCGCCATTAGCATTTGTGCTTACACATGCCACTGCAATTTCATTTTGAAAAAGTCTAAGCGTAAACTTCCACCATCATACCCATCTCTTTTGCTATATTTTCGTATGCTTTGTTCTTTAAATCAAGATTTATTGTTAATATCCCACAAAGAAGGGTGGCAATGGTATAAATTATTTTTGAAATATTCTCCGTTTTAAACTCTTTTAACTCGTACTCTCTGTCTGTCTGTCGTGAAACTTGGCCCATAGTCTTGTTGTGACTATAATAGATTAATTTTGGGGTAGTCACGCATAGTCACGCACAATCACGGAGTGATCTAAATGTCATTTCCCCTCATCCGATCGATCTGAAACTTGGTCTATACACTTGCTGTTAAAAAAGAATAACTGACTTAGTCACACACAGTCACGCACAGTCACGGAGAGATATAAAATGGATTTCCCCTCATCCAATCAATCTGAAACTTGGTCGATATACTTGCTGTGAAGAAAGATTAACTTCGACATAATCACGCACAGTCATGCATAGTCACGCACAGTCACGGAGTGATTTAAAACCCATTTCCCCTTATCCGCTCGATCTGAAACTTGGTCGATAGACTTGCTTTGAAAAAAGATTAACTTTGACATAGTCACGCACAGTCACGGAGAGATTAAAACCTCACTTCCCCTTATTCGATCGATCTGAAACTTTGTCAATAGACTTGTTGTGGCCAAAGATTAATTTTAAAATAGTCACACACAGTCACGAATAGTCACGGAGATGTTCAAGAAAGTGTTTTAACATAAGTGGGTAACATTAATCATCGTTAGTGGCAGCAATTACTCGCACGAAAAATTTGGTGACATTAGTCTGACCACTGCGAAAAATGTGTGTGAATTACTTTATCCCTATATTAAAAATATTAAAAAAAAATTGCTACAATTATCACTAGTTTTTTTTTTTTTTTTTTTTTTTTTTTTTTTTTTTTTTTTTTTTATTTATTAAAAAGAGACTTTATTGTTTCATCTTTGTTTGCTAAATCGTTTTTTGAATTTTCGGGCAAACATGTGTCTGTATTTCCGGAGTCCCACAGTTTGAAATGTTTCCAAAAGCTTTCAAGTTATATATTAATTTGCCTGTTATAGATATTTTCTTTTAATAATCCTCTTTCATCCGTTCAAAAAAAAAAACGTTAGAAAATAGTTACTACCTATTTCTTAAAAATTGACTTTTTCCAACTTCGGTCAACCCATGAAAGAAACTGATCAATTTATGTGAAAACAATTTAGAAACTTTTAATACTAATGGAATAAAATTCCTTGTCGGATTTTCCTTGTCGTCTTTTATATCTGCTATGCAATTCTCTATCTTCGGCATTTAAGTTGTTAATTTGTTTTGAACTTTGACATTTTAAATACCGTATTATGACGTTAAAAAGTAAGAGAAAAAATATGAATATCACACTATTTTGTTCCAGTTACAGTGTCCATTGCTGCTCTATATTAGCCAGCCATACCAAATTTGTAATTATACCCTATACCAGTATGTGGTTTGGGTATAATGACTTTGTGCTGCTGTTTGTAACAACCAAAAATATTTGACCTACACCCATCTTTAATTATACCGATCGAATCAGAATCACTATCTGATTCGATTTAAAGGTGGAAACACAACTGGGACGAATGACGAATTTCGCACAGCTCGACGAATTTGTCGGCAACAATTCGTTGCGTAAATTCGTCGAATGAAATACAATTACGACGAATTCACATAACAGCTGTAACGTCATTTGAAATTGTTTTTAATTTATAATATGTACATTAGGGTTATGACTAATTTTTTACAAAATATTTACTTATCACCACGTGATAGGCAATACTAAACTAATAATAAAAATCGTATTTGCAGGTCATTTTGCCGGAAAAACCTTCCGCACCAAATGCCATTTCAAGAAACTCACATAATTTTTTTTTATTTTTATTTTTATATTTTTTATTAATATAATATATACATAGTAAAAAAAACTATTTAAACAATGTAGATTTTGATACGAGGTATGATTATTTATTTATTGGAATATTGTATGATATAAATTTAAGATTTAATGTGCGACTATTTTTGCAGAAAGGAAAATCTCCTGAACAACTTTTATAGCACGTTCTGCGCAAATTTTACTCGCTGCTGATTTATTATTTACGACTTCTGCATAACCCCATGCCTTATAAAACATTCATAACCTTTTTTAAATTTAATAATTCAAAATGTCTTCGCGGAAACAATAGTCTGAAAACCATACGTCGTACCATGCACCACATATAAATTGACATATTTTATGTAGTTCTGTTCGGTATTTTGGAATTAGGATAAATGCTAATATTGCCAGAATTGTTCTAGAATTCCACCGAGCATTGCTTATTGGTGGTATAGTTTTGAAAGTTATCAAGGGAAAGGGTTAAGAAGTCAATATATACATCGAAATGAAGCTAGTGGATCTAGATTTTTTTTATTCAGTTGTTGTAGATATCAACATTGCAGAGATCGTTTTATGAGATAATGACAAGTTTTGGATTTTAAATTTAAAAATATCAAATAAAAGGCACTCATGTGAGCTTCAAAATGATATATGTAAATATTAGTCAATTCCGATACTAAAAAGTTATATACAAGTCAATGTCCAAGCTTTGGAGGTCCATAACTCGGAAAATATCTCGACCGTCGAAAAAAAATATTTTGCTAAATTCGCAACAAAATGTGTTATAAGTGGTGAAAATTTTAAACCATTCGGGGCATCGCACCTAAAATACACAAAGGTCTTTAATACGTAGAAGAAATATTTTAAATCAAATAAAAAAATATAGACCAAATTTCAATGCGTTTGGTGCGGAAACTTTTTTGAGAGCAGCGAAGAAGTAAGATTACGTTTCTTAATATTTTTTTTTAATAGCCTTGTTGGCTAGGGCATGTAAAATTTGATATTTGCAAAAAAAAAATAAAAAAGTCATAACCCTAATGTACATAAATAAATATTGGAAAAATATGAATAAAAGAATTTTTAACCTGGTACGAGTTATTCCAATTGAAAAAATCATGTTCACGATGGTAAAAGCCTTAATTTTGGTACGGCAGCGTTTAATTTTTAATTCTGAAAAAATTACATAAATTTTTATTAATAAATTAATTTTATGTCATTTTTGTTTACATGTTGTAGCTGATAGTGTGACCATTTAAAAAAAAAAAGAAGCTCTAAACGAAAAAGAATAAATATTAACAAAAAACTACGTAAAAAAAAATTATATAATTAAAAACTGATTTTATTTATCTTATAAGTTATAAATAAAATGTAAAACAATTCTTAAAGACAAAAATGACTTTATTTACTAAAATATTTGAAAAACTACCATAAAATACGGTCACTCTACACCAATTTATTCGTCGTTCGTCGGCGTTAGAAATAGAAATAAACCCATCGCAGAGTTCGTTACGCACTACGTATTTCGTTCGACGCACTGATTGTGTGCATTTTCATATATACAAATGTGTTTTATTTCTGACGACGAATATTCGGAACGAAAAATTCGTCGTTCGTCCCAGTTGTGTTTTCAACTTAACGATGTCCGTCCGTCCGTCCGTCCGTCTGTGTGTCCATGTAAAGCTTGTAATCAAACTGCAGGTCGCAATTATGAATATATATTGATGAAATTTGGTATTTATTCTTTCATCGGTCATGGGATGAACGCTGTTGAAATTGGTGAGAATCGGTCCATGTTCAGACCTAGCCCCCATACAAATGACCCCTATGAAATCAACATATATTGCCATAAGATCCAAATTATCATACAAATCTTAGTCAAATTGGGTTTATATGTATATATTACATCCATTAATCAGTAGTCCAAAAATGATCCCTATTGGACAACTCTTAGTCATAGGCCCCATATAGAGCTGCTTCCTGATCTTCACTTAAATCTATCAAAAAAGAAAAATATTGCACTGATTCTTCTCAAATTTTGTTTTTATATATTTTTGCAAAATACAAGAGACCTTACCAAACATGGTCAGGATCGGTCCATTTTTGGGCCTAGTCCCCATATAGATAAAGCATCCGATATGAAATTTTTCATATCTGCAGCCAAAAAAATTAAGAAAAATCCCACTCAAATTTGGTTTATGCTTATTTTCTATATCCAGTTAGTTGGGTCTGAGAGATAGGGTCTCTAAACGCATGGTATAGGGTATCATATAGTCGGTCTAGACCGACTATAATTTTCTTACTTGTTTGACCTGACTTAAAATCTAATTTTCATTATTTATCACTTATCATTAAGTTTTCTAATTGTTTTATTTTTAATGTACAATAATTAGTTTTATATTTATGTAACGGGAGATTAAGTACTATAATTAATAATTTATTTAATTAATGGTTCGCCCATTAACAATTAGATATAATTGGTAACATTATTGTTAAACTATCTTTTGTATATGTTTTAGTTGTTTTTTATTAAGTGCTACAAAAATGTTTATATATTTACTAAGTAAACATTTATTGTGTTGTTTTTATACTCGTAGCTCAAAGGTTTACTTAATTTATACTCGTAAAAGCAAACAAATTCGAAAGATTTCATGTTACCTATCAAGTAGAAAGGGTATCCAAACTATTTGTTTAAAAACCCTATTTTTATTAAACTACTAGCTGTTTTTACCCGGTCTTGCCCGGGATTCAAAGACATTTGACTTGAAAAATGATTCACTATGCTTACCAGGCGCTGAGTACTTTGTTCATGATGAAAAAATTCCCCAATATTTACGTTTTTTGGGGAGTATATTTTTTATTTCAATTTAAAATTTTTGGTTTTTAGTTTAGAAGTTTTTTTATAAGACGCTATAGTTTTTTTTGAAGATTATTTATTTTGTAAACATCAAATATAGCGTAATCGTTTGCAAATTTAAGAAATCGGAACTTTTAAAAATTTAATTACTTCATTCAATAAGTGATCATCATGACTTCAAATCTAAGTTTCAAAAATGGAAAACGAATGCGGCTTTTAAAAGGTTGCTTTAAGCAACTGCTTATAGTATATGTATAGTAATTATTGCACATATGTACGTAGATAAAATTTATCATAAGACTTTTCACTGAGTCGTGTTCCTCGAGCGAGTCGCGTCCGCGTGCTGCCGCGCAGTTGTCAACTTATTTTAATCGCCAAAATATATTTTTCACATCATTGCGATATTTTAACTGAGCTGTGTTCGTGAGCGCTTCGCGTCCGCGTCCGCGCGCCGCTCCCGCGCGATTAGTAGCCACACCAGTGCTGCCGCGAAGTTGTCAACTTATTTTAATTGTCAAATTGTATTTTTCAGATCATTCCGATATTTTAGCTAAGCTGTGAATACAGATTTTAAATACGTTTATTGCAAGACAGATATCGAGCGTAGTATGAGGAATTTGCTCATTCAGTGTGGAGACCTTTTTTTTTAAAAAAAATTTGGGGAATTTGTTTATCATGAAGTTATTTCCCAATTTTTGGGGGAATAAATTAATTTTTTTGGGGAAGTTGTTCATTGGGGACTAAATACTCAGTTCCTGCTTACCATTACAACTAACTATGTTTATGCATGGAATATTTTGAGTGTATGATGTCTAAAAGTTACGAATTTTAGTTATTCTAGAGCTTTGGGATATACATTTTTGGTTTTTTCTTCTTCTTGTGCTGGCTCCCAACTCTGGAGCAGGCGACATATAAGTTCTATGAGAAAAACAGGGAGATTCTAAGTTGATACCCGCTACCGTAAGAGGTTGTCCTCTTATGCACGTTATGTTAGGAAAAACTTTTTGTACCATGTCTTGCAATGAAGGAACCTACTTACAAAAGTTTTATGGTAGGGATATTAGAGTCGTTTCAGGAGTTTCACATTCCCTAGAGTCAGCTTGTCTTATCCGTTGGTTCTCAAGACGTTGTTGTCGCGTTTCAGGAGTTTCATATTCCCTGGAGTCAGCTTGTCTTATCCGTTGGGCCTGAAGACGTTGTTGAGTCGTTTCAGGAGTTGCACATTCTCTCGACTCAGCTTGTCTTAGCCGCTGGATTTCTAGATGCACTTGAGTAGATTCAGGCATTTCTGCTTCTCTTCACAAAGCTTGTCTTGATCTTTGGGCTTCAAGACGTTATTGGGTTTGCTCAGGTGTTTCAGCATTTCTCGACACAGATTGTCTAACTCGTTGAGACTCGATACGAATTTGGGTCCGATCGGATTCTCTTGAGTTCAGTTTATTCTAGTACGGCCTATATGCTATGCTTTCATGTGCAAGCCACAATTACAAATAGTTCTTCTTCACCTTTACAACTCACTTATACAGTGAAAACGATGAAATGGAAATATTTTTAATAAGTTTCTTTCCAATATAGTTAAAAAGGCGAGATGGACATATTTGTATGAATTAACCTCATGGGAGTAATCCTACAGTGGTAGTCAACCTGTATCTGTTCAACCATGAAATAAATCTGCACTAATTTTGGGGTGTTACAACTCATATAATAAAAAAGGGAAGACAGAAATATTTGTGATTTACAATATTTACTTCATAATGGTGTAAACTCAAGAGTAGTAAGTAAAGAGATTTATATACAAAGTTTTAGTGAAGACCATTGAAAAATTAAAATATGTATAAAAAATACTAAAAGCGTGTGTAGAAAATTAAAAAAAGTGGGCGTGGCCGATAAAAATATATGACGACCTTGCCTGGTCGTGCAGTAATTTAGAGCAAAACCCTTAAAAAATTAAACAAAATAGAAATCAGTTAAAAAGTTAAAATTTGTTTAGCGAACAAATATAAAAAAAACAGAATATGAATTGTATATAAAAAATGGGCGTAAAAGTAGGCGTGGGCAGTAAGAAGCATATTGTGACCTTTCCTAGACTATAGAGATCGTGTATACCAAATTTCGGAGAAAAGTTAAAATTTGTGTAGCGAACAAATATACCAAAAACCAGAAAATTAATCGTAAATAAAAAGTGGGGGTAAAAGTAGGCGTGGCCGAGAAGAGGCATATGATGACCTTTCCTGGGGTACAGAGTGTTTGTGCACCAAATTTCAGAGAAATCCATTGAAAAATAAAAATTTGTATAGCGGTCAAACAAACAAACATACAAATAAACAAACAAACAAACAGAAAATAAATTTTATATATGTATATAGATTTTGTTTGTTTGTTGTTTTTTCCTAAATACTTAATTTCATAAAAACAAGTAAGAAAATTATAGTCGATATAGACCCGTCTATACAATATCACATACCATGAGTCTCGAGAAAGGGACCCAAAAACATATGTATGTATATAAACCAAATTTAAAAAAAAAGTGTGGAATATTTTTATTTTTTGTTCTTTTATTTCACTCTCTATCTGTTAGTTTGGAGCGACCTTTAGATTGGTTACAAGGTTTACATGAACACACAGACAGAAAAAAAAGGACTGACGGAAATTGCTAAATTGACTCAGAAAGTGATTCTGAGCCGGTCAGAATAATAAAAGTTGGTGGATCTATTCAGATATTTTTGTATTTATAAGCAACGAACGGGACAGCCACAAACCCTCCTGAGTTCATTCAAAATAAGAATAAATGTTATACGTGGGTGGTCCCAGAACAATCCGACCTGACGGCAGTAATTTGAAAAAATTACTTTGGTGAAAATTGAATTTGTAAACATGGAAAAAATTGGTTACCGTTATGGAATTCAATACTTTCATTTGAAAGGTCTCAGTCCAAGAAATATTAAAGCCGAACTAGCTTTTACTCTGGGGGAGTCTGCTCCACGTTTACGACTATAAAGACAAGACTACCAATTGAGGTGGCCACGCCAGAAACGATTGAGAAAATTCTCAAAATGACAATGGTTGGCTAAAGACGCGTGAGCTAGCTGAAATGATAGGAATTTCAAAAAGTGCTATACATCGCATATTGACCGAAAATTTGGAGATAAGAAAGCTGTCCGCAAGATGGGTGTCCCGTTTCAATAGAGTTTGACGATGTTTCTCCGCAATAAAGCCGAGCTTTTGTGTCGATTCGTAACAACGGATGAGACATGGGTCCACTACTTTACACCTGAGAGAAAAGAACAGTCAAAACAGTGGACTGAAATGGGAGAATCGATGCCGAAATTGGAACTCTTTTTCTCGGTGGTAAAAGATTTGCCAACAGTGAAGATGTAGAGTCTGCTGTTGATGGCTATTTAAAGGTATCGAAGCTGTTGAATATCGCTCGGAAAAGTGTATCGAGCTAAAAGGAGATTATGTTGAGAAATAAAGAAAATTTTTCCAAAATTTGTTGTTTTCTTCGACAGGTCGGGTTCTTCTAGGACCGCACTCTTATCTTACTCCACAAGAAATATAAAGAAAATTAGGGTTCCTGAAATAGAAAAACTCATTAAAATCGCCTTTTTTGGCAAATGTCGAAGGTCATAATCATATAACCTTTATTTTGTGAAAATATATCTCGTAAATGTTTTTGTTGCTAATAATTGTTCTTCACTTGTTCTAAATTTAATGAGTGAGTTTTTGTTGGTTGATGAGTTATAACTAAAAATTCAAAGACAATTGTAAAATTTAGTATAAAAAACGAAATTTGAAATTTTTATTATTAGATTTTTTTTTTTTTTAAATAACAAAATTTACGTTATTTTATTAATTTATAAAAATAGTAGTTGAAGTTCAATTCTAACTTAATTTTTCATTATTTCATTTTTAAAAGTTGCAAAACGAATTGGTTTATTAAATACAAAAATATAATATCAAATTAAAAAAAAAAACTACTCATATTAAAATAGAAACTCACTCAATAAATTTAGCTTAAGTGTAGAGATGACAATCAGGAAAATCATATACTTTTTTATATATGTATTTTAAAAATGTTACCTTTTAAAATATTCCTTTAACCTTTCACAAATAAAATGTAGGATTTCTCAATTAAGATCTTGATTATAGTTATAGATTTTTAATATACACTTTATGATTTTTTTTTTATTATTTAAAGAAGTCCCAAATTTAAAATATTTCTTCATGACAAACTTTATCAAATTCAAAGAGAATACGGCCGAAAATAATGTTTTTCTTCATTGGTTACAAATATAACTAGCCATATGCATCTTAACAATATTCAATGATATAGTGGGTATAACTCTGATCAATTTGATGGAATACATATGGAATATTACTATGAAATGACTATTGAGCAAAGTAAGGCTTAAAAAGTTTTACTTTACTGCTTATAATTTCTATAATTATACGATATTAATTACAAAATTCTCTTTGACATTTTTCAGATAATTCCCATTGCTATAGGCGTTGTAGCAGTAGTAACTGGTGCTGTTATTATTCACTATTTAATCAACAAAAAATCCACAAAGAAACCCCGTCCAGAACCAAACAGAACTGCACGTTTACGCACTCTTATCGATGCTAACGATAAATATCAACTGCCATTGATTGAAAAAGAGATCCTTAGTCATGATACACGTCGCTTCCGTTTTGGTTTGCCATCACATCAACATATTTTGGGTCTGCCCGTTGGACAACATATTCATCTTATTGCCACTATTGACTCTGAGTTAGTGATACGTCCTTATACACCCATCTCCTGTGATGATGATGTTGGCTATGTTGATCTTGTCATTAAAGTATATTTCAAAGATACACATCCTAAATTTCCGGCTGGTGGTAAAATGTCTCAGTATTTAGATCAAATGCAAATTGGTGATAAAATTTCGTTCCGCGGACCATCGGGACGCCTACAATATTTGGGTAATGGTAGCTTCTCCATTAAGAAATTACGCAAAGATCCTCCTAAGACCGTAACTGCTAAACGTGTTAATATGATTGCTGGTGGCACTGGTATTACACCGATGTTACAGTTGATTCGTGATGTTTTAAAGCACAGTGATAAAGACAAGACCGAATTGGCTCTATTGTTTGCTAATCAGGTAACCGTGTTAGAACATGCCCTGTGTAATAAATAACAACTTATTATAATTATAGAGTGAAAAGGATATTTTGTTACGTAATGAACTTGATGCATTGACCAAGAAACATCCAGATCAATTCAAAGTTTGGTATACTGTTGATAAGGCTGCTGAAGGTGAGTTCCGAATGAAATATTTTATTTCTTATATAGTTTATATAATTTATTTTCGAATTTGGAAGTTAATTTTTAAGTTTTCCATTATGTGGTAAAGAAAAGTTCATTCATTTTTCAATTCATTATTAAAAACTGGTTCTATTTTATGTTTTCAAAATTGTAGTCCAGAGCGTTCAAACAAGAAATTGATAACCCGAAACAAAATGGTTTAAGTACTTTTGTTTGTTTTAAGCGATATAAGTTAAACTAGACACCGTTTTATAAATGAACAAATTGGCAATTGTTTTGATACTTTGATCAGGAATTGTACAGAATTTGTATTGAAAATGAATTAGTGTTCTAGAATTTAGAACGCTTTCTAGAACGTGCTTTTATATAATATCCCCTGAAAAACTAGCAAAACTTCTAAAATAAAATAGTTAAATTCTAAATTATTTTCACATATTTAAATTTTTTTATTCAGCTAAAAAAATTTTTCACATCAAAATTTTTACTTCAGATTTGACGGTAATAAAAAATTAAAATGTTGCAAATATTTTATTAATAGGTTTTTTTTTTATATATTGCCATTCTGCTAATAAGTAAAATATTTTGGTAATTGGTAGCTTCTTGTGAACTTTAATATGCAAAACAAAAATTTTTAATGTTGCTTAATATCCCATGAAATGTTTTTTTTTTTTTTTTTTTTTTTTTTTTTTTTTTTTTGTGAAATTTGACCATTAACACTTCGTACTCAAAAGAATTATTTAAAAATTGAATATATAAAAATTTATGAGGGGTATTTCTAACTTACTTCGCCTGTGTTTTTATTATACTCTCCAAAAGTCGTATATCTCGAGGTGTCAGGGAAATAAACCTATTGAACCCTTTTTTTTTTATCATTTGGAGCAATATACTTGGATATTTTGTATGATTTTATAAATTACTTAATAGTGAGATCGTTAAAACACGCAATTTCAGTTATATCTTTATACCCTATACCACTATATGTGGTTTGGGTATAATAATTTTGTGCTGCTGTTTGTAAATACCAAAAATATTTGACCTAGACCCATCTTTTATTATACCGATCGACTCAGAATCACTATATGATTTGATTTAACGATGTCCGTCCGTCCGTCCGTCTGTGTGTCCATGTAAAGTTTGTAATCAAACTGCAGGTCGCAAATATGAATATATTTTGATAAAATTTGGTATATAAGCTTTTATCGGCCATAGGATGAACGCTATTGAGAATCGGTCCATGTTCAGACCTAGCTCCCATACAAACGCCCCTATGAAATCAACACAAATTGCCATAAAATCCAAATTATCATACAAATCTTAGTCAAATTGGGTTTGTATGTATATATTACATCCATTGATCAGTAGTCCAAAAATGATCCCTATTGGACAACTCTTAGTCATAGGCCCCATATAGAGCTGCTTCCCGATCTTCACTTAAATCTATCAAAAAACAAAAATATTGCACTGATTCTTCTCAAATTTTGTTTGTATATATTTTTGCAAAATACAAGAGACTACCAAACATAGTCAGGATCGGTCCATTTTTGGGCCTAGTCCCCATATAGATATAGCATCCGATATGAACTTTTTCATATCTGCAGCCAAAAAAATTAATAAAAATCCCACTCAACTTTGTTTTATGCTTATTTTCTATATCCAGTTATTTGGGCCTAAGAGATAGGGTCTCTAAACACATGGTATAGGGTATCGTATAGTCGGTCTGTACCGACTATAATTTTTTACTTGTTTTCCCTTAAGATATATTAAAATTTTCTTGGAAGAATTATTTAAACAAAATACTAAAGCAATCGGATAATTAGTTTGTTGCTAAATGAAATCTGGACAAAAACTGTGTGTGACGAACAATTGTAATTTATAAAAAAAAACAAGTAAGAAAATTATAGTCGGTCTAGACCGACTATACGATACCCTATACCATGCGTTTAGAGACTCTATCTCTCAGGCCCAACTAACTGGATATAGAAAATAAGCATAAACCAAATTTGAGTGGGATTTTTATTAATTTTTTTGGCTGCAGATATGAAAAAGTTCATATCGGATGCTATATCTATATGGGGACTAGGTCCAAAAATGGACCGATCCTAATCATGTTTGGTAAAGTCTCTTGTATTTTGAAAAATATATACAAACAAAATCTGAGAAGAATCAGTGCAATATTTTTGTTTTTTAATAGATTTAAGTGAAGATCGGGAAGCAGCTCTATATGGGGCCAAAGGGATAATTTTTGGACTACTCATTAATGGACGTAATGAACGCATACAAAACCCAATTTGAGTAAGATCTATATGACAATTTGGATCTTATGGCAATTTATGTCGATTTCATAGGGGTAATTTGTATGGGGGCTAGGTCTGAACATGGACCGATTCTCACCAATTTCAATAGCGTTCATCCCATGGCTGACAAAAGGCTATATACCAAATTTCATCAAAATATGTTCATATTTGCGACCTGCAGTTTGATTACAAGCTTTACATGGACACACAGACGGACGGACGGACGGACGGACGGACGGACATTGTTAAATCAACTCAGAAAGTGATTCTGATTCGATCGGTATAATTAAAGATGGGTCTAGGTCAATTATTTTTGGTTGCTACAAACAGCAGCACAAAGTCATTATACCCAAACCACATAGTGGTATAGGGTATAAAAAATAAATCTTACTGGCAAGACTATTGCTAGCTATGCTAGGCTAATTAAAACGTACAATAAACATCGTACTATCAAAAGTACCCTTGAAAATGGGAGCAAAAAGGAGATTTCTAACACACACACAAAGTAAATAAATAAATCGCCTTTCTAAAGAAAAACAAACTGCTCCCTATTTTGTTATTTATTTTAATTAAACGGTATCGAATCGAATTTTGTAGAAATGTAAGGAGAGAAAAGATCGGTCTCAGAAAACTTCTGCGATACATTTATAAGAAAATATGAGCGTTGCTTAATGGAAGATGAAACCTACGTACTTGTCGACTTTTCCTAACTTAAGAGTTAACATTTTTATGTTTCTAATCTTAGAAGAAATATGGATGAAATATTTTAGTTCAACAAAGTCATCAGCAGATCGTTTGCCACAGCTGGTACTATAAAGACCGATATTTACACCGACGAGTGGCTGGAAATGGGGAAACTTCCCGTACTTTTTTAATATATATCAGCTGGTTAGTAGTATCGAAAATTTAATATATAAGTATCACCCAGGGAAACAAGCCTTCATAATTTCCCCGAATTCAGACCAATCGATTGATACTGGGCTGTGAGTAAAATAGTCTTGAACATAAAACAAGTTGACATCAAAGCCCCAACTTTTTATCGGAAGTGGTACATTTACAGCAAGAAGGTCACAAATAACACTATAATGCAGATAATTTTTAATTGTTAGTATTAAAAAATATATATTATATACATATATATAAAACATATATAATTTCATTAAAATGGTTTACTTAGTTCAAAAGTTATTGTTTTTTTTTGTGTTTCAATATTATCTATCTCATTCCTTAGATTTGAACAAATGTAAATCAAAAGTAATGATGCATACTTTTTTACTTTTCTGTAATTAATTTTCCTATTTTGTTTGATGTTGTTTTACTACTCGCAGTTTATTGATTTTATTGCTAAATACGAGTATATACAAAAAATATTTATATCACTAAACTTCATTATCTAAATGAAAAAGAAAGATTTTTGGCAAAAATATTTCATTTTGTGCAAATACAATGGAATTTTCATTTGAGTACGAACTTTTAGTGATAAAATTTTTATCATTTTATTTGTTTATTGCATATTAAAGTTCTGTTAATAAACTTCACAAAAAGCTACAATTTATATAAATAAACAAGCTCAAGAGCAAATGTTTTTACTTTTAATAAAGCAAAAACCTTAGCACATTTGTTTAAAAAATTGAGCTATATTCTGCAAGACAGGTTATACAGCTGTTTCCAGTCGAGTCACCAAGCATCATCAGTAAAAAAAAAGCAAGCAGTAAATAGTTTGTTTGGCTAAAGTTTTTGCTTTATTAAAAGTAAAGACATTGATCTTGAGCTTGATTAATTTCTAACTCAATCATTAAAATGATAGATATCGAATATAAGATTTTTTATTTTTACATTTCTAAAAATAGTATCTAGTGTTTGCACTTTGGTTATGAACTGGTGGAGTATCATATAAAACTCAATTAATTAGATCTGGCATATAAGTTTTTCATAAAACCAAAGCAAAAAAAAAAAACAAGCAAGGAAAATATAGTCAGTCTAGACCGACTATACGATACCCCCTATACCATGAGTTTAGAGAAAGAGTCTTAGATCAAGTTAATTTGATATAAGCGGTATTCACTCTTGGTGTTAAATTTACAACCCTGTTATATTTACAACGATTTTATATTACAAAGCGTGAACGTCTTTTCCGTGTATATTGTATTGTGTTTTGTAAATTAATGAATCAGCTGATTTTTGTTTTGTTTTCCATCAATTTGAAAACTAAAAAATATCAGAAAGCATTTGAAGATTAGAAAAATGCCGAAGATGCTAAATTTACCTATCGGTCCATCTTTATTATTAATTTATTTATTATTTTGATCCATTTTTTTATTATTTATTTTGATAGTGACCACAAAATGAACAATAAAATTAAACAATTGTTTTGGCAGCTCAACGATCAGCTGTTTTAGTCTTGTAAATGTTTAGTCTTGTTAATGTACTATACCTTTTACCCTTGTACTTTAACCACAGCGTAGTAAATTTTCATTTCATACATTTTGTTGTTGCGGTGTTGTAAATAATAGTACTTTTACTATATCTACATCATTTACAAGGGTTACAAGGGTACTTTACTACCAAGAGTGAAAACCCTTATAGAAAATAAGCGTAAACCAAATTCGAGTGGCATTGTTATGAAAAAGTTCATATCAGGTGCTACGGAACTAGGTCGATCTTAACCCTATTCAGCAAAGCCAATAACATATATAAAGGAATGGTGACTATGTCTAAGAATGGTCGTACAGAGTTTATTTTTGGAATACTCATTAATGAATGAAAGAAACACAAAGAATCTAAATTTGACCGGGATCTATATGATAATCTAGATCTTAGGGCAACTTAAGTCGATCTAATAGGGGCGATATTCCTAAATTTTAATAGGGATTGTCCTATGTCATAAAAGTTATTTGTATTTGCGTCCTTTAGTTTACAGGGTTTACATGGACACACAGACGGCGAACGGACATTGCAAAATCGATTAAGGAAGTCATTCTGACTTAATCAATATAATAAACGGTAAACAGGGTATAAAAATAAACAGCAAACATATTTTTGTTGCTTTATCTTAATATGCGAGTATAGTTGTGCTTATAACTGACTCACTGACTATAACGCTGTGTGATGAATATTTAATTTCCCTCATACTTCTAAGTATAAATCTAATAATTAGTATTGCATAAATTAAAAAAAGTGAATTTTCTTATAAAAGTACCTATTCTTTCTTAAATAAGTAAATTTTCTTAAAAAAATACTTTTTTTTTAAAGTACCCTTTCCTAAAAATTACCTTATATTAAAAAGTACCTTTTCCAAAAAAAGTATCTTTTCCAAAAAAAGTACCTTTCCAAAAAAAGTATCTTTTCCAAAAAAATACCTTTTCCAAAAAAAGTACCTTTTCCTAAAAAAGTACCTTTTCCTAAACAAAGTACCGTTTCATTAAAAAGTACCTTTTCCTAAACAAAGTACCATTTTCTAAACAAAGTACCATTTCATAAACAAAGTACCTTTTCCTAAACAAAGTACCATTTTCTAAACAAAGTACCATTTCCTAAAATGGTACCTTTTCCTAATAAAGTATTTTTTGCTATATTTTTTGCTAAAAAAGTGCCTTTTCTTAAAAAAATATATTTTCTTAAAATAGTACGATTTCCTAAAAAAGTGCCTTTCCTTATAAAGATATACCTTTTTTCAAAAAGTACCTTTTCGTATAATAAATTACCTCTTAAATAACTTTTCCTAAAAGATTTCATTTTTGTATAAAATAAATAAAATGTGTTTTCTTAAAAATCTGTGTGGTTTATGTGTGTTCGAAACAAAAAATACGTGATAGAAAAAAGTTCGTGTAGATAAGGAAATATTAAAATGAAACACAGTCATGATTGTGTTTGGCACCGTACAAAATTTAGAAACACACATAATTGATATGAAAATAATAATATGTGTTGGCTGCTTTAGAACAGAACTTTGTGTGTTTGATGTGTGTATTTTCTGAACCTTGCTTACAACTGATTAGTTTAAATATATGTACTTTTTTTTGTTTGCATTAAAAGTTTGAGAGTGTTAGTTAGCCGCGAGATTTGGTATTGGTATTGGTATTTGGTATTCCTTCAACAATTCAACTTATATTCAAAGTCGAGCCACATATTTTTTGTTTTTTTAATTTTTAATGAAATTCACATTTGTTCGAAATTAAAAAAGACATAAAAATATCCCTTAAATATTCTCTAATCCTCTTTAAAAACTTTACAAAATGCTGCTCAACAAATGCGGACGCAACGACCTAAACGTAAAGGCTGGTCTTACAACACTGGCTACATAAATGATGACATGATGAAGGAACATTTGTTTCCACCAGCAATGGAAACATTATGTCTACTATGTGGACCACCACCAATGGTTAACTACACATGTATACCCGGTCTCGATAGGCTGGGGCATCATAGTGATATGCGTTTTAGTTACTAAACAAAATAAAATGTATTAGTCCAAACGTTCAATGGAATAAGTAGATACTATTAGATTTTTATGTATATATTTATTATTAATCAACTAAAACTGTATTATATTTAATGCTGCCTTAAATTGTGTAGATTTTAAAGGTAATTTGTAACTTTAAACTATTGAAACTTATAAATTACTAAATATTATTTAATGCATAAAGCAGTTTGTTTTAACAAATTTTAATCTTTCTTATTTTAGGCTGGACCTATGGTGTTGGTTTTATCAATGAGATGATGATTAAAGCTAATTTATTCCCCGCCGATGATTCAACCATTACTTTAATGTGTGGTCCACCACCCATGATTAATTTTGCCTGTAATCCCGCTTTGGATCAATTAGACTATCATCCAGATAATAGATTTGCCTATTAAACGAACAAAATCAAATTATTATCCTTCAATTAAGTGTTGTAGTTGGTACTTAATACTGTAAACAACATATTAATTTATTTGCACTTTTTAATCCAAACAAAATGCATTTTTTTTGTTTACGTTCATTGATTTTTAATTTTATTTACTAGTAAATTAATTTCTTATTTTGATTGGATGATAAAAAAATATTTAAAATTTTTTTAATTAAAAATATGTACATGAAAAAAATTGTAGCCTTTCTGTCCATCATAAAATTTGTAGTTTTAATTCATTGATTTAAATAAACAAAAAACAAAATATTATCAACTTTGTGTATCTTAATATATGCAGCTGCTTAAATAGCAATGAAAAATATTGTCTATAAATTATCTTATCTCTTAATTCAAGTGTGTGTATGTGTCCGTCATAGTGAGACATCCACTTCAAAACAGTCAGGCGGAGAGCAAATATTCATGAGTTATTTAGTATCAAATAAAACAGAAATTATCCAGTCAGAATATTTCTTACCGGCCAGAAATAAAAACGATTCATTGTCAAGAAGTTTTTAATAATGAAATGTTTTGTATTGATAACACATTGACATTTATTATTTATCTAATGCAAATTCCAAAAAATTAGTCATCATTTATAGCAATATAATCGCACCACACAGAATAAAAATTCATTCAGAAAATTGATTTTTACTAAACTCTGAATCAAACAAAAAAAAAAAAAAAAATTAATTTGAAAAAAAAAAATAAAAATGGAAAAAGCTATAGATGTAATGAATTTGTTCATACATATATGTATATACGAAATCCAATGAAAGCAATTCATACTATTTATGTACAATATTTTTGCTATGCGGTTCCAAAATTAAACTTAAATTTTTAAAGCGATGTATTCAGTAACCTCTTAAAATTGTGTTTGATTTACATTTTAACAGTTTCGAGCAATGTTTTTTTTTGAGTGAATATGAATAAGTTCGAACGTAGAAGATTAATTGTTGACAAAAGGAAGGTGGAAGGTAAATCCAAGCCGACCAGTATATTTTATTCCAAAAGACTTAAAAATTCATGTCATTTTCATACCATTTTTAAGTCTTGGAATAAAATATACTGGTCGGCTTGGATATTTACCTTCCTTTTGTCAACAATTAATTTTCTACGTTCCAACTTATTCATCTTCGCGCAAAAAAAAATCGGTATTTGGAAATTTTATCTCTATTGAGAGATGTTGAAAAAAATGTGGAACGAACGTCAATATGGTTCAAAAATGTAAGGGCCTTCCCTTAAAAACGCAAAAGAAATCAGAGGTGCCAAGTGTCTCAGAATAGCAAAAAAAAAGTCATAACAAAATCAAGAAGCTTGTGTAAAGTTTTAGAAAAGAAAAATTGATGCGTTGTTAGGAATGTCGGGAACATGATTTTCAATATTATACTAATTTTGAGGGAGGCATACATTAAAATTCAGCGTTGCAAACTTTGGTTTCAAACATCTTCTGGCAGTCTATTTGTAAATGCGACAAAAAGTCATCTTCATTTGTAACGATAGGAACTATTAGTGCACGCGTATACAATTTCTTTAATGCAAACCCAGGATAGATCCACTCTATTTTGGCCCTATATACATAGATTCAGCACATGCTGCAAAAAATTTAAATGTGTTGTGGGAAAAGACATCGATACACCAAATGTTCCGCAATATCGGCCAATTGAAAGATATTGGGCTCTAATAAAAAACAATTTGAAGAAAAGTAAACAGACTGCTAATGATATAAAAGATTTTGCAGAAAATGGAAGAATGCCTCCAATGCCATAACAAATAACCCAGTCAGAAGCTTGATGGTATTATTTTGATTTAAATATAATAATACTAGCTGATCCGGCAAACTTCGCTTTGTCCAAAAGAAATTTTTTGATTGAAATAATTTCGAATTTTTTTTTTATCGAAATTTATCGACCGTTATAATATAATTTGACGCAATAATATAATTTGAATACAACACTTTTCGAATTCAGTTGAATTCAATATCTTATAATTATATGGATAGTTGACCCGATGGTCTTCGTCCCGTCCAACATATGGCGAAAATAGGATAAAATCAAATATTAATTAAAAAAAGAATAGAACAATGATTGTAATCTATTTAATGCTGCACGATATACAACATTTTTTGTTTTCTGCTCCGGAACGTAAATGAATAGTGAGGATGGTTCTACAACTCGGGAACACGCAATATATAGCTGGCCGTGTGAAAAGCATAACATTTTCTGATTTATGCCGCACACTTGTAGGGACTATACTTGTGACTTGTTTATTGTCATCGCAAATGCAAGTTTCACTGGGTACTGAACACCTTTGAATTGGAACATCAAATCGGTTGAAGTCAAGGGATTTCGAGGAATTAAGCATCTCCCTTGAACCGCACTTTCAAAATCCTTGCCACCATCACATTACTAATTTATTTATTTATTGAAAGTATTATATAAAGATAAATTTATAAAATACAAAGAAGAAATAGTGTGGGCTACTAGGCCATTACACTATATATTTTGAATTTAAATTTCATTTAATACATTGGCAAGTCTAAGGATATTCTTAATTTTTGTTACTGTGTTCTTGTTATTGCAGTTGAGTACTTCTTCAAGTGGTTCATTTGTTGAGCTTATGGGACAATCTTTGAAGATGTGACTTATTGTAAGTTCCTCTGAGCAATTTTCACATTGCCTTCGTTGCGTTCTTTCAAAAAAATGTTGTGTGCTAAATATTGTTGTTCCAACTCTGATTCTGGCTATTGTGATGCAGTCTTTCCTGCTGAAGTGTTTATTGTAAGAAGGTCGTGACGTACTGCTGTTGTGAGATTTTAAAAAGTTGTTTGATGTACTCCATCGTTGTTGTTGGAGCTCTAGTTGAAGGTGTTTATGGAAGTTTGATATCACAGGCACAAAAGGTGGTACTTCTGTAATTAATGGATGATTGTTTGCATTTTTAGCAGCTTTGTCAGCGGATTCGTTACCTTTGATCCCTACGTGTCCTGGAATCCAAAGGATAATAATTTCATTAAGCAATATGGAATTACTGAGTACAAATTTTCTGCTTTCGCTATCAAGTTTTAGTGATTTGACTGCACTAAGACTGTCAGTACATATCAAAGATTTTTCTCGTTTTTTTGATGCATAGCATACAGCGTGCCTTATGGCTGCTAGTTCGGCTGCGAAAATGCCTGCATGATTAGGAAGAATAGATTGTTTAATGGTTTCGAAGTTTTCATTGTTTTGTTCAACGACAGCATATGAGGTGTTTCCATTAGAAAAAGACCCATCGGTAAATATTGTGGTGTTAGTATTATATTTTTCCTTTTCTCTTAAGTATAGTTGCTGGAAAATATCTAGATTAATTCCATCTTTTTTAATAGAGTTAAGTGTAGTATTAATGATTAATTTGGCATTAGATGGATTTTTTGTTGTTGTAATACTTGATCGAGATGGAAGTGGTATCTGCATTTCCTTGGCATAATTTATTATGTGTTTTATACTACAAGGATAGGGTAATTCCTCCAGGTCCATACATTTCCAGATCTGCTCGTATAAGCCGTGGTTGATGTTAGTTATCCCTTTAGCTAATAGCTTGATGGATTGTCTTTTTAAGATGGTTTCGAAGTCATTTATTTTGGCTTCTATTCTTAACGCATCAATAGGAGTTGCCTGAAGAATGCCTGTAGCTGTGCGAAAACATCTGTTTATGCTGGCGTTTATCTTGTTTATGTTTGTTTTTGTTGTCCAGCCATACATTGTTATACAGTGCTGAATAATGCCCTCTGTCAACGTGCGGCAAATTGAAATTGCAGTTTCCATATGAGGACCTTTCTGTTTGGTACAAATTATTTTTAAGAGATTATTGGTTCTTTTTAATTTATCGATGTTGTTCTGTATATGTTTGTTCCAAAGAATATTTTTTGTAAATGTTATACCGAGGATTCTCAATTCGGACTTTGTTGGGATATTTTGTCCTCTTATATGAAAGGATGTTAAATTACATGTTGTCTGCGTATATCGATATGTGGTCAATGCCATTGAGTCTTTTAAGTTTTACTAATAATGAGTTTACGTATGCTGTGTACAGTACCACAGAAAGTGGAGAGCCCTGTGGGACTCCATTATCTAATCTGCATGCCTTAGATAGAAAACCATCTACTCTTACTGATATTTTTCTATGAGAAAGAAAAGAATGTACAAGTTTTAATAAATTTTTTGGTACACCCCATTTGTGTAATTCTTGTATAACAACGAAATTGACAACTTTGTCAAATGCTTTTTCCAGATCTTCTGACAAAATGACCGAGTGTTTGTTTTTTCCAACATTTTCCTTTATTTTACTCTCAATTTGGTGAACTAATGTGAATACTCCTCTGTTGGGTAGGTATGCATGCTGTTCATTTACTATACTGGTTTGGCAGTGTTTCCACAATCGTTGTGAAATGATTTTGTCTAACACCTTCGATATGACGGACAACAGTGAGATTGGTCTATATCCCTCGATGCTATTTAAGTTTTTTCCAGGTTTTGGAATTGGTGATAAAACTGCATGTTTCCATGCATGGGGGTATATTCCTTTAGTCAAAATATTGGTATATAATTTGCAGAGTCTTAATTTGAAAGTTATTGAGGAGTTCTTTATCATTGCATAGCTGATTTTATCCAAGCCTGGTGTTGAACCCTTACATTTTTGCAGTGCATTTTTTAAATCAATTTTGGATATTGGTTCATTTAAACTGAGAATTTCGTTAGAATTGTTGCTAAGAAGATCAATGTCCAGCTGATTTTTTTCTTGTATAATTGTGGAACTAAACGAATTGTTGGAGCCAATTGAACACCACGATTTTGCAAATGCATCTCCTATCTCTTCAGGGTGCGATAAAATTTGATTTTCTTAATAAATTGAAGGAAACCCGATTGACCTGGTTGACGTTATTTTTCTTACTTTATTCCACAATGTTCTAGAGTCTGCTTGGGGGTTGATTGAATTTAAAAAGTTTTCCCAAGTTTTTCGTTTGGCTTCTCTGCAGGCTTTGTGCACTAATGCACAATTTTTCCTATAATTTACAGCATGTGATAGAGTGTTTCTTCTTCTAAAAAGCTTCCAGGCTTTGTTTTTTTCTTTAATAAGCATTGCAATGTGAGTGTTGAACCATAGCGGGTTGTTTTGGTTGTTTTGTTTCGGGCCTTGACTTATCGGCATTGTTTTGTTTGCTGAGCTTCTTATAATTTTACCTAGTACTGCTGCTTCTTTGTTGATGTTATCGGAGAAAGGTGTGGAGTTAGATAATTCAGTCGTGCATTTAGAGAAAGAAACCCAGTCCGCACTTTTATCATTAAAATTTTTGACTTGTTTTTTTGTGTAATTGTTGTTGTTCACTTTCTGGATAAAAATTGGGAAGTGGTCACTCATTCCATGATCTAAACACTGCCAGCTTAGAGAGAGAGCTAAACCAACTGTAGCCATTGAGACGTCTATCGCTGTGAATGTATGTCTAGTGCTTAATAGTGTAGGAGATCCATCGTTTAAAAAAGTTAGATTTCTTTCGTTTGCAAAAAACTCCCATAAGTTTCCGGCTTGTGAAGTGTATTGGGAACCCCATATTGTGTTTTGTGTGTTAAGGTCTCCACATATCAAATGATGGTTAGAATCGAATAGAGGTATGGTGCTTATTAGTCCTTGATTTATTGATACATTTGTTTCTTTATAAATATTTGTAATATGTAAACTTTCTGCTCCACGAAGGGTTAATGTTTGATAGAGGAGATCCCCTGTGGATGTTATGTGTTGAGTGACATTCAGCGAATTCTTTATAAGAATTGCTATGCCCGATTTACAGTATGAATAGTCCTTGTTGTGATGAAATATTTGGTAACCTGGAATGTGTAAGAGATTTATATTTTTTTTTATTATGTGAGTTTCTTGTAGAATTATTATGTTTGGCTTATGTTTCTTTATTAATATTTCCAAAGCAAACTTGTTATTTAAAAAACCTTGGATGTTCCACTGAATTATAGAGAGATCTAGTCCTATATTCATAGAGAAAATAAAAAATAAGGAAGATGTTTATTTTTTTTCGTCATTTTGAGATTTTGTTTTTTCTTTTCCCATTTGGCTTTTAATGTCATAATAAATTGTTTTAGAGTATGGGGATAGGTAATTTCCAGGAGATTGTGTATCAAAGGTTTGTGATGTTCTTTTTGGTGTTGATAGATTAGTTTCTGTTTCGCTGTCAATTTCCATTGTAGAGTGATTTGTATTTTCTAGCGGGTGTTTAATGTTGTCAGTTTTTGTTGTTGAATTTGATTTTTTTCCTTCTGGTTTGTCTGTTGTTGTTGTTGTTCTTGTATGTTGTATTATTTCTTTTTGAGTTTTTTGTTTTACTTTTTCTTGATTTAAAATAGTTTTGTTGTTGATTTCAATAGTTGTTTTATCATTTTTTAACTGTTGTTTTTCTTTTTCGAATGTTACATTTTTTTTTACTTTTGGTAATGTTTGCAAATGTAGGTTTAGGGTTATTTTTTGTGAATATTTGATGTGATTCTGGATTTAAGTTGTAAGTTTTCCAGGCTTCCCTGATAGTACATCTTTTGTCTATTTTAATCTTTAGAACAGCCTTGTGTTTTAGAAAAGATGGACATGTAGATTCATATGAGGCATGAGTTTCGACACTACAATTTACGCAAAACTTCTTGCTGCAAGGGTTATGTGGTGTTATTTCTCCACATTCTCTGCATAGTTCTGGATTTTTGCAACGATTTTTCGTGTGTCCTAATTTTTGGCAGTTTTTGCATCTCATAGGGTTTGGGATGTATTCATTAATTTTAACTCTTTCCCAGCCAAGCTTAAGGTATTCAGGACGTCTTATCAGATCAAAAGTTATAACTGCTGCTCCTGTTGGTACGAGCTTATCATCTTCTTTCTTCATTATTTTCCTGATTTCGACAACTTTTTGATCTTTTAGACCTTCAATTAATTCATCTTCCGACAAATATATAATTTTTTTTTGAGAAAATTTTGCCTTGTACATAATTAAGGGCTTTATGGTAAGTAATTGAAACTTGGATTGTGTCAATGTAATTTGCTTTCCTAAATTTTTCGGCAGCCTTTAGGTTTTTGGTTTTTATAAGGAGATCGCCTGACTTGAGTTCAACTACATCAGTATATTCTTTTGAGATAAAATTTAAACCCTTTTCTATTTGAAAAACATTATATGCTGAAATCGGTTTTGATGTTAATTCCTTATTTATATTGGTTGATATGACAAGATAACGTGGAATATGATCGTCGCACTGTCTTATTTCTGGAAGAGAGATGAATTCATCATCGCGAAAGCGTTTGCTTCGCGATAAGTCTTCGTTGGAACCGAGTTCCCTGAACCGATTATGGTTCAGGGGATAAGAACCATTCATTTTCGGGTGGCTCAACCCTTGAAAAGATGGAGAATTTTATACTTTAAGAAAAAAAAAGTATTATTTTTAAAGAGAATATAAGTTTTTTTTTTGAGAGTATGTTAACGTGATAACCGGTTTATTGAATTATGTGCACACAACTAGAAAAACGACTTAACACGGCGATTGCCTGAGCAAGACTGACATTACTAATTAATTTCGTCAAAATCAGTCGGGTTCCATTGCATAGTGTCGGCGCATAAGGATGACAGATCCAACTTTAATTCGAATTAGGAGATTCACCGTAAAGCAGCGTGCATAATGGCTCTGGTGGTGGAAGCAATTTGACAGTTTTACCTTTCCGCCCACCCAACACAATCCAAGCGGTTCTTTTTCAAATCTAACGGCATTGCAATACTCACAAACGACAGACATCTGGCCGAATTGAACCGATGTGTGCGAACTGTATTGAATGTTGGGCTCATATCGAAAGGGTGCATGCTCAATGTTCACCTGAATAATTTGTTGTACCCACGTTGTCGTTCAAAAATCACACATTGTGATCTTCCTCTTCCGTTCGACATGTTGTGACATTTCGGTGCTGCGCTGCATCCTGTGAAGGCCGGCATATTTTTAAAGAAACAGTTATTCAATATGTAAGCTAAAATTTAACTATATTATTTTAAGATCCAACTTTGCTATTAAATTATGTGATGGGAAGGCCTGGCAAATGAAGTATATTAAAAAGTTTTTTGATAAATGCACTCCTTCATCTTATACTACAGCAGTAGCAATTAACTTGAATGAAAATTGCGGAAATTTAAATTTTTGTTATGCTGCTGAAATTGTCATTTCTCTTAAACATTTTCCTTCCTTTTATGGAAGTAACCCCACCCATTTATCCGATTCCTCCCATTTTCACACTCACACTAATAACCCATAAACTAACACAAATTATCTTCACTTTCCCTTTCATATTATTAAAGATACTTTTATTTTGAAAATTTATTTCATACGGTAGGTGACACGCCCACTTGTCCAACCTCCTCCATTTTCGCCAGGGTTAATCACAAAAATAACAGATGGACTCACGCAAACTTGCAAAGCTCTCCCTATCATTATACTCGGTATATGTACATAATATTTAATCAGTACTTTGTAGGGGATGTAGCCCGCCCACTTATCCGATCCAGCCTTTTTTCGTCAGGTTTAATTACACTAATAACAAATGACGTCACATTAATTATCAAAGCTCTGCCTGTCATGTTATTGAGTCTGATATTGAGTGATTAATTTTTTTGTAGGTACCACGCCCACTGCTCCGATAACGCTAATTTTACAACGGCTACTCCCAGCAACTCACAGCAATAATAGATGACCTCATACAAAGTTGCAAGCTCTCCCTAAAACAGTACTCATTATATGATATTAAAAATTAATTTTTTATGGGGGGTACCACGCCCACTTATCCGATATGACCATTTTCCGTATGACTATCCATATTAATAATAGATGGCCTCTCACAAATTTACAAAGCTCTCCCTCTCATAGTACTCAATATATATGATGTTAAAATGGAATAACCGCGTACAGCGCCATCTGTTGAGACTTTTTGTACTTTTCTTTTTTCCTAAACCTTCGCGTGGCAGTTACAACCAAACTCGCAGAAGAAAGTATCCCTTCTGGTCCTGTAGTTTTCAAGTTTTAAGCGGACGAACAAGCCACGATTCATTTTTATATATATATGTATATAGATTATTCATTTTATAAATCTGAATGAAATAACATATATATTTGAATTTTACGATTTTTTTTGAAACAACATTGCTTAAGAAAGTTATAGTTGGTCTGGGCCAAATATACGATAGTCTTTGCCATGAGATGTGGAAAAGGGTTTTAAGTCCAAACGTACTGGGTGAAATCATTAGTCAATCTAAAAAATAAGCTGTAGGTGGTAATTCACGCACTTCAGGATTGGGATTGATGTTGGAAGAATTATTTGAGGTAAATATTTTAATACTAACACATTAGGGTGGAGCGACATAGCTATTTCTCGCAAAAACATTTTGAAAAATAATATAATTATTTTATTTATTTTTTAGGAATCTGAAATGTGAAATATTAGATGGTGAAGAAATGTACCGACCAAAAAAAGAAAACTGACTTAAACACCGTCAACATCTTATCTTCTTCATCCAAACAAGCCCAACCTATGATGATGCAAATAATAACACCAACAATTAAAACTGCATCTAAATATGCGGAAGCTTTGGAAGAATCAAGGGAAATGCAGATGACTTCACTAAATTAAATGGAGGAGCTGACAAGTCAAAACGAAATTATTTTAAACAAAATTTCGAAAATAGAGGCTACATTAATTTACAAATTTTTAAAATTTTATTTTTAATCTATAATATTAATGGGCTAGCCGATTTCTTGTGACCGATGTTTTGTTCTACCGTTTTATCCCGATTTTGACCAAAATTTTTCCCCTATTTTGAGTAAATTGCATTTAAAGTTGCTACTAACACATACATAAAATTATACAATGCTATGTGTGTGTTTATTAAATTTGTTAATGTGTTTGTAATAAAAATGAGTTTGTTATTTGTGTCGATTTGTGAATTGGCTATAATTGATTAGCATACTTTTAGGGTCTTTATTTAATGAAAAAATAAAATTTCCTAGAATTTGCACTTGAATTTCGAGGGCTGGAATCTGCTAGTTTTTTTATTAATGTTCTAATAATGGTTGATGCTAATGTTGAGTTCATTATTTTTTTTAAATACCAAATGTTTAGTTTTTAATTAGTTGTAAATACTCAAGAGACTGTTAATTTTAATTACGTTTTTTTCGTGTTCTTTGTGAAACGCACTACTGGTTATGATTGAATTACCTTTCGTGTTAACGGTTTAATTATCAAATAGCTTCCTAACCTTCATTGCGGAGGTAATGGTTGATTAAGGGAGACTATACGATGTAGTACAAAATTTTATCGAAATGAGTGAGTTTTCAATACCCTATACTATTATTTTCAGGAATGGGTCTTAGAAAGACCCTTAGGTGAAGTCATTAATGTAAATAAAAAAAAGCAAAAACCGAAATTTGTGTGAAATTTGTTGTCATCAGATAAGTAGATGTTCATATCGGATGGGATTTTAATATAGAGAGTAGGTCCAATAATGTTCCGATCTTTACCATACTTATAAGAATGATTTTAGTGGATATCTTAAGAATGATTTTAGTGGATATGGCTATAGCTATAAATGGTATTGATCATTAATGGTTACTAGCAGATCCCACCCCTCGAAATTCGAGTGCAAAATTTAGGAAATTTTATTTTTTCATTTAACAAAGACCATAAAGGTATGCTAATTAATTTTAGCAAATTCACAATTCAACACTTTTTAAATAATGTTTATGTCCAAAAATATTTGCAATGTTATTGGTTATGTCCAAAATTATTTTTCAATTCAACGCAATTATTATTGTGAATGAAGAAAACAAACTCACAAACACATTAACAAATTTAATAAACACACACATAGCATTGTATAATTTTATTTATGTGTAAGTAGCAACTTTAAATGCATTTTACTCAAAAAAAAAAAAAAAAAATGTAAAAATTTTAAAATCTGTAAATCTGGTGGACAGCTAAAAAGAAATATCTTTCAATAAGATACGTTTGGTCAAAATCGGGAGAAAACTGTGGAACAAATCATCGGTCACAAGAAATCGCCTTACCCATTAATATTATAGATAACACTCGTAAGCATAATATAGATAAACAAAAATGTGTCACATGCCCTGGATAACCAAAGAGCTATAACGCATAAAAATTCGTCTGCTTTTTTTTTTTTACTCCAACGCATTGACGTACTCGCACACATTTTTTGATGTCTTCCTTTTTTGAATAATTTACCAAGACCTGCTGTCACTTTCAATTTGTTTAAAATTGGAAATGAATAATTAAGCAGGAAAACAAGAAGTACAATGAAATTCGTGCTGCTCCATGTCAGCAAAGTTGAATGATTTCTTTTGTCATGAATATTTCGTTTGCATTTTATAAATATTTAATTTTGTGTATTTTATATGCGTTGTTTGTTTGTTTTTTTTTTATCTGCACGTGATTTTTTGTTAAAAATAGTAAACAAAAAAATTTAAAAACAAGGTAAAAATTTGCTTTAAATCCAAATATTTTAAATTGCATTTCGTGGGAAAAAATATATCGTTTGAAACTTGGCTTAGCATAGCTTAGGCATAATTTAGACCTATGTTTGCTTTACAACATTTCAATATAAACCCTGGTATAAAACTACAGTTTGAAAAAGACACAATATTTTGCAGTTTGTAGGATTAGCTAATCGTTATGAAAATAAGAACCCTCGGTAATTGGTAATAATCAGTTTATAATTGCACATGGCGTCCCATAAAATATAAGTATCTCAAAATAAATTTGGTTATATTTGACTTAAGCAATCTTTTTTTTCAATTGTATTTATTAAAAACTCAAAAACAAAAATAAATACCAAAAATTCGGTTCATTGTTTTGTTCGGTGTTTTTTTTAGAGTTATAACTAGAACTTTAAATTAAAATAAAACAAAGGAAAATATGGTCAATATCGGCAAGGAAGACGTAATGGAACTGATGTCATGTATTTTAAGATAGTTCTCGTGACTTTGATTAATATCGTTGTGGTAAATTTTGTAGTATTTGTTCATACATTCCTTTTTAATACAATTTGTTTTGAGGTCATCGCTCCGGTCGAAGTATCTTTAATTATGCTGTTGGAAGTCGTTATCAGGGTTCAAATAATCAATACGTGGTTTGGCAATTGGCATCGTGGTCAAAGAAAGTTCGTGACTACCAAATATGTTCAGGAACGGTCCCCCATAAATATATAGCATCCGATATGAATTTTTTGATAACTTTAGGCAAACAAATTAATAACAATGCCATTTAAATTTAGTTTATTGTTGATTTATAAAAGTTTTTGTATTTATATATCCTCTGGATAATGGAGTCTCTCAAGGCTGGCCATTGTCTGTGGTTCTCTACACCATATATGCTAACTCTTTGGCAAGGGCAATTGAAAATCTTCCAGGAATTGATTTTGTGGGAATTTATGCGGATAACATTTTTGCTGTTTCATCAGGTAAGCCTAAGATAGTTCGAATGTAATGGGCTAAAAGTAGAGGAGCAGTAATTCCAGCTGACAAAACAGAAATTCTTCACGTTTGTAGAAAAAAAGGTTGTAATGGTGATATATTTTTTTATCAGTAATGCTAATATTCAACTTTTAGAACAAATTAGGATTTTAGGCGTTCAATTTCCTAAAAATTTACACTGGAATCATCATGTTAACTTTTTGTCTACAAAATTAAGCAAAATAAAAAATCTTAAATTAATTTGTTCTCGTAACAAGGGGCTTCACATCGAGACTGCCTTAGATATTTGCCATTCGTTGACAACTGGTGTCCTTCTTCATGGAATTACTGTTTATGGTTGGACATCTAAAAAGAACATTACAAAGCTCAATACCTTTATAAACAACTGCTTTAGGACGGCTACAGGTCTTCTAAGGCCAACGCCCATCGTGTCTCTTAGAAATGAGCAAAATACACTGATTTTTAGAACCTCTTAGAGAAAACTGCAGTCAACATGGCATCTAAATCCATAACTATACCATATGAAGGGCTTCATTAAACATTCTGGAAATATCTTGATAATCGACAACATAACACATCAACTTCCATCAAATATATTTTTTTTTCTCTTGCATAAAAACAAGATTTCATTACCACCAAAACCCTCACCTCATATAAATTCGGGCGCATTGATCAAAATAGATGACAGCTTACGAAAATATAAAAAAAATAAAACCAATCCAACCTGCTTCAAAAGATTATTGGCGGAGAAAATTACGCATGTTTCTCCAAACGTTATATTATACACAGATGGATCTTTTCACTGTGGTACTACAACTTTTGCTATAGTCAATCAATTATCGCCAACTCATTTTGGAACTGTTAAAAAAGTACGTCTACCAGAACATGCTGGTATATTCACTGCCTAAATGGCTGCTATTAAATGTGCCATTGAACATGCTGTTGAACCTGAAAGTACTACTAGCCTAAGCGCCACTAGGGCTCTGATGAAACACCAAAATGGAACCTATGATGTTATGATTTACCCGAATTCACATCGGGATTCAAGAAAACGAAAAGGCAGATTTCGAGGCAAAGGATGCACTTAACCTACCTGATATTACGGAAATACCTTGCTTCCCAAGAATTATTATGAACCCATACTTGATGAATCAAAGGGAAGATAATGAAACAACTCAGACGCCTAGATACAACAACAATTTCAGTAGATCCCAATGTATTACGATGGCACGTCTTAGAGTTGGTAAAGTTTTATTCAATACCAAACATTATTACGACAGAACAGATCCTACAACATGTATTTTCTGCAATGTAGTTCTTATAATTCCTCACATCTTTTCTGAATGTCCAGAATTCCGTATTGATGTACCACTGGAGAAGATTTTGGACTGTGCATCCGACGAATATCTATCGGGGGTACAGAAGTCCCTTTCGAGGCATCATATTAGTGATGTATGTATAAGGTCAAAATTATATTATATGATAATTGTTTTTTAACACTAATTACGACCTACACTTGAATTAAAATGTTTCATTTATTTTATTAATTCTGGGCATAGGAAATTCTGGGCATAGGAAAATTATGCTAATGGTTTTTATTGGCTAAAAAGGCTTCAAACAACATGTGTACAAAATTATGGAGAAAAATTTTTGTCCTAAGTGGTTTTTGAAGATGTGCATTTTAATGTATTTACAATCCGCTTCAATGCATACACTTTTTCATTTTAATGTTTTTATTGGTTTTAATTTGTTTAAGTTATATATAAAAGGAACACATACAAATTCATTAAAAAAATAGTCGAAAAGTTTAAATATATGTACTTGAAAAATAAAATCTTAAATAAATAAAAATTAAAAAAAATATTATTTAGTATGCATTTGCAGGAAGCAATTTCTTTCTTTGGTAATGCATAAATGAATTTTAAATTTTTGGCAAAAGAAATGAGTTTTTCCAGAAACTCCTTGGTTTGTTTCGCAATTATTCTTGCATCTTGTTGCTTCTTTTTTGCCGTCATGGCAGGGCATGTGATCTATGCCATCCAATTGTACATCTCGAATTTTCTTTTAGATGTACCTGTTACATGGGCTTGAAGGACTTAAAGGATTTGTATTTGAAGGGCGTCCCCGCTTTGGTGCCGACTTTTGACATTTATATAAAAGAACATTCGCAATTTCTAGTCAAAAATGCATAAGATCCAGTATTTCTCTTTTGGACCTTCCCTGTTTCACTGCACAACTTCGATATTCGAGGAAACTGGCAACTAAAGCGAAATCGAGGAAATGAGTTATTAGTTATTATTATTAGCGTCCATTTCCTGGATTTCAAGAAAACCCATTCCTGAGTTATATAGTTTTAAAATATTCGGAACTTTGAAATCTTCAAAAGCTTTTGTCGATTTATTGTACCTGTATGTAAGATAAATAAAAAATAAATAATAAATAAAGTTAACGTTCGTCCTACACATTTACCTTTTAACAATTTCATCCTCTTCTGATCCCATGAAATTTGATGCCAAATGTATCGGTTTATTGTCAAACCATTTCAACAAAAATATATCTCCATTCCTGCTTACCACCAGATCTGAATTTCCTCGTCCCTTTTTCTTCAATACTTTTTCATCTATAAGAGGTGATGCAAACCGATTAATTCTTACAGTTCCTGCCGCATTTATATATTTTTTACGAAGTATTTCCAATAACTGGTACGTTGTAAAAAAAATTATCACAATATAATGTGTGACCTTTATTTTTAATTCTTTCAGATAATTGGAGAACAACTGAAGCTCCAAATCCAAATTGAGATAAGTTGTTGGCGCTGATATTAATAGAACTACCTTCATAAAGGAAAAAGTCGTATGGCATACCAGATTTGCAAGCCAGGGATTCTGTTTTCCTTTCATATACTGCTTCGCTGATAACTTTCCAGTATACGGTATGATTTGCTCGTCTTCGGATATCACTTCTTCTACTTCTAATTCTAAGCAACTTTTTCTGACGACTTCAATAACAGGTCTGACTTTCCAAAATTTGTCAGTAGTATCTCTGTTCTTATCCAAATTATATAGATATGTAAATTATTCCGCAACTGACAAAACCTATCACAAGTTAGCGTGTTTCGAAAGCTTTCAATGCCAAGCAATGGATCCCAGTAAAGTCTGAGCCTAGAGAACTTCATACTACCAATCAAAATGTGCAATCCAAACAATTTTTGTATTTCAATGCAATCAGTATTTTTGAAGTTTCCTACATTATTTTGAGTAGCATATACATTTGTGTAGAAAGCAAAATTTTTAAAAAGTTCATCCGTGAAATATGTTGAAAAAATTGATAAGGTGTTTTCTCATCTTGAAAGCTTTCAATATTTTCGCACTCAAATGGAATTGCAACATTTACACAGTTCTTTCGGCGCCGTTATATATCTTGCTTTTTTGTATATTTATAATTTGTCGATGGATTAATATCGTATTCGTTAATCGGTACAGAACTTCCATGGTTGATATCAGCATTCGGAATATTGTCTTCGTTTAACTCATCTAGTTCATCCTCCGATGAAGTATGTTTGGCACGATTTACGATAACAATGTCCTCGCTTTGGTTCTCAATATTATTATCATTTTCAGCTAATTCTATGTCTTCTTCAATGTCCGATTCATTCAAAATATCAAAAATTTCTTTATTTGTTAAATTCGACATAATTCTATTAAAAAATCCAAACTTTTTGCTGATTTGTATATTGAAATGCAGTGTACATTTAAATGTACATTTTGTAAAATCGCCAATGTACATTTAAATGTACATCCTTTTTTTATTCTCATTTACGCCTCAAATATCATATTTATGTAAAATGTATGATTACATTAGAAAAATGACGATAAAAATAAGCAAATAAAACTTACCTTTATTATGAAAAACAATCAAATTAAATTTGTAATCTATTTATTTGAAAATTAACTTTTAACATACTATCAGCAGCGTCGATGATGACAAGACAAAATGCACACTACCGATTTCTTGTTGTTTTTATACACACGTCAGTGGCAGAGGTTTTATATAGGTTTGTCATTCCGTTTGTAACGCATCGAAAAACTAATTTCCGACCCCATAAAGTATATATATTCTTGATCCTTATCACAGCTCGAGTCGATATAGCGATGTCCGTCTGTCTGTTGAAAGATTACAAAAATATCATTTGCCATAATTCCCAGCAGGTTGGTATTGAAAATGGGCTACATCGGGCATCATTGTGATTAGATACGAGCAAAAATATGTAGATATCTCTAAAAAAAAAACATAAAACCCAGTGTCCTTGTTGTAACAGTTTAGTGGTGTAACATAATAATTGTACAACAACATAAAAAAATGCCACAAAAATAATATGCATATATATTAACAATACCAAGAACACAATAACATAGCTCATGTTAGTAGTATTGCCACATATTTTTTATCGTTATCACGTTATAATAAAAAAAATCGCCAATATGAAAGAAAAAATAAAAACGAAAAATGGAAATTTTCCAATGGAAAATGGAGAATGAAAAATAAAAATGAAAAACGGAAAATGTAAAATAGAAAATGAAAAATAGAGAATAGAAAATTAAAAATGGAAAATGAAAAAATAAAATTGAAAAATAGAAAATTGAGAATCGAAAATGGAAAATGAAAAACGGAAAATGGAAAATGTAAAATAGAATAAGAAAAATGGAGAATTGAAAATGAAAAATGGAAAATGAAAAAAGAAAATTGAAAAATGAAACATGGAAAATGAAAAATGGAAAATTAAATTAAAAATGGAAAATGAAAATTGAAAAATGGAAAATGAAAAATGGAAACGAAAAATGAAATATGAAAAATGGAAAATGAAAATTGAAAAAGGGAAAATGGAAAATGAAAATTGAAAAATGGAAAATGAAAATTGAAGAATGAAAAAAGACTAATAGAAAATGGAAATTGAAAAATTAAAAATGAAAAATGGAAAATGAAATTTGAAAAATGAATATTAAAAAATGAAAAATGGAAAACGCAAAATGGAAATGGAAAATTGAAAAATGGGAAATGGAAAATGAAAATTAAAAATGAAAATTGAAAAATGGAAAATGAAAATTGAAAAATGGCAAACGGAAATTGAAAAATTAAAAAAGAAAATTGAAAAATTAAAAATGGAAAGTGGAAAATGAATAACAAAAATTAAAAAATGAAAGATGAAAAATTAAAAAATGAAAAATTTAAAATGGAAACTGAAATATGAAAAATGGAATATGGAAAGTAAAAATTAAAAACTTAGGTGGAGGGTACAGCCGAATTTAACACTCTTACTTGTTAAATTTCACAGCGTGTCTATAATTTGAGCAAGAACAACACATAGAACCGATAACGGTAAATGAATAGCGTGTAGGATAAAATTCAAATCAGTGACAGGTTGATGAAATCGACGTACATTATAAACTTATTACGAATATTTTTATATGTAAAAATTCATATATAACAATGTAATAATAATAATGCTAATAAAATGGATTGGATCATATTTAAAAGACAGAACACAATGTATTAAGTTTCGTAACTCGTATTCCAACAACATAAAAGTATTATCTGGTGTACCTCAAGGTAGTCACTTGGGACCTCTTTTATTTACGCTATTTATAAATGATCTTCCTTCTGTAATTGAACACGCAACTACATTAATGTAAGCAGACGATGTAAAGTTAATTTTTACCCTCAACAATCTTGATCAACAATCACTTTTACAGAATGATATTGATCATTTAACTACTTGGTGTAATATGAATCTAATGGACCTAAATGTCAAAAAAATGCAAATATATGATTTTTACAAGATCAATTCCAATTAATGGTCGGTATATCATGAATAATGCTGTGCTTGATTTAGTGGATTCATTCAACGACCTTGGCATACTTCTGGATAAAAAATTAGATTTTAGAAGTCATATTTCGCTAACAATAAATAAAGCTACTGGTGTACTTGGATTCATTAAACGGTGGGCTAAAGAGTTTTCGGATCCGTATACGACAAAACAATTGTTTACTACCTTGGTAAGACCAATACTCGAATATGGGTCTGTAGTCTGGGATCCGCAATATCATATACATTCGAATAAAATTGAATCAGTTCAAAAACAATTTTTGTTATTTTGTCTTCGTGGTTTGGGCTGGGATCCTAATATGAGGTTGCCATCTAATGAAAATCGTCTGGCTCTAATTAAGCTTCCTACATTGAAAAGTCGCAGATATATGCTAAATGTTACTTTCCTGTTAAAACTGTTAAATGGTAGTCTTAAATCTGAATTTCTTATCAACAAAATAAATATAAATATTCTTTTCGATCATCAAGAAATTATAACTTTCTATCAAATATTATTGTACAAACTATGCTAATTTTAATCCACTGCGTAGAATTTGTGATGAGTTTAATATGCTGTATCAGTTAATTGATTTTAATAAAAGTTTGGATATTGTGAGAAGAGATATTATATTACACTTAAGTGCATTAAATCAACTGAATTAAATAAATGTTATATATCAATTTTGTTAAATGTTTAATTATATATGTATATAAATTATAATATAAATGTACATATACTTTAAGTAGTCTGTAAGGATGATTCCATAGACTGAATAAATAAATAAAAAAAAAAAAATAATCTCTTAATTTCTAAATGTTTCCATTAGTTCAAATTCGTGCGCATATGGTCTAGTTACCCGGCGCCTTTAATTTATATTTTATAAATTTATTTGCAAAATATTTTCTAAATAAATAAATATTTTTTTTTAAAACGCCACACGTCTCAAGTTATTTTATTAGTTGGGCGTGAAAACAGCTATTTTTTGCTAAACTTACATTTTGCGTTAAAGGCGTGCCCTCCGTATTTTATTTAATAAAATTCATATTTTCGAACGATGTCATTTTGATGGTTGAATTAGAAGGGTAAGAATTGTTAATTATTCTTTTTATACATATTGCTGTCATTTCTTTGGCGATTTATTTATACTTTCGTTTTTAATTTTAAATATCTGACAAAGGTAATCTTTATAACTTTAACTAATGAACCTACTTAAAGTTGTAAGACTCGCTGTTATAGAACTCCAGATGTGATGATAAATATTTTTACTTTGTATGGAAAGTACCACGCTCTCTTGCCAGATCCCGCTCATTTTTTTAAAAGAGAATAGTTCAAAACGGAAATCATTCTTTACAAACAAAAGCAACAAATATTTTATGTATTTGAAATCGATCGATTTTCACCACCTACCTGATTATTCTTAATATTAAATAAAGATGTATTGCATGATTGCCAACAATTAAAATTATTAACAATATTACAACGAAAAGAATTTGCAAAAATATTTTTTAAAGTGAAAAACTAAATGAAAATATGGAATGCACAAACATTATCTTTATTTGAAAAAAATTAATTATGTTATAAAAAATAACGTTAGTTATATAAGAACTATTGGTTAAAATAATAAAAAAAAAAAAAATATGTGTATATAATACTTTTCTGAACTGAGTACTTACATTCAAGGTTCAGAAAATACACACACGAAACACACAATGTTCTGTTCAAAAGCAGCCAACACATATCTTTATTTTCATATCAATTATGTGCGTTTCAAAATTTTCTACGGTACCCAACACAACCATGACTGTGTTCGTTTTAATATTTCGTTATTTACACGAACATTTTTGTATCACATTCTTTTTGCTTCAATCACACATAAAGCACACATTTTTGAGTGTTGCTTTATTTGAAGTTGATGTTCTGGTACGTGTAGTGAAAAAAAAACACAGAACATGTAAAATAAACAGGTTCGAGTTCAGTTATATTTTAAGTCGTGTTGTGGCTCGTGTAGTAAGAAACAACAGAACATGTACAGTAAACAGGTTCGAGTTCAGTTATATTTTAAGTCGTGTTTAAAATATAACTGAACTCGAACCTGTTTATTGTACATGTTGTGTTTTTTCTTACTACACGAGCCACAACACGACTTAAAATATAACTGAACTCGAACCTGTTTATTTTACATGTTCTGTGTTTTTTTTCACTACACGTACCAGAACATCAACTTCAAATAAAGCAACACTCAAAAATGTGTGCTTTATGTGTGATTGAAAAAAAAAGTACGTGATAGAAAAATGTTCGTGTAAATAACGAAATATTAAAACGAACACAGTCGTGGTTGTGTTGGGCACCGAAGAAAATTTAAAAACAAACATAATTGATATGAAAATAAAAATATGTGTGTGTTGGTCTAAGTTATGTTTGTTTACATATATGTACGAGTTTTTTATTCAGTGTGTGTTTTTTTCTGAACTCTGCTTACATTACAGTGATGCCCTTAACTACAGACTGATGATGATCATTAAAAAATAAGTACAAATAATTAATAAAAAAATGTTTTTCTTTTTGGAAAAATTGTCAATTTTTATTTTTTATGGCATTTTTATTATAATATTTAAAATATATAATTTTGTAATTATGTATTATTAAATAAAATTTTTGTAAGTGTATATGTGTGTGCGTGATAGTAAAGAATAAAATATCAAAGAAAAAAATATAAAATAATAAGCGTTTTTTTTTAAAGTTAAGGGTTTCTTAAAATTTCATTTAATAAAGTTTTCACTTGCAGTTACCATTAACCGTAAGCCTTATTTTAAATCTGTAAGAGAATTCTGCCCTAGTTTTTTGAAATCAGCGGTATAAAAATTAAAACCCTTAACGATAGTTTACTTTATTAATTTGCTATTTTATTAAACAGAAACAGATTAATTTTAAGAAAAATTTCATAGCTACATAAAATTTTATTTAAACGGCAGACGAATTAAAAAAAAAATATATTTGTTTAAGTTAGAGAAAAACTTTCCTAATACAAGTTTTATCTCTCAACTTTTTCTTAATGGCATGTAACTTATCGATTGAGTAACATATACGAGGTCAAATATTTTTAAATTCTTAAAAAAGAACTTCTAAAACATGATGATGGCTCTCTTACTCCTATATTATTTAGGATCTTTGAAGTTTTTTTTGTATCGAAAGATTATAAAAGTATTTTTTTCACTTTCAAGTGTAACCCTTGCTTATTTATGCTCCTCTATTATATGGTATTCTCTTTAGCCTTTAATAACTTTTTTGTTTTTCATTAATTTTGTCTTTTTTAAAGAATATCAACTAATTGTATTTAAAAACTATTGTTGAAAAGTTATTTTTCTTAAACCCATTTTCTAAAATTAATCGATTATGCAAAGTATGTCTTTTTAAATTTTCAGATAAATTTTATGTATATATATATTTTTTTTTAAAAATTTGCATATATTTTTTCTTTTGTTCACAGAACTTAAAACGGGACAAAAAACAACATTTTTATATAAATAATAAGACTTAATTCCATTACATTTTACATAAAATATAGTTTTATAATTATAAAGTATAAATTGTTTATATTTAAAGTAGAGAAAGAATTAATTGGCTTATGGTTAAAAAAATATAATTATAATTTTTTTTTTTTGTAAAATTTATCAATGGCAAATAAAGACAGCTCATGTAAAATATTTATAAAAATAAAATCTTTTCAAAATGGCAAAACATTTGAATTTTGTCTAAAAAAGATTTAAAAAGTTAAAATTTGTAAAATATTAATTTTCTTTTTAAGAAAATTTAGTTTTTTTTTGTATAGATAAAAAGGTTTTTCCGTTTAAGTTAAGCATGTGGTTTTATTTGCCTTCTTTTTTTTTTGGTAAATTTTTTATTAATTTTTTTTTGTTCGTTTTTCAATAAATATTTTTAAATTAAATTTAAAAAAAGACAGGTTATGACAAAAAAATTATAATTATTTTATTTAAATGGTCTATATATAGGTTTTTGTGGTTTTGCTTTGTTTAAAGTATAAATGATCATCAATCAAATAATTATTAATTATATTTATAACTACAGCGAAAATCTAAAATGTATTTCTTTAAATTAACAAAAAAGTATAAAAACAAAAATAATATAAAAAAATAATTTTAAATTAAAACTTAAAAAACAAATTCACTTTTGAGGATGACGTTATTGCTGCTGCTGTTGTTGTTATAATTTGTTCTTTACTTTTTTCAGGTGAGGTTATCAATTCATTGTATTGCTTTACAATTTCATCAAATTGTTCTTCACTGATTGTTTCGGTTTTGATATTTGAAACTTGACGGTATCTGCAATATTAAAGAAAAAATTTTAATTTTTATATAAACGAAGAGCTTTTGTAAGTGTAAATATTTTCATTGTAAGCCTTAAAGTAGGCTGTTTTATTTACAAAGTTAATTAAAATGTATCATTCAAAACGAAAAGCTTTATGTTTCGATCTTTCGTTTAGAAAAAACTCAGAAAACATCTCAGTTCCCAAAATTTTTATTTAGAAGTTTTTAAAGCGTTTGAAATTACATCTATTTGAGAAATATTTTCTTCAAGATGTCACCACCTCTTTTATTATCGCTCGTTAAAAAATGACGAAAATAATTCGTTAAGAGCTACATACTTTAAAGAAAAATTAAATTGTACAATCAAAAAATAGTTGCCGCCCAATTTTTAGTGAGTGTAGGGTATAAAATCTCAACCATTTTGTTTTGTTTCGTTCTACAACGCCTAGTTTTTGAGATAGAAGCGTTTATTTGTTCCCCACCAAATTTAAAATTTTTCGATACCGGCGGCAAAAGACCAAAGAAAAAACAATTCATTATACGATACCATGAGTTTAGGGAAAGGGTCTTTGGTCTAACTAATTGAAATTAAAAAGTTCATATCGGAAGCTATTCTTATATCGGTACTAGGTCAAAAAAGGACCCACCATGACCATACTTGAAAATGCCCACGAACTCATACGGTCATACAAAATTTCATCAAAATATATTTATGTTAGCGACCTGTAGTGTGACTACAAGTATACATGGACATACAGACAGACGGACGGACATCGCAAAATCGATTCAGAAACCAGATTTGTATACAGTTACAGTTGTGTCTACAATCAATTCCTCCTTACTGCCACTGGCGCTTCATTTTCTATTGAGTTTGTTACATAAATTTCGTACAATTTGTATTATTTTAATAAATTTATCTATACTAGCAGATTCCAGCCCTTGAAATTCGAGCGCATATTCTAAGAATTTTTTTTTTTTCATTAAATAAAGACCCTAAAAGTGTGCTAATCAATTATATCCAATTTACAAATCAATACAAAAAGCAAACTCATTAACAAATTTAATAAATTTTTGTACGTGTTAATAGCAATTTTAAAGGCAATTTACTCAAAACAAAGGAAAAAATTTAAAAATCTGTAAATCTGGTGAACAGCTAAAAAGAAATACCTTTCAAATAATATACGATTGGTCAAAATGGGGATAAAACGGTAGAACAAAACATCATTCTTAAGAAATCGCCTAGCCTATTAATATTATAGATGTACATTTCCATCTTTAGAGTATAAAAAAACAAATCGGTGGTATCTAAAGATATGCTTTTCTTATCTCTTTATCCTTATACATTTAGAAAAAGTAATTAAAATATTATTTTACATATATTTCTGGGGAAATACTAAATCATCACAACTAAAAAAAATATATTCTTATATACCTGAGTCCTTGTTATATCAAAATAAAAAAAAAATTATTTATTTAAAAATAAAAAAGATTAAATAATACAGTAATAATGTTGATGTCAAGTCACTTCGAATTTGAAATAAAAATCGGTCTTGGCGTCTACAACAATATCTTCATTTCATACATTTACTACCCTGTATATCCACTATTAGTGCACAAATCATCTCAGAATAATTTTCTGCACTAAAAGTTTTTTGAATTGGAGTAAAACCAATAATTTTTAATAAGCTAATTTGTTCCCTCTGTTTTCAATTTTGTTAAAATACCAAAATTAATACGTAAACATGAACGATACCTACAGCAAGTCAGAGATGAGCGTAACTATATATTCTGTGGTCACAAGCATTATTCGCTTAAGTCGAAAATCATGATTTCGAGAAAAATAACTTTTTATATAATTTAATTTTCTTTATATATCGACCTTCTTTGTATTATTTAATGAATATTCAGAACTTTTATTTCTGACGGGCTTCCAAGGTCATTTCAAGATTTAAATAAAAGATTATTATTTAATTTTTTCTCCTACGTTTCGTTGGGAATTTCCAACTTCTTCAGGGAAATTTTTTTTTTATATTAAATATGCAATCTTTCATTAAATTTCACATATTATTTTTTATATAAACATTAGTTTAAATTAAATTATTAAAAATATAAGTGTAAAAATAAACAAAATTGAAATTGAACTACAGTTGAACTATTACTCTTACTTTTTATATAAATGTATTGGGGCTTCATTACGACTTAGGTCAGAATGAAAAACAGTGTTAGAGAAATAGGAATTTCACGTAAATATAAAGCGTTGTTAGTAGAATACGATAGCATACATAACTCAAATCGTTCTTAAGTCGACTATTTGACAACTTTATGACTTTTAATATTACTCATACGACGTTTCAGTGAATGACAAGCTTAACTATATATAAAGATATCAAGAATAGGAATATAATATTTATGGAACATATCTGAAAAAAATTCTTAAAAAATAGTCATATTAATTTATTAATCAAATTTTAAAATTATCAGTATATGCATATTCACTGTTACCCTTTCGTATCCATTTTATTAAGCCGTGGAGCCAAACTGATTTTAGTACCGCTTTGTGTATTTTTAGTCACTGTGTATTGGTCAACCAGCAGCATCAAAATGTTGCTTTAGTCAATAGTGTTAGATTCGGATGTACCGAATCCTCCTTGATACCCTCCACCCGTGTTCTAAACACAATATTATAACAAAGGTTCTCAACTATAGACAAAAGGATTTATAAACGATAACGCAAATAATTTATTAGTGTTTTTAAATAAAATTCTTTTTATTTATTTATTGGTTTGCTTTGCTAGAGCCGAACAATTTAGCTTTTTAAGTTTGATAGCAAAGTGTGTCGATCGAACAAAACCGAACACTATTTATACAAAAAATAAGCTTACAAAGTTCTTTGGTTTAAAGTAAAGTGTAGCAATGGACAGAACATCTTTGGTCAATTTTATATATGTATATCTCAACAATTATTCTGCAACACCAAAATGGGTGACTGTTACAGTAAACACCGTATCAGCTTAATTGCACGCAGCACTGCTTGTGTATGCTAAATCTAGAGCTCTTGCAATATTGTATGGGAAGTGCTGATTGTGTTGGTTGCTTTTATTTTTTTGTGTGTAACATGATCACTCTTTATATTTTATTATCCAAAAATGTTCTTGTTGGTAATGATGACTTATGTATAGTTTATGCTACACAACACTTAAAGACAAACAAGAGTGTTAAATTCGGCTGTGTCGAATTTTTTGATATCCTCCACCTACGTTGTAAACTCAATATTATACCCAATATTGGGTATATATATATATATATATATGTTCCTCTAACTCCCACTGGAGCATAGGGCGCATTGGGTATAAACACTTTAAAACTTGCCGATACTGAAACATTAATTCCGAATTTAAATACCAATTCAATTTTTCTTTTTTTCCAGTTTCTATTTAATTTCTTTTTATAAAAAATAATGATCATGTCTTCTATAGAAAGAATTAATTACTATTTGAAAAATTGCATTATTTTTCTTTTGCTTGAGTAGAAAACCTATAAGTTCCCTAAATACTTCATAGAACACTAATGAAATTCATTATTTAATGCAGCCGACGTTATACACACAACTAGAATGACTTCAACAATATGAAGAAATACAACATATATATACAAGATATCTTAAGAAAAACAACAAACACAGTGAAAAAAAAAATTTTTTTTTAAGAGTTTTTTCAAAGTTTCATTCATAATCCTTTTACCAGATTTTGACTATTTTAAATAGCAACACCTTTGGGATGTTAATAAACGATTTTATACAAAAACGAGCGGTCTAGCTTAGATATCAAAGGCGTGATCGTGATTTCCACAGACAGACGGTCATAGCTAAATCAACTTCACTTGTTTTACGGATCAAGAAAATGTGGTTTCGGGGTCTCCGGAATTTATTTCAATGCGTTACAAACGAAATGACAAACCTATATATACTCTCTTCACAGTAGTGTGGAGGGTATAAAAAGGCTTGATTTCAAACTATAATTACAATTTATTTCGACTGAAGATAATTTACCATTTTGCAATAATTGCAAACAACACGGTCATCCGTCAAATTTTAAAGGATGTTCTGCTTATAAAAAGTTTTTAGATATGAAGAAAAGGACTAAACTGGATGCTTTAGAAAAAAAAATATAAAATTTCTAATAATGTGTTAACATCTTTAAATAATAATAATAATTTTGTACATAAGGGCAAATCATTTGATAGTCTTTTTGAAAAAAAATTATTTTCAACTTATCGTCCTAATTTAAAACCACCTTTAATTGAAGAATTCTTAAGAATTGCAAAAGTTCTTTGCCAACCTGAAGCCCTCTCTTTAGATGAGAAAATAGGCAAATTTGTTAAAAATTACAAGAAACTTTCAAAAGAAGATGCCGTAAAGCAATGTCGGGATCTCTTGGCTGAAGTAAATAAGACTTATGACCCATAATGCTTTAAATTTATTGACATTTAATGTTAGATCTTTAATTGAAGTAAGTCGTAGAATAGATCTGTTAAATATTCTAAAATTTAATAAGATAGATATTGCGTTCATCCAAGAAACACATTTGAGAGCTAGTCATAAAGTTAAATTTGAGAATTATACCTTTATAAAAGATCAAAGCTCACAAGGAGTTGCTATTGTTTTAAGAAATTCTTTTAAATATTCTGTAGTTAATATTTCAAGTTTAGGATTTCCAAATGTTCTCATTACTATAGAAGTTTTAACTGATGGTTCAATAAAAAAATATTTACTAGGGTCATTATATATCCCTTGTAACTGTAACGCGACACAGTTAAATGATGGTCTGTCTTATTTATCGAATTTCTCACAAAATTTTGATAAAACTTTTATTGGAGGTGATTTCAATGTAAAACATACTTCTTGGAAGTGGAAATATATTTTTTAATTTTTTACAATGTAACTCAATATTTTTCAAACGCATTTCTAGTTATAGTCCGTCATATCCAAATGGGTCTTCATTTCTTGACCATTTCTTAGTGAGAACTACATCTATAAATTCTTCAAATCAAAATTACAAAATTTCTACACTACCATCATTTTCTGATCATTTTCCTATTCATCTTCAAATCAAACTTCGAAACCCTGAGTTTATTTTAAATACACAACCTACTTTTATTAGTTTTAAAAATACAAATTGGAATTCATTTTAAAATGATGTAAGTCAAAGTATATTACAAAGCTACCCAACATCAATTAGAAATCTTTCAAATTTAGAAATTAATCTGTACATTCAGGAACTTACAACAACTCTGAACTTGATTGCTAATGAACATTCGGAAAAAATTGAATTGAGGAATTGAAAATTCATAGTTTCTGATAGAATTAAGACTTTGTTTAAAATCAAATATGATTGGCAAAGAAATCTAAAGAAAATTTACCACAGAACTTTAAATCGTTTCGATTCAAATTATTTATTACTTTCAAAACAAATACAGCTGCTGAATATTATTCTTAAAAGACAAGTAGAACTTTTAAACATTTATCTGTTGACATATTGATAGAAAATGAAACTTTGAAATTGGAAAAATTGAAAAATCATTTTTTAAATATTTATAACAGTCTATTTCCTAATAGAGATATCTCACAAATTGAAATAAATATTAATAATACCCTTTCCAGAACTGCAAATTTTCAATATTTTTTTAACGAAAATTTTTCTGCCACAAATTCAAAAATTTAACAAATCTTATTAAATTAGAAGAACTAGTAGTTCATTCGAAAAATTTAATTAACAAAAAATCTTTCGGCTTAGACAAAATTTCCAATTTCATTTTAAAGAAACTTCCATTAAAAGCATTTGAATTTCTAACCATTATTTTTAATAATTGTTTAAACAATTCATATTTTCCTGATGCTTGGAAAATTTCGAAAATAATACCATTAAAAAATAAACCAAACTTAACCGATTTAAACAATTTACGACCTATTTCATTGCTTTCAAATTACATTCCAGATTTACAATTTGGTTTTAACAATGGACATTCAACAACTGACGCTTTAATAAAATTTCAAAATGATATCGTTTGTAATATTCGTAAACGATTTTGCACTGTTGCAATATCTTTAGATGTCGAAAAGGCATTTGATCATGCTTTTCACAATGGTATACTTCATAAAATGATTGAAATAGGGTTTAATCCTTTTATTATTAAATTAATTAAAAGTTTTTTTTCTGATAGAACCTTTTGCGTACAATTTAATGATGGTTTATCAGATTTTGGAAATGTTACCTGTGGCGTTCCACAGGGTTCAATTTTAGCTCCACATTTATATAATATATTTATTTACGATTTTCCTCATAATTTTACAAATTCAATTGGTCTATTGTATGCTGATGACTCTCTTTTATATTCAAATCATGAATCTCCACTTGTTGCCTTAAGACAGGTTTCAAGTCACCTGGAAAAAGTTAAAATTTTTTATGATAATTGGGGGATTAAACTTAATACATCTAAATGTGAAGCAATTTGTTTACGCAATGCTTCAGGAAAATTTAAAAATTTTGTTGTGCCAGAAAGTAAAACGCTAAAACTTTTTCTTTGTGGTTATGAAATTCCCTTCAAAGAAAATATCAAATATTTAGGAATCAATATTAACAATCTTCCAAAATTCAACAAACATGCCAGAATAGCTTTAAAGATATCTACCAAAATTATGGGTGCATTTTCAAAAATTTTGTTTAATAAGAGTTTACCAATGAAAACTAAGCTCTTATTATATAAAACAAGTATTAGACCAGTTTTCTTATATGGTTTTCCTATTTGGTTCAATATTTCACCTACGGTCATAAAGGAAATGGAAATTTTTGAACGGAAAATTATAAGATGTTGTATTGGTAAAAACTTTGAATCAATTTTTAAGCGATACTCTAACATTTTTGTTTATAATCAATCAAATACTACTCCAATTGGCTTATACATATGTGATATTTTAAGAAAATTCATTTCAAGATTATCGAATCATGAAAATAATTTTATTAAAAACATTTTTATTGAACAAAGAAATTTTAGTTGGTCAAATACAAACTACTTATCACCTATTGGCTATATTAATGAAATTCCTCCAAATTTTGATTTGAATACAAATTTATCCGCTAATTTTTATATAAAAAGTACACCAGGTACTCAGAGCATAGTACATTTTTATTATCATTTATTATTTTGTTGTGATTTGTGTTATTTTCTTTTAGTTTTTAGTTTATTTTTAAGTCGTAGTTTTAAGATTATTTTAAGAGATTCATTCTCCAGATATGTTAGCTCCGGGAGCAAGAGCATTTTCTCACACTTACTTTTCATTAAAATTGTAATAATTTCATCGATTAAGCATGGTGCTGTTCAAATTTGTTGTAATTAAGATAATACTTAAGTCTTAAGTTATTTACTCTTTTGTTATTTTTATGTTTAAGTTTTTATTATTGTATTAAAAAAGGCTCAATAAATATAACTTATAACTTATATTTTTAAAATGTTGTTAAAATTATTAAGATAATTAACAAAAAATTTGGGTATTTCCTAGTTTTTTATTGAAGGCAATTATTAAATGCAATGACCATAAATGTAGACATAAACAATTACATTTTTGTTTGTTTGTTTATTAGCAATGCATACACATTTTATTTCTTGTTGTATTTTCACATGTACAACAAACAAACAAAAGTGTGTATGCATCGCTGTTACATATCTATTGTATGTGCACATGTTCTGTTACGTAGAAAATTTTTTCACTATTTTTAGTTTTTTATATGAAACTAGCTGACCTGGCCAACGTTGTTTTGCCATATAACTTATTTCTAGTGAATATTTTTGTTGTTAATTATGATATGTATTTCCCACGTCCACTGGTTTGATCCCGCTCATTTTTCACATAACTTCTTACTCTTATCATTCGTGAACACACGTAGTTTCAAGACTGTCGGGTTTATAGTACTGTAGATAATTTTTGTATGGGAAGTGCCACGCCCACTAACCCAATCGCGCCCATTTTTGGTACGACTACTTACATTAACAATCAATTTACGTACGGAAAGTTTCAAGACTGGCCCTCATAGTACTGTAGATATATGATATGTATTTAACATGTATGGGAGGTGCCACGCCCACTGGTTTGATCTTGCCCATTTTTCACATAACTGCTCTCACTCATCATTCGTGGACTCACACCTACTCCCGATAATTTTTTGTATGGGAGGTGCCACGCCCACTAACCCAACCCCGCCGATTTTTGTTACGACTACTTGCATTAACAACCAATTGACGTGCAGAAAGTTTCAAGACTGCCCATCATAGTACTCTATATATTTACCAAATGTAGAAGGTGCCACGCCCACTGGTTTGATCCCGCCCATTTTTTTCCAAGTACTAACGTTGATAACTTACATTAAATATTTATTTTGGGCGATCCAGCCCATTTTTTCGCAACTCTTCAAATTAGTTTAAGATATACATGTGCATAGTATCAGAGCTCTTGCTGTCATAGTACTCCAGATATTATATGTCAAAATTAGATGTTAAAAATTCACTTTATATGGGAGGTGTCGCGCCCACTTGAAATATAAAAAAGTATAGCCTATTTTTCCTTCCGGATAACCAGTTACCTACTGTAAAAATTTCAAGACAATCGGTCCATTGGTGTAGTCTCCTATGAAGGACAAACAAAAATACATCAATTTTTATATATAAGATTTTATCAGAGTTTCTTAACATATTCGTACGTCATTCCTCACCTATTTAGTCTAGAGGCTTCAAATTCAATCAAAACTGCTGCAAATTATGACGACCACTTTAAGCTCAAATAGTGAGACCCACTCGACCTATTGCGGTCAGAAAAATGTTTTCAGTAGACAGACGGACATCGTTATATTTACTTCTTATATAAGAATCAAGAATATATATAGTTTATGCGGTTTCCAGAATATATTTCGGTGAGTTACAAACCGATATCCTCTGCACAGTGGTGTGCAGGGTATAAAAAGCAGTTTTTATTGTTGCAACAGCAAAGATGAACGTCACAATTTATACATACATATATTTATACCCTATATTAATATGTGGTCAGGGTATCGACTCAGAATCAATTCAGACAGATTAAAATTGTCATAAGAACCAGTTTATCATACATATATCGATAAAATAAAATTGTTTGTGTGTGTGTGTATTATACCCACTAATCAGTAGTTCAAAAACAAACCCTGTAGTACCATTTTAAGTTGTAGTCTCCATATAAAGCTGATCCCCGATTTTCAATTAAATTTATCAAAAATAAAAATATTGCATAGATTTTTACAAAATTTGATTTATATATGTCTTTGAGAACAGTAATTGATTTTACTAAATATGGATTGGTCCATTAAAATAAAATCAGATATGAACATTTTCATATCAGCACACAATATATTAATAACAATAGCACTTAAGTTTGGTTTATGCTTATTTTCTATAATTAGTTATTGCCTCAGCAAGAGTTTCTTTCGAAACGCATGGTATAGGGTATCGTATAGTCGGTCAAAACCGACTATAAATTTCTTACTTATTTTATTTGTCTTTTATTAAATTATGTGACAAAAATTTGTCCTTGCTTAATTCTAAAAAAAAAATTTGTTATTTTAAATTAAATTATTTGTTTTCAGCGAACAGCCCAGTGCTCTTTTTGACCATCACGCATTGAATTTGTAGGGACTATGGCAAATATCTGTACTTCTTTATCATCTGTACTTCTTTGTTATCACTTTGGCCGTCAGTAAAATATCCAGATTGAACTCCGCATTACGTATTTTTTTCATCATCTCATGAGGTCTCATTTTTTTTCCTTTTCTTTTTACCACTATGGACCTATTCAAATTATCTTCGCAAATAACATAATTAAAAAATAAGTTTCAGAGTTCCAGCTAGGTCGAATTAGGTGAAAAAGAATTAGGCCTCAAAAGACAAACAAACAGACATAGAGAGCTAGAGAAAAGCATTTAAAAATGTAAGTTATTTAGGATTAGTTAACTATATTTATTGTTTAATTTTGAATTAGTGATAATAGGATGTGATCAATATTTGTACCCGAAGGGCTTGGCTTGAAATAGTAAAAAAAAAAGTAAATAATAAAATAATATACAGAACAATTTTTATGAATTATTGTTATGAAAACCAAAGTTGTCGGTGGACAATAGTGGAGGTCCAAGTTTTAATTAAAATTTTTTTTTAAGTTTTTGTTTGAATATTACCGTTAACAAAAAAATGTACTTACTTTTCTGCCTTGTATTTCTCCTGTATGGCCTGTTGTGGTAACGTAGCAGCAGCATTATAAGTTTTACACAAACACAGAAAGATCTCCTTTAAATCATCCAAACGATAGGTGGTAATTTCTTCCAATTCCGTAGACCATATAGGCAAATTGCATATGTAGCGGGCTAATGCCATAGAAGCAGCGGAGATTATTGAAGGGTGATAACGTAAATAAGGATCAGCTTCGAGTAAAGATAATTCGGAAATGTACTAGAGCGAAAAATGTTATTCAAATAAAGTTTTTAAACGCAATTAACAAAAAAAACAGTGTCGCAACTTACCAAAGTAAGAAATTTCACTTTGTCGGGTATATCCATAAGCACACAATATGTATTGATGAAAACGTAGGCAGTGGGTGTGCACAAATCAAAAGCTAAAATTTTCAAGATAATCTGTTCCATACGTAAGACTTGAGCCTTGTTATAGGTGTCGTCGGTAATGAAAACAAATTCGGCTACATCTGGTGGATAAATTTCTTCATATTTTCTAAAAAACAAAAAAAAAAAAAAAGAAAAAGAAAATGTAAAACAAAATTTAAGTTTATCTTTAACTTTTAAACAGTTAACGAGGTTGTTACGAAAGAAAAAAAAAATGGCAACACAATAGAAAACCCATTTTTCAAACTTGTTTATCAATATTGCAGCAACATGTACTTCGCAATGCAGCATTACCAAACATCAAAAGCAACCACAAGAGTTTGGGGAAAACAAACGCATACTTAATTTTTTCTTGTTTGTGGTTCTTTACTTGTGGTTAGTGGAAACATATTGTTAGCAAATACATCAAATGAAGAGCATATACATAACAGAGATGTACAAAACTCATATGAAATAAGGACGATGATTTTTGAGCAAAGGACTGACCAATTTCCTTTACTATTGAAGAAAACGTACTTTGTTTCTAGAAATCTTATTAGGAACTTATCAAAATTTGTTTCGCCCTTTGTTAGCAGAAAAGTAGAGTTTGTAAAAACTCGATAACTATAATATTAATAGCTAAGGCGCTTTCTTGTGACCGATGATTTGTTCCACAGTTTTCTCCCGATGTTAACCAAACGTATCTTATTTGAAAGGTATTTCTTTTTAGCTGTCCAGCAGATTTACAGATTTTTAATTTTTTTTCATTACTTTGAGTAAATTGCATTTAAAGTTGCTACTAACACATACATTAAATTATACATATGCTATGTGTGTGTTTATTTAATTTGTTAATGTGTTTGTTAATGAGTTTGTTTTCTTCATTCACAATAATAATTGTGTTGAATTGAAAAATAATTTTGGACATAAACCAAAATTGATGTTGGACATAAACCAATAACGCAATCGATACTTAAAAGTGTTGAATTGTGAATAGGCTAAAATTGATTAGCATACCTTTAGGGTCTTTATTAAATGTAAAAAATAAAATTTCTTAGATTTTGCACTCGAATTTCGAGGGCTTGGATCTGCTAGTTTAAATAAACATAAAAGAATTAGTCTGAAGACTAATTTAACATCACAGGAGACATGAGAATGGCAGCTATGGAGGAAATTCAAAATCTCAATCTCCTGCACCTACAATATAAGTAGAAGCTATAAAACACGCTATCGATCAACATAAATTATTTAAATTTAATCATAAAGGAAACTTAAAGATCCTTGATAAAGCCCAACTTATCTAAGTATGACTTTATGTAGTAATAATATATTTTATTTATTTTTTCTGTTTTCCGTGCTGCAAGATTAAAAATTTTTTTATTATCGCACAGATTTATTGCATATTAAATAAAAAATTGAAAACAATATAAAGATATAATTCAAAAAAAAAAAAAAAAAAAAAAGTAAACAAGGCAAACAAAATTTGAAAAATGTTTAATTTTAATATAAATCATAAAATAATAAAAAAAAATATCTATTTGAAAGCTTTAATTAAAAGTATAGTATTGAAAAATATTTGCTTAAAGAATTAAAGCAAAGCTTTGCTTATAGAATTAAAATTTGATGGTAGCATGTTCCAAATATAAAAATGGCGTTCTGAAAAAAAGGGTCTGAATCTGATCTGTATTATGTCGAGTGTCTAGAGCGAGTAGGGATTAGTCTGTTAAACAAGTATCTTCAGCAATACTGATTGGCTTAAATTATTATCTATTTCATCTGGTTCTCCCACATCAATCGATACAACGATCAAGTTATTCTACGGAACTGCTCTATTTTATATGAATGAATGTATCCCGAAGTTTACTGTTTTCAACCACTCTGGCCCTCCTTGGAGCACAAAACAATTGTCGAGTCTTAAAAACTTAATAAATAAACGACACAAAAAGTATAGTGTCTGGTCTTTTATCTGATTATACGAAATATTCAGTTACACGTGCAGAGTATAATATTCTAAATAAAAAACTTTATAAGAATTACATGGAAACTATGAAAATAAATTTGAAGAGAGATCCAAAATCATTTTATAAATTTGTAAACTCTAAAAGGAAATCTACTGGATATCCAACTGAAATGAAGTATCTTAATCGTGCATCCCGTGATGTTGCAGTTATTAGCGATATGTTTGCTGATTTTTTTAGCACAACTTACTCTGATGTTCAATATGACATTTCAAACATATATCCATTTCCAGTTATGGAACATCAATCAATTTCATTTCCTTTTATAAAGACTTCGGATATCAAAAATAACTTAAAAACATTCAAGAATTCAACTAACAGAGGACCTGACGGTGTTCCTAGCTGCATTTTAATCAACTGCGCCCAAACTTTGGATGTTCCATTATGCATTTTATTTAATTCATCCATTAAACATGGGCATTTTCCTACATTATGGAAAGATTCATATATTATTCCTTTATTTAAATCTGGAAACAAATCGAATGTAGCTAACTATAGAGGAATAGCTAAGCTTTGTGCTATTCCCAAACTATTTGAAAAATGTTTAACGGATAATCTCTGTCATCAGGTTTCTTCTATAATCTCACACTCACAACATGGTTTTCGTAAGGGGTGCTCGCTCTATTTCAACTAATATTTTACAACTTACAACTTTGGTAAATCGGGGCTACATACCGACGTTATTTATACTGACTTCAGTAAAGCTTTCGATAAAGTAAATCATTATCTTTTACCCAAAAAATTATATTTGATGGGCTTTACAGCAAAAAACATAAGCTGGATAAAATTTTACTTGATCAACAAAAATCAACGTGTTTATTTTAATAATACTACTTCAAAGAATATTATAGTTAAATCTGGTGTGCCTCAAGGAAGTCATCTTGGACCAATTTTATTTACTCTTTTTATAAATGATCTACCAAGTATAATAAAAGCCTCAAATGTTCTTATGTATACTGATGACGTAAAGATTTTCTTAAGCTATAAGAATTATTGTGAACAAATTCGTCTACAACACGATCTAAATAATTTTTATAGATGGTGCCACATAAATTTAATGGAATTAAATTTAAAAAAATGCAAACACATGCACTTAACTAGAAAATTAGGTGCATTTGGTTGTTACAAATTTGGAGATTACCAGTTGGAACAAGTAAATAAAATCCTGGATCTGGGTATTCTTTTAGATGCCAAATTAGAGTTTGTTCAACACATTTCGATGATAATTATTAAAGCACGTGGTGTACTGGTCTTCATTAAAAGATGTGCAAAGGAATTCAATGACCCTACAGTTACTAAACAACTATACATTTCCCTAGTAAGACCAATTTTAGAATTCGGGTCTGATATTTGGGATCCACTATCTAATATTCGCAGTGCCAAAATTGAATCGGTCCAGAAGCAATTTCTCCTTTTCTGCTTTAGACGTTCTTATCCAAGTTTTGTTAATCTGCCATCATATACAATTAGACTTTCCCAAATTAAACTGCCGTCTTTAAAAAGCCGAAGAACAATGCTGAATGTTATGTTTTTATTTAACTTAATTCGAGGCGACATATGCTCAAATTTTCTAATGGACAACATCTCCATCAACGTTCCGGCACGGTCAACACGTTTTTACACTCCACTGTTTATCCCAATCTGTCGTCAAAAGTTTACCGATGCTGATGCAATTAGAAGAATGTGCCATGATTTCAATGATCTATACAATTTAATTGATTTTTCTTCAAATGATAATATTAACCCATTAGAAGTCACTGTACTCAACTGAGTACAGCTGATCTTTTATCAGTTGCCAAGCAAAAATAAAGAATTTGCAAACATTGTACCGTTATTTAGTTTCGCAACAACAACACCAACAACCTCTGAGAAAAAATTTGTGTGTGGTTTTTATTTTGCGTGCTATATTATCAGTTAGATTTGTGTCGCGAAAGCAGCGGGTAGGTAAGTTAACTATTTTGCTAATATATAAAAAAATATTTAACTTTTTTTAGTTATTTTACATAATTATTATAAAAAACGTGTTAGCATAACTCAGAGATGAACACAAAATTACTTATATAAAAAACTAATAAAAGTAGAAAAGTATAAAATTGACTGTACTCGTTTGAGTACAATGACAACATGCATAAGTAAAAAAATTTGTTTCGTTTGTTAGATCTTAACTATGAGTGGAAAACGTTTTACGGCCCAAAAAAGCTTTCAAGGACTCCAAGAAGCTGTTGATAGCATATTATGCGATAGTGATGACGAAGAATTTGAAATGGTAATCATTCCACCTGATCCAAGCGCACTGACTGATGAAGAAGAAGGTGTTGAGGAAGATATGACGCTATCAAACCTACCGAAAGACATAGCTGGTACTATTGAAGTTTTCGCAAACCCAGAAATCATTGACAACGAAAGTAGTGACGATAGTGACGATGAACCATTGGCATCAAAGAAATATCGGCAAGACTTTGCAAAGAAAAGAAACCCTATATGGCGCAACAGCTTTCCATCGCAGAGCTCAACCTCTCAGCAGAACTCTGAAGTTTTTGAAAGATTAAATCGTGTACATGAGGAAATGAGGGATCTCAATCCAGTGCAAATATTTGAAAAAATTTTTGACCAAAGTGTCTTTGACCTGATAATCTTCAATTCGATTATCTATGCAAAACAGAATAACAGGCACGACTTTCAATTAGATATCTCTGATTTGAAAAAGTTCTTAGGAGTTTTAATATTATCCGGCTATAATAAGTTACCAAGAGAGCCGATGTATTGGTCTTTGGATGAAGACATTGGAGTGGGATTAGTGGCCAAAGCTCTCTCAAGACATAGATTTAGAGAAATAAAGAGAAACCTTCATCTCGTGGACAACAATATTGCAGCGACGACTAATGATAAAATGTTTAAAGTGAGACCATTGGGAGATTTATTAACACAAAAGTTTTTGCAATGGGGAGTATTTCATGAAAATATATCCATAGACGAGTCCATGGTAAAATATTATGGCGGTCATCCATGCAAGCAATTCATTCGAGGAAAGCCGGTTCGTTTCGGCTATAAAAACTGGGTTGCGGCTAGTGCTACAGGCTATTGCTACACGTTTGATTTGTACTCCGGAAAATCACAGGTGGAATCATCGGATCCGTTAGGTTCACGTGTTGTGAAAAATCTGTTGGAGAAGCTACATTGTACTCCTGCAAATCATCGAGTTTTTTTTGACAACTTTTTCACAAGTTACGACCTTTTAGTTGACCTTAGAAATTTGGGGTACCGTGCTACTGGAACTGTCAGGGAAAACCGAACAAAAAAGTGTCCTTTGACTAGCACGAAGGATATGAAAAAGAAAGATCGTGGTTCCTATGACTATCGATTCGAAAAGGAAAATGAGCTGTTATTTGTACGATGGAAAGATAGCAGTGTTTGTACTATGGGTACCAACTATGATACAATTGCGCCACTAGGAACAGTTAAGCGATGGTGCTCAAGCAAGCGTCAGAAAACTGACGTGGCTATACCCCAATTATTTCAAAATTATAATAAAAATATGGGTGGTGTTGATGAGCTCGATCAGTCACTCTCCTTATATAGGATTGCTGTTCATGGTAAAAAGTGGTGGTGGGTATTATTCACATATATGCTGGATATGTCTATTGCTAACGCTTGGCGGTTGCATGTGATAAGCAATGAGAACCCCATGGATCAGCTAATGTTTCGCCGTCATATCGCACGTTATTATCTACGCCAAGGTGGACAAAAAAAAACGAGACAGGCTGGGTCAACTGTTGAAGGTTTGTCTAAAGATGGAGCTGGACACTATCCCGCTAAAATAGAAAACCAGCTACGGTGTGTTGTTTGCCATTCAAGAGTGCGTTGGCAGTGTAAGAAGTGCTTAAAAACACTTTGCGTTGAAAAACCATGCTTCGAAAATTATCATATATAAGAGGTCAGTGTACTCATTTGAGTACACCCTTAAAAATCGGTTAACAAAAAATTTTTTTTAATTTTTTTCCATTCTATGTTTTTTTTATACTTATTTTAATAAATAAATCAAAGTGAATTCAAAAAGTTATAGCCAGTTTTCATTTGACCTTTAATGGGTTAATAAACGCAATATTATATTATTTTTAAATACATAATCTCAAATTTCTGATTTAATGATTTAATATAATATATTTTTTTTTCTCTGTATTATACTTAACAGTCTGTAAGGTTTTACCATAGATTTAATAAATAAATAAATAAAAAATCTTGGTTCACATGTATAAATTATATTTATTTTTAAAAGATCATATATGTTAAAGGCTCTTGGAGAATGCTGACACATGATCATATTCTCTAAAATTAAAGACATATCTCAATATTGCGTTGTAAAGTCGGGATTAGACGTTTTTTTTTTTTAATTGTTGTCCAACGCTCAGGGGGTGCCTCTTACAAATGCAGTGCATTGTGTTGATCTCAGGAAAATAGGGATAAAAGAGGGAGTAGTGTTTGTGGATATTTGACTTAAATTTTATTAGATTGTAACTGCCTGGAAAAACCTTTATTTCACATACGACTAGTTCGACTGATAAACGAATTCTCTCTGTAATGCGTTGTGCGGTCAACTGGACAATAAACTACAAACGGATGTGATCTACTAGAAGATCTACTTTGAAGCTCCTTCCCATTCGGTCGGACGTAAATGGCATTTTAAGGAGATCAGAAGGAGTGAATGCTATTTTCGACACTTGAAAAACATGCTCATTCCAATGAATTTCACATTGAATTCTCATGTCCAGAATATCAAGAGTATCTTATTCCTTAATACCTATACCACCCATATGTACAGATGACATTGTTGAATCAATGGCCCTATGGTTCAACAAACAACATTGAGTCTTCTTCTTCTTCTGGTTGGTGCTGCTACTATCAGAATTTTTCTTGTTATATAATTTTAGTCTTACTGATGAATTGAGAAGTGTCAATATATCGCGTTAAATTGAAAAACGCGCTTTTGGGATCGTTAAAAGGCGTTATATATAGCGAGTATTGTAAGGGTTGGACCGGGCACTGACTAAAACCGTATAAAATTTGCTTCAATTTAGCTGTTTTAATATCTAGTTTGTAGTCATTTGCTTATTACTGCATTTATTCTTCGGGACGTTGATTCAACCAGGTTTTTACAGATAGAACCTTCAATATTTGAAAATTCTTCTAATAATGCTTTTTCATGGTACTTTTTTTTATATGGTGTGTTTCTGGAGCTAATTTTTCAACTTAAAAAGCAACCGAATTTAACTCTCTTAGATCTATTAACTTGTCTTACAAATGGTTTCTTTCGGGCAACTCTTACAAAAAAAAAAAAAAAAAAAAAAACTACGTTTTTTGTACAGCACTTTTAATATAAACATTTTTCTACCTCTAATGCCATTTTCGATTTTCTGGACAATCTGTATTTTTTTCTTTTCTAGCTTCCACAGATATTTTTTATCCTATTAATAGTGTCAGAAACCGTAGATTTTGATCTATTTACTAATTTTCCAATGACACGTGGAGATTTGCCTTCGTTGTAATCATCTATTAAAATATCTCTCAATTCCAAAGGAATTTGACGACGTTGTCGGACCATGTCAAAGAAAATAGGAAAAACTTGATAAAAAAAAAATAATATTGCGAAGAAGAAATAACAAAAAAGGGGAAGTTATAATATATGTCCAAGTTCTTTTAGAAAAGGTTTTAGTTATTGTTTTTTAGAAAACAGTTTTTGAATTTACATTAGTAGCTTTAATTTGAGAGCATTATTATTATTATTATTTTTTTTTTTTTAATAAATAATACATTTTGTGTCCGACTTCTTATTTATTTATATTAATTACAATGCAAAGTAAATTTGTATTCTAATTTGGGTCCAGGGTGACAAAGACGATTTGGCTGTTTTTTGCAGCGACAGACCAAAGCCTCTGGTGAGAATCGAACCCACGACTCCCGCATGATAGGCGAGCACGCTACCTACTCACCTACCGGGGCACTTGGTCCGACTTCTTTTTGGGGCCACTGTAAGTATTAAAGCAATTGAGAAAAACATGCAATTCGTTAAGAATTAACTTATTTGAATCATTTTGAATAAAACCATTTAAACTCTTTATAAAAATATTCCGGTTTTCAAATCTATAATATTAATAAGCTAGACAATTTCTTGTGAGCGATGTTTTGTTCTACCGTTTTATCCCGATTTCGACCAAATGTATATTATTTGAAAGGTAATCCTTTTTAGCTGTTCATCAGATTTACAGATTTTTAAATGTTTTCCTTTATTTTGAGTAAATTGAATTTGAAGTTGCTTCTAACATATACATAAAATTAATAATATGCTATGTGTGTGTGGCCCTTTGTTCCTATATATATATATATATATATATATATATATATATATATATATATATATATATATGTGTGTGTGTGTGTGTTTATTAAATGTGTCAATGTGTTTGTTAATGAGTTTGTTATCTTCATTCACAATAATAATAAACCATAAAAGTGTTGGTTTCTGAATTGGCTAAGTTGAGAAATAAAGTTGACTTCAATTTCGAATTTCGAGCGGTGAAGTCTGCTAGTATTCTTTAAATTGATATTTAAGTATAGATTCTCAGATTTTAAAATAAATTTCCTACAAAACGTTTCTTATATCCTTAGATAAGACATAGATTTTGACATTTTTGTCATATACAACAATTTTTATTAAGGCAATTGTAGAATTTTTCATTTAAAAAAAATATTTTTTCTGCGATCATGAAAAGATGTTCAACCTCTACAAATCTATTACAATTTACTACAATTGTCAACCGTGGTTTTCTTGAACGAAAACAAACAGATGCAATTTATACTGACTTCAGCAAGGCTTTTGATAAAGTCAATCATAAGCTTCTTCTTAAGAAATTACATATGATGGGATTTTCAAATCTTTGCGCAAAGTGGATATATTCTTATTTAACCAATAGAACACAAAAAGTATGTTTTAAAAATGTTACTTCAAAGCCGATAGATGTAATGTCGGGAGTACCGAATGTTATTCGTTTTTCAAACATCTTGATGTATGCGGATGATGTCAAAATTTTCTTCTGTTATAATCAACACTCTGATCATGTCTTTCTCCAAAATGATTTGAATTCATTTCATTCTTGGTGTAATTTAAATTTAATGGAGCTAAACCTTAAAAAGTGTAAACATATGCGTTTCGTCAGAAAGAGGCCGATATCTGTCAACTATATGCTGGGTGATTATTGTCTCTATAAAGTAGATAATTTTATAGATCTTGGTGTTTTATTGGATCATAAACTGACCTTTGTTCCTCATATAACAATTACTGTCAACAAAGCCAGAGGTGTACTTGGTTTCATAAAACGTTGGGCTAAAGAGTTTAATGATCCCTATATGTCACCAAAACTTTATATGCGTCACTTGTGAGACCTATACTGGAATATGCTTCTATAATTTGGGACCCAATCTACCAAATTCATGCCGACAGTCTGGAATCTGTGCAGAAACAATTCCTTTTGTTTTGTCTTCGGAGTTTAAACTTCAATCCAAGTAATCTTCCATCCTATACCAGCAGACTTGCCCTTATTAAGCTACCAACTTTAAAAAGCCGGAGAACTATGCTAATTGTTTCATTTCTTCTTAATATAATTAATGGTGATGTTTGTTCCGGTTTTTTGATTAACAATATATCATTCAACATTCCTCAACGACCAACACGTTACTTCTCACCTTTATCTGTACAGTTCTATAGAGGTAATTATGCAAATGCAGTCCCTCTCAGGAGAATGTGTATTCAATTTAATGAACTTTGTAGATTTATTGATTTCTCATTAAATACTAATCTAATTAAAAGTAAAATAATATGCTTTCTAAATTCATGAATATCTATGTACTAAAATTAATTTTAAAATGTTTTTCTTTGTAAATAGTCTGTAAGGATTAATTCCATAGACCAATATACGAATAAAATAAAAATAAAATAAAATGACAAAATTATTTTCAAGAAAGAAAAACCTTCTCATATTAAAAACAGGGTTGGAAAAAATCATGATTTTTTCGGAAAAAATCAAAAAATCAGATTTTTTCAAAAAATCCATACAAAATTGTGATTTTTTGCGATTTTTTTGATTTTTTTGATTTTTTCGATTTTGCTACAACTTTCCTCAAAAAAAAATCGACCACACCGAAAAATAATCCATGTCTCTACCAAACTAAAAGTTTTCCACCAACTTTGGTGGATTTTTACCACAGTGGCAACTCTGAGTTTAATTATATTTTGAGATAAAACTGGCTGTAAAAGAAATGGGGAATCCCGGTTTTGTAAACTTTGCGTATTTGATGAAAGAAAAGAAAGAATGTGCGTTCTGAAAAGCGAACGACTGTGTTGAACGATAGTAAGAATCGTTTATTTTTGTTGCCTGTTGATATTGTTGTGCGGTGTGCTTGAATAAATTAATTTAATATTTACAAAGATGCCTCGCTATAAGGATGTGATTTGGGAGCATTTCACAATAAAACAGACTTCTAAAACTGGCTGTCGAGCGATATGCAAAAATTGTAAAAAAGAAATGCAAGGTTTGGTGAAGCGGATGAAAAGCCATTATGAAAAATGCAAAAATAATATTCCGGATGACGATGATGAAGTTACAGGTAAGTTAATGCAGTTTTCACCATTGTATTTTTGGAATAAAAAATATTTATTTTTCAGAATCTGCGCCACCTTCTGAACCTACCACCTCTGTATGTTCTTCTGGTAAAGGCGACGAATGCGCGGCACCATCTCTTAAAAAAAAGGAGCTATCTGGAAATAGTTTAAGTCCGTTTATTGTAAAAACGCCCACATTTATGAAAAAAAAGCTTGACCTACAAATAGCAAGGTCTATGTTTGCCACCAACTGTAGTTTCAGATCTATCGAACATCCACAAGTAAAAAAAGCTCTTTCATTATTGCGTCCAGGTTATATCCCCCCATCTCGGAAGGATATCTCAGGCAAATTATTGGATGAAATATACCATGAAGAAAGAGAACAGTGCTTCTCTAAGCTATTTGATAGTTTTGTCAATATGTCTGTTGACGGTTGGTCAAACGTTCATAATGAACCGGTAATTTGTGCTGCTATTACTACTGAGCAAAGTGAAGTGATCCTCTTTGAATCGGTGGATACAACAGGAAAACCGCACACTAGTGAATATCTTACTGAAATTTGTGAAGTTTTAATAAAAAAATAGAAGTCTCAGTACAATTGCAATGTGGCAAGTTTGGTCACCGACAACGCTTACAATATGGCTAAAATGCGGAACGATTTAAAAAAAAGCGACATAATCACATACGGCTGTTCAGCACACTTGTTGAACTTACTTTCCAAAGATTTCGAAATTGGCATTATCAAGGAACACGTAGTGCAAATAGTTAAATACTTCCGAAACAATCATGCAGCTAGCGCATTGTACAAAGCAGAAGGAGGTAGAGCATTAGTGCTGCCAAAAGATGTTCGTTGGAATACTGTATCTGACTGTTTCGAAGTTTTTTTGTCGGAGCGGCAGAAGCTACTGAAAGTGTGTGAAGAAAATAGGGACGTTATCGATTCTGATATTAGGACAAAAGTTGAAAACATGGTCATAAAGCGATCAGTGGAAGATTTTCTCTTAATTTTGAAGCCAATATCTGTAGCACTGGATACTTTACAAAGGAATAATGCAAATCTGTCTACAGCGGTAACGGCTTGGAAGAAACTTGAAGCTAAATTTGATGATGCTGATATAAATGTCAGCCAAATGTCGAAGTTTCAAAAGAGGTATCAACAAGCAATGACTCCCAGTCACTTTTTGGCATTTTTATTAGACCCAACCCAAACAGAATTCACACTTACAGATATAGAAGAAGAAAGTGCGTTGGAGGAAGCACAAAATCACTATGATGGTTCAGTTTTGCTACCATTGATAGTAAAACTTAAGTCAAAATCAAAACCATTCCAAAGTATGATGTTCGTACCAGCAGTGTTAAAAAATGTAACACCATTAGAGTGGTGGATTTCACAGAAGAACATATTTACCGAAGTAGAATACTCTACGATTTTTCCAATTGTTAAGCAATTGTTTGGGGCGATAGCTTCTTCAGCTGCTGTCGAAAGAGTGTTTTCTACATTTGGCATTGTTCATAGTAAATTAAGAAACCGACTGGGAATTCAAAAAGCTGGAAAGCTGGTGTTTTTGTTTAAGCATTATAATAATGATATTGATTTCTCAGATGTCAACGATTCCTGTCTTTAACATGTATATATTTGTTTGTTTTTTGTTAATTTCTGTAAAAAAATATATTTTTGTGAAAAAAAAAAAATAAATATATTTGATTAAATCACTGATTTTTATCGAAAAAATCATTTGATTAAATCATGATTTAAATCATGATTTAAATCAAAATGATTAAATCATGCCAACCCTGATTAAAAATATCACTTCGAGACTAAGCATGTTTTTTTAAGGACCGTTCCAAGATTCTTTGAACTTTTTTCGACGGGATGTGTTTTCCGATTTTTGGAACGTTTTCTAAATACTCAAGAGCATTTTTCTTAGGAAAACATCCTATTTATTTTGCCTTTGTTGTCAGAATTTAAGTCCTTTTTATGTAAAAAATCAGATTCTAAACCATGATTTTATATAAAAAAATTCTCATATTTTCTTATTTACAGTAGAAAAGTTATAAAATTCTGTGACAAATGTGTTTAAGAAAATTTTAGAGAAATCTGTCGATATCAAAGATTTTTATTACAAATAATATTAGATGAGATCTTAAGATCCTTTATAGAAAAATCTTTCAATGGTGTTTAACTTTTTATATCATTAATTTGAAGCATTTTTCTAGGAATTCTGAGAATTAAACACATTCGATTATGTGGCAATTTTTTCAATTGAAATGTTCTTAGATCTACATAAAAAGTTTCACATTAGAAAAATACTTTTCTATAGAAAATTATTAGAGAAAGAAGAATGAAATTTTTTTCCTATAGAAAATGGTTTATATATACAATCGGTATATAAAAAACTTTAGTTTTGGAATTTTTTCGCTATAGAAATCACTTCATTCTGAGGATATTTATTCAATAGAACAAATATCAATAGAAAAATTTATCTTCAATTTTCTATACAATCTTTTTCAGAAACTTAAGTTATTAGATTCTAAGCCAAATTCCCTTAAAAAAAATTCTAAGATTCTAGAAAAAATGTTTCACATCAAGTTAGTACAGCTCATTCATGTACATATTTTGTTTTTATCGGGATAAACACTATATATAAGACAAAAATGGCAACCAACAATTCAACATCAACCACAACAAATTGCTGTCAATCTTTAAGATATAAAAAAAACTACTAAATAGTTAAATACAACAGAAATGTGTACTGAGTGTAGAGTAAAATTTTTTGAATGAGCTTCAAGAATGTTGTTGCAACACAATAATGATGATATTGTCTGAGAGTATACAAAAAGATTTATTTGATTTTTTAGAAAACTGCTGAAGAAAAAAATTCGCTAGCGTGTTTTATTTTATTTAAAGTAAACAAAAAAATTGAAGTTTTGATATATAATGACAAATCTTTTTTTTTTTTTTTTTTAAGAAGAGGGAAAATAAAGACAGAAACTAGAAATCCGAATTTATAGTTATCAAGGGTAAATAATAGAATTATAAGAAAATGCATTACAGGGGTTTATTTCATTGTTGATTTTTAGCTGAAGTACAATTCAATGTTTATATAATTTATTAGCAGAAAATTTAAATTCGAATATTTTAAATACTTACGAGGCAATATACATAGCAGCCGTTCCCACCAATTGTAATTTATTGCGTACCACCGACATATGACTTAGGAAACGATCAATATAGGATACGGATAGATAGAGAGTTTCAGTGTCCAAATTATATTCTTCGGAAACTTCAACCAACCAATCTACTAAAATTGTACGCATTGAGTAGTTGATATCAGTCTGACGACGCATATAATGGGGTTTTGGGCGATGTTTTTTCTGAAAAGAAGTTAAAAAAAAAATTAATTTAAAAAAATTGAGAAACAAAAACAAATTGAATCATTTGAAATAAAATCTGAAATAATGTATTATAAAGTAAATTATCGTTCTTAAAGTAGTATCGTCTCAAACACCATAAGATTCCTGATTCGACTTCAACAATCAAGAGTTTCTTATGCAAAATGTAACATTAATAATAGTAAAGTTCTAAGCAAATCTTCCCGAACTTCGGAAGATCGAGTCCAACTGAAAAATTTTAGAATTATTTACTACCCTCGAACTCGAACATAGATCAGTGATAAACAATTTGTTTTTGAAACAGAATTTAACAAGGTTTTATGGAGATTATGGACCATCGTTAACAACAATAAAATATTGCTTAATTTAAACGATATCGTACAAGCATTTATGATGAGGAACGTTCAGGTCGTCACATTTTAATTACTACATGTGTATGTTTTTAACCAATATCTATCTCTTTTATTTGTATGTTAATTGTTTACTTTCCAATAATCCAAATTTTATTTCATTAGTAATGAGACAGCCAGAACTGATATTCCTAAATACAAAAATAAAAAATATATATATATATAACAGGATTCACATTCGGGTAATAAAGGTGCGTATCAAAAGCATACGTTGTGTTTTGTAATGGAATAATGTTCTGATCGAAAATTAGAGAGTAAGATATACTAAATAAAAAAATCATGTGAGTCCCACCACAGGGCAGATGTGTGAACATCTAGTAATTAAAACACATCACTTATTACACCAATCGATTCAGAATCACATTCTGAGTCGATTTAGCGGTGCCCGTCCTTTCGTCCGTCTGTGTGTCCATGTAAACCTTGTACTCAAACTACAGATTGCGTATATGAATATGTTTTGATGAAATTTGGTATATATGTAAGCTTTTCTCGGCCATAGGATGAACGCAATTGAAAATGGTGAAATTCGGTCCATGTTCAGACCTAGTCCCCATACAAATGACCCCTATGAAATCTACTTAAATTGCCATACGATCCAAATTATCATATAGATTTCAGTTGGGTTTTTATGTGTTTATTATATCTATTAATCAGTAGTCCAAAAATAATCCCTATAGGACAATTCTTATTCATAGGCCCCATATAGAGCTGCTTCCCGATCTTCACAAAAATCTATCGAAAAACAAAAATATTGCACAGATTTTTCTCAAATTTGGTTTGTATCTATTTTTTTTTTTAAATATAAGTGACTTTGCCAAATATGGTCAGGTTCGGTCCATTTTTCGACCTAGTCCCCATATATATATGGTACCCGAAATGAACTTTTTCATATCTGCAGCCAAAAAAAATTAATAACAAGACACTCAAATTTGGTTTATGCTTATTTTCTATATCTAATTAGTCGGACCTAAACGCATGGTATCGAATAGGTCTAGACCGACTAAAATTTTCTTCATTTTTCGTTTTTTATTTTTTATTTTTAATTTTTAATATTTTATTTTTCCTTTTTCATTTTTTATTTTTAATTTTTTATTTTCCATTTTTAATTTTTCGTTTTTCATTTTCAAAATTTTTTATTTTCCATTTTTAATTTTTTATTTTTCATTTTTTATATTTAATTTTGAATTTTTCGTTTTTTATTTTTAATTTTTATTTTTAATTTTTATTTTTCACATCACAATTTTTTCACCAATTCAATCAAAAGTCACACCGATTTTGTCTTACGCGTTACATGTTACGCTGTTTTTGTGATTGTATTGTGAAATAGAAATTTACCCCCCCTGAGCGTATAGATGTTTACACATCAATAATTGTTTTAATGGATTAAGTCACTGCATTTTATATGTAGTGTTTGTTAAGTTGTAATGATCCCTTGGATGCTTCGTTGCAATCGTAACAAAACTATACGACACTATCTTAAATATGCTTACAAAGAATATATCTTAATTTTGTTCCAATTTTAAAGTTAAATTCCATTTTATGCATTTTTTGCTAGAATATCATGTGGAAGAGTGTTATCTAATAAAGAAAAAGGCAAAATTGTAGCATATAAAGATGAAGATCTAAATTATGCATAAATATCTCAAAAAATTGGTCGTTCGTCGTTAAATATCGGACGGATCATGGCAAACAATGATTATTAATTGAACAAGCATTTTGTTTGTGTTATGCGCGCGACTTGCAGGACAGTGCCGCAAAAGGGTTTCCAAAATGACAATTCGGCGATATCAAATAGTACGGAAACTCTCAGTTGCAAACATTTCGTCCGCATTATAAGACTGCGATGTGTTTTTTTTTATTTATTTATTAGGTCAATGTAATAAATCCTTACAGACCTGTATAAATGATATAATTAAATATGTACATATATTGAAACACTTAAATGATTTACAAATAAAAACAAATAGGAATTTAAGAAAATAATGATATTATGCTTAATTACATCAGTCTTCAACGAAAAATCAATTAATTGATAAAGATTATTATAATCACAACAAATTCTTCTAAAAGGATCAGCTAGAGCATAGTTGGTTTGAAAAGATTTAACAAAGAGTGGTTGGAATTGGCGTGATACTCGTTGAGGAACATTAAAAGTTATATTGTTGACAAGAAAGTCAGAACAGATTTCACCATTAATTAGGTTGATCATAATAGTTGAAGAATACTTTTAAGAATTTGTCATTAATATTTGTTTTGTTATATTCTCAGTCGAAAAGAAATTTAATTTATATGGACCTCAGATGTATCCCGATGTTAGTGATATGATTTAAGAAAGTAACCACTTATATTTTCCAAGAGAAACTTTGGTGGCTGATCTATCAAGGTATAGGGTGCAATACACAAGAGCACGCTCGAATTACAATTTGTTACTTCAAGAACGAGCAGCACATATTACAATTAGGTATTGGAGAGAAATCTGCTGATATTTTTAGACGAACAGAGGCAACGAACTTATATTTTCATGCGTATTTAGAAATGATATCCGATGATATTATGGACTGGCTCACGTGCTCACCTAAACTAAATCTCACCGAGAACATTTAGGGAATTATGGCAAATATGATTCGGTTGCATATCTAAAAGGGTGGAGTAAAAAATTGAATTTAACTTAATGACAAGGAGACTATTTGTAGTGTTGTATAGTTTTGATACGGTTGCAAAGCAACCAGGAAAGTCAATATTTGGCTCTACCTAACGTTACACATTGAAAGCAAATCGTTGAAGTTACGAACGTTTTTCATTCACTCATAATATATTCCCTCATTATCCACATGAACCTCTCTTTAATTATAAACTACCGATTGTAAGAGAGGCAAACATATTTTTTTTTATGTCGTAAAGTTTTAATATACATCTAATATGTTGCATATGGTCAATATAACTAACTGTAATCATGCACTCTACCGTCATCACTCATTCATTTGACTAACGCAAAAAAACTCGTTCTTACACTTTTAATTTTTTGACTAAAAAGTAAAATTAAAATTGTTTTTTTTTTTTTTTTTTTTAATTTTAAAGTTTTAAAAACTATTTAATTTTTATAACTAGATGTTTTTTTCTTTTCTTGGTATAATATTTTCTTTATTTTTTATTTTTATTTATAGTCAATTAAAATTCTTTAATGCAATGTACTTTGTACTAATCCTGTACTTAAATTATAAAATTTTATGTACCAAAAACTCGCTCTTAAAGTATCATGGACCGAACTTTTATTGAACACGAAAATTTTAAGAGCATTGAATAGGAGTTCAGCTACTTGAAATTATTATAAAAAAAGATATAAGAAATTCGATTATTGATCGGCTTAATAAAAGTGGCATCAAACAGAGAGAGAGAGAGAGAGAGGGAGAGAAAGATTCGAGAAAGACAGAGAAAAATCGAGAAAGAGAGATTTGATTTAGAGGTATAGATTAGAGAGATAGAAAAAGAGAGAGAAGAGAGATATAGAGAAAGATTAGAGATTAGTTACGTATCTAAAGTCAACAAATACAATTGGCTTATTGTTTTAATTTCAGGTGTAGCCGAGAGAAATTTGTGTAAAGCTGGATGTCGGAAATTTGTAATATACTCTTATTACCGAATGTGTCCTCGAATTAAACGTCAAATGCATTAAAACTTGTTTAGTTGCAAAAAAAAAAAAAAGAGTGATAATTAAATGACCTACTTTATTTTTTCTCAGCAGGAAATATTTTTTCGTAGGAAAACATGACAAAAATATGTCATCGCTCTCCGTGTTTGGATGAGAGACAAATCTTTTAAATTCTAATATCTCAGATAGAGTAGTGTATTCTGCTATATCTGCAGTAGGTCTCTCTCTCTCTCTCTCTTATCTAAACATTTAACCCACCAGCTCGATTTTTTTAATTTCCTAAAAAAATTTTCATATACAGACATGTATGTACTAAAGTAAAATGCTCTAAAATTGTTCAAAATAAGACAGGTGTACATTTTTATATTTCATACATCGGAAGTGTTAAATCCGAAGTTTAATATTTATTTCAAAAAAATCCTAAAATTATTTAAAGAATATATAATATTTTCCTTTAAAAACCACTTTTTGTTGAGTGGTTGTTATGCATAAAAGTCCAGTTAATTGGCATATTTTCGAATGCAAAGTGTTCCATATAATTGTTAGGGATGATTAAATATTAAACTTTCTACATTTTGCCCTATATTTTTATGACAGGGCCAACGCCGTACAATGAAAATGCACTCCAATCCGTTAAACATCCGCCACCGTGTTTGACTGTCTCTTGGGTTTACTTAATGCTTAAAGCATCGGGGGTCTAATGCGATAGTAGTTTTTTAATATTCTATTTTAAAAGGAGCGGTTTTTGTTGGGTATTGCGTCTAAATAAGTTTGCTTCATTCAGTCGACTTCTTATGTATCTATTTGAAAATTTCACATTAGATTCATCTTTAATATCCTTATTTATCTGACGAGATGACTTGAAAGGATCTAGCTTGCTCTTTCGAACTACGCTCTTGTTGTCATAAATTGTTGTTTTACGGCTCCTAGGCTTACGTTCTTCATTATGTGTGTTATATTTGTTATCAATCACGCTTAAACGGACTTGCATTGTGCGCCATATTTCGAGAGCACTTTACCATTTGTGCAATTCCTGTCGGGGATATTTTCTACTCATGGAGTTTGCACATAAATTTCCTTGTTTCGGGACTTTAATGTAAAAACAAATTTAATTCTAATTTGTGCCAATAAATTTTACAAATCGTGTCAAAATAAATTATGACCCATGTTAAGTAATCAGCAGCAGTTATTAACGTATTGTTTTAATTACTGTCAGTTTTTTTTTTTTTTTATAATCTGAGATTACTACATCAGTATTAATTAAAACTAGCAGATTCCAGCGCTCGAAATTCGAGTACAATTTCTAGGCAGCTTTATTTTTCTACTTATCCCTTTCACAAACCAACACTTTTATGGTTTATTATTATTGTGAATGAAGATAACAAACTCATTAACAAACACATTAACAAATTTATTAAAACACACATACCATATGTACAATTTTATGTATGTGTTAGTAGCAGCTTTAAATGCAATTTACTCAAAATAAAGGAAAAAAATTAAAAAATCTGTAAATCTGCAAAACGGCTAAAAAGAAATAACTTTCAAAAAATATACGCTCTGTCAAAATCGTGATAAAAAGGTAGATCAAAACATCAGTCACAAGAAATCGCCTAGCCTATTAATATTATAGATTAAAATCAAGTTGAAATATCTTTTTACTATAGTGAAATAGTTCAAGATATATTAGTACAACGAAGTGTTCTAAATATATGTCCATGGCTGTATGCAAAATCCACAAAATTTATTTGCAATAATTACCTATAAGCATAAAATGCTAACAAAACCCATTCGAATCTGACAATCAGAGCTAAAGCAATTAACATCCAAGTCCTTGAAATCCAGCAAATTTGATCAAAAATTTTTGAGGTCATGTTTAAGTTTAAACAAAATTAATTTTTTTAGCAGAATTATTAAATTTTTGAATTTCGTCTTCATCATATTTTGTGCTCCAGTTTTTATGATAAACATTTATGTAAATTAAACATCTGCTGCTTGTTAAAAAAGAAATACTTTAATATCCGATTGATTTTAAGAGATTACACACAAAAACAACAATAACCATAAAACCCGTAAAATAAAACAATGATATTAGATATGAATGTTAAGACAATTAAGATTATGTGAGAAATTTGAGGGAAAAAACCCAATACATTAATAAAATGGCTCAAAAAACATCAAACGTCAAATACCGTAGACAATGAAAACAAAAGGAAATATAAAAAAATATACTGACAAATCTTTTTAACAAAGAATTGTGGGTTCGTAGTAATAACAAACGAGTATGAGGTAAAGAAGTGTGATGTGATGGAGGTACATATGATACGTATGTTGTTGTATGGTTGTAGATAATACAAATAAGAAAAAACATAAGATCAGATTGAGATGATATAGACGAGCCAGCCGGACAGACCCTTATACTATACAAACTTGTCTATTATCTGTTAATGAGAGTGTATTTAAATTAAAGCGCCCATATGTGTTGAGCATGTACGAGTTTCTCGGTAAGTAAATTTATACATACCATCGAATGATGTAGTAATTGAGGGTGTTAATCAAAATTTTAAATAATTTAAAGAAATTATGAATTTTAATGGTTGCTTGACTTTCAATGGGTTTTGTGTACATATTTTAATGGTCATTTTGTTTTCTTTTGTTTGTATTTTTGTTTTGGATTGGTTAAGCAACATGCAGCAACAACTTTTATTTTAACACTTAAATCAATTGTGTTCGCAATAGTTTAATCGATTCTTTAACACTATTCTAACCATGAGGGAGTTAAATTTTTTATTAACAATTTAACAATTAAAAAAAAGTTACTCGTAAGAATCACGTTGACGAAAGAGAAACCTGTAAAAATCTATCAGCCCAATTGAGAATATTCTCCAGGATTTTTTTCTCACGGAAAACACTTTTCGCGAGAAAAAAAATCCTCCAAATGTAAATTTCGCGTAAACAAAAAATGAGTAAGTGGCATCATCGAATTTCGAATTTTGATATTAATTTATTACTTATTATTAATTTTCTATTTTTTTTTTGTGCAAACGCAAATAAAATTATTTGAATGAAAAATTAAATAAAAAATTAATAGCATAGCTATAATGCGAGCACTTATGGAGGAAACTGGAGCTGTAGAAGAACAACAACGAAATAGCCAAAGGTTTGCTAGAAGACAATTGCGGGATGAATCTATGGAAACCGCAATCAATGCCTGAATTGGCTTCCATTAAAGTTGTAGTTGGGATTTAGTTGTGGTCTTCGACCTACAAGAACAATAAAATTCATATATATATTTTTTTTAATTAAATTTTGTTTTATCAAAATACTACTTACTACTGGTTGTGAAATTTTTTTAGAAAAAAAAAAAAAAAAAAATTCAAATGCTTTGAGAATAATTACTTTTTTCCAGGGACTGTAAATTCTTTGTTATGGATGGGTAATCCAGTTATCCAGAAAATTTAAACTCAAAAACTCTCCATGTTAGAGTCGACGGAGACCTATATTGTCACATACCAATAGATTAGTATTGAATCTATGGTGATCTTAAAAAATGATCTCAACTCCACAGTTAAGAGTTATATTTCAACCATAAAATAAAACATAGGATGAAACTCTTAAAAAGAGAGTTTTATTTTGCCGTCATAAAATAAAACTCTTTTGAGGAGTTTTATTTTTTCCATCTAAAATAAGACTCATTTTGTTTATTTTCCTATTTTTTTATAGTCTGATTTGTTATTGAGTCCATCTGATATAAAAGAAAATAAAACTCTTTTGAGGAGTTTTATTTTTTTTTTCTCTCTAAAATAAAACTCATTTTGTTTATTTATAGTGTATGTAGTAATTCAAATAAAGTTTATTTGTTTAATTTTAGGAACAAAACTTTTTCCAAATTTTCTGCGGAAAGATTTGAACCAATTTAAGAGCAGAGAATGCTCTTCCCGAACTTCGGAAGATCGAGTCCAACTGAAAAATTTTAGAATTATTTACTACCCTCGAACTCGAACATAGATCAGTGATAAACAATTTGTTTTTGAAACAGAATTTAACAAGGTTTTATGGAGATTATGGACCATCGTTAACAACAATAAAATATTGCTTAATTTAAACGATATCGTACAAGCATTTATGATGAGGAACGTTCAGGTCGTCACATTTTAATTACTACATGTGTATGTTTTTAACCAATATCTATCTCTTTTATTTGTATGTTAATTGTTTACTTTCCAATAATCCAAATTTTATTTCATTAGTAATGAGACAGCCAGAACTGATATTCCTAAATACAAAAATAAAAAAAAATATATATATATATAACAGGATTCACATTCGGGTAATAAAGGTGCGTATCAAAAGCATACGTTGTGTTTTGTAATGGAATAATGTTCTGATCGAAAATTAGAGAGTAAGATATACTAAATAAAAAATCATGTGAGTCCCATCACAGGGCAGATGTGTAAACATCTAGTAATTAAAACACATCACTTATTACACCAATCGATTCAGAATCACTTTCTGAGTCGATTTAGCGATGCCCGTCCTTTCGTCCGTCTGTGTGTCCATGTAAACCTTGTACTCAAACTACAGATTGCGTATATGAATATGTTTTGATGAAATTTGGTATATATGTAAGCTTTTCTCGGCCATAGGATGAACGCAATTGAAAATGGTGAAATTCGGTCCATGTTCAGACCTAGTCCCCATACAAATGACCCCTATGAAATCTACTTAAATTGCCATACGATCCAAATTATCATATAGATTTCAGTTGGGTTTTTATGTGTTTATTATATCTATTAATCAGTAGTCCAAAAATAATCCCTATAGGACAATTCTTATTCATAGGCCCCATATAGAGCTGCTTCCCGATCTTCACAAAAATCTATCGAAAAACAAAAATATTGCACAGATTTTTCTCAAATTTGGTTTGTATCTATTTTTTTTTTTAAATATAAGTGACTTTGCCAAATATGGTCAGGTTCGGTCCATTTTTCGACCTAGTCCCCATATATATATGGTACCCGAAATGAACTTTTTCATATCTGCAGCCAAAAAAATTAATAACAAGACACTCAAATTTGGTTTATGCTTATTTTCTATATCTAATTAGTCGGACCTAAACGCATGGTATCGAATAGGTCTAGACCGACTAAAATTTTCTTCATTTTTCGTTTTTTATTTTTTATTTTTAATTTTTAATATTTTATTTTTCCTTTTTCATTTTTTATTTTTAATTTTTTATTTTCCATTTTTAATTTTTCGTTTTTCATTTTCAAAATTTTTTATTTTCCATTTTTAATTTTTTATTTTTCATTTTTTATATTTAATTATGAATTTTTCGTTTTTTATTTTTAATTTTTATTTTTAATTTTTATTTTTCACATCACAATTTTTTCACCAATACAATCATAAGTCACACCGATTTTGTCTTACGCGTTACATGTTACGCTGTTTTTGTGATTGTATTGTGAAATAGAAATTTACCCCCCCTGCGCGTATAGATGTTTACACATCAATAATTGTTTTAATGGATTAAGTCACTGCATTTGATATGTAGTGTTTGTTAAGTTGTAATGATCCCTTGGATGCTTCGTTGCAATCGTAACAAAACTATACGACACTATCTTAAATATATCTTAATTTTGTTCCAATTTTAAAGTTAAATTCCATTTTATGCATTTTTTGCTAGAATATCATGTGGAAGAGTGTTATCTAATAAAGAAAAAGGCAAAATTGTAGCATATAAAGATGAAGATCTAAATTATGCATAAATATCTCAAAAAATTGGTCGTTCGTCGTTAAATATCGGACGGATCATGGCAAACAATGATTATTAATTGAACAAGCATTTTGTTTGTATTATGCGCGCGACTTGCAGGACAGTGCCGCAAAAGGGTTTCCAAAATGACAATTCGGCGATATCAAATAGTACGGAAACTCTCAGTTGCAAACATTTCGTCCGCATTATAAGACTGCGATGTGTTTTTTTTTATTTATTTATTAGGTCAATGTAATAAATCCTTACAGACCTGTATAAATGATATAATTAAATATGTACATATATTGAAATACTTAAATGATTTACAAATAGAAACAAATATGAATTTAAGAAAATAATGATATTATGCTTAATTACATCAGTGTTCAACGAAAAATCAATTAATTGATAAAGATTATTATAATCACAACAAATTCTTCTAAAAGGATCAGCTAGAGCATAGTTGGTTTGAAAAGATTTAACAAAGAGTGGTTGGAATTGGCGTGATACTCGTTGAGGAACATTAAAAGTTATATTGTTGACAAGAAAGTCAGAACAGATTTCACCATTAATTAGGTTGATCATAAATGTTACTATTAGCATAGTTGAAGAATACTTTTAAGAATTTGTCATTAATATTTGTTTTGTTATATTCTCAGTCGAAAAGAAATTTAATTTATATGGACCTCAGATGTATCCCGATGTTAGTGATATGATTTAAGAAAGTAACCACTTATATTTTCCAAGAGAAACTTTGGTGGCTGATCTATCAAGGTATAGGGTGCAATACACAAGAGCACGCTCGAATTACAATTTGTTACTTCAAGAACGAGCAGCACATATTACAATTAGGTATTGGAGAGAAATCTGCTGATATTTTTAGACGAACAGAGGCAACGAACTTATATTTTCATGCGTATTTAGAAATGATATCCGATGATATTATGGACTGGCTCACGTGCTCACCTAAACTAAATCTCACCGAGAACATTTAGGGAATTATGGCAAATATGATTCGGTTGCATATCTAAAAGGGTGGAGTAAAAAATTGAATTTAACTTAATGACAAGGAGACTATTTGCAGTGTTGTATAGTTTTGATACGGTTGCAAAGCAACCAGGAAAGTCAATATTTTTGCTCTACCTAACGTTACACATTGAAAGCAATCGTTGAAGTTACGAACGTTTTTCATTCACTCATAATATATTCTCTCATTATCCACATGAACCTCTCTTTAATTATAAACTACCGATTGTAAGAGAGGCAAACATATTTTTTTATGTCGTAAAGTTTTAATATACATCTAATATGTTGCATATGGTCAATATAACTAACTAACGCAAAAAAACTCGTTCTTACACTTTTAATTTTTTGACTAAAACGTAAAATTAAAATTAGTTTTTTTTTTTTTAATTTTAAAGTTTTAAAAACTATTTAATTTTTATAACTAGATGTTTTTTTATTTTCTTGGTATAATATTTTCTTTATTTTTTATTTTTATTTATAGTCAATTAAAATTCTTTAATGCAATGTACTTTGTACTAATCCTGTACTTAAATTATAAAATTTTATGTACCAAAAACTCGCTCTTAAAGTATCATGGACCGAACTTTTATTGAACACGAAAGTTTTAAGAGCATTGAATAGGAGTTCAGCTACTTGAAATTATTATAAAAAAAGATATAAGAAATTCTATTATTGATCGGCTTAATAAAAGTGGCATCAAACAGAGAGAGAGAGAGAGAGAGGGAGAGAAAGATTCGAGAAAGACAGAGAAAAATCGAGAAAGAGAGATTTGATTTAGAGATATAGATTAGAGAGATAGAAAAAGAGAGAGAAGAGAGATATAGAGAAAGATTAGAGATTAGTTACGTATCCAAAGTCAACAAATACAATTGGCTTATTGTTTTAATTTCAGGTGTAGCCGAGAGAAATTTGTGTAAAGCTGGATGTCGGAAATTTGTAATATACTCTTATTACCGAATGTGTCCTCGAATTAAACCTCAAATGCATTAAAACTTGTTTAGTTGCAAAAAAAAAGAGTGATAATTAAATGACCTACTTTATTTTTTCTCAGCAGGAAATATTTTTTCGTAGGAAAACATGACAAAAATATGTCATCGCTCTCCGTGTTTGGATGAGAGACAAATCTTGGAAATTCTAATCTCTCAGATAGAGCAGTGTATTCTGCTATATCTGCAGTAGGTCTCTCTCTCTCTCTTATCTAAACATTTAACCCACCAGCTCGATTTTTTTAATTTCCTAAAAAAATTTTCATATACAGACATGTATGTACTAAAGTAAAATGCTCTAAAATTGTTCAAAATAAGCCAGGTGTACATTTTTATATTTCATACATCGGAAGTGTTAAATCCGAAGTTCAAAATTTAATATTTATTTCAAAAAAATCCTAAAATTATTTAAAGAATATATATTTTCCTTTAAAAACCACTTTTTGTTGAGTGGTTATTATGCATAAAAGTCCAGTTAATTGGCATATTTTCGAATGCAAAGTGTTCCATATAATTGTTAGGGATGATTAAATATTAAACTTTCTACATTTTGCCCTATATTTTTATGACAGGGCCAACGCCGTACAATAAAAATGCACTCCAATCCGTTAAACATCCGCCACCGTGTTTGACTGTCTCTTGGGTTTACTTAATGCTTAAAGCATCGGGGGTCTAATGCGATAGTAGTTTTTTAATATTCTATTTTGAAAGGAGCGGTTTTTGTTGGGTATTGCGTCTAAATAAGTTTGCTTCATTCAGTCGACTTCTTATGTATCTATTTGAAAATTTCACATTAGATTCATCTTTAATATCCTTATTTATCTGACGAGATGACTTGAAAGGATCTAGCTTGCTCTTTCGAACTACGCTCTTGTTGTCATAAATTGTTGTTTTACGGCTCCTAGGCTTACGTTCTTCATTATGTGTCTTATATTTGTTATCAATCACGCTTAAACGGACTTGCATTGTGCGCCATATTTCGAGAACACTTTACCATTTGTGCAATTCCTGTCGGGGATATTTTCTACTTATGGAGTTTGTACATAAATTTCCTTGTTTCGGGACTTTAATGTAAAAACAAATTTAATTCTAATTTGTGCCAATAAAAATTTTACAAATCGTGTCAAAATAAATTATGACCCATGTTAAGAAATCAGCAGTTATTAACGTATTGTTGTAATTACTGTCAGTTTTTTTTTATAATCTGAGATTACTACATCAGTATTAATTAAAACTAGCAGATTCCAGCGCTCGAAATTCGAGTGCAATTTCTAGGCAGCTTTATTTTTCTACTTATCCCTTTCACAAACCAACACTTTTATAGTTTATTATTATTGTGAATGAAGATAACAAACACATTAACAAATTTATTAAAACACACATACCATATGTACAATTTTATGTATGTGTTAGTAGCAACTTTAAAACTTTAGTAGCAAATTTACTCAAAATAAAGGAAAAAAATTAAAAAATCTGTAAATCTGCAAAACGGCTAAAAAGAAATAACTTTCAAAAAATATACGATCTGTCAAAATCGTGATAAAACGGTAGATCAAAACATCAGTCACAAGAAATCGCCTAGCCTATTAATATTATAGATTAAAATCAAGTTGAAATATCTTTTTACTATAGTGAAATAGTTCAAGGTATATTAGTACAACGAAGTGTTCTAAATATATGTCCATGGCTGTATGCAAAATCCACAAAATTTATTTGCAATAATTACCTATAAGCATAAAATGCTAACAAAACCCATTCGAATCTGACAATCAGAGCTAAAGCAATTAACATCCAAGTCCTTGAAATCCAGCAAATTTGATCAAAAATTTTTGAGGTCATGTTTAAGTTTAAACAAAAATAATTTTTTTAGCAGAATTATTAAATTTTTGAATTTCGTCTTCATCATATTTTGTGCTCCAGTTTTTATGATAAACATTTATGTAAATTAAACATCTGCTGCTTGTTAAAAAAGAAATACTTTAATATCCGATTGATTTTAAGAGATTACACACAAAAACAACAATAACCATAAAACCCGTAAAATAAAACAATGATATTAGATATGAATGTTAAGACAATTAAGATTATGTGAGAAATTTGAGGGAAAAAACCCAATACATTAATAAAATGGCTCAAAAAACATCAAACGTCAAATACCGTAGACAATGAAAACAAAAGGAAATATAAAAAAATATACTGACAAATCTTTTTAACAAAGAATTGTGGGTTCGTAGTAATAACAAACGAGTATGAGGTAAAGAAGTGTGATGTGATGGAGGTACATATGATACGTATGTTGTTGTATGGTTGTAGATAATACAAATAAGAAAAAACATAAGATCAGATTGAGATGATATAGACGAGCCAGCCGGACAGACCCTTATACTATACAAACTTGTCTATTATCTGTTAATGAGAGTGTATTTAAATTAAAGCGCCCATATGTGTTGAGCATGTACGAGTATCTCGGTAAGTAAATTTATACATACCATCGAATGATGTAGTAGTTGAGGGTGTTAATCAAAATTTTAAATAATTTAAAGAAATTATGAATTTTAATGGTTGCTTGACTTTCAATGGGTTTTGTGTACATATTTTAATGGTCATTTTGTTTTCTTTTGTTTGTATTTTTGTTTTGGATTGGTTAAGCAACATGCAGCAACAACTTTTATTTTAACACTTAAATCAATTGTGTTCGCAATAGTTTAATCGATTCTTTAACACTATTCTAACCATGAGGGAGTTAAATTTTTTATTAACAATTTAACAATTAAAAAAAAGTTACTCACGTTGACGAAAGAGAAAACTGTAAAAATCTATCAGCCCAATTGAGAATATTCTCCAGGATTTTTTTCTCACGGAAAACACTTTTCTCGAGAAAAAAAGTCCTCCAATTATAAATTTCGCGTGAACAAAAAATGAGTAAAGGTGCTATTACATGATGTGTTTTTTACATATGTACTGTCAAATTTTCCCACAACAAAAGTTGTACACATCGTGTGATACATATGAAACATTGTTTATGTACAATACATGAGGAAAGCCACATGTACATTTTTCAATTAGAACAGGTTCTATTTTTGCTTGACAAACATATGAAAATATGTTTGTAAATTATAAAGATTAATATTGAAAGAAAAATAAATTGATTAATATTAATTAACAATTAAAATATATCTCTCTTTTTTTTTAACAATAAATTTTTGAAAATTCACAAATTAAATTAGCTGTTGTTTACATTTAGAGGTTATGTCATACGGAAATACATATGCACGTGTGATAGCAAAAATTATGAATCGTATGTAAAAGACAATTTTGACAGACATGAGGAATTTCATATGGATAAAAAAAGTGACAGTACATATGTAAAAAACACATCGTGTAATAGCACCTTAAGTGGCATCATCGAATTTCGAAGCCAGTTGTTTTGATATTAATTGATTACTTATTATTAATTTTCTACTTTTTTTCTTTTTGTGCAAACGCAAATAAAATTATTTGAATGAAAAATTAAATAAAAAATTAATAGCATAGCTATAATGCGAACACTTATGGAGGAAACTGGAGTTGTAGAATAACAACAACGAAATAGCCAAAGGATTGCTAGAAGACAATTGCGGGATGAATCTATGGAAACCGCAATCAATGCCTGAATTGGCTTCCATTAAAGTTGTAGTTGGGATTTAGTTGTGGTCTTCGACCTACAAGAACAATAAAATTCATATATATATTTTTATACCCTATACCACTATGTGGTTTGGGTATAATGACTTTGTGCTGCTGTTTGTAACAAACAAAAATATTTGACCTAGACCCATCTTTAATTATACCGATCGAATCAGAATCACTTTCTGAGTTGATTTAACAATGTCCGTCCGTCCGTCCGTCCGTCTGTGTGTCCATGTAAAGCTTGTAATCAAACTGCAGGTCGCAAATATGAATATATTTTGACGAAATTTGGTATATAAGCTTTTATCGGCCATGGGATGAACGCTATTGAAATTGGTGAGAATCGGTCCATGTTCAGACCTAGCCCCCATACAAATTACCCATATGAAATCGACATAAATTGCCATAAGATCCAAATTGTCATATAGATCTTACTCAAATTGGGTTTGTATGCGTTCATTACATCCACTAATGAGTAGTCCAAAAATGGTCCCTTCGACCCCATATAGAACTGCTTCCCGATCTTCACTTAAATCTATCAAAAAACAAAAATATTGTACTGATTCTTCTCAAATTTTGTTTGTATATATTTTTGCAAGATACAAGAGACTTTACCAAACATGATCATGATCGGTCCATTTTTGGACCTAGTCCCTTTATAGATATAGGATCCGATATGAACTTTTTCAAAAAAATTAATAAAAATCCCACTCAAATTTGGTTTTTGCTTATTTTCAATGTCCAGTTAGTTGGGTCTAAGAGATAGGGTTTCTAAACGCATGGTATAGGGTATCGTATAGTCGGTCTAGACCGACTATAATTTTCTTACTTGTTTTATTTAAATTTTGTTTTATCAAAATACTAACAAAACTTTTTCCAAATTTTCTGCGGAAAGATTTGAACCAATTTAAGATCAGAGAATGCTCTTTCCACGCTTACCTGGGTTGCAGTTCTGGCAAATTTATATAAATAAAATTTATAAAAATAATATAGAAACATTTATAATGTATTTTCTTTTTGCCTCCCAGAACTCAAAAATAGGTTTATCAATTGATAAGGGCCTTGGAGAAAAATTGTGACCCATATTCACGATTTTCGCTTATTGCAAAAGTAAAATTAATAATTAAACATTCAATAAAAAAAATATACGCAGTCACGCTACTTACCTTACTATACAAAGTTATTTTGTATAGAAAACTAATTGAGGAGGTTAGAAACAAAAGGTGTCATTTACACTTTTCTATTTTCTTATTAATTTGAGAAAATATATATTTACCTAGATCTAGGCAATTATTTTGTATTTTTGTTAACCATTTATGTGTCAGTTAGTAACTAGATTTTAATGCATATATGTAAAAGTATTTATGTAGATGTTTAAATAAAGCCAATATTTAATAAAGTTTTTATTAAATGACACCTTTTGATCCCACACTAAGCAAATGTTACCATTTGATTCAATAGAGTTGTAAAATGTCACCTTTTGAAAATCACTGAATAAGAAATGTTAACCTTATGAAACGAATAGATTTATTTATTCAAAATATGTCCATTAAACATGTAATTCTCCACAATCAGGTTCTAGACAGTCACAGGCAGTATTTTCATTATCTTCATTTTCAGTGAAATTGTTTTCATATAAAATGTCACAATACCATTTCAAGGACGGTTAATTTTTCCAATCTTCTCTAAACTGTTTTACCAGTAAACTTTCAACATCCTTTTTCTTTGTGCCTTTTATGAAATGGCCTAATTCTTTCTCTTCTAAATTGACACTGGTCAAAACACGCAAAACATGCGTATACATTGTATGTCGTTTAAAGATCCGTTCTCTTTAAGAGTGTTCAAATGATTGAACAAAGTAGAACCTATTTCCGTTGCGCCCCTACCAGCCATATCTTCGGTCCATATCGCGTTCACTGCTTCTTCGTCCATTTTTAAGAAACCGTTATCAAAGATTCAAAGTGAGAAAATACTGGGAAGTCACAACGGATAATTCAATTTCTTGGCTCAGGAGAATACAATTATATGTTTTGCCAATTTTGACATCCAAAACACAGAATATGAAACTACAAGCACAACAGAAAAAGAAACAAGTCTATGGATTTAGTGTTGCCACAATATTCTATCGATTCGATTGTCGATTTAATCAATACACAATCGAAAAATTCTAAATCGATCCATTTTATCAGCAAATGTACCCATTTTGATACGACTTTAGCAACTCGGACGTATTTACTGAGAAAATTACACTTTTTGATATTTAAGGTTTCACCACTGCTGTGTTTGAGTTAAAATGACACCTTTTGTACCGAAAGCAGCTATTGACGTGGATTTTTCTACGAAATTAGTCTTCTTTTGATGTTGATACTTGCATAAATAGATAGAATTCAGTGTTTATCGTCAGATAGCAGGAAAAAAAAACGAGATTGAAGCTGAATGCGTAAATGTCACCTTTTGTTCCTAACCTCCTGAATTATTTTTCAGTTATTATTTTTTAGACTCAAAAACAAGCAATTTAATAATACGAATCAAACAATAACAAATTAAAAACCCACATATTTTTTATTTGGGTGTCAATTTTCATAAAATTAGTTTTATTTTCTGATGGAAAAACAAAACTCCTCAAAAGAGTTTTATTTTATGACGGCAAAATAAAACTCTTTTTAAGAGTTTCAATCGACATTTTATTTTTACGTTGAAAAATAACTATTTTAGATATTTTTTTTTCTAAAGTCACAAAATAACTTTCATAAAATAACTTTTTTGATATTACTTATAACATTTACGGTCCCTGCTTTTTCCCCCATCGATTTTTTTTTCCTTCAAACATCTGATAAAAATGTGATAAAAACGTTAAGCGAAGGAATTTTTATTCAATAATAGGAGGAAAGGGAAAAGTGAGAATTTTTGTTTAGAATTGGGCTATATATAACAGTTTACTTGCAAACCTCTGTTTTACAATGCAGTCGGGAGAATTTTTGTAAAGATGGCGAATTTTATTTCCAACAGGACGGAGTACCTAAATATTCTGAACGATAATCTTCCAAACAAATGCCCTAGATAAAGAAGTTCTAGAGGAAACTACAAAACATTGTGGTTCTAGCTAGAGAATCTAATTTACTTATATTAAAGCATAACCTGGTAGTCGAGCTAGTTTACAGTTTAACTACCCGGCTACTCGATAAAAAAAATTTTTTAACAAATATAAAAATAAAAGTTTTGTTTTAAGAAATACATGTTCATTTCCACTTTTTAAAGTATTTTGGTTAAAAAATAGAATACAGAAAAGATACAGATACAGCAGATTTCAGCAGCTGCTGCTATGGGTCCGAAATACATTAGAAAATTAACAAAAACAAAAAAACTAGTTTCGATACAATAAGGTAAATGTAATCGAATGGACTGTTCCGTCTCCCAATTTCAATCTAATTGATAACTTGTGTACGGATATAAAGAAAGGCGTATCACAAATGCAGTTATGATAAAAAAAATCAATTTATAAAGACAGTTGCCAAAATACTGTAAATTCTATAAAAAAACGTTGTGCAGATATTATTGCCAATATTGGACATACAACAAAATATTATTATCATTATGTAAATTAACCATTACTAATAACAGTCGTATTCATAACCAGAATTAAGACACTGCATATGGATTGAATAAGCATTTGTTATTCATAACACCGTTTAACAAACTATGTTTAAATTATGCACAAATACTATATGTATGTGACCTTCTCCGAGAAAAGGGACCTAGTGTGTCAAAAAACGGGTTGTGTCAAAAACGGTGGATTCTGGTACCTAAAAGGGTGTAGAAACTTTAAATGCGTTTTTTTCTCAAAACTTAATTTTCACACACTAGGCCCCTTTTCTCGGAGAAGGTCACATATACTTAACTCTTGAACAACTGCTGTCAGTTTGACAATTCTATCAACATCTTTTTATAGTAACAAAATAAATTAAACATATTTTTTGTTTTTTTTTTTTTGATAATAAACAGGATTTCTATAGGATTTTATCCTTTTTTCAGAGCTGATTTTAACTAAAACAGGGATGTTAAATTTTTAGCTAGTCAGAAGATAAGTCTTATAAATAGACTGACGAACATCCAGTGAATAAGGCTAAATAAAAACATTCCAGTTGTGAACTCGTCGTTCATAGCGCACAGGGCTGTAATTGTAATTTTTATGTTACGATGACGGATAAATAAATCCGTGGGTTTTTAAATTAGCGCTAGATTTAGCGTCTTTGAACTATGCAAAAAGTGATTTTCTTTATATTTAACGCCTTTAAAAAAAACGCTAAATTGGTGCCTTTCGTTTTTCTTTTGTAGTGCTTTAGCGGCTTTAATGACAGTTCATGGTAAACAAAATTATACATACGAATATGTGAACAACTTCCCTCCAAATTTAAACTTTTTGGTCAAAGACTCATAATTTGTTCTCTTATTCAGTAAAACAAATATTGTATCACATGATATAGAAAGGGCCATTAAAGCAATTATAGAAAGCTTGAGTTGACAACTCATTTCATAGTTGTTAATAAAAAGTCGTTTGATATGGCGCTGTTAAAAAATATATACAATGATTACAAAAAACTATATTTGTATAACACGGTGTCTCGACTAGCTATAATTCATGGCAATGTTCATGTTCAAGTCAGAGAAACAAAATGAGACAAAACGCGAAGTGGGCATATTATGTTTAGACATTTCATTTCCAAAATGTCTTTGAACCGTAAACAACAAAAATTCGTTCTTGTACTCAATGCTTTAAAAGAGTTAAAAAAACTAAAAATACAAATTGAAGAAGAAGAAATGAAAGAAAAAGCACGAGATTTTGGGTGAATCCTTTTTTAGAATGAAATTAATAATTTGCGCCATTTTAATATACTTAAAAGTCAAAATCGAATGAAACTTCAAATTAATGGCTAAGTTTCTGTCAGACTTTCTGTCATGGCAAAAAGTTGAATTTTTTAGCCATGACATGAACATTAGCGGTCTGCACTAGCTATTGACTTGAACATTGTCATGAATTATGGCTAGTCGAGACATCATGTAACGTACTTGGCCTAATTTTATCAGAAGTACAAGAAGTGAATCTGCCATTCGAAACTCAAAATGCAGACCACACAAAACTTTTTGATGACATATCGGTTGTAAGTATAACCATCTGATTTTTAAAACGCTAAACAAATTCTTTACTCAGCGTGGACAGTTTTTGAAAAAACTGAAATGTTTTTAAATTTTATGAAATAATTTGAAAATGATAAAGAATAAAAAAACATTATCTAGACAATGTAAAACTATGTAAATTGAAAATTAAAGACATTATTGATATATTTTGGATTGGAGTACATAAATTTATCAGTGTTCAGTGCAATGCATTTTTTTAGGAAAAGGATAGGGAATAGGATAACATTGTAAATTCTTTAATACACATTAAATATGTATTTATTATAAAATTCCATCAATTACTTCTATTAAAATTTATTCTCTTCAAAAGATAGGGATGATAAATAATTACACGTTTTTTTATTGATATCTATAATATTAATAGGCTAGGCGATTTCTTGTGACCGATGTTTTGTTCTGCCGTTTTATCCCGATTTTGACCAAACGTATATTATTTGAAAGGTATTTCTTTTTAGCCGATTTGTAGATTTACAGATTTTTAAATTTTTTCCTTTATTTTGAGTAAATTGCATTTAAAGTTGCTACAAACACATGCATAAAATTGTACATATGCTATGTCCCAATAAACATTTATGTTTGCTATCAACTTGAGGTGCATTTGAGATCAAATACATTTCTCAAATCTCCAACGTTAATTCTCAAATGCACCTCAATAGTCCGATTATAGTCTTCTCAACTTAAAAGGCACATTTTTATATGGCGATTTTCTTAGTTATCAAATTGAGAAATTTGTGATTCTCAACTTGATAGCAAAGAAATTTCTCCAATCGGTATCAAATGGAAGGTACGGAATTGCCATATTAAAAAAATTATACTAATTTTAGAAATGAAAAGAATGTACTTTTTTTAATGTTTCAATTTAATTTCATTACATATTTAACATTATTATGTACATATTTAACATTAAATGTACATATTATGTACATTTTTAAAATCTAGAATTAAAAATAAATGAATTAATTATTTGTACATTTTATTAATATTAATATTAAATATGTCATAAATAAGAATTTAAATTGAAAAATTCGACAAAAAGCAGAAATAATTAAAAATATATCAATTAATTATTTGCACTTTTTTTTTTTGGCATTTTTTAATTTAATTTATTATTTATGACATATTTAAATAATATCTCAAACTTAACACAAATCGTATTCAAGTTGAAAAAATGTTTGGTCTCAAGTGGAGAAAAGTGTTGGATATCCAATTGAGAGTAAAAATGTTTCTAAAAGATTGGAAAAAATGTTAAGTCTCAACTTGATGTCAAGTTGAAAGCAAACAAGGAGCAAAATTGTTCAACTCAAGTTAAGAATTACATTTGACATCAATTTGAGAACTTAACTTTTCTCCAACATTGGAGAAATAATATTTCAATGCATACTGGGGTGTGTGTTTATGAAATTTGTTAACGTGTTTGTAATAAAAATGAGTTTGTTTTTTGTGTTGATTTGTGAATTGGCTTTAATTGACTAGCATAACTTTAGGGTCCTTATTTAATGAAAAAAAATAAAATATCCTAGAATTTGCACTCGAATTTCGAGGGCTGGAATCTGCTAGAATACTTTAAAACGTTTCATTAAATTCGAAATGAATCAAATTTACAAATACGAATAGTATATAGGTTTCTTGAAAATGAATAAAAAAAAATAATCTTAATTTTTACAAATATATAACTATCGCTATTAGTTTCTCTCTAAATTAGCGCCTTTTAGAGCTTTTTGGGTTCTGTTGTGTTTTTTGTTTAGGTCTTCTCCATTTTTTTTAACACTTACAAATAATAGGATTTCTCAAGGTCTACAAAATAAGATTTTCTTTGATCAATGATCATTTGGAGCTAAATCTCTTTCCGCCGAGCCGGGGGGCAAAATCCGGAGAATATGTTGGATGAGGTAGCCATTCTTAACCCAATCAATTCATGAATTTTTGCCATGGTGACTACACAAGTGGGCATCCATACATTCCCTTGATGAAAAAGCACTTTTTTCTAGGCCAAACGGTTCATTTATTAAATCGTCGTTGAATTGCCCCAGTAAATTGGCATACTATTCAACGTTTATTGTTTTTTCCTTTTGAAGATAATTATATATGTGTATTATAGCGCGTACAAAACAAAAAAAAAACATTTCGCCATGGCCTTATTGTCTGATAAGCTCAACTTGGCCTTCTTCGGCACGGGTCAGCTCGGAGAAACTCATCGTTTAGGTTGAACAACGCAAAACCCTCAAATGAAGTTGTCACACAATTTCGTTTATGGTTTATGTTCACAATGATGTTGTGTACCAGTTTCAGCAAGAATCAAACACGAATGATGAAGAATTTAACTGTCTTTTCGTTAAATTCAATATCAGGGAACATATCATTAATTTCGGATTTCGTTATAGAAGCCCAAATTCGGATGGGTATCTTTCCCAGTGAAATCTTCAACAGTGAAATCGTTGATGCTGGTGATTTTAATGTTCACAATTCTTCCTGGCCTAGCCATTCGAGTCACATATTTCCCGTGGGCCAATACATTAAACTTTTTGCTGCGCATAATCATCTAACGGAACTAGTGAATGAACCGACAGATATTCCGTACGTTGAAGGGCAATTTCACAATACTCTCGACCTTTTCCTTACTTCGCACCCTGACAAGTACGAAGTAAAGTGAATAAAAAAATTACTGATCTATGTAAACAGGCTAGAGCCGAATGTGCCAACGTGCTTAGACGCGAAAAGTTTCTCTACGAACATCGTCTTAGAACTAATGTTCTTTGTGCTGCTCGGGGCAGTAAGACCTTCTGGTCATTCGTTAAGGGAGAAAACGACAATGCTAGTTCTTCCATTCCAACTAGTATTCAGTGACCTAGTATTCAGTGACCATCTGATCTCCTACTACCTATATCCACCAAAAATGGAATGTAACTCCCATATATGGGCAAGGGTTTCACAGTCTATTTTGAAGCTTCTGGACCTTGTGCAAAGGAGGGCGTTTATGCTTATCAATGACAGTGGGGTAACCAACTCTATTGCCAACACATTGCAGTGTTCTGCTGAAATAATTGAACACATCGCTGGAGCCCCAGTTTTTCTACGCACCACTCGCTCATCTAGTAGATCTTATTTAATTTCCAGTCTATTGTCTAGTGTATCGCACAATGCATTACCGCGAAAATTCGTTTATTAGCCACACAAGCCGTATGTGGATTAAATTTCCCGCCGATGTCTTACAATATAGATAAACTTACAATATAGATAAATTTAAGTCAAATATCCACAATTTCTACTCCCTCTTTCCTCCTACCCATATTATCCTGATATCAACACAGAGTACTGCATTAATATTGGACATCCCCTTATATATATATATATAAAACAGATCAATTAATATATGATACGCCCATGACATCAAAAATTTCATGCAATTTCACTCTCTAATCGGACAATATATTTTATCGACATTTTCGGGTGAAGTGACTTTAATTTACCGTCTTTTTCTTTGCTCATTTTATAAAAATTCTTGAGGTTGTATGCTTTGAATAGCTGCCAAACACAAAGTTAATGGCGGAGGTTGCTCAAAACTTGACAGTAGTCTATCAACAGATGTCGGTGATGGGAGCAGTGTTGATTTTATTAATTACGAGGGATGTTCAAAAACCAAGGACTTATGGAGCTTATTATAAATGTATTTTTAATTATTACTTTTTTTAATTGGTATTAATTTCTAATTCCCAATATTAATTTGGATAAAATCCATTTGTATTTGATATTATGAATATTTTTGTGTGTTTTTTCATAATAGCATTTTAATATTGGCATCTTTGAAAGTTACTTAAAAACACATCATAATAAAGAAATAAAAAAATGATTCTTTAAGAACGAATTCGCCTGTTTTGCTGATCAAGTTTTATGCAAACTTTTGCTTTTCTGTCATTTCTGCTTATGGAATTGATTTTATTCTAGAGAAAGTGTGTTTTTTTTGACAATTTATTTAATATTAAAGTTTTGGTTAAATGGTTTTGAAAGTGTTAATAAATAATGATATTGGTTCGTTTATTTAGCTCTCTCATTTACCACCCATATAACATTTTAAGTATTTATTTAAATGGCCACTTAATAGCTTGTTTACATATCGCCATCAATTCCTTTTAAAAAAACATTTGAAAAAATTATATTTTTTTATTATTTTCAATTGCTTTTTCCTAAATTTGGTAAAGCGAATGTATGAAAAAAAATCATCTAATATTCTTAACACATTACAAACATGAGCTGGTTATTGAACGTGCCTAATATCAGTTAACAAGTATTTAAAATGCAGAACATGTCATTGTGGTAGAAAAAAGTTCGTAGTAGCAGACTATTTCTACTGTCTGTAACGACGAACTTTTTTAAAACATTACCAAAAAAAAAAAGTCAATACATTATTAAAAATTCAAGCTCAATATATTTTACCTAATATCTTTAAACAAAATCATTTACAAATATTAAGCTTCGGTATAATATTGAAAACCTTTTCTTCAACCTCCTCTCCTTAATAAATATATTTTTTATCATTTTCTTTGAATTGTTTTTATATAAAAAACCAAAGTTGTTTCGACTTTAATAGGTCAAAACAGAATTGTAAGGAATGTGAATATATTTATATTTTAAATGGGCAATTAACTTAATGTTTAAAATACATATAATATTTGTTGTAATCATTTAAATGTATCAGTTTCCAGTTAAACTGCAGTTCTTATATATAAATATAAATCGAATCTTAGAATCCCAGACATATTTCTCTTATTTTTATAGCTTTGCCCCATAAATGGCATTCCAGTGAAACTGTTTATAATTCTCATAAATTGTAAGCTGTTGTTTTTTTCTTTATTTGTTTGAGGCGGAATCTTTTAACTCGATTTTCAAAAACTTTTAGCATTTAGCGCAAGTGGATGACAAAACATTATTTTATAATTTTTGCCACGATTTGTTTATTATTTCTCGCGGTTAACTTAAAAGGGGATTTTTTTAATTGAATTTTCACCACCTTCTCGACTAGCTAGATCTCTGAAACTTTTCAATATTTTCGAAAAGTAAGGACAACACATTATGTAATTAACATGATCTGATCATTATTTTTTTCGCGGTTCATCTCATGTTGTATAAAAGCATGTCTTCAATTTTTTTTATATATACTTATTTATTTATTTATTGAGGATAAATACAATACAACAAGAACATGTCTTATATTACAGTACTGGGTAGATTAAGGCAAACATGGAATATTGTTAAACAAAATAAAATAAAATTAATATAATTTTAAATATTTAAAACAATTAAGTAAATTTAACTGGACAATTATAAGTAAAAGAAGTATAATAGTTATTATAAAATATTTTAGTTAAGCTAAATTGCTAAAGCTAAATATAGCTTGTTTGAAGAGCCTTGCATTGCTAATAATAAGAATGTTGGGGGGTAGTTGGTTCCAAAGGCGAATAGAATTCAGGAAGAAATGGCGTTCAGATATTTGCTTTTTATATCGTATAGTGTTAATTTTTTACCTCGCATTGACCTCCAAAAAGTTATTCTGTTGTAAAGGTATTCAGGTATTCAGGTATCTGATTTTATTTTAAATCTCTTTATCTTTTTTATATTTGCGGTGAAAATTTATGATTGAATATTCATCAGTTTCCCGTCTAGCTAGAACTCTGAAACTTTAAGAATTTACCTAAAGTTGATGACAACACATTATTTAATCCTTTTCTATATATGAGGGCGGATCAATAAGTCCGTGACTTTTAGAATGAAAGTTTTTTTTTTAATTAGTCATTTATTGTTCGGTTTAAGATCATGTATATATTTTTCTAATGAAAAAAAAAAAAAAATAAATAAAAATTTATTTTTCAACATAATCTCCTTTTAGCTCAATACACTTAGTCCAACGTTTCTCCAATTTTTGTATCCCTTCCAAAAAATAGGATTTTTCGAGGTCCATAAATCAGGCGCTTGTTTGATCAATAATTTCATCGTTAGAGCTAAATCTCTTTCCAGCGAGCCATTTCTTTAGGTTTGGAAATAGGAAGTAGTCACTGGGGGCTAAATCCGGAGAATATGGCGGATGAGGTACCAATTCGTAGCCCAATTCATGGAATTTTGCCATTGAGACTGCACACGTGTGCACCCGTGCATTATCTTGATGAAAAAGAACTTTTTTCATGGCCATATGGGGTCGTTTTTTTTAAATCCTCGTTAAATCGGTCCAATAAGTTGACACAATATTCGCCGTTTATTTTTTTTTCCTTTTGAAGGTAATCGATGGGGATTATCCCGCGTGTATCCCAAAAAACTGTTGCCATCACCTTATTGGCCGATAAACTTACCTTGGCCTTCTTAGGAGCCGATTCACCCGGAGAAATCCATTGCATAAACTGCTGCTTGGTCTCCGGAGTGTTGTAATGGATCCATGTTTCAACTCCAAACAATGCTTTGAAGTTGTCACACGATTACGTTTATGGTCAATTGAGAACAAACGCGGCACCCATCTTGCAGACAGCTTTTTTAAGCCGGCCACTCACGTACAGTTTTAACTGTCAGTTTCAACCGTTCAGTTAAAACTGTACGTATGTGGGTAATAACTGACAGTTCAGCTCAACTGTTCAGTTTAACTGAGAAATTTCAAATTTTTATATTTTTAACTGACAGTTTCAACTAAAGTGAACGTGTGTGGGGGTACAACTGTACCGTTATCAGTGCAATTTGTGTCGATCGAGAGTGCGTATCATGTCGCGTAAACAAAACCAAGTGATAGTTGATTTAATTGCAATATAATTAGTTTATTAATTCTTTTAATAAATTAATGTGGGAAGATAAATTTCGTTGTAATAACCACTTCTTGCACCACTGTTTACGCTGTTTAATTTTTTTTTTGTAAAATTACAAAAAGTACACCGAGAGCGCCAAACCGTCCTGCTCGTTCGAATACATGTTAAAAACTGAAGTATTGAACTGCACGTGTGTGTACATCCTAGTTCACAGTTAAGTATGTCAGTTATAACTGAACAGTTGAAACTGACAGTTAAAACTGTACGTGAGTGGCCGGCTTTAAACCCAACTGATCATTTAAAATCGAAATCAAACTGCCATTTGAAATGCCTATGGCATCAACAATCTCACGCACTTTTACTCTTCGATTGGCCAACACCATATCGTGGATTTTTCGACATTTTCGGGTGTATTGGCCTCAATTGACCATCCAGAATGTTCAGCGTATAATAATTTTGGATTTTTCTATATTTTTTGTACAGGACTGTTACCTCGATTTTATTTTAGTAGAAGAAAAACCTTTTTGTATGAAGTAGATTGGACTTAACTATATTTCCTTTGGACTGACGGGACAAAAATTATCCTAAAGCTTAGATATGAGGGTAAATATGTTCGTGAAATAGTTCGGATCATAGGCAAAAGCCACGCCTCCGTGCAGTTCGTCGTTCAAAACTACAAATTCACCAATTCAATTTTTCAAAACCTCGCCCCTCCAAATAGCAGACATGCATGCATATAACGTTCGCGGAATATTAAAAAAAATCTGGCTATCATGGTCATGTAGCACGAAGAAAACCATTAATTTCTGATGTCAGTAGAAAATAAAATATGGACTTGGCAAATGAGTATGTAAACAAGGCTCCAGCACTTTGGAGACGTGTTTTATTTTTAGATGAAAGCAAGTTTTGCGCCTTTGTCCTTAAAGGAAAAAAGTTAGTTTGTGAAAAAGTGCAACTGCATTAAGTAAAGTAAACAGTTAAATATGGTGGACACAAACAATTTAAAACAAAACGCAAAACAACTGAGCATTGAAGACAATCAAAGTTCCAAGCTGGACTTGGTCTACAATACTAAAAATCAATTGAAATCACATATCCAATCACCCGATCTCAATCCTATAGAGCATTTGTGGATTCACTGGAGCGCTGAATCCGTCAGCATAAAAAAACTTCAATGATAAAGCGTCATTTTGGATGAGTGCGGTAAAATAAGTAAAGAGGATACTTTAAAGTTGGTTAATTCGATACCAAATCGTCTCACAGTTACTACCTTATGGAATATTTAAAGTAAATTTTGTTTTTTGTTTCAAATGTACGAATACATTTTTTTTTTATGAATTTTTATTTTCTTTCGTACTTTACCCGAATAAAATTTATTGTAGACAATAAACATTAAATAAAATTAAAAAAAAAAAAAACTAATAAATAGCTTAATAATTTATTTAAAAAAAAAAAAAAAAAAAATCAGCTTATTTTTTTATTTTTTCATAGTATGACAGTTTTTTATTTTTGGTGTATGGATCCTAGCAAGTGTGCACTTCGACAATATTAAACTTGCACAATTCTGCATTAACAACGAAAATGTGTAAAGAATAAAATGGTTAGGAAATCCGCAAAAAAAAACTTAAAATTGTCTAAAACCTGCTCATTCCGATTAAAGAATTGATTCCTTTAAATATGTTGCGCTCCCTTCTTTTAAGAAAACCTTAAAAAAAATACCTAAACGCTGTAACAAAAACGGACTTACATTTTTAAGTATTATAAAATATTCATATGCCACAATGATTATTTTGTGGCACAAAGACTCACTCCCTCGTAATTGTGTGTTATATATCAACATTCTTTTTATTATTATTTTTTATTTTTTTTTTCTTTGAGGGGGATTAAGATCTATCATCAAGACACAGCAACAAATTGTATTAAAATTGTTTAACTGTTTTTGTACAAATGTACGTATGATTTACGTGAAGGCGTTTGGAATCTTGAGTAGTATTATATGAGTGCATGCCATGCCGGCTAACATAAACTTTATGACTATTTTCCTTTTCGTAGACATTGCTTCTGTAAATCTCCAGTGGAAACCTATGTCAGTAAGAAAATAAATTAAAGTTTATTGAGAGATGAAATTTTTTACAGCCTCTAAAAATGAAATCAAAATGTAGATATTCTGCTGGATTCTTGTGGATTGCGTGTTTGAGGTGAAATAACTACATCAGAGATGACGATAAGTATTTTCCAAATAGTATTAACCAGTTAAAAATAGTACCTTCTTGTCCCTGAGGGTATAATGAGTTTCTGCTTATGTTTGTAACCAAAAATATTTGACTTGAACCGACCTTTTATTATACCGATCGACTCAGAATCACTTTCTGAATCGATTTAGCGATGTCCCTACGTCTACAAATAAAAATATATTTTGATGACATTTGGTATGTAAGTTTTGGCTGGCATTGTACGATCGCTATTTAAACTGGTAAAACCGTTTCATGTTCAGACCTAACTTCCGTAAAAATGATCCATATGAGATTGACTTACATGTTGCACAAATCTTTCTAAAATTTAGTTTGAATATCCTTTTCAGTAAAGTCAGTGACTTTAATAAATATGGTAATGATCGGTATATTTTTTGACCTGTTTGCCATAGAGAAATTGAAGCCAATATGAACTTTTTCATATCTTCAGGCCACACATAAAAACCAATTCCACTAAAACTTGGTTTATTCTTATTTTCTATATCCAATTATGACATCAGCAAAGTAGGATCTAAGACCATTACTCGTATAGGGTATCGTAAAGTCGATCTAGACCATCTATAATTTTTTTATTTATTTTTTATTATAAAATTACAAAATAAAGGACATTTTAATTCAATTGTATCGTATATAAAAACACAAGGAAAAAACAGAAGTTTTTATTGTAAGTTTTAATTGTACCATAAAAAGTACATTTGTACCATGATTATCAGCCCAGAAGTACATACAGTACCAGACAAAAATGTTGGCACAGTAATTATTATCAGATTTAACCGCTTTTTTAATACACAAAAATATATTTAAAGAAAAGTTAAGCTATAGCTATTAACAGATGAAGTGAAACAAACATGACATTGCAAAAATAATTCAAAAACAATTATAGTTCTTGGGCTGACATCCTTTTTAAAATCTTTTATTACTTCAACCGCAATCCCCGTTAATGTTTTTTAGATTTGTTTTTACAGTCCGCATAATGGAAGATATTTCTCTCTCTGTTAAAATTCTAGGGCGACCCGATCTCTTTTTACTTTCAAATGTTATTCAGTTTTAAAACGATACTTCTTATACTTCTTATAATAATACGGCTTCTTCCCATTATATAGATGCATAATGATTTTTCTTTCAGCAATTGTGCTATCCTTAAGTTTCGGTGCCATTTTGCAATAAGCAAACGTTTGAGCAAGTTTATTAAAACAAAAGCAAATAAATTCCAAATTTGACATATTTTCCTATGGATCTGCTTAAAAAAATAAAAGCTATAAAAAAGCGAGTAACTAATTAAAAATAGTTTAATTGCACTAAAAGTTTAGTCCACTTTAAATCAGGCAATTCTTATAACAAGGGAAGTTAATTTAGCGACGATCGTTTGTCCGTCTGCCTGTGGACATCACGATCACACCCTCAATAACTAAGCTAGACTCTTACTTTTTCAACACAATTATTTACTAACGTCCCAAAGGAGTTGCTATTTAAAATCATCAAAATCGGTCCAAAAGGTCACGAGATATGAATGAAAATCATAAAAAAAAACTTTTGAAAAAATAAAAATGTTCAGAGTGTTTGTTGTTTTTCTTAAGATATTTATATGCTGTAATTCTTATTGTTGTATCCCTACAAAGTAAAATAACAAGTACCCTTTTTTTTAAAAAAATACCCTCTTTTGAAAAAAGTACTCTTTAAAAATTAATAATTAAAAAACCAAAAATCAGAAACAAAAAAATAAAAATAAATAATTAAATATTAAAAATATAAAAAAAAATTTAATTCAAAAATTAAAAAATAAAAAAATTTAAAGTTACAAATTATAAATAAAAATAAAATTAAAAACTAAACATTAAAACATTTTAAAATATATAAATTATAAATTAAAAAAAAAAATAAATAAAAGATCAATTAAAGAAATGAAAAAGGGTCTTTTTAAAATGCATTGTGTTGCTTATAAACTGTATATTTGAAAGTACCGAGTTGCAAAGGCGAATTGAATTGAAGTCCCGTATGCTTTGCAAAAATAATTCACTAAGCTTGGTAATCCTTACTTTAAGGCAATAGAGTGAAAAATCTACTAACGGACACCTCCCGTAGGCGATCGATCACCTCTATGAAACGGACAATTTTCCCCTTTGTTTTTCAAAGTGTTGTTAAAACAAATTTCTCTCTGCTGGACGGACACTCCAATGGCCGGACGCGGACACCTTTTTTCTGTAAAACACCTCCAGTAGACGGAAAAAAAATTTAGCAAATACGAGAAAAACATACAAAACTTGTTCATTCATATATAAAAATCATTACCATACTATTTGCACTTAAGCCGCAGCAACACTACACATACATTTTAAGTTGTGTGATTTCCCTTTTTTCTATCATTGACAGTTTCTTGCGTGGTTTTCTTTGAAGTTTTTTTAAGCGAATTCATTTGAGAGTAAGTGTTGATTGAGTAAGGTGTTATAACAAATTTATCGAAGAATTTTAATTGTCACATGGCTGGGCGAAATTCTCTTACATTAAAAAAAAAATTAAAATTATAAATGTTCAAGAACAAGACAAACTTTCAGTACGTGAGATTACAAAAAGGTATTCGAGCATTCGAAAAGATAAGGAACATCTTAGAGCCAAATGGCAATCTGGATTTAACATAAATTATAAAAAGAATTGTCTTTCGACAAAAGGTTTGGAAGTTGACAAGATGGGTTTGGTTGGTTTGCAATTGCCAGAAGCAAGAATTTGCCTATATCAGGATCAATTGTAAAGGCAAAGGCTAAAGAAATAGCTGAGAAAATAGATTATCATCCTAGGGACTTGTCACTTACCAATATTAATGTAAGCTTTTTGCCAGCAAATACAACATCGGTTTGCCAACCTCTGGACCAAGGCATAATTCAAAGTTTTAAAGTTAACTATAGAAGTTTGATTTTGAATTACGTAATCTCAAAAATGAGTTTGGCCAAATCAGTATCAGAGCTTTCAAAGAGTATCACTGTTCTGGACGCAATATGTTTTATGAAAATCGCATGGAATAAAGTTGAACCTTCTACAATAAAAAACTGTTTTCGCAAAGCCGGATTCATGGATCAACACCAAATTGTAAACGAATTTGATACCGAAGATGATGTGCCATTAGCAACACTACTGAATTTTCAAAGAATTTCAGAAACTAACGGGACTAGTTTTGAAGAATTTTTAAACATCGATAACACTGCGTACACTGAAAACGATGACATTGAAATAAACTTTAAAAATGCACAAACTCCAGAAATAATATCAAGTGATTCAGAAGAGGATGTTGTAGAGCAAGAAATCGATAAAATTAAATCGTTCAAAGAAGCCATAACACAGATTGCACGTTTGAAAGCTTTTGCTTTAAATGATTTTATGGCATATAAAAAATTAAACAATTTGGAAACCCGTTTTGAAGAAATGCACAAAAAATGGAAGCAAGCCAACTCTAAGCAGGCTTCAATCGCCAGTTCTTTTTCACTACCACATAAATTTAAGTTTTTTGAAGTAATTTTTTTTTTATACCAAAAAAGATCAATCTCATTTTGTTATTTGTTTTAAGTGAATGTATGAATTAAACTAAAATGAATTTAAACAAGTAAGAGTGTTAAATTCGGCTGTGGCGAATCTTTGATACCCTCCACCTCGGTTTGAGTCTTGATAATAAATGTAAATGAAAAAGTAAACAATTTGTTAAACTTAATACCAAATTATTTCAGCAAATTCTTTGGGTTGGTTTTCGTCTTTTCATCGTGGTTGCTGATCGGCATGCATTTAGGTTATAAATATCATTTGACGTTTTCTAAAATTAATTCATTGAATTTAAATTAATGTTTTCTGTAGTGTGATTCTGTAAATTTCAACGATCCGACAATCGCAAAATATATCGACAGTTATTGTTGTTTGCACTAAGGATTAAGTGATTCACTAAGTACATACATCTTAACGACAGTCGACAAATCTATTTTTCTATTTATTTAAATTGTAAACGAGTGGCATCTCTGTCAAAATAAGCGAAAAACACAAAGAAGAATAGAAAAAAACAAATTACTTCGTGTTTGACAGGATGATTTTATGTTTATGTTTAATATCTTTATTTTTTTACTAATATTTCTGTGTATTTATTTGAAAATGAAATAATGAATTGAATATGCTATTTATTTTTTTTATTTATATAAAAAAGTTTTTAATTAAAGCAAAATATTTTCACTATTTTACGATTTTTATTTATGTATGACGACATTTCAACCTAAAAATTTAAGTTTTTATTGATTGAATAAACAACACAAAAATGGTTGTCGTTTAGATAACAACAACAGCTGACTTTAACAATAGCGAATATCGTTTAAAAATTTTACTGATCATTTTGTAATTTTCTTTTTTAACGATTCGACTATCGTTAAAAGAAGTTACTGAATCGCGATACTGAAAAGCTATTAATTTCTCCTGAATGTCAATATTTTTTTTAAATGTAAAAATTCTTTTAATGTAAACATAGGTATTTGGTTTTTTTTTTTTAATTTCAATTTGTGTTTAACGAATAAAATTTATATATTAAAGATGCAATTGATGTCTTCTAAATTTAAAATTATAATTTCCGACGTTTTGATATGATTTTCTGAAATTCAATTAATTGTAATTTATAATTGGAAATTTTTAATTCCAGTTTTTAGAATTGATATTTTCTTAAATTTGAATGGAAAATTTAAAAAGTGCAATTTTGTATTTATGTGTATAATAATGCTTTAGTAATTATAAACAATTTTTAAAAATTAGATGTAATCGCAATCAGATATTTTGTAGGTAAAGCAGAATAATAATTCTATATAACTATGTAGAATTGTTTTCAAAGCAAAAAACTCATTGATGAACTCGGTAACTCTATTTTGTAAAGACAACGAAAAGTTAATATGCCAAACTTATGTTCATATTTGTAATAGAATAATGAAAAAACGTATGAAATATAAGACCAGCCCGTGTATACTCTTAACATTGTTCTGTATGATATCTATTTGAAAATATTGACATTCATGTTAAAATAGAAATAACTATTGCAAAGCTAATTAGAACAAACAAAAATTGTGGCGCCATCTACTGTGGCATAGTCACGCTGAGCAAAATGAAGTGACACTCTGTTAATGCAAAAGAAATGTATTTTCCTCACAACAAAATATTGCAGAATTTTATGTAAATAAAATAATATACCGAATTATTTCTAACATGCAGTTGTTATGGATATACATATATAATATATGTATATTATTTGTATTATTTAATATGTTTATATAAATTTATAAATAAATTTATACATAAAATTTTTTTTTGCTATATTTACATTATTTTTTTTTTTTTATTAACAACTAATTATTTTAGCATTATTTGCTTAAGATGTTGGTGAATTTTTACTCCCTTTATATTAACTCGTAGTGTCTGCTTGTCAAAAAAATTTTGTATCGGTTTTAACCAATTTCCCGTGAGCCATTCGGTCTGAAATTTTGCAGGCAGGCTCGTGGTAATAACAGAAATGATCTAACAAATTTTTAGAGTGATGCCAAAACAATGGAAACTTTTAAATTTTTCTACCAGAGTTAATAAAACAAAATGTACAAAGGGTTAGTTTTTATTATATTATTACCACAACGACCACAAAAACAACAAGTCCATCTATGACAACAACACAACATTTAGAATAACAACAAGAACAATATAGAATCATCATATTTTAAATTTTTTTTTTTTTTTACTTTTTCAGAGATTTCCCTGGACCTGTTCCACCGATTTTAATGATTTTTGAAATAGAAATCTTCCCATGAATTTGGTGAATCATTCTCACTAAAAATGATCACTGTAGCTGCACTATCCAGGGCGTGATCGTGACAAGAACAACATAGAAAATTATATTTTTTCAAGACTTTTTTTAGTTCATTCAAATCTCGGGCCCTAATCGACCGATTTGGACGATTTTAAATAGCAAACTTTTCAGGATGTTAATGAATCATTTTTTATGTCAACGAGCACCCTAACTGCCCGATTGATGCCGTCATCGTGATTACCACAGACGGACATCGCTATATCAACTCACAAATATATATATTTTATGGCGTCCAAAATTTTTTTTCTAATTATTACAAACGGAATGACAAACTTATATATACCTTCTACACACTGGAGTGGAGGGTATAAAAATAAATAAACATTCATATTTAAGTTGTAATGCGTAGAAATTTGTTTAACTCGTTAACGGTCAAATTTGCTGTGACGGTCGGTGTCCGCCTACGGGAGATTTCACTGTATATAATTACAAATATCCTAACTGTGATGTCAACTATTTTACAATATCTATTAGGCGTTTTTTAGAATTTAACGTACAGAAATATTGCTTTAAATCAAATGATTTCAATTTCGTAAAAATTGTACTTATATAAATATATATATATATATTTTTCGAATATTTATATTTTTCAATACCATATCTTGTGTGTAATCAATTAACAATTAGTATTAAGTCAATTCAAAGGATAAATGATTCGATTTTAATTACACCATTAATAAAAGGATCTATTCTTCAAACTGTATCTAAGGAAAACGGAAATATTAATCAGAACTGAAAGCAAAGAATGTTAAAAAGTAGTGTGGTTTTCTTTGTTTTAATAATAGCTTATTGCGATTTTGATATAGTTGACACTTCCTTCTGATGTGGTTAGAATTTCTGTTCGAAATATGTACCACTCGAACCCGCAAAGTCTGTTACATCATTTATATTTAACACGCTTTTTAACGAGAAAGAATTATTTAAGTACTACAGGAGTGAAAACTCAGTGGCCTAACAATGAAAAACCAGTTTATTGGATTTGAAATCAATTTGATTCTTCAATGCAATCTCCGTTAAGTGGAATGCACTTCTTCAAACGATCCTCTAACATCTTGATACCCTTGAAAAAGTACGATTTGTCAAACTCTACAAAATAGGCTTCCGTCTCTGACATGACTTCTTCATTTGTGGAAAATCTCTTTCCCTGGAGCCATCTTTTCAAGTTTGGGAACAAATAATAATCGCTGGGGGCCAGATCTGCAGAATACAGAGGGTGGGGAAGCAATTCGTAATGTAAAACTTCAATTTTTCTGAAGCCAAAGCAGATTTTTTTCTTATTTAAGCGGGATCGTAATGTAAAAACTTTTTCTGAAGCCAAAGCAGATGAATGCGCCGGTGCATTATCATGATGGTACAAGATTTTTTTTCTTATTTAAGCGGGGTCGTTTTTTTCTTAATTTCTTCATCCAATCTGTCCAATAACTCAACATAGTACTTGTCAGCTATTGTTTTTCCTTTCTCCAAATAATCAATAAATATTATACCACTTGCATCTCAAAAAATACTGGCCCCATAATCTTTCCAGCCGATTGCTGAGTCTTCGGCCGGCTTTCGCACGCTTGTAACCACTCCGCAAACTGTCGGACTCCAGTGTATAATAATGAATTCATCCATTGTTATAAAAATTCATTTGAATTTACTTCAAACATCTCCAAAGCGTACTTTGAATCATAAATATGTTTCAGTATTTATTCAGCTGTTAGAAATAACAATAAAATGGAAATGTAATGTTTGATTTTGAAAATAATCGAACACCAGGTTTGTTTCAATTTTATATATGTATATACATCAGTGTTTGTCTTTAATTGTTTTTATATTTATTTCTGTTGTAAAATATATGATTTTTTATAAAATAGGTGAGTTCAAAAAGAATTTAAAATACATATTCATCTTACGTGTTAGGAAGAAAATTTTTTACAAAAAATATTTAATAAGTTTGTGTTGATGTTTGTAACTATCTCTTATACTAAATTGACTCTAAATCAGTGCTGTTCAAAAATAAAAATGTAGTTGGGTTGGTGAGAACATGAGAATGTCACTGTAAAAAATTCTCAATTGGTTCATAGCAGTTTTATGCCGTTTTCTTTTCTGACAAAAAATGTCGCATTTTATTTGCACTTTATTTGAAAAGTGTATTTTTTTATATATTCTAAATTAAGAGTAACCTAATTTTATACATCAATCGAGAGGTCTCAAAGTGCTGTGTTCATAAAATGCAAATTTTTTTTATTATTATCCTCTGTGAAAATATTAAAAAAAAAAAGAGGCACAATGCGGAAATATTCTCACACTATGACCTGAAATAAGTCAATGGCTACCATTTTTTGCGATTTACGAGCGCTCGACTTTGAGACCTTTCGATTGATGTATAAAATAATTAGAATTAATCTTAATTAATCTAATCTTAATTTAGAATTTATAAAAAATACACTTTTCAAAAAAAGTGCAAATAAAATGCGACATTTTTTGTCAGAAAAGAAAACGGCGTTAGTAACTGTATGAATTTATTTTTATTGAAAATATGAAACTGTTAATGTTGTGTGTAAAACTGTTTTAAAGAAATAAAAATTAAACAAAAATTCAATTTTTTAAAGAAAAAAAAAAAAAAAATAAATACATATACATATGTATAGCGTACCTCTAAAAATTTTCAATTTTCACTATTTGCAAGAAAACGATACACAGTGGTCATATCTATCCACTGTAAAAATCTTACATCGGTTTTTCTAGTCTTTGGAAAAAAAAAAAAAATACAGTTGTAACCCTCTCTGTGTTATAAGAGTAGCTTCTTTAGAATCCAGTAAAAGGACATATTTTGAGTTGCACCCAAAAAACTTGTCATTTTTGATGATTACTGAAAAAATCGCAAAAACAACTACTGTTGTATACTTATTCATCGCAATTCTTTACAATGAAACAACTGTTTTTACATTTTATAGTAAATATTAAAAAACCGTTTTTTGCCTCTACTGAAAATTTGTAAATTTTGAGTTGACTCACTTTAGAGGTACAGGTGCGATATATATATATTAGGCTGGCTTTTTTTTATTCTATAAAAAACAAAGTTGTAGATTTTTCAATCAATATTAATGATTTTATTGTACTTATTTACGTATTAAAAAATATCTTTAATAAGTTGGATTTATTATGTTATTTAAAAAATGAATTTTTGGAAGGAAAAAAAAATATGAGATCGGAATGAATGAATGAACGTTCAGACTCAAATTTTTAAAATCATTTCTACTTTTATAATAAATAAATTCGTTTTGTTAATAATTCTATTAGACTTTTATAGATCTTGTATTATAAATTTTTAAATTTTTATTATTTTGCGACAAATTGCGTATTAGTAAAACATGCTTTAAATTTACATAACTTAATCTTAATGCGTTACGTTGTTTAGAACAAATAAATTTTAAATCTAAAAAAAAAAGCTTAATAATTTTTATTTTTATTTCAACAAAAATTTGTTTTCAAATTTCAAACAGCTTTTCTTTTTCATTTAAATTATTTTCCTCATAAAATATTTTTCGTATATCATTATTTTTTTTTTCAGTGCATTAAAAAAAAATCAGCATACATCCACTACACGTCTTCATTCGTCGCTGTTTCAGAGACGCCTAAATGCAACAGCGTAAGAATACATGTGAGTTGAGCAGGGACAATTGTCCTATGAAATGAACAGCACTGCTCTAAATCAACTTCTTGTGTCAGTACACGTAAACCTGGTACGCAACATTACACTAATAAATATTTAGATGAAATTTGGTATATAAGCTTTTATCGGGTATATCTTTTTGTCTGTGTAGAGCTGCTTTAATTTCTTACCTGTTTTTATTCACATATTACTTAAATTAACTATTTGCTTTTTTAACATTACTATCTGAACATTTTTATTATCGTATGACTTCTAAGGTCTCAAAACATTCTTATATGGATCAAACTTTGGATATTATGTCGGCTGCGTTAAATAATGAATTTCTTTGGTGTTCTATGAAGTACTTAGGGAACTGGTAGTTCTAGTAAAAGAAAAATAATGCAATTTTTCAAATAGTATTTAATTCTTTCTATAGAAGACACGATATTTATTTTTTATAAGAAGAAATTATAATAGAAACTTCCCAACAAGAAAAGCAATTAACTTTAAATTTAATAGATTTAGTATCGGCAACAGTTTTAAAGTGGTAGCCGTACCCAACATTGGTTGTAATATTGAGTTTAAGACGTAGGTGGAGGATATCAAAGAATCGGCAGCCGAATTTAACACTCTTACTTGTTATTTGCTTATTATTTTAAGAGTTATACAGCACCTTGTTCCATCTAAATAACTGTGCCAAAATTTTTGTCTGGTACTGTATATTTTAAAAATAAAAAAAGGAAGAAAATCTCCAGAGGATTTTCAAAATAATTTTTTTTTTTATGTTTTGATTAAAATTCTTTTTTTTTAGGATTTTGAATTGCCACGGCCATTTGAACGTTGCTTTTAAACTTTTCTTAAATTAATTACTGTACATTTCTTTTGATTGTTTAAAAGATTACTCGAATGACGATACTAATGACCGTATAATCTCCTGAACAAAAATCTCATTTATATCATCACAATATCAACAAAACAATACTCATTCATATTTCTGTATTGTTTAATTTTCAAATGATTAATGTACGGCGGCGGTGGTGTTGGTTGTTGTGGTTTCAGTTCAATTTCTGTGAATTCCAAAATGTAAATTATGAAAAGTTTGTAACTTTGTTGCCTCGTCTGTCTCCTTGTACTCTGAACAAACAAACAAACAACTATGGCAAATAGTTTATGGTAAGTTAACATGGCAATCAAGCATTGCTCGAATGTGGTGGAGTAAATAAAATATAAAATATAAAAAAAACATTACGTTGTAGGTAACAACCAACTCATACAACATGTGTACAATGTGTGTCTATATCCCAAGAAACACAGAAATAACAAACATATATATACTATTTGCTCCATGTCAACAAAAAAACAAATACTTTAAAAAAAAATAGTGGAAAAAAGCTTGACCGAAAAAAGGTTTATATTTAACGAGACTATCATCATTTTAAACAATTCAAAAATGGGTTAAAGAAATATTCAACAATAGAATCGAAATAAAATAAAAAAACTGATTATAATATTGAGTTGCGTATAATTTCAAAACAGCAATTATTGAAATTTGTTTTCATAAAATTTTCCATCATATTTTATACAATAAAGAAAAATTAAAAAACAAATACATACATACATATATATATTTTTTAACAATATTTATGAGATTATTTGGATTTTTCTAATATACTTCGACTTGGCCAAAGGTTTCAAGCAAAATTGTTTGCAATATGAATATTATGACTAATGCTGATTTAAATGAAGCTGTCAAATTGGAAAAACGTAAACAATACGAAGAGGAACGAAAAAAACGGATATTTAATGCCAAACAACGGCTATATGGAGTAAGTCCAAGATAATGCTAGAGCTTTTATGTTTAGTGAAAGTCGTTGTAAAACAAAAAACAATATGTCCTTAAAGTTTCGGTTAACTGTCTTGCGACAAAAAAAAAATCATAAAAATTCACTGGTCGGCAGAAAAATGCTGGACGTGAAATTAGTTCTCATTCTACACAGATTTCATGCTTTCAGAGTTTAAAATTATGTGTTGGTTTTATTTTGTGCGGTGATTTCTACCCCTTGAAGTTAAAAAGAAGTGTCTTTCGTCCGAGTCTAATAACGAAATTAATAAAAAAAAAAATATATAATTTTTAATTTTGTCGTCCAGTGAATGTGGCTTTATATCAAATTCGAAAGCGAATAAAAATAAATACCTTTCACGTGACGTACATACATCATATTTTTAATGGGCGACAGCGTTTAGGTTTGGATGGTATACTTGCAAGTGACCCTTTGAAAACAAAGCTAGACATTTTTTAAAAAATAGCTCGAAACGAACATATTCTGTAAATCTTAGCTCTTGTGGTTAACAGAGATTTTTTGATACAAAAAAATGTACCACTTATTTATAATCAACGAACGGGTTGGCTTCGCACCCCTCAGAAATGTAACGACGCCTAAAGTGAAAAAATTATTTAAAAAACACACAGAGATGGGCCAACGTTTTAACGATTATGTTTAATACTAGTTTACCTACAAGTTCAGTTGAGGTGTCGTTTCGAAGTTATTAAAATCACATGTAATACGACAAATTGGATTTAATCTTTAGTTTGTGAAAACATATCCCAAAAAGTGATATTTTGAAGAAAAAAAAATTGTTTTAATTTGAGTTCCTGATTATTTTTTTGTATCACTTGTGCTAAATTTAATAAGTGGGTTTCTATTGATCCAGAAGTTATATATAAAAATTCAAAGATAAGTTAAAAATGTAGTCGATTTTTGCATTTAGTTAATCTTTAATATTAATAGGCTAGGCGATTTCTTGTGACTGATGTTTTGTCTATCGTTTTATCCCGATTTTGGTCAAAACGTATATTATTTGAAAGGTATTTCTTTTTAGCCGTTTTGCAGATTCACGGATTTTTATATTTTTTCCTTTATTTTGAGTAAATTGCATTTAAAGTTGCTACTAACACATACATACAATTATACAATGCTCTGTGTGTGTATATTAAATTTGTTAACGTGTTTGTAATAAAAATGAGTTTGTTTTTTGTGTTGAATTGTGAATTGGCTATAATTGATTAGCATACTTTTAGGGTCTTTATTTAATGAAAAAATTAAATTTTCTAGAATTTGCGCTCGAATTTGGAGGGCTGGAATCTGCTTGTAATTCATTATTTGGCTTTAGCAAATACAAATATAAAAATTAAAATTTTAAAAATTCCATCTAATGTTATTGTTTATTTATGCCTCAGGACTCAATACAAGCTCATTCAATAAATTTTGCTTCAGTGTAGGGAGACAATCAGCAAAAACATATTTTTTAAAAATATCTCATTTTTAAGATATTCCATCACAAAATTTTCGTCATGTGATATTGACCTCTGATCATTTGCATATAAAATTTAAATAACATTGTGAAGAATATTTCAATATCTTTTCACTAAGACCTAGTCAAAAAATCTTGATTATAAATATATAACATTTGTTTATTGATTACTAAAATTTTTGATATTCCAAATGTTAACCCTCATTACCTCGCAAAATTTGTTGATATCAAATTTGAAACCGATAACTTTATGTGCACATCACGAAAATACTCTAGAATGTTTTTAACTTAAATGACAAAGTTTCGTTATAACCCCAACTAAAAATTTCTCAACTGACAACTTTCAAAATTTCACTTTAGAGTTATATTTTCCTAATTTTTTTTCTTTCCTTATTTTTTTTTAAGCTTGATTTGGACGCCTTACATCGTCAAATAGCTGAAAAATCAAAATTGCGACAGATTGAATCGGAATATGAACGTCGCTATGAACAGCAGGCCGATATGATACAGAAAGTGGTGCACGCCAAAGAGTTAGAGTTGGAAAAACGTAAACGTGTTGTTGAGAGTGATCTCAACTTTTATCGTTGTCGCTTTCAACGTAAAGAACAAAGTCGTGAATATGACTTAAATGATCCGAATTCGATAAAAAAGTCTCAGCCAGTACGCATAGCCGATGATGATTTCAGTTTAGGCATATCATCGGCTCAAGTATTCAATGGTGAAGATTTGGGTTTTCGCGAACGGAGGCAGAGACAAAGAGAACAACAGCGGGCCTGGTTGGATCAACAGATCTTGGAAAGAAAGCAGGCCGAAGAATCTCGCTTGGAAGCTGACAAGCACATGGATGAATCTATACAATCTCGTGACAAACGTTTAGAGGATATGGCTAAATCGGAAAGTAAAATACGCCATCAGGTTGTCGATTCTATACGCCATTATAACTGTGAACTGGCCAAACAAAAACGCGAGCAAGAAATGCGCAAAAAAAAAGAAAATAATGAAGACGACATGGCCGAAATCTATAATATGTTAACCAGTGATATGTTAACGGAAAATCCCGATGTGGCACAATCTAAAACGAATCCCAATAAGAAGATAGCCTTTATGTATAGGGGCATGAATCCCGAAGAGCTGGAAGTTTTCCGTAAAGGTCAACACCAGCAAATGTTGGATAAGAAGAAACAGCAGACGGAACAGGAACTTATGACTAAGCAATGGGAACAGTATGCTTTAAATATGGATCGTGAATTAATGTTAAAGGACTTGGAAATGAATCGTAAAAAACAATCTGAATTAGAGCGAGTCTTAGAAATCAATGATAAATTGGCCAAGGAGCAGAAAATCCAAAAGGAATACAATGACAAAGTCGTCAATAAAAATCATGTATCGAAAGAATTCTTCGAGCAATTTAACAAGACCACACGTTGAGAACCAGTAGGTAACGACGAGAGATAATTACGAAATATTTCTGAATTATAAATTTTGTGTATAATCCTATTGTTCATCGAAAGGGTCGCCTCAATTTAGGCTTTGATTACAAAATAAGTTTAATAAAAAATTAAATACAAAATTTAGACTTAAAAATTAGGATAGATAAATAAAATAATAAAAAACAAAACATATCGTTGGCTTAATATGGAAAAGGCCTATCTAATTTTTTTTCGAAATCGAGTTTTTGCCATTTTCTGGTAAAACGCACTCAAACACATCTCCCTTAAAAAATCCAGTGATCTATGATTGCGAATTACGGATTTATAGCGATTTAAAAAAAGGCCTAACTAATTTAATTTTTGTTTAAAGAAAAAAAAAGGCCTAACTTATTTGAAATTGAAATTAAATACATTTTAATGCAACCAATAATTTTTCTCTTTCTCTGAAAATAAATTCTTTGACATTTAAATGTCATCTTTTCTTTTTTTAAATTCCTTTCTATTGCGAAATTAAATAGTTTAATTCATTTTACATTTTTGTGTCAAAGTTCCAATAACATGAATTGTGAAAGCGAAAATTCTGAATCAGATGATGTTCCCATGAGGAATAAGCTTGCGAATAAATCTGAATGGAAACAGAACATAAATAGAAAGAAAAGAATGGAAGGTGAACAATATCTGGGTATGTCGAAAAAAGTATTTTCCCAAAAGCCTTCTAGGCAACTTGGAGAGTCATGTTCATCACAATTCTGTAAAAGAAGTGCTTTAAGAAATTGTTCAACATTTCACCAATCTGCCCGAAAGGAAATTTTTAGTCTGTTTTGGAAGATGTCATGGCAGCAAAAGCGTCTGTATGTTTCAGGTCTTACAAGCATTTCTGAGGAAAAAAAATCCTCAGAAAACTCGAGACGGACTCAGACAATACAATATTATTTAAGACACAATTCAAGCCGTTTACAAGTGTGCCGAAAAATGTTTCACTCAACGCTAGGGCTAAAGGCAAAAATGGTTCGTAATTGGATTACTGGTGGCGATAGCCACGGTACACAAGTCCCGATAAATCTTTAAGTTTATGCAAGTCTAGTAGACAATTAACACCACAAGGTAAGCACAACAAAAAACGGCGCGCCTTCCTCGAAAAATGGCTTGCAGAACTTCCAAAAATGGACTCTCATTATTGTCGAAAAGATAGCAAAAAGTTATATTTCGAATCGGATTTTTCCACGAACCAGGAGATTTATAAACTTTATGTCGAGGATTGTGAATCCAAAAAAGAAAATGTTGACTTAAAATTATCATATCCAATTTTCGCTGAAATTATGAAGCAATCAAATTATTCGATTTATAGGCCTAAAAAAGATCAATGCAATTTATGCGTTTCACATAAAGCTAAAAATGTGTCGGATGAAGACTACGAAGAACATAGAAAATAAATAGAAAAAATGCGTGAAGAAAAAAAGAATGACATAGAAAATGCTAAAGCCGGGCTATGTGCAGTATTTTGTATGGATGTTCAGGCAGTAAAATTAGTTCCTCAATTAAACGCGAGTGCTGCATATTACAAAATGAAACTACAACTACATAATTTTACAATCTATAATATTGTAACGCACGAATCAGATAATTATGTTTGGGATGAAACAGATGGAAATTTGGTATCTTCTGTTTTTGCAACTTGTATTATTAAGCACTTAAAAAAGTTTCATGACCAATCTCCTGACATTCATCACATTATAATTTACTCGGACGGCTGGTTTTACCAAAATCGTAATACTGTTTTATCTAACGCCCTGTTAACTTATTCAAAGGAAACCAAAACAACAATTGAGCAAAAGTATTTAATAAGTGGCCATACGCAAATGGAATGTGACGCAACGCATTCCCTTATAGAGAGAAAAATAAAAAAAAAAAAAAACAAATAAACTTGCCTTCTCAATTTGTGCAACTCATACAGGAAGCATGAAAACTTCCTACACCTCTAAAAGCACATCATTTGCAATATGACTATTTCCAAAATTTTGAAAGTATTTCTAAGAAATACTCGTCCATTCGTCCAGGTATAAATACTGCGCACTTAAGAAACTCTATATAATATATTATATCTATAATATATCTATAAATATCCAAACCTTTATTTTAAATTTTAGGCAGAAGAATTGGCAATCCAACAGTAAACATGCTTCGAGCCTTAGGATATGATTCGTCAGGATTAATTTATTTCAAAACAAATATAACGGACGAATATGAGTTACTTCCACATAGATCGAATTCTGTTATAGAAACCATGTCCCCTGAGTGTCTTTTTAAAGAGAAAATAGCAATATCAAAACAAAAGTGGGACCACTTGCAATATCTAAAACAATTTCTGCCAGCAGATTATCATCATTTTTATGATAATTTACCTTGTAAAATCTAATTTTTTCATTTGTCTATAATCTGCATTTAACTTTGAATTGCTTTTTACTACTTAAAACATGAATTATTACATTAGTTTAAATTATCTTTATCTTATTGAAAAAGGTCTAACTTAAAAATTTTTTTCAATAAATTTAATAACAAAAAGGCCTATCTATCATAACTTCCTGAAAAGTATGAAAAATAAAAAAACAAAATAGGCATTGAATTTGTTGTCTGTTTTTAATAAAAATTGCATTAAAAAAATTTGTGTATCCATTTTTTTTTAGGTTTTATTAAGTTTTTTCCTTCTCCTGTAAAGTAAGAAAAAGTTGAGATAGGCCTTTTCCATATTAAGCCAACGATATTACTTAAATTTAGATTTGTATAGGACTTGCGTTTCGTTTTAAATCTGTATTGAAAAATTAAAATTTTTGAACTTCAAATTCAATTAAAATGGCACCTATTGCTAACTTTAAACATTCCTGATGTAAATCGACCGAGTATTTGGTTTTTGCAATTGATATTTTAAGTCTACTAATTCGCCCAGAGCAAACTTGACTCGTTTGATGGATATGACACTATAAGTCCTATTTATGACGCAAAGTTGGAATGAGTAGTGTGTTTAAATATTAGTTATATTAAGTTGTATCAGAATTAATCTAGGAAACATTTTATAAAATTAATGGATTAAATAGCATTTTATAAGTAAGAGGGCGGCTACATAAGTCCCTGACTTTTAGAATGAAACAGTTATTTTTGGAAAAAAAAACAAATATTTTTCAACATAATCTCCTTTTAGCTCAATATACTTATTTCAACGTTTCTCCAATTTTTGTATCCCTTCCAAAAAATAGGATTTTTCGGGGTCCATAAAATAGGCAATTGTTTGATCAATAATTTAATCGTTGGAACTAAATCTCTTCCCACCGAGCCATTTCTTTAGGTTTGTAAATAGTAGCCCAATTCATGGAATTTTGCCATTGAGACTGCAGGTGTCACACGATTACATTTATGGTCAATTGCGAGCAAACGCGGCACCCGTCTTGCAGACAGTTTTCTTAAACCCAACTGATCATTTAAAATCGAAACCACAATTCCATATGAAATGCCTATGGCATCAACAATCTCACGCACTTTTACTCTTCGATCGGCCAACACCATATAGTGGGTTTTTTTCGACATTTTCGGGTGGCTGTCCAGAACGTTCAGCGTCATTTGTATTTGTGCGACCACAACGAAAGTCAGTAAACTTTTTTCCATAAAAAAAAAAAAAAAAAAAAAAAAAAAAAAAAAAAAAAAAACACGCGGTTGTATGTTTTGAATAGCTGTTAAACGCAAAGTAAATGACGAAACTTGCTCAAAATTTTACAGTAGGTACTTGATGGTAGCTGTGTTGCATTTCATATAGCTACGAGGGAAGTTCGAAAATAAATTGGATAATAATTGACACTATTTCTTATTACGTTCCGAATTAATACTTTTATCATGTTACTTAGAAACTTAGCACATTGATTATAAAAAAAAAAAATGCTCGGCTATATTTGAAGATCGTTGGCTTTTTCTTTTAAAGCTTCTTCTTAGTTTAATATATTTCACAGTACTTTCTGGTAATGTGTAATTATTTTGTTGAGTTATTTTAGGTGTGGACATATCCCTTGCTTCGAAAACTACATTTATAAATTTTTGGATTTCTTGATCAATAACTACCTTGGTATTGTATATATCCGAATATGTATTTTAATTAATTAATTAATTTTATTTTCTAAAAAATTCATATAAATGTTCCAGTTGGTTGCACTATAATCATAATAATTGAGGTCAACCTGCAAGGCCATTGACCTTTTAAGTGTACATATAATGGGGCGATGGTCTGATGGTATTTCGTAATCCATTGTTTTTACGTCTATATTTAAAGCGGAATTGCTTAAAATAATATCGACTGTGGATGCTTCGCGATTGTGTTGATGGGGGAATAGGGTAGGACTATTAGGATAGTGTATGAAAAAATTGCTTGATTGCTGTAGATTGTTCAGTGCGATTCCTGCCGTATTATTTGAACGGCAATTCCAGAACGTTTGGCATTTGGGTCACCAAAAACTATATATTCTTTGGTGGAAGGTGTTAGGTTCAAGATATCAGCACAGAAGTTATGGGTATTAGGGTGTCCCGAATTATGTTTTTTTTAGTTTGCCCCCCCCCAAATGATGGGGATTTAGTACCCTTTTACGGAAAAAATAGCAACACAAAAAATTTTGAACAAAAAAAGTATTTTTGATTTTCAAAAAATTGAGGCCAAAAGTAGCATAATACAGAGTACATTCCGGGAAAAATATTAATAATTAGTCTCAAAAGCTACGAAAAACAGAGCGCAAAAACAAATGTTAAAATCGTTTAAAAACTGCGGCCTGTAAGTAAATTTTACAAAAAAAAAGTCCATCTCGTTCCACTGTGCGATGGACCAAAAAAGCTCTATCAAATTTTTTGAAATAGTTTTAACTAATATCCTCCAGTTTGCGCAGCTTTTGAGATTAATTTAGCTTGAAAGAAAGAAAGAATAAAAACATATTTTCAAATTCGAAAAAAAAAGAAATCGGGACGCGCTAATGGGTATATCTTGGAGAATATAACGAAGATACAACAAAAGGTCTATTATTTATAATAACTTCAATTGAGATGTTTTCGATTGATGATGTTTTTGATATAAAGAGGTTTTTATGAGCGACAGATTTATGAATTAACAGAGCTACTCCTCCTCCCCTTGCATCTGTTCTGTTACTTCTATATAAATTATAATTTTTAAAGTAGGGTCTATGATTTTCTGAAAAAAAAGTTTGCTGTTATTATTGATATTATTATTGATGTTATTGTTACAATTTGTGTTGTTGTTTCTTAAATTAGGGAAATCTCCCACTTTCAATTGAAATGAGTTATTTTGTTGCTGTCTGCTGTTATTCTGACTTTTAGAAGTAACTCTTGTTCTAGTTTCTAAATAGAGAGAACGTAACGGACAGTTGATATCGTTTGCAGAGTGATCAGTTATCTCTTTTCCATGTTTTTTGCAATTAAAGATGTAAAAACAGCTGGTCTTTTTTCATTTGTGTTAAACGGACACACACTTGTATGATGTTGTTCAGCACATATCATACACGCAACACTTCGATGACAATGTTCACCGCCATGGCCATACATTAAGCAGTTCCAGCATTGAGTTGGTTTGTTCTTGGATTTCGATTTGTATTTTTTCCAGGAAATTATAATATTGGAAATTGTTCGTACATTTTTTAAGGCAGTTGGGTTAAAATTTTTACGAACAAATTGAACTTTGTAAACTGCATTATTGTTCGAACTGAATTTGGTGACTATTTCAGTTACGGCAAAAGGGGATAGGTTGTAGTTTTTTTTAGCTCTTTGGAGATTTCTTCAGAGTTTATGCGGGGTAAACCGTGTAAAAAAGTTGTGTATAACCTATTATCTTTGAACCCATTTCACTCTCTTTAAGAATTTGCTTGTAGCATTCGTACAATTCTTTAGTTGGAGCAAAAATTTTGGTACCAATTGAAGTACGTTTGAAAATACAATCTTTACCAAGTAATTTTCGTATTTCTGCAAATGAGGCGTTGGTTTCTACAACTATAGCTGGAGGTTTGTGTTCCTTAACATGGTTATTATTTGATGCAGGAGTTACGTCCATATCATTGAGGCCAGCAAGGAGGCTAAATCTGTTGCTGGAAGTTGACGCGATGTTCGGGTTAACAAAATCCGGAGGAAGTTTTGTTATCTTGTTCGCAAGGAGCTTTCTTTTAGATGAAGATTTTGCCCCTCAGGCCATCGCTAAATTTTTATTCCTGTTTTAAGCTGAATTGACTACCACGTGTGTTCAAATGAGATCAAGAATAGGCAATTGAAAAAAATATACACTTGTTTTAGATAGTTGTACTCTAAGCACTTTTATTATTTACACGACCGTTCGTAAAGAGAATTAGATTCGAACTGAAATATTCTGAGAACATTTTAAGAGTGTTTCTGATCAATAAAAGTCGCCGATCAATGGCTCGCAATAAATATTTAACGCAATTAAAAGAAATAATAAGTGATTTCAATAAGGGTGTCGGTAGCATGCATTGAAAAAAAATTTTGAATACACGCCTAGCGTAATTTCCCGAATTATAAGCCGTTTTCGATCTTCGGTTTGAAGCTAGACCAATATGTATACCATGGTTTATGTACAGACATCTTACAAAATGTTAAGCTACCCCACGCAGAGGAGGAAATGCCACTAAATTGGATATATCGGCAGGATAATGACTCTAAATCCATAGCTAAATGTGTAGAGCATTATGTTGAGAATAAGATCTAAGTCTAAAAGTGGCCAGCATAATCGCCTGATCTCAATCCCATAGAGAATTTATGGGAAATTGTAGATCGTAAAATAATTCGAGATACATGCAAAAATATGGACGTCCTTTTCCACCAAGCTGAAATCGCATGGAATGGCATTTATCAAATTTAATTGATACGCAATTAAATATTAGATAAAATTAAATTTTTATTTAGAATATTGAGTTTGTTCTTTAGCTTTGTCGCGTGAAGTTTTCTAATTTTATATGAATGTTTTTAAATTAAATGAAGAATATTATGTTTTCATTTATTTTAGTAAAACTAGTGTATAATCGTAGTATATGAAAAAAAATGGAATCTAAGTTTTCTATGTAATTTCATTGAAATACATTGTACTAACCATAATTGAAACGTCAAAAAGAAACTTCATAAAAACTATTTAATTAATTTTAAGAAACTTTTCATAAACTTTCAGAAACTTTTCATTAATTTTATGAAACTTTTCATTCATTTTGTGCAATTTTCCATTAATTTTATGAAACTTTTCATTAATTTGTATAATTAAATGCCATTGTTTGAATTCATATGAACAGTTTTCAAGTGTAATCAAAATTTTCTTCACTAAAAAAATTTAAACCAGTTTTTCTTGCTTTTAAAACTATTTTTTTTAATAACAAAACTAGTTAATTTTCTTATTTTCTTATCCTTTACTTTAATAAATATTTATCTATTATTTTTCCTTTCTTTAAAAATAAATAAAATAACTTTTCTTTTTTCTCCATTCTCTCTCTTCTTGGTCAATTTCACATTCAAACGAAATGTTTTACATGTCATAAACCATGTGTTAAACGAGTAGGAATATGGAATTTGTTATTTAAACCAATTAAAATGCAACATGTACTAACACGAAAAACACATACACATACACAGTATAAACATAAGAAATGCAGAAGAGAAAAAAAAAAGAAGCAGATGTCAGTGACATCATTTAAACAGGACACAGTTATATGAAAGAAACCAAAAACGAAAAATGGAAAATTAAACGTGAAAAACCAAACTACTTCTTAGGAAATAATTTAAGAAACAAAAAAAAAAAAAAAAAACCACCCCATAAGAAAAGAAAACACTTAAAACAGTTCTAATCAACTGAAAACATGAAAATAAAGAAAATTATAAAAATATGTTAAAGAAACAAGAAATTTTCAAATATCACTACACAGGATATTTGAAAAAAAATATCTCAAGATTTGGGAAAACAACACACACACATATGTAATAACATTATGTGTCTAAAATAAGGTTTTTGTTTTGAAACCATCCTCGTGTAAAAAAAAAAGTAAGAAAATTATAGTCGGTCTAGACCGACTATACAATACCCTATACCATGGTTTAACGACCCTATCGTTTCGGTCCAACTAATTGGATATAGAAAATAAGCATAAACCAAATTTGAGGGGAATTGTTTTTAATTTTTTTGGCTGCAGATATGAAAAAGTTCATATCGGGTGCTATATTTATATGGGGACTAGGTCGAAAAATAACCCGATCCTGACCATATTTGGTAGTCACTTCTATTTTGAAAAAATATATACAAACAAAATTTGAGAAAAATCTGCAATATTTTTGTTTTTTTAATAGATTTAAGTGAAGATCGGGAAGCAGCTCTATATGGGGCCTATGACTAAGTATTGTCCTATAGGGATTATTTTTGGATTATTGATTAATGGATATAATAAACACATACAAACCCAATTTGACTGAGATCTATATGATAATATGTATCTTATGGCAATTTACGTCGATTTCATAGGGGTCATTTGTATGGGGACTAGGTCTGAACATGGACCGAATTTCACCAATTTCAATAGCGTTCTTACGATAAAAGCTTATATACCAAATTTCATCAAAATATATTCATATTTGCGACATGTAGTTTGATTACAAGGTTTACATGGACACACAGGCGGACGGACGTACGGACATCGCTAAATCGACTCGGAAAGTGATTCAGAGTCGATCGATATAATAAAAGATGGACCTAGGTCAAATATTTTTGGTAGTTACAAACAGCAGCACAAAGTCATTATACCCAAACCACTAGTGGTAATAGGGTATAAAAATAAAACGATTTTATCAGAAGATAAGGTACCTTGAAGTAGCTCATTGATATAACAAAATTTAATTTAAAGTTTTGAAAACTTTCAGTTACACTAGGATGAATACATAAAATAATATGAGATTCCTGTTTTTGTTTTAATAACTTTAATTTCCTTAAATACTTAATTTTTTAGTTACATTGCGCACAATTAGGCCATTTCTAGATGGGATTATTCCGGTGCAGGGTGATTGTATTTAATATAGTAACACCAGCAACGTGTTTGGCGATGTGAGTACAGTCTCGTTTTATGTCCTAGTTTTTATTTTTTGAACAACACTATGAAACCAGTTGAAAATATCAATTAAGTGTGCCTCTGAAATTTCACGAAAAGTTATTTTGTAGAACATTCTATCCACCTATCTGACATTTTTATAGTACAATATTTGTCTTTAAGAGTTGGTAGCGATGTTCCGATTAAGAATATCATTTGAAATCTGTTTGTCAGAAACCACTCTTTAAATTTTTGTGGTGTTATGAGAACCTCAGTAATTGACTATGGTGTTTGTTCACACAGTTTACCGCAATATGTTGATGATTTCGCTATAGCATCCAAACGCTACTCCCGTCGTATGCCATTATGCGTAAGCATAAAAACTGCAAAGATTACGCTGGAACAACATTACACTGGAACAACAATTTATTTGGTAATTATGTAGAAAAGCTTAACTTACTTGCTATCGATATTGAATCGGTGGAAGGTAGGTACTAGGTGTAGTACGTTTATTAGGTGTAAACATATTATTAAACCTAAGAAAAAAATGGCTCGTTAATGTAAGGTCATGTTACAAAAACTACAACACCCATACGTGAACAAACTGCGTTATTCAACAGCTAGAGCCAAATATTTTAAGTTATTATGTAATAACAAACAGACATATTAAACAAAAACTTAAAGCAGTTAAATATAATAAAAAGCAGCAGCTGGCCAATGCGGTATTTCACTGATGCCCTTTTAGACTCATCGTGAAATTGCATCTGTAATTAAAATTTTAAAACTAAATAAAACTTCTGGCGAAGATTTTGTTAGTTATGAATATTATAGATATGCACCGGATTGCTTTATCAATGAAATACTATCCGTTTTCAACAAAATATTTTTGCAAGAAAAAAACATACTTTCTAGTTTTAGAAATTCTATTTTGAAACCACATTTCAAATAAGGGGATGCCGCCAACCAGCCATCAAATTATTGTGGGTTATCCTTGACGAATATTCCGTGTAAAGTCTTCAATACTATATTGTTAAACAGATTAACGGAATTTAAACAAATTTAATGGTATAAATACTTATGCATTTTTCGTTGATTCATCGTGTGCTTTTGCTGATTCCTAGAAATTGCTTATTTTACAAACTTTCTTGCTTGGGACAATCATCTAAAATAATAGATCAAGATATATCGACTAGCATTGCCGCAAAAAGTTTTAATCTAATTAAATCTGCAATACCCCAATCTTTAGAGCTAGTTCCAAAAATGGACATTCATATAAAAATCTTCAAAATAACAATAAACAAACCACCGTGGAAATTCAATAACATCTTATATGATACATTTCAAAGCTCAAAAAGAACGATACCACCAAAGAGGAACTTCCAAGTCTTCTGCCAGAAAAGCAATCGCTCTTAAAAAACAATGGCTGGCGATGCATCAACACAGACGGTACCAAGCCCCTGGGTATTTCTACAGTCTATGCCGTGGTTATTGACGAGGGTAACTACTTAATCCTTGGCACCCTTCAGCTTCACTCATCGATATTCACAGCAGAAGCTTGCACTGTCTATCGAGCTATTAGATTGGCAATAACAGAGAAAAAAGGACCATCATATTTACAGTCTTTCAGTATTAAAGGCTATTTCAAACCCCTACAACAACAAATGGACTACAATAATAAAAATCAGAGACGCCCTTATTGGCAATGAAGAATACATTGGACCCAAGCCACGTTGGCAGCATTGACAACGAAAAAGCTGACATTGCAGCAAAATATGCCTCTTAAGCACCAGTTCTCCTCAATTCTATTATTTAAAAAAATGATACATAAGAGTTAAAGAAACTCTGAACGATCACCATCACTACTCAAACATTAATCTAAATTACACAAGTCCCATATGCCCAACATCAATCGATAAGAATAAAATAATAGTTTTCTCCAGACTCCGACTCGGTCACGGTCATAAAGAAAACAACTACCCGAACTTGTAATAGCATCCTCTCTATCAAACACATTCTAAATGAGTGTCCGTCTTTATCCAATAGTAGGAAAATGCACCTCAACAACAAGCCAGCATTTAGTCCCCTTCGTGATCCATCCGTCAATAATATAAACAAAATCTATTACTTTACTAAAGAAACTAAACTGAGAATTTAAAAATCTAAACATTTACATCATTGAATGTTAATCATAACGAGCCGATAGCCTTGGCAGCTAGAGCTCAAATTTCTCATTAGTCGTAGAATTTATTTTTAAGATTAATAAACTAATAAATAAAATTAATAAAAATTTTACAGTACTCATATTTGAATACTGTAAGTCGTATTTGGGATGGAGCTGGTGTTTTGAAGCGTTTTCTGTAACACAAGTCCTTTACTGTTGTACATTAACGATATCGCAGATGAATTACCAAATGCTGTAAATGTTGCAGATACTACTATTAAAATTCTACTTTTTACGGATGATATTGTTTTACTAGCGGATTTACAAACCAAACTACAACAAATGATCGATGCTCTGTTTTCTTATTGTACAACATGGTGCTTGAAAGTTAATCTGGATAAATCAAATCTAAACTGGCAGTTTGATGAAACCATCAGGATCGTCAACAGCTACAAATATTTGGGTGTTGATATTACTTAGAATTTCTCATTAAAAAAAACATCTTAATAATACATTAGCTGCTTCAAAACTTTCAATAAACTCCACATGGCCAAAATACATAAATCATTCAAAAATTGCAAAAGACAATAAGTTTGGGGTTATCAAAAATATGATGAAGTAGAGAAGCTAGAGAACTCTTTGTACATTTCAACTCTAATGCTATGTTCATAGGGACAGCAAAATTCGAGGTTAGGTCTCTCATTCACGGTTCGTGCCCCAATCATGATTGAATCAACATGTTTCGTCATACAAAATTTTGAGAGCGAACCATCTTGGTTCATTTTTTCTTTTTTAAATGTTTATTTACACAAATTCTTTATTAATACTTAACTATAATAATAATAATATAATAATATTCATTCATATTCATAATGGTTCATTTTGAATCTAGTTGCGAACCACGAAGAATTTACTGTCATCTCCAATTTTTATCAAAAATTATCTGAAATAGCTCTCAACAACTTAAGGGCAAATCGTATTCCAAGTTTTCCTAATATATTTGTAGATAATAATAGCATAACACACTCCTTGGACATTGCTGACGGGTTTGCATGTTTTTGGTCCTCTCTTAGCTCGGATAAAGCTTTCGATCCTCAGGTCATAGCTACCAAAAATAATTTGAATATTGAAAATCTACTACCAACAGATAGATCAAGAGGCTGTTGCAATAAACCAAAAAATTCAAATATCTGAACTAAATGACATAATGAAAACTTTAAAAGGATCGACTCCAGCACGTGATAAAATTACATATGCCATGATAAAAAATGCTCCACACACTATAAAAGTACGCCTTTGTGAACTTTACAACAACATACTATCCACTGGAATATTCCCGCAGGATTTGAAGACTGCTGTGCTGTCGCCTATACCAAAACCAGGAAAAAAACCCTAACAGTCTTGAAGGTTATAGGCCCATCTCTTTGTTGTCAGTTTTATCAAAAATACTTGAAAAAATTTTGTCCAGACGCTTCTTGAAGTACACAAGACAGAATTTGTCAACCTTACAACACGCCTTTTTATACCTAGACATGGGGTTTACAGCATATGTCATCAACTTGAGGAAATTCTTCGTCGAAACCTTAAAAATGGTAAGCATAATTTGGTCCTTTTAGAGGACATTGAGAAAGCTTTAGACCGAGTAGTTTCCACTTTCATCATAATGGAGCTTCATGATTGGGTTATCCCGAAAAATATCCTTAAATTATTAGATACGTTCTTGCCGCACGGTAACCGTTAAAGTAGATGGATACTTCTCAATGACGCACCCACTGGATAATGGAGTACCTCAGGGTTCCCCCCTATCCGTGGTTTTATACTCTGTGTATGCAAACTCTTTGGCCAAAGCTGTTGAAAACCTACCAGGTATCGACTACATTGGCATTGGTGGCTTCGGCTTATCCAGAAGTAGTTGGGCTAAGAGCAGAGGTACTGTTATACCAGTCAATAAATCAGAAATTCTTCACGTTTGTACAAAAAGGCACTGTACGGGCAACACAATTTCTATTAGAGACGTTAACATTCAGCTTTCGAATCAAATACGAATTTTGGGTTTGCTTTTTACCAGAAATCTTCTTTGGAACAGTCATGTCATCATATATCATGATGGCTAACATAAATCTTTTTAGAAAAACCTGAACTCTACAACAATCTGTCCACCATGTGCCACTGCTAACGTTATCTCTATTTTAAGAAACTCGAACATTTCGTTACCACAGAAGCCAATAACACCCAGGTTTTCTAATGATTTTGTTCAGGCAGATGATGGTTTAAGTCATTTCATCAAAAACAATACTGATCCAATGTGTTTCAAGAGAATGTTCGCTGAGAAAATGTCATCGTTTTCTCCAAATATGATTTATTATACAGATGGATCCTATAACAATAGTAAAGGGTGATTTTTTAAGAGCTATAGGAAAGTTTTCCAAAAAAAAAAAAAAAAAAAAACACATAAAATTCAGAAAAATGCATGAAATCTTTATTTGAATCGATAGTACGGTCCATATAATTTAATGTTTGAAGATTATTTCATGCAAATGTTGACCGCGACTGCGCCTCAAATGGTCCATCCGCTTAGTCCAATTTTGCCATACTCTTTGCAACATTTCGGCCGGTATCTCACGAATAAATGCTTCAATGTTGTCTTCCAATGCGTCAATTGAAGCGGGATTATCTTTATCTTTAGCTTTAACATAGCCCCACAAAAAATAGTCTAAAGGCGTTAAATTGCACGATCTAGGCGGCCAATTGACCGGTCCCGAACGTGAAATAAAATGTTCACCGAACTCGCCTCTCAGTAAGTCCATTGTTGCGCGTGCTGTGTGGCATGTGGCACCGTCTTGTTGAATCCACATGTCATGCAAGTCAAGCTCTTGCATTCACACCTAAATCCTTCCGTAAAATTTTCCACGTTGTTGAGTAACAGAGGCCCAATTGCTGCGAACGGCGACGAATCGATAATTGATGGTCATCATTAACACTGGCCGATACAGCTGCGATATTTTCTTCAGTTCGCACTCTACGTAAGCGTGTTGGTGGTTTAATGTCCAACAATGTAAATTTGGTGCGAAATTTAGTCACAATAGCCCGAATAGCCGCTTCAGTGGGTCGATTAAACTGACCATAAAATGGAAGAAGCGCGCGATGAACTTTCTTAACAGAGCACGCATTTTGATAATAAAATTCAATAACTTGCAAGCGTTGTTCGTTTGTAAGACGATTCATGGTTAAATTATAGACCAAACTGAAGATGTTTGACAATGAAACAAAACATGAAACGTGCGTCAGCTGTTTAAACCAGTGTTGCCAAAAAGATAGTAGCTAAAAAATCACCCTTCATAACATCTTATGCCATAGTTAAACAATTATCAACCACACAGTTTGAAACTATTAAAGAGTCTCGATTACCAAATCATATGGGGATTTTCACGGCGGAGAGATTGCAGCTATTAAAACAGCCATTGGTCTTGCCATTCAGCATGGTGGAAAAACATTAATTTGTACCGATAGCCTAAGTGCAACGCAGGCCATAATTAAAAATCACAACAGTGTTTATGATGCCATATTACAGTTGGAGAATGGAACTCAACAAATTTTAATTCTATGGATTCCCTCACACATTGGAATTGAAGATAATGAAAGAGCTGATTATGGTGCTAAAAAGGCACTGAATTTTCCCCAGATAACAGAAACCCCTGTTTCTCTAAAGCCATAACAAATCCGTTTAGGGCAACCCAAGGTCTACAGAACATGTCTTCAACCAGACTTAGATACAACAGCAATTTAACCAGATCTGAATGTATTATGTTAGCCCGCCTAAGGGTGGGTAAATGTGTATTTAACTCAAAACACTACTATGAAAAAACTGATCCGCCAAGATGTTTCAATTGTAATGTTATAATTGACATTCCTCATTTGCTAAAAATTTTCCCAGTATCGGGGATAGAACAATCACTTGAGGAGATACTCGATTGTGCAACTACGAAAAACATCACAAAAATCAAAAGAAGTCTGCTACAACACAACATTCAGAATGTTTAGGTCAAAATTTCATAACAAGTTTGTTTTCTTTTGTAAATTTTTAAAAATTATTCTTTTTAACTTCCCATTTTAATTTTGGTAATTATGATTCATTTTCGAATCATATTTTGAATATTAAAATTTAAATATATAAAAATAACTTTTAATTTTTTCTTTTGTAATACGAGCGCATATGATCTTGTTACCGGCGCCCTTTTCCCTATATTTTATGAATTTATTTTGTAAAATATTTTGTAAATAAATAAATAAATAAACAAAGAAAAAACAAAAAATTAATGTGTGCAATAAAATAAATAAAATCATTAAACAAGTAAAAAATTTATATTTACATATATATATTTAAATAAAAAACAAGTAAGAGTGTTAAATTCGGCTGTGCCGAATCTTTGATACCCTCCACCTCGGTTTGTGGCAATACTATTAACATAGCTCATGGTAGTTGTGTTCTTGTTATTGTTAATATGTATGAATCACATTTTTTTTTGTGGCTTTTTTTATGTTGTTGTATGTTCAACCACTAAACTATTACAAGAAAACACTAGGTTTCATGTTTTTTTTAGAGGTATCTATAAACTTTTGTTCATTTCTCAGCGCAGAGGCTCCCGATTTACTCCGATTTCAATACCAACCTGGTGGGAATTATGGCAAATAATTTTTTCGTAACCTGACCTAAGTAAATGCTTTTTTTTTTGAATGAGCGTGATTTCAACAGACACACGGACAGACGGACAGACGGACAGACGGACATCGCTATATCGACTCGAGCTGTGATAAGGATCAAGAATATATATACTTTATTGGGTCGGAAATTAGTTTTTCGATGCGTTACAAACGGAATGACAAACCTATATATACCCTCTGCCACTGAGATGTGGAGGGTATAACAAACATACAAACAACAAAAAGTTGGCGCAGTTTTTTTTTTTGCAAAAAAAAAAAATATATAAATGTCAAAATGAAACACGAACAATCGTCTGAACACCAAGGTTCGCAACCGTGATTCAGAGAGCGAACGAAATGTTTCATTTTGCCGTCTGAACATGGTATAAGACTACACTTTTGTTACATTAACAAGGTACTTAATATGCACCATCACCGACTTCCGCGTATTTTAGCTGAAGCAATCATAACCAAAAACGAGTTCTGGGCAAATGATTGTGATCACGATTTTCATTCGGAACTAAATTATAAGTAAACCAGGATTTAGTATGCAATATTTTGACAAAACTCAACTAGAGAAAATTGATGTAATAAATATTCTAAATGGCTCTAATTTCTACAACTATAATAATATTAACTAGAGGACCCCTGCTGCTCCGCAGCATTATATTATATTATATTAATTTTTATAATATAATACCAAAATTTGCCAAGAAAAGTTAACGTACAGTAATGCCAAAATATGCCAAGAGAAGTTAACGTACAGTAAAAGTAAAGTTGATTGTCTACGCATAACTTTCCTCAAACCCAACGAATTTGCCAAGAGAAGTTAACGTACAGTAATGCCAAAATATGCCAAGATAACTTAACGTACAGTAAAAGTAAAGTTGATTCTCCACGCATAACTTTCCTCAAACCCAACGAATTTAAGCAGCTAATAGCTCAAAAGAAGGAGCTTGATCCACTGAGTGTTCTTAGACCTATGTCAACAGCCTACGTTAATTAGAACTCTAGTTGTAGAGAAAAATATTGAAAAAAATCTTGAATGCAAAGTTTATTCATAAATTCTTTTAATATATAAGATAATAGCAATAATCTGCCAATCTGGCTAACAACATATCGCACCTGTACCTCTAAAGTGAGCCAACTCAAAATTTACAAATTTTCAGTAGAGGTTGTTTTTTTTAATATTTACTAAAAAATTTAAAAACAGTTGATTCATTGTAAAGAATTGCGAATAATAAGTATACAACAGTAGTTGTTTTTGCGATTTTTTTAGTGATCATCAAAAATAAGAAGTTTTTTGGGTGCAACTCAAAATATGTCTATTTAGTGGATTCTAAAGAAGCTACTCTTATAACAAAAATAGGGTTACAACTGTATTTTTATACCCTATACCACTATGTGGTTTGGGTATAATGACTTTGTGCTGCTGTTTGTAACAACCAAAAATATTTGACGTAGACCCATCTTTAATTATACCGATCGAATCAGAATCATTTTTTGAGTTGATTTAACAATGTCCGTCCGTCCGTCTGTGTGTCCATGTAAAGCTTGTAATCAAACTGCAGGTCGCAAATATGAATATATTTTGATGAAATTTGGTATATAAGCTTTTATCGGCCATGGGATGAACGCTATTGAAATTGGTGAGAATCGGTCCATGTTCAGACCTAGCCCCCATACAAATTACCCCTATGAAATCGACATAAATTGCCATAAGATCCAAATTGTCATATAGATCTTACTCAAATTGGGTTTATATGCGTTCATTACATCCATTAATGAGTACTCCAAAAATGATCCCTTTGGCCCCATATAGGGCTGCTTCCCGATCTTCACTTAAATCTATTAAAAAACAAAAATATTGCACTGATTCTTCTCAGATTTGGTTTGTATATATTTTTGCAAAATACAAGAGACTTTTCCAAACATAATCAGGATCGGTCCATTTTTGGACCTAGTCCCCATATAGATATAGCATCCGATATGAACTTTTTCATATCTGCAGCCAAAAAAATTAATAAAAATCCCACTCAAATTTGGTTTTTGCTTATTTTCTATGTCCAGTTAGTTGGGCCTAAGAGATAGGGTTTCTAAACGCATGGTATAGGGTATCGTATAGTCGGTCTAGACCGACTATAATTTTCTTACTTGTTTTTTTTTTGCGAATGACTATAAAAACCGATGTAAAATTTTTACAGTGGATAGATATGACCACTGTGTATCGTTTTCTTGCAAAAAGTGAAAACTGAAAAATTTTGAGTTGAGTCACTTTAGGTACAGGTGCGATATATGTACGTTGTGCCACACATAGATAATAATACTGTAAATAATTATGTAAATACAACTTTAATATATCCATTAATATTAATAAATAAATAAAATATCTATTGATTAAATAAAAAAAAGTAAGATTTTTTTTCTATTTCTATTGAATTGATCCCGGTGGTAAAAAAAACGATCTTTTAGTGCAGTCTTGAAGGAATGGTGTTTCTCAAAATATTAGTTTTGAAAAAACTTGACAATTATGAATAAACTTTTTTTTGTTAAATATTTTTTGTTTCAATGAAATTCAAGAATTCTGCGACGCTGTACCAAAACATGAGAATTCAAAAAAAAAGAGCTAGCTAAATCAAGGTTTTCATATACAGGATAGAGGAAGGATAAGACGGTCTACTCAAAAAAGCCGAAAAATGTTACCGATATGACTCTAAAAAAATTCGGGCAGATTAGAATCGTAAAACCGACTTGGTCACAGTTGGTACTCTACCTTAAAAAAAAATGTCCAACACTCACCTGATATAATAGCCATTTCACTGCTCGAGGGTGCTAAAATCAAGTGAAATATGTTGGATTTTATTTCAAAAAGTTCTTTTATTCGAAAAAAGAAATGGTCTCAGGAAAAAAATACCATGTCAAAATCTATAATATTAATAGGCTAGGAGATTTCTTGTGACCGTTTTATCCCGATTTTGGCCAAGCGTATATTATTTGAAAGATATTTCTTTTCAGCCGTTTTGCAGATTTACAGATTTTTAAATTTTGTTCTTTATTTTGAGTAAAATTATACAATGCTATGTGTGTGTTAATTAAATTTGTTTGTTTGGAATAAATGTGTTTGTAATAAAAAAAGAGTTTGTTTTTTGTGTTGATTTGCGAATTGGCTATAACTGATCCGCATAAAATTTCCTAGAATTTGCACTCGAATTTCGACGGCTGGAATCTGCTAGTAAATATTATTAATTGAAATGTTAATTTTCGTTAAAATCTGGCAAAGGAATCATAAGTCAGCCGTTAAAAAGTTAAATGTCATGTAAATATTTTTTTTATTTTTCAAGGCTTCGGGACCGGATGGTAACCTTTTCAGCCTTTCGTACCGTGCGGAAGTCTTTCCCTCTTGCTGGAAAGTTGCTAATGTCCAACCAATCCCTAAAAAGGGTGCGGCTAATAACCCTGAAAACTACCATCCAATTACAATCTGCTCTGCGCTCTCAAAGGTGATGGAGAGCATGATCAATTTCCATTTTGTGAACTACCTAGAGGCCAACTCACTTCTTAATGATCGACAGTATGGCTTCCGTAGAAATCGTTCCACGGGAGACCTGTTAGCTCAACTTTCTGAGTGCTGGAGTTTATCCATTCGCAATTTTGGCGAAAGTTAAGTGGTTGCTCTGGATACTTCCAAGGCATTCGATCGTGTGTGGCACGGTGCATTGATATCAAAGCTTATTGCATTTGGGGTCGGTAATGACTTCTCTCGATTTATATCGAGTTTTCTTAGAGACCGAACAATACGTGTTGTTATTGATGGGGTCTCATCTAATGAGTTTCAGCTTAATTCAGGGGTACCCCAAGGTTCCGTTCTTTCTCCTTCTGTTTTCCTTATCTTTCTGAACGACCTTCTTGGTCAAACTTTTAATTCTATTTACTCTTTCGCCGATGACAGCAGCATTTGTCACTCATTTTCCTTTAATTTTAACAATCTCCGAGTGGGGTAAAGCGAACAGGGTTGATTTTAATGCCGAAAGACTCAATGCTGTATGTTGACCCATAGGGCCATGGAATCAACAATGTCATCTGTATATATGGATTGTGTATGTATTGAGGAATCGGATACTCTTGATGTTCTATGCATGATAATTCAATGTGATGTTCGTTGGAACGAGCATGTTTCTCAAGTGTCGAAAGAAGCATTCAAGTGTCTTGGTTTTCGAAAATGGTGTAAAAATTACTTCACTCCTTCTGATCTCCTTAAAATCTGTACCACTTACATCCGACCGAAAATGGAATACAACTCCCATATATGGGCAGGAGCTTCAAAGTCTCTTTTGGAGCTACTGGACCGTGTGCAAAGAAGGGCCTTGGCGCTAATCAATGACAGTAAGGTATCCAACTCTATTGATTCATTGGAACACCGTCGGAATGTGTGTTGTGTAGCACTGTTCTATAGATAGTACCATGGGAAATGTTCTTCTGAGATTAGCGAACTTATTCCAAGTGCCCGAGTTTCGGTTCGCTCTACCCGTTTCTCTAGTAGATCACATCCATTTGTAGTCTATTGTCCAGTTGACCGCACAGAGAAAATTCGTTTATCAGTCGAACTATCCGTATGTGGAATAAACTCCCCGCAGTCTTTCCTGGCAGTTATAATCTAATAAAATTTAAGTCAAATATCCACAAACACTACTCCCTCTCTCCTCCTTCCCATAACCTATTTTCCTGAAATCAACACAATGCACTGTATTTGTAAGGGGCATCTCCTGAGTGTTGGTTAATTAAAAAAAAGGAGAAATTCATGAAAATTTAAATGACTTTTTATATTTTTTTTTATTCCAAAACAGATTTGTAGTTTGTATAACATAATATATCCAAGTTTACTGGATTTAGTCTTAAAAAAGGCTTCGTTAAAGGACACTGGAAGGGGATGTAATATATCATATATGTATGTACATAGTCGGCATACTTTAAAGCATACGTTTGCATAACATACTCTAACCAAGCTTAAGGATTTAATCTTAAAAAAGGCTTCGTTAAAGGACACTGTAAGGGGGTGGAATATAACATTTTCATAGTCGGCATACTTTAGATAAAGCATACGTTACGATATAAGAAACCAAAGATCTCAATAGATTAATTATATTTTACAATGTATCTCCTAGATTTCGAGAAATTTTTATCTTCAGAAATATTTGCTTTTTCTCTCAAATATAAAAGTAATATTATGCATTATTAGTATTTTTTTTTTCAGACGAAGACATATTGTTCCTTATGTTGTTATAGTCATTATACGAGTACATACTTAAAATGCAATCACATTATTTAATATGTTATCATGACGCCTTTTCCTTTCACTTTGGTTATGTTATGGTTGTTGTTGTTTCCTTAAGCCTTTTTAATTGCTTAAGTGTATGATGGTAGAAGTATGTGTTGTAGTCAGTCCTTTATAAGTATATGAACATTCATATACTCTTGTGTTGTGCAATAGTTTTTCATAAATTTTTTTTCTCTTGAATTTTCTTCTTTTCATAGTACATAATGATATAATAAGACATACTGCTCTTCAATATCCACGTTTGTACATGGGTGCCAACCATTGTAAGTTTAGTTTAATATTCCGTACAGTTTTTCATATTTTTTTCTTTTCGTTGGATATTATCCGTATATATTCAACATATGTTTGTTGGAAACAAAAGGTTTTTCATTTATAAGCAGCTGGTTGTTCTCCTAATGAGTAGAAATTGTATTTTTCTAATTTATTTATTTTTTTGTATGTATATGCTTAATTATCCTGCTGAAAAATGTGTACAGTGTATAAAAAAAAAGACCAAAGAAAATAAATCCTGTGCAACGAGCACAAATATTGTACAATACAATTCTTAACTTATATAGGCATTTTTTTTTTTTTTTTTCAATTATATTAAATAATAAATCTGTAGATATTTAGGTATATTTTCTTGGTTTGAACACGCACCGGTGTTTATCCATTTTAATAGTGAACTTTCTTGAGTTTATCTAAACTTATATAACAAATTTCATTAAAATTACTTTTTATTTTAGCGCTGTGTAGTTTAATTAGATGGACACCCACAAGCTTAAACGATTACAGCAAGTTATTCAGAATCGATGGGAATAATTAAATTTTGTATAGGATTTACAGCCCAAAGTTACCATCACCTTGACCACAGCAAGGTATAAGGTATAATAAAGCAATCGAAAATATGACAAAGTTCATAATTTTCCTTCATTTTTTTTGGGATCTAGTTTGCTTATTTTAATTAAAACAATCGAAAATAAGACAAAGTTCATCAGATATTCAGCTTCATATTTTTTAGGATCCAGTTTGCCAATTTTTTTCTTATAATTTTAGATTATATTGAAGTTGAAAACCTCCACAAAGTTGTATATTGGATTCATTTTTGAGTCTGACTTATTTTCTGTTTATTTAAGAGCACAAATTTTAAACAAAATTTAAATCAAATATCAACTAATAACTAACAACTAGCAAATTCCAGTCCTCGAGTGCAAATTCGAGTGCAAATTCCAGGATACCCTAAAGGTATGCTAATCAATTATAGCCAATTCACAAATCAACACAAAAACAAACTCATTTTTATTACAAACATATTAGCAAATTTAATAAACACACACATAGCATTGTATAATTTTATGTATGTGTTAGTAGCAACTTTAAATGCAATTTACTCAAAATAAAGGAAAAAATTTAAAAATCTGTAAATCTGCAAATCGGATAAAAAGAAATACCTTTCAAATAATGTACGTTTGGTCAAAATCAGGATAAAACGGTAGAACAAAACATCGGTCACAAGAAATCGCCTAGCCTATTAATATTATAGATATTTTAAATATAATTTTTCTAATATTCTTATAATTTTTTCTATACCTTAAATTTCCCTCAAAACAGAAGCAGCTTTTAGAATGTGTCTGTGTCTATTAAATGTACTTATTGTCTTTTTTCCCTTATCAGTTTGGATCAATGGTTTTATTCAATTTCTTCCTTTTCTTAAGATACTTTGTTGAAAATTAAATTATTTCGACTTTCACTTTTTTCCACTTAGTATAAAATTGATATAACTTGTGTTATTGCTAAGCTATGCTGTCTTGTCTGTACTGCACATTACAATTATCCTTTTTTCAACTTTAAAAAGAAAACTTCTTTGCGCTTATACTTAGGATAATATTCTAGTTACCTACTTGTTTTTACTGCTGCTTTTTATTACGTACCTGTATAACTTGTTCTGCTTATTTTTTATTAGAGAGGTCAATGGCTTTTGCATAGAAGTCTTTAAAGGACTTAAGTCAACAAATTTAATGAAAGTTATAATTGATATTCAATTGAACAAATTGGCAAACACTCAATATAATAAACACATGAATTCGATTCAATTAAATTTATTAATATTTGTGGTTGAATGCAATTTACTCAACTACGAATTTAATATGAAGAAAAACTTCATTCAAATAATGTGTTCAATATTATAAAGTTACTTGATTTTTAACTCAATTTTCTTATTTATTTATATTCTTAAACAAATTTTAAAGTATCGGGATTTTGTTAAAAATCTTAAATTTATCAAGTTGCTTTTTTAAAGTAGAATATTTGGTTTAAAAATTAAAATTTTATTTTTTACAAATAATATTTGGTTAAAACCTTATCTTTGAATTTATTTTAAAATATAAAACATAATCATCCTTGATTGTTTTGTTGTATCTCCTAACGTCCGACCGCCTGCTCTCTATAGCCTTTAGGTTGGTCCTTTTTCGGTCGCTTAGATTTGATTTGTTTATTTTTTGTATTTTAAGTTTTATTTATACTGTTGCTGCTTGTTTTTCTTTTAAGTTGTTTTTCCTAGAATTTTCTTTTGTTTTGATAAGGTTTTATGATAAACAAATAAACTCTGTGTATACTCTCAAACTCTTACAACATTGTTATAAATATAAAAGACCCTTTTAAGCAAACTGTACGTTCATACAAACTATAGTTGAACACAACCACCATGAACCATCATTAATATTTTTTGTTATGTTTTTAAACAAGGATACAATTTGTATTTTATAAGAGAAATAAACAGTATTTTTTTTTTATAAATGCTGTATAAAATGTAAACAATTTATGTAAAAAATGATTGTGAAAATAATTTTTAATAAAATTAATATAAACTATTTTTAGAGAAAATTTAATTTGGAATTAATTGCATTAAAATGATATGAATGAAAATAATTTCAAAATTTAATATTTATAGAAAATTTTCTCAGATTAAGAATTTAATTCTAAAAGAAGATATAAAATATCAATATAAAATTTTATCGATTCTTATTAACTATCGAAATGCGTCTTCGATTCGGAGCTTAATTACTAGAGAAAATTTACTTTATTCCGGAGCAAAAATCTACGCTAAAAAGTAAAAAAAAAAGAATATACTCGTATGCTTCGATTCCGTTTATAAAAATTTGCTTCGATTCAGAGCAAAATTTCTATAGAAAATTTGTTTTGATAACATTTTATACATTCAGAGTGAAATTTCTATTGAAAATTTACTTCGGTGGCTTTGCTTCTATTCTGACTAAAATTTCTATTAAAAAAAAAAAACTAGAATTCGAAGTTTAATTTCTATAGAAAATTGGCTTGAATTCAAAGTAATCTTTCTATTAAATATCTATTGTAATTTGGTTAATTTTTTTTTTTTTTTTGATTTGAAGAAAAGTTTCAAAAGAAATTTTGTTTTTATTTGGAGTTAAATTAAGTTTACTTCAATTTAAAATTAAATTTCCATAGATATAATATATGGTAATAATTTGCGTGGATGGAGTTTGTCATCAAAAATATGTTTCCATTCGGTAGCAGCAACTCCAAACTTTCGAGTTTCTAGACTTGTTAAAACCAAGTAAACCTAATATTTATTTTAGGTTTTTATTTTTATGCAGCACATATTCCTTTGCCTGCCCAAAAACAAAACTTACCTCACTTTCACGGAAATAATCAAGAATGCAACGTTGGTATTCAACAACTTCAAAGAAACGTTGACGATCATTACGGGGAATTATATGTTTATCATCTATCTGTTGGTCATCGGCGATTTCGTTTGAATTGCTATCGTCGTATAAATGTGATGCCGAAGCAGAACGATCAACAGACATGGGTGATAAAACATCAGAAACAGACATGGGTGTTGTATCCAAAATATACTCATTTTCTTCATATTTATGGATGTCACTAAATAAAATAAAAATATATATGAAACCTGCAATTATATTTGAAAATTTAAAAGTCGTATATTTTCTTACCTTCTTTCTGTTAAAATATGTTGCTGTTGGAAACGATGTTGCTGCTGTAGCTGCTGTTGTTTTTCTTGATAAACATTTTCTTTGTCAACAACATCATGACTAGTTGGTGCAGTCGTTGTGTCATTTTGTTTTGTTAGTACAGCACCTCCTAACGACTGTTGTTGCTGCTCTTCCTCTTCATTAAAATCCTCATAAACTGAAAATGTTTTGAATTGCTCCACTGGTATAATGGCAGATTTTTTAGCCGCCATTGATGTTGTTTCATCTTTGCCCTTAACATTGCCAAGATCACGAAAAGCCTAGAAGAAGAATTGCACACAAGATAATAACAAACTTGATTAAAAAAAAAAAAAAAGGACCAACTATTGTAGAGTAAAAAAAATTAAATGAAAACCTTTAAACAACTACAAATTGCACTTTCTGTTATTGTCACATTATAATCTCTTGTACAGATGTTAGGAACTTTTTCAACTGAAAACATATAAATTCTATTGTACGATACGACAGGGATGGATAAGTGGTGTTCAAAGGTGGGTGCAGGAATAATTATTGAAAGAAGAAAAAAAGTTATTTTTCAAACTTAGTCATATTAATAGTTTCATTTCGATGTCATTTTTCTTAATTTGGAGTTTAACTTCAGTAGTTTCATTCTACTTTACTGCGGTCGGTTTTTATTTCCTCCTTGCATTTCGGCAATTTTCTATGCATATGATTAATGGTTTAAATTTAAGGGGACGGCCTTGCAACTGAAATCTATAACAGAATAAATGGTATACCATCTTCTAACTGATTCATCTCTCCAATCTTGGTTATTTTTGTTCATTAAAAGTTACCAAAATGTTACATAACATACAATTTCTTTTTTTTATAAAATTAAAAAATATTGTATTTAATGCTTGTACGTCTAGTTCTGTTAAGTAAAATATTAACATTTTGACTCGTATATTCATACAAAAATTTCAAAATTTTAATGGGGAATATGGGCCCAACAATTCAACCTTTGTTTTAAAAATTTAATAACCGTATTTAAATTTCGAAGTCAAATTTTTAAAGGAAATAAGCTTTAAACATTTTGATATGGAATTTAGTTTAATAGAATAATTTCTTCATAACTGACTGAAATTTACGCAGTAAAATTTTATAATCTTGGAGTTGCTTTTTTAATAAGTATATGATTTTGACAGTCAACAATCGCAGTACGTCGCGAAAAAATAAGACTTCTTTAATTTTCGTTGGGTTTAAACTTTTAACGTTGCCGCATTTTAAGAAAATTAATTAATTTGCATACAAAAACCCTATGATTCTGATGTTCAACAGTGTATTTAAAAAAAAAAAGTAGAAAAAGATGTGAAACAATTTATTAAAATTGTTAATTTTTTTCTTGAAAAATACGAACGAAAAAAAAATGGATTAAAAACAAAAAAATTACTGAGGTTGTTAAAAAATACGATATTTTTAATTTACAATAAAAACAAGTAAGAAAATTATAGTCGGTCTAGACGACTATATGATACCCTATACCATGCGTTTAGAGACTCTATCTCTCAGGCCCAACTAACTGGATATAGAAAATAAGCATAAATCAAATTTGAGTGGGATTTTTATTAATTTTTTGGGCTACAGACATGAAAAAGTTCTTATCGGATGATATATCTATATATGGACTATGCCCAAAAATGGGCCGATCTTGACCATGTTTGATAAAGTCTCTTGTATTTTGCAAAAATATATACAAACAAAATTTTAGAAGAATCAGTGCAATATTATTGTTTTTTGATAGATTTAGGTGAAGATCGGGAAGCAGCTCTATATGGGGCCTATGACTAAGAGTTGTCCCATAGGGATCATTTTTGGACTACTGATTAGTGGATGTAATAAACCCATACAAAACCAATTTGACTAAGATTTATATGATCATTAGGATCTTATGGCAATTTATGTTGATTTCATAGGGGTCATTTATATGGGAGCTAGGTCTGAACATGGACCGATTCTCACCAATTTCAATACCAATCATTCTATGTCCGATAAAAGCTTATGTACCAAATTTTATCAAAATATATTCATATTTGCGACCTGCAGTTTGATTACAAGATTTACATGGACACACAGACGAACGGACGGACGGACATCGTTAAATCGAATCAGATAGTGATTCTGATTCGATCGGTATAATAAAAGATGGGTCTAGGTCAAATATTTTTGGTAGTTACAAACAGCAGCACAAAGTCATTATACCCAAACCACATAGTGGTATAGGGTATAAAAACAAGTAGAAAACAAGTAAGAAAATTATAGTCGGTCTAGACCGACCACACGATACCCTATACCAAGCGTTTAGAAACCCTATCTCTTAGGCCCAACTAACTGGACATTGAAAATAAGCAAAAACCAAATTTGAGTGGGATTTTTATTAATTTTTTTGGCTGCACATATGAAAAAGTTCATATCGGATGCTATATCTATAAAGGGACTAGGTCCAAAAATGGACCGATCCTGATCATGTTTGGTAAAGTCTCTTGTATTTTGCAAAAATGTATACAAACAAAATTTGAGAAGAATCAGTGCAATATTTTTGTTTTTTAATAGATTTAAGTGAAGATCGGGAAGCAGCTCTATATGGGGTCAAAGGGATCATTTTTGGACTACTCATTAGTGGATGTAATGAACGCATACAAACCCAATTTGAGTAAGATCTATATGACAATTTGGATCTTATGGCAATTTATGTCGATTTCATATGGTAATTTGTATGGGGGCTAGGTCTGAACATGGACCGATTCTCACCAGTTTCAATAGCGTTCATCCCATGGCCGATAAAAGCTTATATACCAAATTTCATCAAAATATATTCATATTTGCGACCTGCAGTTTGATTACAAGCTTTACATGGACTCACAGACGGACGGACGGACGGACATTGTTAAATCAACTCAGAAAGTGATTCTGATTCGATCGGTATAATTAAAGATGGGTCTAGGTCAAATATTTTTGGTTGTTACAAACAGCAGCACAAAGTCATTATACCCAAACCACATAGTGGTATAGGGTATAAAAATTACAAACTACTACTGGTGAATAAAAATGTAAACAAAACATTACATTTAATGCCATCGCCGCACAGTGGACCATTTGACGAGAAGGCGGTCAAAAATCTATAACTTTTGAATGGATTGGAATTTTGATATGCAGTTTTTTTGTTTGGTAGGTGAGACTTTAGCCTTTAAGTTTTGCTATAAAATGTAATTCTCGACCGAAAATAAAAAAAGTTACGGAGGGTTTAAAATACATTTTCATTTGTAGTTGAATTTTAGTACAAAAGTGAAGTGTTAAAAGGTAAAAAAAGGTTTTTTTTAATATAATGTCATATTTTTTCAGTTAATTTTACAACTAATACTTTTTAACAATTTTTTAAGTTAATGTTTTCAGAAAATGCCAAACTTTGGCTCCCGTAAACTTTTTAGTCCTAATGTGCACAAGGGCCAAGGGTTGTTTTTTTTTTTTTTTTTTTTTTTTTTTTTTTTTTTTTTTTTGAAAGATTCCGGGTTAAAATATAATTTATTAAGCAGCGAACGTTCAAGATAGAGAAGTTTCAATGAAAAACTCGTATGTTTTTGCTTTAGTTAAATTTTTTTTATTGTCTTTTTAAATATTTCTATATCAATTTTTATGGTAAATTTATGAAATATAACAATTTTTATTGTAATTTTACAAAATATATAAATTTTAAATCAAGAAAATTTTTTAACGTTTGTATGAGAGCATTCAATGTACCGTCTTTTCAAAATCGATGCAAAATTAGTAATTTTTCCTTTGTGCATTTCGATGTCTTCTAGGTTACAATTCTTAAAGAAGTCGTTGCTCACTATGTGCAAAATTACATCGTCTACATCATTTCGTTGAAAATAAATAACTGCCAGATCTCTGTAACAGTGTTTAGCCATTGCACAAATTGTAACGAATAATAATTGTGGGAACATTTTTATAAATACTCTTTCTTGCAATTATGTAAAATAAAAATTTTTATCTTTTATTACCACTTTTAGAAGCATAAAAAACCCACACCCTAACCCCTTCTAAAAGGTGAAGCATACCTGCTCATATCTCAAAGGGCTATGTCGCAATAGTTTTTTTTTTACCATTTACAAATTTTTATCTTTTATTACCACTTTTAGAAGCATAAAAAACCCACACCCTAACCCCTTCTAAAAGGTGAAGCATACCTGCTCATATCTCAAAGGGCTATGTCGCAATAGTTTTTTTTTTACCATTTACAAATTTTTATCTTTTATTACCACTTTTAGAAGCATAAAAAACCCACACCCTAACCCCTTTTAAAAGGTGAAGCATACCTGGTCATATCTTGTCAGGTATTTAAACTATATAACTCTAATTCAGACTCTTAATGTTTTTGAAAGATACCTATGTAAATGTACCTGTAACAATTAAGCGCATTATATCTCAACCCTTTTTATAAGTATATAACAACTCCTGACAACTCTACCGACACGCAAAAAAATACATCGCGGTGCACCGGTACTACCAACTTTTGTATTCATAACACTCGGACGGACGGACGGACATCGTTTAATCGACTCAGAAAGTGTTTTTGAGTCGATCCGTATAAGAAAAGATAGATAAAGGTCCAATATTTTTGGCAGTTACAAACATCACCTCAAACTTAATATATCCTAACCACATAGTGGACAACTTTTGTATTCATAAATTTTGAAGAAAATATCGAACCTTGGGTCAGAAAAATTGTTCTGGTGCACACGGGCGGAAACTGGCGGGTGTATAATGGGGTATAGAAGTATAGGGGAGGGTTCGGGCTATAGAAGAGTGCAAGATATTTTCTGACTGCTTTTGACTGGCAGGAGTTATGCTCTATTAAGTAGGAGATTTTCGGAAAATTTGGACCTTTTTGTTTTAAATTTCGGAATGATTCAGTGATTTGACATTTTTAACATTAATAGTATGGAAGCCACAAAATTATACAGAATTTATTTCACTTCAAAATCTTTTAAATCAAAAAAGTTACAGTCGTTCAAAAATAAAAATTTACAAAGAAATTTTTAATTTTAGCAAAATACTGAGAAAACCCATTTTCGAAGAACCTGTTCGATATGATATAGTTGAGATAGAGTCGCAATTTTTTGGCTCCCGAGGTTTACTAGTATTTACTTTCAAATGAATAACATAACTTTAAAATCGGTAACAAAAAAAAAAAAATGATTTTTGGCCGCCTTCTCAAAATATGGTCCAGTATGCGCCGTCGTCCATCACATTATGTCTCTATTTTTCACACGCAACGCAGAACGAAGCATTGTGTTTACACTCTGAAATAGCTATGCTACTCGTAATAGACTACTAATTTGTTTGCAATTTATTAGCTTAATAACAAAGGTTTTATGATGGATCTTGCAACATTGCAAAGAAGAAATATTTGTTATACGAGACCTCTCTTGTGTACACGTACTACATATACTACATATACAGTGAAAAATAATAACGACAGTGATGTGCAAGATCAAAATGTGAAAATAAGTAAAATGGAAAAAATGGCGGTAAGTAACGGAATTAATTTTCTTATCGTAAGTTACAAAAAAAAAAAGAGAGTTCGTTATAAAATTACCAAGTAATTTCACACATTTCGCAAGAAATTAATTTGTTTAACTCAGATCGAGGTGTTCATCACGTAAGGAGACACAGCGTACAGTTCCAAGTTTAATGTAAAAACAAACATGGTGGTGGTAACATCATGGTATGGGTATCATATTCAGAATACCCAACAGGACAATGATCCGAAACACACAACAAAAGGCACAAAGTGGTTAAGGGACAATAACCTCACTATCGTAGTGGCCACGGTCAACATAATCCCCGGATTTAAATCCAATAAAAAATTTGTGGAATTTAGTAAAGACGTCGATTAGAGAAAAGTATCCAACCAACAGTGATGAGCTTTGGCAACTTATTATGGCTTCGTATCAATCTGGTCTGCCTAGATGATGCCGATCGCTCTTGGCCAACTAAGGTTCCTCAACATAGTATTAGACAAACTATAAAAGTATTGAAATAGCAACTAGTACAAATCGACTTTTTGTCTTTTTTTTTTTCATTTTAATTTTGTTCGAAATTCAGAAGTTTCCTTATTTTTTCACGTGAAAAATATATATTTTCTCTATAAAAATAATGCATAATTCATAATGACATCTCAATGTCGGTAAAAATCTAAATGGTATTTGTTTTTGTAGATTATAAGCAAACAATTAATTCTGTTAACTAGCGGCAATTCTCTCATTATACCCTATACCACTATGTGGTTTGGGTATAATGGCTTTGTGCTGCTGTTTGTAACTACCAAAAATATTTGACCTAGACCCATCTTTTATTATACCGATAGACTCAGAATCCCTTTGCGAGTCGATTTAGCGATGTCTGTCCGTCTGTATGTCCATGTAAACCTTGTAATCAAACTACAGGTCGCAAATATGAATATATTTTGATAAGATTTGATATATAAGCTTTTATCAGCCATAGGATGAACGCTATTGAAATTGGTGAAATTCGGTCTATGTTTAGACATAGTCCCCATACAAATGACCCCTATGAAATCGACATAAATTGCCATAAGATCCAAATTTTCATACAGATCTCAGTCAAATTGGGTTTGTATGCGTTTATTATATCCATTAATCAGTAGTCCAAAAATAGTCATAGGCCCCATATAGAGCTGCTTTCCGATCTTCACTTAAATCTATCAAAAAACAAAAATATTGCACAGATTTTTCTCAAATATGGTTTGTATAATAATTTTTTAAAATATAAGTGACTTTATCAAATATGGTCAGGATCGGTCCATTTTTCGACCTAGTCACCATATAAATATAGCGCACGATATGAACTTTTTCATATCTGCAGCCAAAAAAATTTATAACAATGCCACTCAAATTTGGTTTATGCGGAGAGATAGGGTATCTTAACCATGGTATAGGGTATCGTACAGTCGGTCCACACCGACTATAATTTTCTTGTTTTACTTGCTTTTGTATCAACTGTATGTCTTGTATAATATTATCCCTATTATTTTTCAAATAACTGTACACCTAATTAGTTTAATGTTAATATTTTACTTGGCTTTCAAGGCCAATTTACATTTTAAGACTCTTCATTTTACTACATCTCCGTCATATTCCATGGTAGTATATTTTCTACTTTTTTTCTAAAATTTAGTATTGCAAACTCTTCTCCAGTTCGGTGATGGTGTTATTTTCAACATTCAGTTTGAATTTCAATTTATGAATGACAATTTTTGGTTACTTTGCATTTGTGCAGTTCTTTTTTACATTTTACGCTTCTCTCTATCTATTCCTGATTGCTGTTTACATAGCTTCATTTTTATGTTTAATTTTCAATCCCTGCAGTTCATTTAATTGCAACTAGCTCTATTTATAGTGTTGTTCTTTTTTCTCTCGTAATTTTATCAGCCCATTATGATAGCCTGTCTGTAAGTATTCACTATGTACTTAAAACCTACAAACAGAGTGTTTCGTAGTATGTAACATTGTAATCATTTGTAGTGTGTTTTTGCGTATGGGAAAAATCCTGTTACACACGAATAATTTTCTTGTGTGTGTTGTTTTATAAAATGTAAGATGATATTGATGTATAGATATGTAGAGAATTGTACTCGTATTATACATGACATTTGGTATAAGTATATGTAATTGTTGTTATTATTCATTCGTCATTGTGTTAGTTGTTTAGTGTTAACAACTAAATAGAAAAATTGTATTATGTTTGTTTTGAATTCCAACTGACAACAAAGAAAGAAATAGCGAAAAAAGACGCGGGAAAAATGCATCAAAAATAAACAATATTAAGCGAAAAGGAATACAGATAAACATAAAGAAAAACTTGTATTTAGAAATAGCAACTGTATTGAACGCTGGATTTTGAAAGAATATAAATTCAGAAATGTTCGAGTTCTTAGTTTAAGGAACAGATAAGAAATGAGGTTAATGAAGATATACAAAACTAAATTACAAACAAAACCAACAGAGTGCAGTATTTAGAAATTGCTAGAATTTACAAAAAGATTTTAATAACATTACAATTGAAAAATTCTATGTTACATTTTTTTTTAACAGAATGGAAAGAATAAAGAAGTTCGCATTAAACTGCAATAATCAATTTGACTAGAAATGGCTTATTTAAAATACAAATAAAATCCTATTTTTTTTCTAAAATATTTATTATAAACAGTATTGTGCAGAACGAAATTAGCCAAATTAATTCAAACAGAACATAAAATTAAAAAAAGGAACAAGTCTACTATAGGTACAGGACACCGATTTTTTTTTAATTTATTGGGCGGGTACGGCGTTTTTGTGTGATTTAGGATACATATTTTTTGTCGGCGGCCCGAGTTATGGACCACCAAAGTTTCAATATTGCTTTTTATATAACTTTGTTATTTAGTATCGGATTTGATCAATAAATATAGTAACTGACAATACATTGGAAACTTTTACAAAATAATAAATAATTTCGCGTCCTAAAATTATGTGTTATTTTTTTTGTGAAATCACTCTTTGGAATATTCTCTTTCGAAAGATAACAAATTTGTTTAAAAAATTACAATTTATAAAAAATATGAACGAAAAACAAGTAATTTTTACTGATGACACAACAACGGAAACTTTTAAGGTTCTGTATCAGATTGATAAAACAAAAGTAGATGATATAAAAACTTATTATTTAAACACAATTGTATCTTTCAATGTTTTAATCCTATCTATAATAATATAGGCTAGGCGATTTCTTGTGACCGATGTTTTGTTCTACCGTTTTTTCTCGATTTTGATCAAACGTATATTATTTGAAAGGTATTTCTTTTTAGCCGTTTTGCAGATCTACAGATTTTTAAATCTTTTCCTTTATTTTGAGTAAATTGCATTTAAAGTTGCTACTAATACATACATAAAATTATACAATGCTATGTGTGTATTTATTAAATTTGTTAATGTGTTTGTAATAAAAATGAGTTTGTTTTTTTGTGTTGATTTGTGAATTGGCTATAATTGATTAGCATACCTTTAGGGTCTTTATTTAATAAAAAAATATAATTTCCTAAAATTTCCTAGAATTTCGAGGGCTGGAATCTGCTAGTAATTGATTATTATAAAACACAGTTTTGTGAAGCGTTAACACCATAATAATAGTTGATTTTACTAATGGTCTTAAGCAAAAGAATATGTGTGAGAAATATTCTATGAATATATCCATAATTTCAAAAATGATCAAGAAATAACATGAAAGAGGTACGACTCAACATTTAGGCAACAGAACCCGTAAGTCAATGACAAGATAATTTAAGTGCAAGAGATTGCAAAAAATTTTAAAAAATGCTACCTGTTCATTAACAATCTGAACTGTGTTTCGACAAACAATTGAGGCTGATCTTGGTTGTTAATGTCCTGTGAAGAAACCACTAATACCAGAGAAAAATCACATGGCTCGCAATAATTTTGCTAAAGAAAACAGGAACTGGTCAAGACGAAATTGCTATACTGTTCTCTTTTCAGATGAGTCCAAGTTTAATCTAAGAGGCTATGATGGAAGAACGTTTGAACGACGACCAAATGGAAAAAGACTAAACGCAAAATATACAAATAAAACTGTTAAGTTTGGTGGTGGCAATATTATTCACTTCATGTTGAAACTGGAATTGAATACAGGCAAATTCTAAATGGCGAACTTTCCTTTGTCTGAAAGTTCCAACATGAATATGACCCAAAATAAAAATGCAGTTAGTGTTTTGTTATCTTTTTCTGAAGTTAAGCTATTTTATGTTAATATTTTTTTTTTTTATAAATAAAACATACAAATTTTTAAATTAATAAAAGGGTTTTTAATTTTGTGATCCATTTTTTTTTGATATTGACCGTTCAAGTTGTCAAAAATTTATTTTGTTAAGAGTTTCCATTGTATTCAATCATTGTATATCATTTGAAATGCTTGCTCGAGTGCCTCTTTGATAATTCAAAATCCATTAAGTATTTACAAAATCTGAACAAAAGCTAGGGGACCACAGGCTTTCTTTTGGTTTATAAATTTTATTTTACATTTATTTTTAAGTTTTCTGAAAAATATTTGTTATTTGTAAATATGAATATTCTTTAATGATTTTTGTTTTACTATTAGTTAAAGCGCTGCGCAATTTTTGTAAAAAACTTAATTTCTGTACATATTTTTTTATGTTTGTTGTATATGTATAAAGTTATATAAGTATAAAGTAAATTTATTTTTTTTTGTTACACATTTCTTTATGCTATGTTCACACGGACAGCAAGATTCGCGGTTCGTTCTCTCATTCACGGTTCGCGCCCGAATCATGATTGAAACTTCATGATTCCCCATACAAAATTTTGAGAGCGAATCTACTTGGTTCAAAATGAACCTAGTTGTGAACCTAGAAACATTGAGTGTCGTCTCCAAGTTTGATAAGAAATTATCGCTAGTTTATCTGAACTAGCTGTCAAAAATATATAAACAAAGAAAAAACAAAAAATTAATTTGTGCAATAAAATAGAAACATTTAACAAATAAAAAGTATATATTTACATATATATGTATATTCAAATAAAAATGGAAAAAATTAAATAGTGAAACGGAAAGTGTACAAGGATGTCATCAAATATTTGCACAAAAAATATAAACGTTAAAATGAAACAAGAACACTGTCTGAACACCAAGGTTCACAATCATGATTCAGAGAGCGAATCAAGTGGTTCATTTTGCCGTCTGAACATGCTATTATTTTGTGTAATATTTTACGTCGTTTTTTTAATATTTTTCAATTTCTGTTCCTTTTCTTTAAATATTTTTTTAGCTATATTAAGTTTTTGTTGTTTGTTATTTTTGATTTTCTGTTTGCTTTATTTTGTATAAATATTTTTTAATGTCCAAATTTTTATTTGTGTAATACAAGGAATATTTTCAACGTTTCACTATTAGTATCTCCGCCATTGAAGTCTTGAAAATGTATTTATGTACATATGTACACTTTATTATTATAGAAGGGTTTTACTGAAATAAATTGATTAATAAAAAGCTCCGTACCAAAAAAAAAAAATATATGTATGTATATATATATATCTTGATTTGGTATATAACAGGTTAACTGCATCATACAGTAAAGCAGCTGTTGAATGATACAAAATAAAATAATGTAAATTTGGTAAGTGTGCGAAGTTAGCCCCCCCCCATTTTTGGAAATAAAATTATTTGAAGATTGTTCTACATTGTTCAAGGATTTTCTATAAAGTTCCAAAATGATGAGTTTCTAAAATATAATTTGTAGCGGTAAATCGAAAATACGAATTTTTAACTTTGCCCCCCACTTTTGAAAAAAAAAATTGGCGGTTGTTCTAGTTGCTCTAAACATTGTTCCAAAACAGATACATATGTCGCAAACCGTAACGTACGCACGCAAATGAGAACATTTTTTCCGCGATATTAACGTTATCAAACGATATCAATATTTTTATGCAACAGATAAACGTACAGATTCCAAAATTTCTTTCATACAAGGTATCCTGAATGGCACCCTCAACACAGTTTTAATCAACCCCAAATGTACGGGTCCCTGAATTTTACATCCTCTCTATAACATATCCAAGTTTCAGAGTGATCTGAGGGTGCCATTCAGGATACCTTCTATGAAAGAAATTTTGGAATCTGTACGTTAACTTTCGTGTAGTATAAAAATATCGATATCGTTTAATAACGTTGATATTTTTTTTTCCAAAATTGGGGGGGCAAAGTTTAAAATTCGTTGTTTTTTTCGACTTACCGGTACAAATTATATTTTAGAAACTCATCGTTTTGGAGCATTGTAGAACAATCCTAGAACAATTCAGAACAATCTTCAAAAAATGTTATTTCCAAAAATGGGGGGTTAACTTCGCACACTTAATTTGGTACCAAAAAATGCGAATCCATTCAACTGCCCATAGAAATATATTAAAAATAGAGTGCAGTTTCAAAAAAAAAAAATTTATGAAAATAGTAAATAATATAAAGGGTCCGCCAAATAACTTTTTTTTTTTTTTTGAAAATGCTATAAAAAAAAAAACTACTGAATATTATCTCAAATTTCTTTTTTTATTTGAAAGTACAATCCTTCTGGTTAATAATGGAAAATAATTTCATTCAAATGGCTGCCCCGGCTGGCCATGCAGTAGCCTACACGATCGGTCCAATTTTTAAGCACATTATCGATTGTGTGCAGCTGTATTTCACCAATGGCTTCACGAATATTTTCCTTTAAAGCGTCAATTGTCTCTTGTTGGCGTAACACTTATCTTTGAGGGCACCCCACAAATAATAGTCCAACGGTGTCAAATCGCAGCTCCGAGGTGGCCAAACTACATCAGCTCTGCGGCTGATAATGCGATCTTCAAAAACAGGGCGCAAAACATCGAGTGTAGCTTCGGCTGTGTGGCACGTAGCGCCGTCCTGTTGAAACCAAATGTTGCCAATATCCTCCTCTTCAATTTTTGTGAACAAAAATTCGTTCAACATGGCCCCGATAACGATCGCCATTGACTGTAACGGCCACTCCTTGCTCATTTTCGAAGAAAAATGGCCCAATTATGCCTCTGGATCAAAATTCGCACCAAACAGAGACTCGTTTTGGGTGTATCAGCTTTTCAATATATGCGTGAGGGTTTTCTGTGCCCCAAATTCGACAATTTTGCTTGTTTACATACCCGCCAAGATCAAAATGAGCTTCATCTGAAAAGATGATTTTTTTTTTTGGCAAAATCGGCATCTTCTGTAAGTCGATCGCAGGCCCACTTAGCGAAGCGAAAACGCATTGGATGGTCAGTTGGCTTCAACTCCTGAACCAATTGGACTTTGTATGGAGTCATACCAAGGTCTTTATGCAAAATTCGTCTCAATGATGCCTCCGAAATGTTCAATTCTTGAGAACGACGGTGAATTGATGTTGATGGCGCTTCACGCACACTTTCTGCCACAGCAGCAATATTCTCTTGTGTACGCACTGTTTTTGGCTTTTCACGCTTTGGTTTATCGATGAGGATGCCAGTTTCTTTCACTTTTTTCACAAGATAACGAACATACGGAGCTGACGGTGCTTCTCTTCTTCCAAAATCCGTACACAATTTTCGCACACATTCTGCAACATTACCATGATTTTCAAAGTAATGTCGTAATATTTCCCAGCGTTGTTCAAGCGTATACACGACCATATTCGTTCAGCGGAAGGATAAAACTAACTATCTGTCAAATCAGACATGAGCTAAGTGTTACCATTCACGAAATAAGCAATAGTTAAAAAAAAACGTTAGATGGCGGACCCTTTAGTAAATAATATATAATAAAGAAAATATGTTTTAGATTTGAAGAGTTTTCATTGAAACATAAAGGAGATATGGACACTTTAAATTTACGGAGTGATTGAAAATACTTTTATGTTTATTGCAGTTATTAAGGATATTTTAATTCAAGCCTGTTTCCCGATTTTTTACATACATATATGTATATCCGACGTGTTGTTTAAATTGTAAGTCCTTGTCGAATATTAAATATTATTATTTACTTTTTCTTTCTCTCCGTTATTTATTTTAAAGACTTTAGTCTCTCAATTTTTACCCACTTATTTATTTTAATTATGTTATGCATTAGTTTATCCGTACGTTGTATATCCGTTACTCCTACATAAATTAATGTGTCATCTGTATGCAAAATAAATTTGCAATTGCTTAAGATGTATAGTAGGTAGGTTTAAGATGTTTAGTAAGTCGTTAATATATATTATAATTAATAATGCTCCTATCATAGAGGTACACAATAGTCATTGTAAATCTCATTTGATATCACGCTATGAATCTTTGTCATTTGCTTTCGATTTGTTAAATATGATTTAAACTACAGCAATTCGTTTTCCCTGATGCCATACATTTTTCTGTATTTTCTGTATTAATATTTCTCTAAAATCCACAAATATGGTTATAATTTTCTTTTTCTTGTCTATAACAAATTGACTGTGGTGGTTTCGCATATGTATTTTTTTCCTATATCCTGACTGATATTTTAAAAAAAATTTATTTGCTTCCGTCTATTGTTCGAGTTCTTCCTTTACAATTTTCTAAATAATTATTTCACATGTTTTAAGTGTGATTATAGGACGAAATACATCGCATCCATTTGTTTTTGGAATTTTTTTCTACTGGTGTTATCGTTGAATATTTCTATCTAGAAAACATCGGATTCAAGAGATTTATTAATAATATTAAGCAAATATTATTTACCTATAATATTCCAAGCATGCATAATTATATTCTTTGAGACTTTATTAAAATCGGGTTTGTTCTTCATATAATTTTAAGGTCTTGAAGTTTTACTGCACAGAATTTAAATCTATTATTTATCAAAGTTATTTCGTTTTTTTATTGCACATTTTCTATTGTAGCACTTATTGACTTAATGCTATCGACAAAGTAATAGTAAAATTGTGTGGCTATTTGGTAGTTATCCGTACATTTCATTGAATATTACAATTTTATTTTTTCTACGATTGAAGTCTTAAATTTCTGACCACTTTCTTTCTGGTATATGGCATTATTTTTTCTATTACTTGCAAATTTGTTTTTCTCGATTTAAATTTTATTTTTACATGTATTTCTAATAATTTTATAATTATTCCAAGCTATATCAGTGTTCTCTACATAAGCTCATTGATAATTTAATTTTTCTCCCTTTTTGATATTTTTAGTTCTGCATTGAACCATTTGATCATCATGTCATATATCTCAGAGTTGTCTTGGACAAAAAGCTTACTTTTAAAAAACATATTATGGCTACGTGCCAAAAAGCTATAAAATCATTTAAAGCATTATGGCCACTACTAAATAGGTCATTTCTAAACCCCAAAAACAAAAATATACTCTTCAAAGGTGTTATAAGGCCAATATTAACATACGTGTGTCCTTTTTTGGAGTGACGCTGCCAAGTGCCACCTAAAACGCTTACAAATTATACAAAACAAATGATAAATAAAAAGCACTGGAGGTATCCTACAAATCTTCTTCATGAAGAAACAGGTTATGAAAAAATTATCGTTTTCATAACAAGGATTAATAACAATTACTTTGCCAAAATTGAATATTCCTCTTAACCACTGATAAGAGAATGTGGAGAAATAACGTAAAATTAATAATAAACCTCCTATAAGCACATAAATATTTTCAGATAGTATTTGAATTTATTAAATCATATAAAGGTTTTTTCCTCCGATTTTCCTTTAAAAATCATTAAAAAAAAAAACAAAAACTATTTAATATCTTTAGATCTTATATATTATTTGTTGCAATATCTATATGTAATATCTATATGAGAAAAAAGGTGTTCAAATTTGTCACTTAAATGCTCAGAGCTTAAAGCCTAAAATTGATGAATTCAGATGGACCTTTGAGAACTCGAATATTGATATTGTATGCGTCTCGGAGACATGGTTAGATAAGTCAACCCCGGATGGGCTTATAACTTTACAGGGCTATAAAATATTTAGATCCGATAGATTGACTGGAGGTGGAGGTGGTGTTGCAATATATGTAAGAAGTAATATAACATGTAATTATTGCTCTAAAAATGCAGCAACGGACAAAATCGAGTATATTTTTCTTGAGATTTCATCTTTAGGAAGAAAGATGTTGGTTGGTTGTGTATATAGGCCAAACAACACTATTGATTATACTAGTTTCATCATAAAAATTGAAACTTTAATCATGCCATACAACGACGTGGTAATAGCAGGAAACTTTAATTCTAATCTTCTAACTGAATCCTCGTTCAGGGACCATATGGAATCGATAGGCCTTACACCGACTAACACTACATTACCTACTCACTTCACGAAATATAATAGCACGCTACTGGACCTTTTGTTCGTGGGTGATCAATCTAAAATATTACTTTATGATCAAATTTCTGCATCATGCTTCTCCAAACATGATCTGGTTTTTGCATCATATGACTTCTTACTCGATCAAAGAGATCAAACTTATTCTTATCGCGATTTTAAAAACATAAATTATGCCCTTCTTAATGAGAACTATCTTCGAGTTAATTGGAATACAATCTACGACTTGATTTCTGTTGATGACCAACTATCGTTCCTAGAGTATAATATTCTGAAGCTTTATGATGAAGCAGTCCCTTTGAGGACAAAAACAATTTCGGCAAAAAAAAACCGTGGTTCAATTTTTCTATTCTAAATTCAATACAACAAAGGGATTTAGCATACTCTAGATGGAAGCGTTTTAAAACGCCAGAACTAAAAGCAGAATTTCGTTCTGCTCGGAGGGATGCTAATAATCGAATTAGAATGGCCAAAACTGAGTATTACTCTAAGCGATTCGGTACCGCCCTTGAATCCAAACACACCTGGAAAACTATTAGGGACATTGGTATTGGAAATATGGATAAAAGCATGAACTGCTCCATTAATGTTTATGAACTCAACAACATATTTACTAATACTTCGCTTCTTGTAGCGACGGACAATATGGCACAAAGCGAAAATTCTCTTTATAATGACAATGATACGCTTGACCAGGACATATTTGAATTTTCATGTGTCAATCAATTTGATGTTTTCTCTAGTTGTTCTCAAATAAAATCCAATGCAATAGGATATGATAATCTTGATCCTAAGTTCATTAGAATAATTCTGCCATCTATATTGCCGTATATTACTCATGTATTTAATACCATCATCACAACTAGCTGTTTTCCTTCGAAATGGAAGCATGCGAAGTTAATTCCAGTCCCTAAATCAAACAGTGAGTACCGGCCAATATCTATCTTAAGTTTTCTTTCAAAAGCTTTAGAAAAAATTTTACACCACCAGATAAGTGTTCACGTTTATGAAAATCACCCAATGTCTGACCGACAGTCAGGTTTCCGACCTAATCACAGCTGTGTAACTGCTTTAATTGACGTATCGGAGAGTATAAGGCGTGAACTAGATGATGGTAAGATTAACTTCTTGGTGCTACTCGATCACTCCAAGGCTTTTGACACAGTTAACCATCAAATATTATGTACTAAGAAGGTCACATTTTAAATTTTCATCAACATCATCACAACTTATATCATCTTACCTCACTGACCGAATTCAGTCGGTATGTTTAAACGGCATTGAGTCCAATCCCCTTACACTAACAAGAGGCGTACCTCAGGGATCTGGGGCCACTACTTTTTTCTATTTATGCTAATGATTTGCCACAACATTTATCTCACTGCAGGATTCACATGTATGCAGACGATGTACAATTGTATTTAAGTAGTCCAGTTCAATCTATCAGAGAAAACGTTAATAAACTCAATCATGATTTAAACAACATATCTTGTTGGGCATCAGCAAACGGCCTGTGTTTAAATCCAAGAAAATCCAAATGTATCGTAATTCACAAAAAAACGTTAAACCCAATCATTCAAGATGACATCATTATAAACAACGAGAAAATTGATATTGTACGAACGGTAAAAAATTTGGGAATAGTGTTGAACAATAACTTAACTTGGTCAAATCATATCAATACTCTGGTTGTGCAAATATATGTCAAATTAAGAACGTTGTGGTCTGTGCAGTACTTTACGCCGTTAAAAGTAAGAATGCTACTCGCGAAAGCTTATTTGATTCCTAGTCTTACTTACGGTTGTGAATTGTTTTCTTATTGTGACTCCATAAGTAAGAAAAAACTTCAAGTTTTATATAATAATATTATACGATATGTTTACGGACTTAAAAAGCGAGATCAAGTATCGTCCTATTCGAAGACTCTCTATGGAGTTTCGTTTGAAAACTTGTTAAAGATTAGAACTTTAATATTTTTTCGAAAAATTATATACTCTCAAAAACCGAAGTACCTTTTTCAAAATATACGCTTTGCTAGATCGTCAAGAGGCAAAAATGTCATAATTCCCAAATTCCGATGTCTCGTTTCTGAATGGCAGTTCTTTGTAAATGCTACTCGTCTTTGGAATGCTCTTCAACATAGCCAACAAATAAACAGCAACGCAATGAGTTTTAAAAAAAGTCTTTTTAATTATTTTAGTTAAATACTCCTGGTAGTTTTTCTTTTATAGTTATTTATATCATAATTATTTTTTTATGTCCTAATTTTTAATAACTTTAATTTATATAATTTTTTATATCATTATTTATTCCTACTCCTGGTAAAATTTCATTTACATATATATACATATTTCTTTTTTTTTGTAATTTTTAATTATTTTTAATTTAAAACTTTTTTTTTAAATATTCTATGTTATATTTTATTAATGTCACAATTTTATAAATTCTTATGTTATTCATATTAATTTTTATATATTAGTTACAATTTTATTCAATTTAATTTGGCTAAACATGTTTGTACACTACTAAAATCCTGTACTGTAATTATAAGACTTAGTCTTGTTGTGCAGGAAATCATTAAAATAAATAAAATAAATAAATAAAAAAAAAGATAAAATCTCATATGTGAATATCAAATTTGTTAAAATATGTAAATAAAGGAAGAATATATACTTGAAATATTGAACCATTTGATCACTTTACTTTTTTCGATCATGGTGTTTTTGGTTGTAAATGTTCTTTACTGTTTTTTGAATACAGTCTTGAAATGATCCACTGTATTATTTAAGTCATCATTTTCATTATATCTAAGTATTTCACTGATTTTCTATTATATGAAGGTTTATTACATTTAAAAAACTCAATTTCTTTTTATTCATTAATTCCTAACTCTCAGTTGTCAATTGCTTCATGATCTATTTTTTTTTTCGCATAATTGATTTTTGCTAAGATGTTTTGGTGTTTGATGTCTCTTGTATATCCATTTACAATTTGTTTAAGTCCATTATAGTTGCAGGCACAATATGGGCACTATTACACGTTCAATATATATTGTAATATTTGGATCGCGTTTCATATCGCAGAATAGCCTCCTATTCTGAAATTCATTAAAATGGATCGCGGTCCAACAATACTGCTTGATACACGTTCAATATATATTGTGATATTTGGATCGCGGTCAATATATCTGTGGTCACAAGCATTAACCTCCTAAGTCGAAAACCAGCTTTCGAGAAAAATAACTTTTTATATAAATGTAATGGGGCTTCATTACGACTTAGGTCAATATTTTGTATTTTTATTTATAAATTCAATAGCTATCACAACAAGAAAAAAATCTTATGAATTACAGTGATAGCAAGTAAAAGCTTTCAAGTTAATGTTATGTGAATTGAAATTCAAAATACAATTTGTATATACAACTTAAAAATAACAATAGCAAAACAAATTTTTTTGTGTTTAAACATTTAAATTGAAAAACAAACGTATAAATTATAAATTGAAAACATTTAATAAATTTGAAACAAATGTAAAAGTTCCTTTTTTAAAGCATAATGTGTTGCTAAGCAATTGAGTATATGATGGTAGGTCGTTCCAAAGACCGATTGTATAATTGAACAAGTAAGAAAATTATAGTCGGTCTAGACCGACTATACGATACCCTATACCATGCGTTTAGAGACCCTATCCTTTAGGCCCAACTAACTGAACATAGAAAATAAGCAAAAACCAAATTTGAGTGGGATTTTTATTAATTTTTTTGGCTGCAGATATGAAAAAGTTCATATCGGATGCTATATCTATATAGGGACTTGGTCCAAAAATGGACCGATCCTGATCATGTTTGGTAAAGTCTCTTGTATTGTGCAAAAATATATACAAACAAAATTTGAGAAGAATCAGTGCAATATTTTTGTTTTTTAATAGATTTAAGTGAAGATCGGGAAGCAGCTCTATATGGGGTCAAAGGGATCATTTTTGGACTACTCATTAATGGATGTAATGAACGCATACAAACCCAATTTGAGTAAGATCTATACGACAATTTGGATCTTATGGCAATTTATGTCGATTTCATATGGGTAATTTGTATGGGGGCTAGGTCTGAACATGGACCGATTCTCACCAATTTCAATAGCGTTCATCCCATGGCCGATAAAAGCTTATGTACCAAATTTCATCAAAATACATTCATATTTGCGACCTGCAGTTTGATTACAAGCTTTACATGGACACACAGACGGACGGACGGACGGACGGACGGACGGACATTGTTAAATCAACTCAGAAAGTGATTCTGATTCGATCGGTATAATTAAAGATGGGTCTAGGTCAAATATTTTTGGTTGTTACAAACAGCAGCACAAAGTCATTATACCCCAACCACATAGTGGTATAGGGTATAAAAATTGTCTCGTAGAAAAAAAGGTATTTATATTTTTTTGATATCAGATTTTTATATTTTTGTGATATCAGATTCTTTCCACGCACGTGGAGATTTGACAAAAGTAATTCTCCTATAAAGATATTCAGGTTCCTTTAAATTCTAGGAAATTTTATTTTTTCATTAAATAAAGACCCTAAAGGTATGCTAATCAATTATAGCCAATTCATAAATCAACACAAACACATTAACAAATTTAATAAACACACATATAGCATTGTATAATTTTATGTATGTTTTAGTAGCAACTTTAAATGCAATTTACTCAAAATAAGGAAAAAAATTTTAAAATCTGTAAATCTGCAAAACGGCTAAAAAGAAATACCTTTCAAATAATATACGTTTGGTCAAAATCGGGATAAAATGGTAGAACAAAACGTCGGTCACAAGAAATCGCCTAGCCTATTAATATTATAGATTAGTTTATGCATCATCAAAAGACATTTATACCTTAATACATCTTTAAATCACATTTTATGCAACTGATATGAAAATCGTGATATGCTTTCCCTTCTATTACGGTTAAATGCATATCTGGCTATGTTGTCATGCGTGACCACAAGTCGACTAAAATCAATAAAATCAATCACAATTCGTAAATATTTCACACCCATACAATAATACAGGAATTAAATATGTTTAGCCAGGAGCATCCGTATAATAAAGGGCGTCGATGCTTTAATAGCCAACAGGTTTCTCAGCATAACATGAACTTTTCCAGGCGAAGTATTAATATGGTTTTTCCATGAAAGTTGGGCATTGAATGTTATTCCTAGATTTGAAGATGATGGAACAAAATCATTTATATTGTTGTTTATTTTCAAAAAGTCGGTATTTTCAAGTCTTTTTTTTTATTTCTTGACAAGGAAATGCACTTTGATTTTTTCGAATTTATGCATAGACCATTTGTACTTGCCCATTTATGAATTTTATTCAAATTGTTGTTAATGCAGTCAATACAACAATAACGTACATTTTCAAATTTAGAGCTTATGTACAATTATACATCATCTGCATAAATTTGAATGTACATACAAAAAAGTAATTGGCCAAGAATGGAGCCTTGTGACACCTCTATCAATATCAGCAGCATTGGAAATCAAACAATTGAAGGAGACAACTTGTTTTCGGTATAAAAGATACGATCCAATAAGTTTATTGGCCGAATCAGAAAAGTTAAAAAGCTTTAGGAGTTTGATCAGCAGAATGGAGTGGTCAACTGTATTAAAAAGTTACCTATGATCTAACAGCACGAGGAAAGATACCACATCCTTATCCAGTTTGGACCTAAGTTCTTCGACAACATTGATCAATAGCGTGATGTAGCTTCTTCCCTGTCTAAAACCAGACTGTTAAAAGTTTGCGCTCTTTTAAATATGTATTAATTTGCCTTTGAAAAAGATTTTCCATCACTTTGGACAGATATGGTAGGATGGCAATTGGTCTAAAGTCACTGTTGTTCTTTGGGATGGGAATTATTTTGGTTTCTTTCCATACATCTGTTAAGATTGACTTGGTTAATATTGTATTAAATATATACGGAAGCTGATGATGTCTTTCTGCTTTTTAGTGATGTACATTAACTAGTCTTTATAACGTGTTTCGCGATGGACGTCTGATAATTTTTTGACCTACGGATAGTTATTTGGGCTACGGATGAAATTGTCGTTATTGCAAATCATCTTAAATATTTGAGCATTGTGCTTTATTTTGAAACGTATATTGATACACTATCTTATAAAATTTGGAGTACTTTGGGTTGGATTTTTTTATTTATTTAAATATATTCTTGCCGTTCTTTATAAGAAACTAGTTTGTGTTCGGCATTCATAGGAGAGGTCACATTTTGGGTTTTGTAAAACGTTTTCTAGGAGGCTCGTTTGAAAATTTTGTGAATTTGTCGTTTTGTTGTTTTTTTCACAAGGTCGTTATAAATGGTACGGCATGCTGTATTTGAAAGAATGTTTGTTATCTGCCACTTGAATTGCGGGTTATCTCACATTCCAATAATGCCTTTCGGTTAAAAGTATTAGATATTTTAGAGATTTGGTTGGGCTAACATTTTGTTGTTATGTACCATATTTCTTATTCATTATATAACGTTTGTGGCTGGGGAGACAACTTGATTTGATTTGATAGAATTTCTTTATGTACTATTTATACTGTGCAAATCCTTTTTACATGATATCAGTATTTTATTTTAAAGATTCTTATTCAGGAGTATTGCTATGTAATACAGTTTATTGGCCTTGGTGGCTTTTTGTATTATAGTGAATTATAAATAATAATTTTATTAGGCAATTTTAGCAAAAGGAACACAAACTACTTAATAAGCTTATATTACTTTATAAGCTAACCTAAAAAAGATAGCTTATCAAGCTATAAGGACTATGTAAAATTCAAAGGTTATAAGCAAAGCACTTGAGTAAACCTTGTAAAAAAAGTTGGCGCTGTCAGTAGACGTCAGTATTCTTCTTTTCTTTTAAAAAAGTGCTTGATTAGTAAAGTGCTGTTAGCGTCATTGATTATTCCTCTCTTTTCGTCTCTGATAAGTTTTTTCGTTATTATCCAATTTGCTGAATGCTGGTTTTGTCTCAAACTTAATTCAATAAAAGATTCTACGGCATCTCTGTAACTAAAACATTTGTTCTCATTCTCATTTTTGTAACTAAAACATTTGTTCTCATCTCTCGTTTGCAATGAATTCAATAATTTTGAAACACAATCATTCCATAGGATTTAAAAATTCTCCCTGCCTAAAAAAACTAAACTTAATGTGACAAAACTATTGTAATTCTTTTTATTTCTTTGACGACATATTTTTTTTTTCTTTTTTTATCTAAATTCTCCCTACATTATGTACAATTTTATAATTTAGTTTTTTTTTTTTATTATTGTTTTCAATTGAAGCTGCTTCTGCTGATTTGTTGTTTTCTTCTATATCGTAAGTAAAGCACGCGACTTTGTCAAACCCGCATGTGGTCTCTGGTCTTTATTAAACGAATAGGTTTTCTTATCATGAAAATAAAATACAAAAACGAAAACTGGAGAAATAACAACGAACATAACAAACAAGAGACCAAACCAAATAACATTTTTCTTATGATTTGTTTATATTTATTATGACATCATTTAATGGGTGTTTTAAGTAAATGTTTGTTAAGAATGCACAAATAAAATTAATTTGATTGTTAATTGAACTTGTATCTATTAAAATTTAAGAACATATTCCAGCAACGAATGCATGTCAATAATTAAGACGTTAATTCATTGAAAGAACTTGAAGAATTTCTAACTTCTTAAGGATAATTCTTATCATAAGCATTTTTATTGTGTGTTTAGATATTTGGAAGAAATTTACATTCTGCAGGTATACAAAATATGTGAAAATATCCAGACAATATTTAAATAATAGTTAGCACTTCCGTTCATCATTGCAAAATACTTCGCAGAACTAAAGAGTAGTTACGACAGATATTTTTATTTATTCAATCATTTAAACACGTTTTTGAAAAGCCAAATGAATATAAATTTTAAACCGTATAATTTTGTTCATATACAACAAAATCGTTTTCTAAATAAGGAATGTTTCATTTAAAATTCGTAAAATTTAACGTAGTCTATGGACGAAAGATAATGGTAATTAATTTTATAAAGTTAAGTCATAAAAATTTATTTAAATAAAAATTATATCAATAATATTTTTGTGTCCACACCATCGTTCTCAGATTTTTCCGAGGCCTTGGAGCATTTCTTGAATTTTTACATTTTATGTTGTTTACTCTTCTTCATCTGTCTTACTACAAAAAATTAAGATCAGAATGTTTCTTTTACCATCAAATATAGAAGAAATAGCTGAAAATGATTTACGGAAAACTGTCAGAGTTAAAACGATTAGAAAGAAAAACGCCGTATAGGAAAATTTTGATGCCAGAGACAGCCGTTCATTTATAAAGTAAAAAAGAATCCGTCACTTTTAGTTCAGCGAATAGAAGTTATAGAAAAAATTTCCAGCTCATTGGCAGTTTCTTGTTTACTCTTCAAATTGTTTTTTATTACAGCACAATAATTTTCTATGGGCCGACATTGTGGAGCGTCTAGTGGATTGATGTCTTTTTTAACAACATCAATATTATTTTCCCAGGACAAATTTCAATATGTTGCAGAGTAATGAGCTGAAGCTAAATAACACCAAAATATAGTGGATCCACTGTGGGTTTGTATTAAAACATTCTTCCCTGTGTACTTGTGCTCTAACAGTTCCTGTTGTTATAAATGATGATGAATTTTTGCCGCATAGGCAAATAGCCTGCCAGAGAAGATATTTTGAACAAAACTTTTCAACACCTGTAGAAATTATGACTCTGGAAGTAACTCTCCTTCAAAGGCAGTATAAAATTCAGGAAGAGGAAGTCTGATTGAAAGAACGTTTCGTCATCTATAAGACTCTATTTGTCTGTTTGTTTCTTTGTTTGTTTAAGGCGGAATTTTGCTTTTCTGAGTCTTTTGGCATATCTTTGATTTCTTTCGGGGTTTTAAGTCATTCCTTGAACCATACTGATGTTCGTTTCACATATTTTTCTTGCAACATCTCTGGTGTTCTGTTTATAACTTGATTTTTTTCTTTTCGAAATTCAAAATAGCATTCCAGAACATAATCTACAGTATCCTTTTGTCATTTTCAAGTCTTTTTACAGTAAAATGAACCAGTACATGAGAATTTGAATTTGTCATCAACTAATTATCTTTGTTCGAATTTATTCTTTGCTCAAAAACAATCGGTGGAAAAATAAAATGTAAACCTATATTTAAGAGGTTTCAGAATATTTCGCTTTCAAAATTTAAGTTCAATTTCTAGCAGTTTCTAGCATTAGCTTACTTTGATTTTTACGAATTTGAAATGAAACATTCCTTATTACGTACGTAACAAGAAATGTCGTTTAATATCTACAGATTACGGGTCAGGTTTATAATATTCTTATGCCTTCCACACCAGTGTGCAGAGGGTATATATAAGTTTGTCATTTTTTTAAATTAGAAAAATTTAGCCGATGTCCGTCTGTCCGTATGTGGAAAGCACGATCACGGCCCTCAATAGGCTAACTAGGCTGCTAATATTTAGTGAAAATAATCCTGAGCAAGTTGCTATTTAAAATCATCAAAATCTGTTCAATAGGTCCCAAGATTTCATAGAATATAAAAAAAACTCTTCAACATATGAATTATCTATATTGTTTTTGTTATTGTCGTTATTCTTATGTGTGATAACTACAATTGTTGTTGTAGTCGTTGTGTTTGTAGGATTTGGTTCATGAGAGTGTATAGTTACACTCCACGTGTACAGAGTTCCGAGTTGTGCAGCTTAAAACCGGCTTGGTGCCGCCGCCGACTCCTTCTTTAGTGCTGGAGCTGCTACCGAAGTAGGCGGAAGAGTTCGTCTAATATTTATTATATATAAATATTATATTAAAATGGTAACCGTACCCAAAATTGGGTATAATATTGAGTTTAAGACACATGTGGAGGGGAGGGTATCAAAGATACGGTACAGCCGAATTAAAAAATCTTACTTTTTTGGAACTAACATACTCTATAAAAAAAAAAATAAAGTAAAAAAACTAGAACTTAAATGATCCGAATTTATGAAAGATTGTACGTCCTAGGGAGTTACTATAAGCTAAAACAAAAGTATGAATCAATTATCTGCGCCTGTAGGGCAAGTGACGTCACGCAAACTGTGTTCCTATTGGCTAATAATTTTCAGCTGTTATGTTTATGTGTATGTTTATACATAAACAATAACATTGTAACATTGGGACATTTTTTATATTTCTCCTCAGATTATTTTTTTAGTAAAAATTTTGTTTTTATAAATTTGATTATTTATTTATTTTATATTCAATAAAACACTAAACAATATTTAAATAAATTGTTAAATGCCATTGTTCTGTACTTTACAATGAGGTTACTAAATGTTTTTATACTATGTTGTTATTTTACTAAATTTCTTCTTTCGTTTATTGATATTTTCAGCAATTTCGGCATTTAGTAACCTTATTCTAAAGTATATTCTAACACGGTGTCTTGACTAGCTATAATTCATGGCAATGTTCATGTTCAAATCAGAGAAACAAAAATGAGACAAAACGCGAAGTGGGCAAAATATGTTTATTTCGTTACTCAATGCTTTAAAAAAAGAGTTAAAAAACTTAAAATGCAAATTGAAGAAAAAAATTAAAGAAAAAGCACGAGATTTTGGGTGAATCCTTTTTTAAAATGAAATTAATAATTTCGCTTTTATTTAATTGAAGTTGCGTCATTTTAATATACTTAATGGCTAAGTTTTTGTTAGACTTTCTGTCATGGCAAAAAGTTGGATTTTTTAGTCATGACATGAATATTAGCGGTCTCCACTAGCCATTGACTTGAACATTGCCATGAATTATGGCTTGTCGAGACACCATGTAATATAAAAACAAGTAAGAAAATTATAGTCGGTCTAGACCGACTATACGATACCCTATACCATGCGTTTAGAAACCCTATCTCTTAGGCCCAACTAACTGGACATTGCAAAAATCAAATTTGAGTGGGATTTTTATTAATTTTTTTGGCTGCAGATATGAAAAAGTTCATATCGGATGCTATATCTATAAAGGGACTAGGTCCAAAAATGGACCGATCCTGATCATGTTTGGTAAAGTCTCTTGTATTTTGCAAAAATATGTACAAACAAAATTTGAGAAGAATCAGTGCAATATTTTTGTTTTTTAATAGATTTAAGTGAAGATCGGGAAGCAGCTCTATATGGGGTCAAAGGGATCATTTTTGAACTACAGTAGACCCTCCAACTGCGCGGTTTTTCATTGCGCGGTTTCGCAATTGCGCGGCCAAAACATTAATACCAAAATTTCTATCTGCGCGTTAAAAATTTCGTAGCTGCGCGGCTTTTTTTTTTTTTTGCAGTTTTTAACAAAAAATATTCATGTTAATTCAAATTAGTGAATCATACACATGTTTGAAACAGAAAATAGTGATTCCCCGTATGTATTTCGATGCATATACAACAATTTTTTATTTCCAAAAAAATTTCATTTTTCTAGTAGTCGCGTTAGGATGAGGATGTAAAATTACGTACATAATTTTAATTAATAGATATTTATACAAGTGTTTGTTAAAATAAACTAAATTCAAGAAAATCGTATTCGAGTGGAATAGATATACATAAGTGTATAATGAATTCTTATATCAATTAAATGGTGTTATAAAGTAAGCAGTATAAATAAAATGTTTGTTTTTTGATTTAATACTCATTTTGATTTAATAGGTATTTTAATAATTTTTACACCCTATATATAATAATGGAAAAAGCTGGCAAAAGAAAAATATTGACGTTAGAAGCAAAGCTTGAAATTGTGAAGCAATTAGAAAATGGCGAAAAAATATCAGTTTTAGCTAAGAGACACAATATGAACGAATCCAGCATAAGGAGGCTTAAATTGAATGCAGAAAAAATTAAAAGTTCAGTAGTTTGTTCCACATCTCTTGCTGCAAAAACTGTAAAAAAACCTCGAAATTCAATAATAGAGAAAACGGAAAAAGTGTTAAGCTTTTGGATTGAAGACCGAAATCAAAAGAGAATGCCACTTAGTGCTGCTGTTATTCGAACTAAAGCGTTATTAGTCTTTAATCGCTTACAAAAGGATGAACCTGGATCATCTAATTCAGGCGAAATTAAATTTCAAGCGAGTAAAGGATGGTTTGAAAAGTTTAAACATCGTCAAAATCTACATAATATAAAATTTACAGGCGAAGCAGCGAGTGCTGATACATTAGCTGCATCTTTATATCCAAAAACGTTAAAAGATATCATTGATGGTGGTGGATATTTGTCAAGCCAAGTTTTTAATGCAGATGAGACTGGCTTATTTTGGAAAAGGATGCCTAGCAGAACATTTATTTCTAAAGAAGAGAAATCTGCTCCGGGGTTCAAGGTTTCCAAAGATAGATTGACAGTTTTATTTTGCGGTAATGCAGCTGGCGATTATAAGAACAAGCCGCTAATAATTTATAAATCAGAAAATCCTCGTGCTTTTAAAGGAATATCAAAAAACTCACTCCCAGTTCATTGGGTATCAAACAAGAAAGCTTGGATGACAGCAAAGCTTTTTGAGAACTGGTTTTTAAATTGCTTTTGTGTAGAAGCTGAGGCTTACTGTAGAGATAAAAACATTGCATTTAAGATTCTGTTGATAGTTGACAATGCACCAAGTCATCCAACACATTTGGCTGAATTGCACACTAATGTTAAAGTAATATTTCTGCCTCCAAATACGACATCTTTACTTCAGCCGATGGACCAAGGCATAATTGCTGCATTTAAGCTGTATTATCTTAGAAGGACTTTTCGGCAATTAATTGAAGCTACGGATGGATCAGATAGTCTTTCAATTCGTGAGTATTGGCGACAGTATAACATTCTATCTTCGGTAAAAAATATTAAATTAGCATGGGATGAAGTTAAAAACTCAACCATGAATGCTGTATGGAAAAAATTATGGCCAGAAAGCTGCATAAGTGAAGCTAATGTTGAAATGCCAGAAATTGTTGAAATTCTGACTTTAGGTAGAACAATTGGTGGGGACGGATTTCAAAATTTAGAATCAGAAGATATCACGGAAGTCCTTGTAACTAATGAAGAAAATATTACTGCTGACGATATTTTGGCACAGTTCGGCGATAATAATAATGATGAAAATAGAGAAAGTGAAGAAGATGTAGAGATTATAGGAGCGAAAACGTTTACTAGTGAAAAACTATCAAATTTTTTAAAACTTGGTAGTCAACTTGAACAGGAAGCTCTTGATATGGACCCTGATATGGAGCGTGCCTTAAAATTTCGGAGAAATCTGACAGCAGCTTTAGCCCCATATGCTGAAATTTATAAAGAAAAACAAAAAGCTGGTAAGCAATCAGTGTTAACAAGCTTTTTTCAACATATAGAATCACGGTCATTAGAATCAAGCTCATCAGAATGTAGCAGTGATTGAAACCACGTTATGTATTTATGTTTAATTTTTATTTATGTTAAATTCTTATTAATGTTTATAGTCGTTGAATTGAGACTGTTTTCTATATATTTTATGTTTATATTAATGTGAATATGTATATTAGTCGTTGAATAAAGACTTTTTATTATATTTTTTGTAATTTTTCTAATATCTGGAACCTAACCCCTTAATTACATATAAAATCGAGTTCACAGTGCGCGGTTTCGGCTTGCGCGTTGTTTATGTGGAACGTATCTACCGCGCAGTTGGAGGGACTACTGTACTCATTAGTGGATGTAATGAACGCATACAAACCCAATTTGAGCAAGATCTATATGACAATTAGGATCTTATGGCAATTTATGTCGATTTCATATGGGTAATTTGTATGGGGGCTAGGTCTGAACATGGACCGATTCTCACCAGTTTCAATAGCGTTCATCCCATGGCCGATAAAAGTTTATATACCAAATTTCATCAAAATATATTCATATTTGCGACCTGCAGTTTGATTACAAGCTTTACATGGACACACAGACGGACGGACGGACGGACGGACGGACGGACGGACATTGTTAAATCAACTCAGAAAGTGATTCTGATTCGATCGGTATAATTAAAGATGTGTCTAGGTCAAATATTTTTGGTTGTTACAAAAAGCAGCACAAAGTCATTATACCCAAACCACATAGTGGTATAGGGTATAAAAATGATTTTACTTCTTCATTACACACTGCATTTTTTCAAATTGTATGTTGAAATTTACTGGTAAAAAATTTACTATTTTTTACTAAAAAATTATAAACATTTAATTAAAAATACCCAAAATTTTAGTTGGCTTAAGTCTCGTTTAAGTGCACCTCTCCGATCCGTTCCAAATTTTCACCACTCGTTCCACTTTTTAATGCGATTCCAGCAAAATATTTTTTTTTGTCGGAAGCCCATATTTCCCTTTAATTTGATATAAAAAAAGTTCGAAATCCATTAACCCATTATGGACCAAAATAATTTTCTTTATTTTTAAGATGCAGTTTTTTGTAAATAATTCATTTTATTTCAATAAAACGCTATTACAACAACAAAATATATGTTAATTAGTACATTCATAGGATTAACAGCTTTTATTTAAGATAAAGTTTGACCTTTTAACCCTTTGTAATCCGGAGATATTAGGGGTACAACGTTGTTTTTTTTATTGCACAAATAACAAAAACCCATAACACTAAAAACAACACTTTCTTAAAAAATTCGACTTAACAATTCTAACTAGAAATGGAAATTTTTTAAAAAAAATTTCTTGTATATTTGGGAAAGTTTTTTTTTTCGCAAACGTGGCATTATCTCATAAAATGATCTATAAAATTTTTGTATTTACAGCAACTGAATGAAAGCTTGGCCCACTAGCTACATATATATTTTGTCCTCTTAACCCTTCAAGGACCGGAGATATTATTGACTTTTAATGAGACTATTATGAAAATTTTGTTGGGAAATTCGCCTGTGACGTACGCAGGAAAACTTTATTCAGCGAAGCCACCTGCAGTGTCCTACTGGAGGAGAAAACCCTTAAGAGCGGCCGCAGGCCGCCACGCAGAAAAACTTTAGTATGCGAAGCCAGATTTCAACACTTAACTTTAGTGTCTCCGGGAAGACATAAGACAAGATAAAGCCATTATGGCCTTATCTCACATGGTATTAAAGCATCCCCTCATTTCTTCTCCGTCCTATTATGAAAATTTGTTTTAAAAATCACGCGATTTTCATAACCCCCAAATCAATATTAACACTTCAAAAAAACAACAACAATAGAAAAAAATTACAACTTGCTAAGCTAAAATTACAATTAGATAAGCTACACTGAAACGAGTAAATCGCGAAAAAAAAAATAATATCCTAATATATCCAGCATTTTAACAGTCAAAAAGTCATAATAGACACAAAAAAATAGCTTGTGACCCCTACTTTTATTGTAAATGTGCAAATACATACCTTATATACGTAATTTCGTCTGATAATTACAGCTTTTCACAAAAATTCTTTATCAAAAATGCACAATCTTGAATAGGTTCACAATGGGTTAAAGGATTTCGAACTTTTTTATTTTGAAATAAAGGCAATTTAATAAGCTTTCAAATGATACATATATTGCTCAAATCCGATAAGAATTGTTCAAGTTATATCGAAATCAATGTCAAAACTTTGGAGGTCCATAACTCGACAAAAAAATTTTTTTCCTAAATCACCTCAAAAAAAAAATCGGGGTGGTGCACCTAAACGAGACTTGTTCCTTTTAGTTTTTCGCACAATTTCTCACTTGTTTTTTTTACTATTGCTTTGCATGCATTTTATCAGTTTTGGCCCATGTTTACGTTTTTTCTGATTTTCTGATTTTTTGTTTTTTAGTTTTTCTTTGTTCTGCAACTTTTTAACACACTTTACTGAATGCTTTATTAATTTTAATTATTTTAATATTGTTTTTAATAAAATATAAAACGAAATTTGTAGTTTATAACAAGAACTAATTTAACATTTTTGTGAGAACTGTCCAAGTGATTTATATTGGAGGGTTGCCAACATTTATATAAAACATACATTTTTCGCAAGATTTTAAAATTTTCACACATAAAATAGACTTGGTAACCCTTGCAAGGTACATCCTACATCGTATAACGAGAAAACATTCGGATGGCGTAATTTTTAGTTTTATCGTTCTTGAGTATGAATCGTATTAAACTGTCTTTCAGATTGACGGATTGAGTGTTAAGATTTTTAGATAGTGTTTTATTATTAACCCTTTTCCCGTGCTGTGAATTACACATGATGCATCACATCTAATTCACGAATGATATTTTGCCTATGCCTAGATCTGTTACTTTGGAAGTTTTATAGTTTTGTAGACATACTGTAGGGTAAATGTACCGGTTTTCGGCCAATTAAGAAAAACACAATTTTCTTTCTTCAATATATAAGTTTGGAAGTCCATAGCGTCCATACGTCTAATTAAATTTGGCTGCCATTAAAATAAAAATATTTCTTTCATTCGCAACCGTATTTCAGGAATTAGTATTTTATTAAAAACGCCTACATATATTTAGTATTCGGCTACAAAAAATTATAATTCGGCCATTAAATTTTTAGTTTTCAGCCACCGTGTTTGGGTCATCAAAAAATATGAAATTAATAACAAAAACAAGAGATTTTTAAGTTTTCGTTTTTTTTTTATTTACAAAAATAATAAAAAAAAAGGGAATTAAAAATATTCAATGGATGGTCAAGTAAGGAACATAAAATTAATTCAGAGGTCGAATCGTTGCATTAGTTATTTTAATTTAATTTTTCGATCGAAACTATTTCTTTATTTTCCAAAATAAAATGCTGAGAGTAATTTTAGTCTGCCACAGCTAACGAGTTATGGTCCATAGTTAATAGTAAAAGTAAAACGATTGTCCGTCTTCTTTAAATAATAAACCAAAATATGGAATTTCGATTCATTTTACTCGATATCGAATGCGACGATTTTTTGCCCCAAGTTTTTTTTTTTGGTATTTTTAAACTCTTTGTTTTAACTCATACTCTCTGTCTGTCTGTTTGCCATGCGGCAACCCCCATTCCCGCTCATCCAAATGATCAGAAACTTGGCTAATAATCTTGTTGTGACTATAGATTAATTTTGGGGTAGTCACGCACAGTCACGGAGTACTTTAAAACCCATTTCCCCTTATCCGATCGAACTTGGTCGATAGACTTGCTGCGAAAAAAGATTAGCGTCGACATAGTCACGCACAGTCACGCATTGATCTGAAACTTTGTCCATAGACTGGTTGTGGCCAAAGATTAGTTTTAAAATAGTCACGCAAAGTCACGGAGAGATTCAAAACTCATATGCATTAAAAAAGAAAGATTTTTAATAAACACACGCTTAACACAGGCTTAAATTATTGTTGCAATTTGCAACTATTGCAAGTGAAATATTGTATTGCGGCTTCTTCGTAAGCCATATTATTAAAATTTGTACATTTTAAATGATACCAATTGGGACATTTATCACAACCGATATTTTTCAAGTTAGCTTCACAGAACCGTTAGAGCATATTTGCTTTTTTACTTTTTTGGCATAATTTTCGATTTTCTCAATTTTTTATTTACTTGGTGCAATAGTCTATCCTTTTTTTTATAATTCGTTCGTTGGCATTGAAATTTTGTCAACTTAATTAACGCTAGAATGCAGATATTATTGAAATAGCAGGACTTCATTCATTCACTTTCCATATTTTCTGCAATTTTCTTTTCATTTTGCTCTGCTATCAAGAGCTCGTTAATAATAAAATCAGTGTGAACACCCTTGTTATTCAAATTCAGTTTCAATTTTTCAATTACTCTTTTTGTTTTGGTAAATCGGTCAATCTGAGCTGCCTTTCCTCCAAAGCCATTTCCATTGATTTATGATCATATTGATGAATTTGTCGTTTCTACATTACTGACATTACTAAAAGTACTGCATAATTATAACAATATTTATTTATTTTTAAAGAAATATACGTAAATGGTGTGTATATTAATAAAAAAAAAAATTGGCAGCCGACTACTGAAGCGAAAAAATTAGAATTCGGCCACTTGAAATATAGCTTCAAATTTTGGGAGTAACCGAGAGAGAAATTTTATTTTTCGTTAAGATATCCTTGCAAGAATGATGCTAAGAAATTTCAAGCCAATATTCAACATTATGTGCTTTTCAGTAGTCGGTCACCATGGCTGAAAAAGAAATTTAAGGCAGAACTGTGTACTAGTATCTGGCCAAGCAAATGTTTACTAATAAAATTAAAAAAAAATATTTTTTAATCTCTAAAAATAATATTTACAACTAATGTTTCTAATTTAAAAAAACAATGAACATAGACTGGAATAAAGATGAAACATATAAAAATAGAATACAAGTTACTCTAAATGATAACGGTCTTAGGCAAATAGTCACCGAGTATACGAGGATCACAGAGAATTCAAAATCATTAATAGACTTTGTTATAACAAATAATGTTGACGTGAGCGTAAGTTTGTAATAACATTACAAACCAAATAGCATATCGTGAGGCGATAGATATAACAATTGCAAATAGAAACAGTGAATACTCAAAGGAAAAGGAAATAGAAATATTCAATAAATAATAAAAACTTGTTTAATAGGGAAATAAATGGAGTAATAATATATAATCAAAATGATAATGTCAATAATAATGCTGACCATATTGATGCCTGCATAGAGAACACAATTAAAAAATTCACGAGAAAGAAAACAATTACAGTAAAGAATAATGTAAACAAATGGTTTAATAAAGAATTAAAACTACTCAAAAAAGACAAAATAATCAAATACTATAAAGCAAAAAACGAGAACACAAGTGTAGCATGGAATAATTATAAAATAATAAGAAACAAGTATAAGACACAAATCACTTATGAGAAGGATAAATTTGTCAATAAAAAAATAACTAATGCAAAGATCAAAAGCAAATGTGGAAGGAAATTAAAGAGTTAGTACTAAATAAAAATAAAAATGTTATAAAAACTGTGATATTTAATCAAATAGAATATAAGGAAAACATACAAATAGCCAGTCAATTTAATAAATACTTTGTAGATAGTATAAAATCAATAAGAACCTCAATAGAAGAAGTGCAATATATAAATCAAATACCTGTGATTAATCAAAAATTTAAATTTCATGCAATAAATCTACAGAACTAAAGAACTTAAAAATATATGTAAAGATATCAAAAATAAACCTGACTTTAACAATGTATCTATGAAAATAATAATAGATAATTGGAACGTAATAGGTGAGATCGTGATGAATTTAATAAATAAATCATTGGGAACGGGAGAATTCCCAGAAACATGGAAAATATCTTCGGTAACACCAATAGAAAAAATTGTAAAAACAACCAAATGCGAAGAGTTTCGGCCAATTAATACACTAAAAACATGTGAAAAAATAATTGAAAAAGTGGTAAAACAACTTGAAAACTACTTAGAGGAAAACAACATATTTTCCAAATATCAATCAGGATTTAGGAAAAATATTCATGTGAAACAGCGGTGAACTATGTTATTAATAGATGGAAAAACGTGGAGAAAAATAAGAAAATTATGGCAAACTTTTTAGATTTTAAAAGAGCTTTCGAGACAATCGATAGAGATATTTTAATAAAAAAACTATTTATGTACGGAATACAAGAAAAGGAGCTAAAATGGTTTAAATCGTATCTATCAGAACGAAAACAAATGGTGAAAGTAAATAATGTGAAATCTAGCTACATCAATAATGAGTATGGAGTGCCACAAGGTTCAATTTTGGGTGCACTATTGTTTATCATATATATATATAAATGACATGCCGAATGTTTTACAAAAATGCGAAATAATTTTGTATGCAGACGACACACTGATCTTTACAGAAGGATACACAGATAAATATTGTCAGGACAACATAATGCATGATATTAACAATGTGAATAAATGGTTAAAAATGAATAAACTAAAATTAAATGAAAATAAAACGAAACAAATGGAAATAAATATGAACAATGAATCGGTATTTAAAATTAATAATGAGGTAATAGAAAAAGTAAATCAAATTAAATATCTTGGCTTTATAATAGACAAACAGTTAAAATTTAAAGAACATGTAGAATATATATGCAAAAAAATTGGTAAAAAAATCGGGTTTTTTAAAATAATACGTAATAAAATATCTATAATAACGGTTATAAATATTTACAATACCATCATAAAACCACACTTTGAATTTGGTTCAACAATTCTATATACATGCTGCTCAGTAACACAAATAGAAAGGCTTCAAAAATTACAGAATAAAGCAATGCGATCAATTTTAAAATGTAACATTTATACACCTATAGAAAATATGCTTAATGCGCTAAAATGGCTTAATATAAAACAAAGACTTGAAATGAACACACTTCACTTTATACAAAAAATGAAAACTGGAATTGCACCAGAATATCTAATAGAGCAACTAAAATATGTTGGAGAAATACAACCCTATCATCTTAGAAATGTTGACAACTTCAGACTTCCAAAAGCAACAACAACGGCGATGCAACGATCTCTTTTTTATAAGGGGTTACACCTTTACAACATGCTTCCCAGTAATATCAATTCTGAAAATAATACTAATGCATTTAAAAGGGGAATTGTACATTTTATAAAGAATAATAATATTCATCAGAGCTTTTGAAAATAAAAAAAATTTTTTTTTCTTTAATTAAATATAATTGTAAAGATTCTATTGTAAAGTATTTTAAATACTACTAATTTAAACTAATAAAAAAAAAAAAATAAATAAATAAAAAAAAATTTATTTAATACGAAACTTTAAGTTACCAATTACAAATCTAGTACCACTAACAAAATTTTAGTAAAACTTGAGATGTTACTTCTTTGACAAATGCCGGCCAACTGAGACTCAATTTGTGAACTTACTAACATATGTACACGTGGGAGAATTTTTCTAGCGGTATAATGCGGCCTACACACGAGGCAACCAGTTGAAGCAATGTTGTAGCAACAATGATACACACGTAGCAACGGTTGCCTCAATTAGCCGGAAATATCAAAAAGTTTTGATATTTTTCGTTGGTTGAGGCAACCGTTGCTACGTGTATATCATTGTTGATACAACCATTGCTTCAACTGGTTGCCTCGTGTGTAGGCCGCATAATGTTTTATAAAGGTTCTTTAATACAAAGTTTCACACATTTTGGTGTTTATTTCTTATTATTCAAATCGAAAAATGAAACTGGCCAATTACTAGAAGGTGACTGAAAACCAGTACATTTACCCTATAAAATAATGTAATATATTTACGTTGTCTACAAAACAATTTTTTATTTTTTTTTATTTTAATAATTATATTAAAATTAACTGTGGAGGTGGGGGTAAATTTTACCCCTTCGTGCTTACAAAAAGAAAAAGGTTTGTGAAATAAAGTGTCTATTTTATTGAAATTAATAATAAAAAAAAATTTTTTTTTTATTGGCCATTTATTTGATAGCTTGGACAATTATCTATCATATGCCTCTTAACTAATTTCATTATGTTAATCGGTTTAAAAGTTATGATATTTGCAACGAAAAAACTCAAATAGCACCACTGTGCGTCGTTGCATAATTCGTAAGATTTCCCTAATTGTAAATGCACGAATACATTTTCGGGCACTTATGGTTATAGTAGAAACGTTCCGTAAGTTTTTTTTTTGAAAAATAAGTAAATTTCCCAATGTGTCAATGGTAAAAAGTTCGTAATTGAAATATTTAATTATATTTTTACTTCGACTTTGTGATGATGTTTGTAACTGCCAAAAATATTTGACCTAGACCCATTTGCGATGTCCCTCCGTCCGTCTATCCGTCTGTATGTGTGTCCATGTAAACCTTGTAATCAAACTACATCGCAAATAGGAATATATTTTGATGAAACTTGGTATAGTTATAAGTTTCTATCGGCCGTAGCATAAAAGCTATTGAAATTTGTGAAAATCGGTGCATGTTCAGACCTAGTCCCCATACAAATGACCCCCATGAAATCGACTTAAATTGCCATAAGATCCAAATTATAATAGATCTCGGTCAAATTGGGTTTGTGTGTGTTTATTACATCCATTAATCAGCAGTCCAAATATAAACCCCATAGGACAATTCTTAGTCATAGCCCCCAAATAAAGCTGCTTCCCGATTTTCACCTAAATCTATCAAAAACAAAAATATTGCACAGATTTTTCTCAAATTTGGTATTTATATATTAAAAAAAAAAAAAATTAGTGACCTTACCAAATAGGTCAGGATCGGTCCATTTTTCGACCTAGTTCCCATATAAATATAGCATCCGATATGAACTTTTTCATATTCAAAGGCAAACAAATTAATGACGTATCATCAATGCTAATGTTTTAGCATAAAATTAAACAAAAGTTAAAAATATGAAACAATTTTGAAATATTAGTTAAATCTCAGGTTCAATAATAATAGATTTTTTATTTAAATTTCCATTGTTTAATTCTGTAAATAATAATAATAAAATGAATGGCGCTAACACTTAAATAATTAATTATTGAAAAGGATTATTATCATAAAACGAATGACAGTCTTCTGGAAGCAAAGACTTTAGGTCCTGCAAATGCTGCCATTTCTTTTTGGGAGGTTTTATTCGTTGGGAATGTAATTGGCCAGCCTCAGTACATTCGAATGTTTTTGAGGTCCGTTGTGGAAGAACCTGGTAATCATCATTAATGTTGATTTTAAAATAAATTGTTCCGGTTGATTCATACGCCAAAACACGTATCATATTAACTGTGGGGTCTCCAGACTTTTTAGCTGAAGTGAGAAACATTTAATTTTTAAAAGTATTGTCTGATAATGTATATTTACCTGGTCGATGAGTACCGCTTGGGAACAGCTTCACAATCATGAAAATAATCATGTTGAGATGAACTTTGAGAGGAAATGGGTTTCTTCGTGAATCTTTTTGAGGTCAACTAGTTGTGATGGTAAATTTATTTGTCTCTTATTAATTTTTCTTTGAATAAGTGAATGTGTTGAATCGCATTCCATTTAGGTATGCCCTACAATTGAATATTTATGTTCAAGAGTAACGTTTTTTTTTTTTTTCAATATAGAAAGAAAGTAAAGCATTGGATAAGACCACATTTCGATTTAGGGAAAGCATCCATCAGAATAGAAAAAAATAATGATGAATATGTGGCGTATGAAGTATTGCATTTCGTAAATGTTTTACAACAATTGTTGCGAAAGAAGATGCAACGAGAGTTCCTGCAGTTTCATCCCAGACGTAGTTGTGGGATTCATGAGTGATGACATTAGAAATAGTAAAGATGTGAATTTGGAATTTCATTTTGTAATACGAAGCATTTGCGTTTGACTGCTTGCATGTCTATACAAAGCAGTAAGCATAAATCCATCTTAATTAACACTTTCTATATCATTAAGTTTTTTTTTCTCATGTTCTCTATTTCTTTTATGTGGCTGTGATAAATTCCTTGATTCATACGATATACAAGTGTCACACATATCATTTTTGGGTTTAAAAAAAGAATAATTATGTTTTTTTAAACTTCCATAAAATTTGAAAAGATATGGGAGAAATTCTATGTTCTTTTTTTGACTCGCATTCTTTGGAATAGACTTCATATAAGTACATGTTTGTACGATTTAAAATCAGACTGAAAGTAAAGCTTATTTGTATATTGAGACTACAACTTTGGCACTTCTTCTAACCATTTGTTCAAATAATTTAATTACATTTCGTACCGTTTTGCTTGGCTTGTATTACTTTTAACTTCATTTTTAAAACTTTTAGGTTTTGCGGGCCCAATTGTGTAGCATGTAATTCACTGAAATTCACCCAATTTCTAACCATTGACTCTGATATGCCTTAGGTTGGCTGACATAAACATTTTACTACATATTTGCAGACGTACTGCTTTATTGTTCAAAAACTGTGATTTTGTAATTGCACGCCGCGAATCTTTTACGTAAACCCGGTTTTTGTTGGAGCATTCAATTTTATTGGTTACATAGTTTTTTTTTGGTCCAATGTCGACTTGAACTTTTTTTTTTCGCAATATTTTGATTTGCAACCAGCTTTCATTATTCTTCTTTCAGAAACATTTCCCTTTGAAACGCCTTCATATTTCTTTCCATTCATACGATTTTTTTTTTCTTCTCTTTTATTAATTTTTTTTTTTGGAACTATTTACATTTTCGTTATAACCATTTTCTATATTAGAACACATTTTTGTTATTTTTACCACGAGTTCGAATCTAACTCTCTTTACGAACGGTTGTGTAAAAAATCAAAGCGCTTAGAGTACAACTATTTAAAATTAAAAACAAGTGTTTATTTTTGTTTTTGCAATTGCCTATTCTTGATCTCATTTGAACTCACGTGGCCCGAGGGGCCAAATCTTCATCAAAAAGAAAGCTTGTGAATAAGATGACAAAACTTCCTCCGGGTTTTGTTAACCCGAACATGGCGTCAACTTCAAGCAACAGATTTAGCCTGCTTGCTGGCCTCAATGATATGGACGTAACTCCCGTATCAAATATTAACGATGTTAAGGAACACAAACCTCCACCCATTGTTTTAGAAGCTAACGCTTCATTTACAGAAATACAAAAGCTGCTTGGTAAGGATTGCATTTTCAAACGTACTTCAATTGGTACCAAAATTTTTGCTCCTAGTAATAAAATGTACGAATGCTACAAGCAAATACTTAAAGAGAATAAGATGGAGTTTCATTCTTATGGCTCCAAAGAAAATAGGTTATACACCACCTTTTTACACGGTTTACCCCGCATAAGCTCTGAGGAAATCTCCAAGGAGCTAAAAAACTACAACCTATCCCCCTCTTCCGTAACTGAAATGACCACCAAATTCAGTTCAAACAATAATGCAGTTTATAAAGTTCAATTTGTTCGTAAAAATTTTAATCCAACTGCTTTAAAAAATGTACGAACAATTTCTAATATTATAATTTCTTGGAAAAAATATAAATCGAAATCCAAGAACAAACCAACTCAATGCTGGAACTGCTTGATGTATGGCCATGGCGGTGAACATTGCCATCGAAGTGCTGCATGTATGATATGTGCAGAACAACATCATACAAGTGTGTGTCCGTTTAACACAAATGAAAAAAGACCAGCTGTTTTTACATGCTTTAATTGCAAAAAACAAGGAAAAGAGAGAACTGATCACTCTGCAAACGATATCAACTGTCCGTTACGTTCTCTCTATTTGGAAACTAGAACAAGAGTTACTTCTAAAAGTCCGAATAAAAGCAGACAACAACAAAATAACTCATTTCAATTTAATGTTGGAGATTTTCCTAACTTAAGAAACAACAACACAAATTGTAACAATAACATCAACAATAACATCAAAGCTACATATGCTAACCAGCTGAAAACAAACAACGATTTATTTAGCATTGATGAGCTTTTTGATATTTTCACTACAGCTATGGATGATTTGCATAGGTGCACTTCAAAAGTACAACAAATCAAAGTTGTAATGTCAATGGTAAAATACGCCCATGGATTATACTAATAATTTAAACGAATTCAAAATGCTTCACTTGGATGCTAATGGCATTTCAAACTTTTCTAAATTAAAACAATTTGAGATACTAATTGAACGAGAAAATATTAAAATAGCGTCTTTGAATGAAACATTTTTTTCAGAAAATCATAGACCCTATTTTAAAAATTATTATTTATATAGAAGTGACAGAACAGATGCAAGAGGAGGAGGAGTAGCTCTGTTAATTCATAAATCTGTCGCTCATAAAAACCTCTTTATATCAAACACTTCATCAATCGAAAACATCTCAATTGAAGTTATTATAAATAATAGACCTATTGTTGTATCTTCATTATATTCACCAAGATATACCCAGAACTTCTATGCTGATATCTTGAACATAACACCTTCCACCAAAGAATACATAGTTTTTGGTGACCTAAATGCCAAACATTGCAGCTGCATCAAACTCAACTATTTCCCAAACCATTTCAAAAACGCTAAGGTTATAGCTATCAACAAACCTAGTAAGCCAAAAAATAACCCAAATAGCTATAGACCTATTAGTTTATTAAGTAACTTAGGTAAAATATTTGAAAAAATACTACATTCTCGTCTTAGTGAATTTGTAACGACCAATACTATTGTTGCTAAAGAACAAATAAAAACAATAAACGTTCAACGGGTCTAATATTGTTAGATACTGAAAAAGCGTTTGACACCGTTTGGCATAATGGCCTAGTATTTAACCTTCTTGATGCAAATATACCAAAATATTTATGCAAACTTATTTCAGATTTCATTCACGGCAGAAGCTTTAAAGTTGCGATTAATAATGAAACATCATCTCCAAAAACCATTACCACAGGGTTACCTCAAGGATCAGTCTTGTCGCCATTGCTTTACTCGATATATACATCCGATTTCAAAGTTCCGAAATATATGAAAGTTGCTTACTACGCAGATGATACTGCGTTAATTTCTTCAAACAAACTTACAAGTGCACTCCTGAAGAAAATGGAAAAGGGACTTGTTAATTGCAGTAAATATTTTCACAAATGGAAAATCAAAATTAATCCAAACAAGACCCAAGCAATTATTTTTCCGTTCAACAAATCTCCCAAAAGACTGCCAAGACGTCATCTTCATATGGGAAATAATACCATAAATGTACTTAATCATGTCAAATATCTCGGAGTTGTCTTGGACAAAAAGCTTACTTTTAAACAACATATTATGGCTACGTGTCAAAAAGCTATAAAATCATTTAAAGCATTATGGCCACTACTAAATAGAAGGTCATTTCTAAACCCCAAAAACGCCACCTAAAACGCTTACAAATTATACAAAACAAATGTCTTAAAATGATAAATAAAAAGCCCTGGAGGTATCCTACAAATCTTCTTCATGAAGAAACAGGTTATGAAAAAATTATCGATTTCATAACAAGGATTAACAATAATTACTTTGCCAAAATTGAAAATTCCTCTTACCCACTGATAAGAGAATGTAGAGAAATAACGTAAAATTAAAAAGAAATCACCAAATTGAAAATTATATGCTTATAGAGGTCTATTATTTCTAATAAACCTTCTATAAGCATATAAATATTTTCAGATAGTATTTGAATTTATTAAATCATATAAAGGTTTTTTTCCTCCCATTTTCCTTTAAAAATCATTAAAAAATAAAATAAAAACTATTTTATGTCTTTAGATCCTATATATTATTTGTTGCAATATCTATATAAAGATAAGATCTCATATGTAAATATCAAATTTGTTAAAATATGTAAATAAAGGAAGAATGTATAATTGAAAAGTTATTTTTACCACTCTTTTTTTATTTATTTATTCACTCTAAATATTGCAATTTGTAATTTTACATCAAAACAAAATTGACACTATGATTTTGTTAACGGTAAACGAAATGCACACTTATAAATAATGAGAAAAAAAAACAGTACTTAATACTATTGAGTTTTCATTTTTTAAACAAGCGTGATGATGCGTTATTTTGCTTTATGAAAATCATGTATTTGATGATACGTTTTTTGAATTTTTGTTATAAAATCGTTGGTTTTGGGCGCAGAAGTGTAAAATTTTGCACAGTTTCATCCAATAAATAATAATCAATCAAAAAGTCGATTTTGATTTGTTTGATGATACGTTACTTCGCATTTTAGGTGACGATATGTATCTTCATAAATAATCTGTGTAGGGCGCGCTTTTTAGACATATTTTTTTTTACTAAATCTATCTGAAGACATATGATTGATATATTATTTAAGAACATATAAGTGACCTCACAAACTATGGTCACAATCTGACTATTATTAGACCTAGCTATATAGCTATTTTTAATACGACTACTAGTAAATGCATAAATAAAATATGATCGCATCTGAAATGTACTGTAACATAACTACAGAAAACGAATATAATGACAATCTCACTTAAATTTAGTTTTCAATAAATTTTAGTGCGTCGTATAACTGCCTAGCCAGACTATAATATTCCTTTCAAATTAGAATAGTTACAACAAAAACCGCTTTTCCATCCAAAGCAATTTAATTGGCAATTCGACCAAAAAACAAATACACAATTTTATTAATATGTACTTTTGTTTTGCAAAATTAGTATTATACTTATAACATTTACCACTTTCCTAATGCTTTCAATGGTTCTAAGAGTATCCCTTAAGCGGGGATTGCATTGAGGAAAATACAAAATCATCTCTTGGTTGATTATCGTCAACGGTGATAATTGAGTTCAAATTTTTAGAACGTAGTTGTTTGAGGCTTTATATAAATGCTATGAGAAATTCGTGAAACGTTCTTCTAAAACGACTATTTATAGACTAATATTGAACCACTTTCGGCATATATATGTGTTAGTTCGATAATTTTGGTAAGCGTTTGGGGTACCACGACAACAGGTTAATGGGGAGTGTTCTTCGGTCACACTCTAGAGTTTAATTGGTAAAACAGTTTATAATTATCACTGGTTGCAATACTGCGTGAGAATGTCAATTTGTTAGTTCAGATGAATATCGTTTAAAAGTTTTATTCTCATTCAATATCTTGCTCCAATATGGGTTAAATCTATGTAACTTTTGTAAATATTATTTTAAGTTAGTTTCAGTTTTAGCATTAAGTACGCACATTCTCAATCTTGAAAATTCGCGGTCTAGTAAACTTTTTTTTTATATTTTTGAGCAATATAATTTCAATATTTATCTTTTGGTGTAAAACTTCCTTCGCTTTTTTAATTAAGCATGTAGCATAGTCGAAACTGTTAAATGTTTATTAAAACAATACAGCCATGGTTTTAAGTTTTATTTGTAGTCTTAACTTTACTCTCTATAAAAATATAAATTGAAATTGACAAAACTAAATATTATTTTCCCTTTTCGAGTCATTCTTGATGGAATGACATACTTTTTCTGTGTCGCCCAAACACTTCACGTCTTCAAGCTTTAAAATAAAAAACCTTGTATCAAACTTTCATTAAAATATTTTGCAGTTGTAGAAATCCATATTGTAAATATTTCAACTCCACTTTTTGCCTTATCATTGCCCTCTTTAAACAAAAAAGAAAAAAACAAAAAAAACAGAAGGGAGCAAAAAAAACACGAGAAGACAAACTAAATAAATTGAGCAGGCGCGCAAATTGTGCAATTATATTAATATGGTAACCATTAAAAGAAAGAGATACAAAAATAAAATAAAAAAAAATATACTTATTTTGAATAAACAATTTTATCCAATTCTTTTTGAAAATTTGGCATTTATTAATTAATAAAAACTGAAATAAATATGATAAATACATATTTTACTTTCACTCTAAAAATAAATGACATCTGTATGAAGACAAATATGGCATCATCCTTATTCGTTTTTTCTCTTTACACATCAAAAACTAAACTAAAAAAACAGCAACTCCAATATTAACATTAAAAAAGGATGATATAAAAAATGACGTCATATAAAAAAAAAAAACGAAAAGTATTCAATCTTCCCTATTATTTTTCAAAATTACCATTAAAAAAAAACAACCACCTTTTCAGTAATTTCTAAAAAAGATACAAATTATTTTCACTATCTTACCATTTTGCTTTGAACTCCATTATTGTGGTTATTATTAGCCGTGCTGCCTCCTGTAGTTAAATGAACACGAGCATTTGAGTTAAGTACGGCAAAATTGGCGCGTCCTTGTTTCGAGACGCCACCAACACCACCGCCTAAGGTAGCACCCAGTGGTTGTAAAATATGTGATTTTCCTGGAGCCATCATAGTTTTCTCTTTTAATGCTATATTACGAGGATTTTCTTTTTCCGAATCTTGAGCAATATGGAATGAAGCTGTAGTCGCCATTGTTAATTATAAGTTTAATACAAAACAATAAGCAATATGTAGGATTATTAAGCGCACTTTTTTTTTGTTTATGGCAAATATTTCTATAAAAAATAGAAACTAATTTATTTTGGTTTTTAATTTTTGAAAATTTTGACTATAAAATCAGAGATTTTACAGAAATATGCGAATAAAATTAAGTTTAATGATAAACCTATAGTATTTTTTGTAATATATTCCCGTTTTTTTTTTTTTTTTTTGAAGACAAAAATGGTGGTTTTAATTTTTTTGTCTTTATTCTCTTTATTTAAATTTCTTTATTATTGTTGCTGTTTTCAGTTCCCGTTTAGCTCAACAAAATCTATGGCTGGCAAATTTCTTTTTTTATTTGTTGTGTATTTTATCCTCACACGCACTTGGATGAATAAAAGCAGAACAGAAAGAAACGCTCACGTTCACACACACATGCACACTTTTATATCATTGAAACATATTAATTAAACAAATTAATTTATTAAAAATTAGCGCCTCAACTTGAACGCTTTTTATTTTATATTCCTTTGCAATTATAACATTTTCAATTGCCCTTTTTACTTTAATATTTTTTTTTCTTCACAAATTTCAAACTCTTTTCTCCTTCTCACTTTCGTGATGTACTCTAGTTGCCGTCATAAAATCAATTGAAAATTCACACTGGTGATCTTTTGCAATTCTTGGTTTTTTTAAATTTAAGCGCTTGAATTTAGCGTTGCCATACTACTGTTTGTAACTAATTTCCCCTCTTTTTTCCAATGAGTTGAGTTTCTCTTCAAAACGCTCTCTTTTTATTATTTTGCCAAAAAACGGAGTTGTTATTCATAATATTGCCTACAAGAACAGTGTCGGTAATTTGAATTCCTATCGCTTATATTTATTGTAAGCTTTGCACACAATACATGCTCCATTAATTAAAACGATCAGCATAAATATTAATAAAATTTGTAATAACATCATTTTGTAAAACAAAAATTTTTAATTGTTTATAATTTTCTAATAAAGTTTAGAAAATTTCAATTGAGTTAAATAGTGATGCCAAATTTTTGGTTTTAGTAGTGTCAATAACAGTAATGGCGAATTTATTAAGTATATAGAAGAATTTTTTGGTTTTTAGAAACTTTTACTTTTTTTTTATTTATATATACATATGTGACCTTCTCCGAGGAAAAGGACCTAGTGTGTCAAAAAACGGGTTGTGTCAAAAAAGGTGGATTCTGGTACCTAAAAGGGCGTAGAAACTTTAAATACGTTTTTTTCTCAAAACTTAATATTCACACACTAGGACTCTTTTCTCGAAGAAGGTCACATATTTTAACAAATTTGATATTCACATATGAGATCTTATATTTGCATAGATATTGCAACAAATAATATATAGGATCTAAACATAGGATCTAAAGATATTAAATAGTTTTTATTTTATTTTTTAATGATTTTTAAAGAAAAATCGGAGGAAAGAAACCTTTATATGATTTAATAAATTCAAATACTATCTGAAAATATTTATATGCTTATAGGAGGTTTATTAGAAATAATAGACCTCTATAAGCATATAATTTTCCATTTGGTGATTTCTTTTTAATTTTACGTTATTTCTCTACACTCTCTTATCGGTGGGTAAGAGGAATTGTCAATTTTGGCAAAGTAATTGTTATTAATCCTTGTTATGAAATCGATAATTTTTTCATAACCTATTTCTTCATGAAGAAGATTTCTAGGATACCTCCAGGGCTTTTATTTATCATTTTAAGACATTTGTTTTGTGTAATTTGTAAGCGTTTTAGGCGGCAGTTGGCAGCGTCATCCCAAATAGGACACGCTTATGTTAATATTGGCCTTATAACACTTTTGAAGAGATTTTTGTTTTTGGGTTTTAGAAATAACCTTCTATCTAGTAGTGGCCATAATGCTTTATTTAAATGATTTTATAGCTTTTTGGCACGTAGCCACAATATGTTGTTTAAAAGTAAGCTTTTTGTGCAAGATAACTCCGAGATATTTGACATGATTAAGTACATTTATGGTATTATTTCCAATAAGAAAATGACGTCTTGGCAGTCTTTTGGGAGATTTGCTGAATGGAAAAATTATTGCTTGGGTCTTGTTTGGATAAATTTTGATTTTCCATTTGTGAAAATATTTACTGCAATTTACAAGTCCCTTTTCGATTTTCTTCAGGAGTGCACTTGTAAGTTTGTTTTTTTATTTATATAATAGAGAAATATAAGTACATAAAAAATATACAATAATTTAAAGGGTTCAGGCAGTAATTCATAAGATATAGCAGTTCTAATCTAATTCTCTTTAAGAACGGTCGTGCTAATAATTAAAGCGCTTAGAGTACAACAGTTTAAAATTAAAAAGTAGTGTATGTTTTTGCAATTGCATATTCTTGATCTTATTTGAACTCACGTGATAGACAATTCAGCTTAAAACAGGTATAAAAATTTAACGAGGGGCGAAATCTTCATAAAAAAAGCTTCTTGCGAACAAGATGACAAAACTTCCTCCGGATTTTGTTAACCCGAACATGGCGTCAACTTCAAGCAATAAATTCAGCCTGCTGGCTGGCCTCAATGATATGGACGTAACCCCCGTATCAAATATTAATGATGTTAAACAAAACAAACCTCCACCTATTGTTGTAGCAGCTAACGCCTCATTTACAGACATACAAAAACCATGGTAAGGATTGTATTTTCAAATGTACTTCTATTGGTACCAACATTTTTGCTACAAGTAAAGAAATATACTAATGCTACAAGCAAATACTTAAAGAGAGTAAGATGGAGTTTCATTCTTACGACTCCAAAGAAATTAGGTTATACACCACCTTTTTACACGGTTTACTCCGCATAAACTCTGAGGACACATCCAAAGAGCTAAAAAACTACAACCTATCCCCTTCTTCCGTAACTGAAATAGTCACCAAATTCAGTTCAAACAATGTAATGCAGTTTATAAAGTTCAATTTGTACGTAAAAATTTTAATCCAACTGCCTTAAAAACTGTCCGAACAATTTTCAATATTATAATTTCTTGGAAAAAATACAAATCGAGATCCAGGAACAAACCAACTCAATGCTGGAACTGCCTGCTTAATGTATGGCCATGGTGGTGAAAATTGCCATCGAAGTGCTGCGTGTATATGTGGAGAACAACATCATACAAGTGTGTGTCCGTTTAACACAAATGAAAAAACACCAGCTGTTTTTACATGCTTCAGTTGCAAAAAACATGGAAAAGAGAGAACTGATCACTCTGCAAACGACATAAACTGTCCGTCTAGAACAAGAGTAAAAGTCAGAATAACAGCAGACAACAACAAAATAACTCATTTCAATTAAAGGTAGGACATCTTCCTAATTTAAGAAACAACAACACAAATTGTAATAATAACATCAATAATAACACAGTAAATAACAGCAAAGCCACATTTGCTAACCAGCTGAGAACAAACAACGATTTATTTATAGTGCGTTTACATCTAAGCAAAATCTAGTATATACGAGATTTCTAGCTAATTTTTACTCGATTTCCTAGCTCGTTACTAGATTTGTGCAAAATCTCACAAATTCTTGTCAAACTTGTGCACTACCAAATGATACTACTATGTTTTTTTAATATTGTAGTAGAAAATTAAAACGCAGTGACTGAAAAATTTATATTTAAAAACAATAATAAAAGGAAGCAAGTTGAATAAAAAGGAAATAAAATATTAAACATCTATTAATTAAAGATTTTTTTATGTCACTTTTTTAAAATCAAACAGAAAGCGTCATCTATGTAAGTATCACTTATAGCAAATTTGTGGGGTTGTTAAATTATGTATATGTTATACGTTTTATTGTGAAATTTTTAACATTTTACAGTAAAGGGTCACACCGATTTTGTTGCTGATGTGTGATCAGTTGTTGCAAATGCTTTGTTACTGCTCAACAATTGCACAGAGTTTGCTTTTTAGAACGTTTTGTAAAAGATAAAAAGCATGTTCACCACAATAACATTAACAAATATTATTGAAAATCTTGATTCTAAAAATTACAACTTTTTGTTAAATTATAATAAAAACAGAATTAAAATAAAGATGAAACGACTTTTGGTTATTAAAATTAAATTAAAACGAAAAAGAAGGCGGTTTCTAAAATAAAAAAATTACTTTGAAATAATAAAATGATATTATTTAAATTTGTATTAGCAATTTTTATATAAAGCACTAATTACTCTTCCATTCTGCATCAATGTTTAATTGTTTTAAGCTTCGCGCTCTATTGCATCAGTAATTAAAATGATGTCATAGTTGCAAAAATTTGCGGCAGCACTGTAAAATATTTGCATAAAAAACTTTGACGTAAATCAGTGCTGCCAAGTGATGCTTTTCTGAACGTTTTACTTTTGTTGTGCTGCAGTGATGCATAACTACTGCATTTACGAACGTACCCTGTATTATGAAATAGAAATTTACCCCCCTGTGCGTAATAGATGTTTACACATTAAAAATATTTAGTAATTAAAAAGTTATAATTTTTTTATACTTATGTATATGTACCCATTCCCATCTGCTGTATAATAATTGTGCAAAATGCATTTGTTTTTGTTGTTCAAACAATACATTTAACAAATACTGATGTTTTTTTTCGCAAAATTTCTATTTCAGCTTGTGCTTTTTTCCTTTTTGATGCCTAATATAATTATAAATTCTGTTCCATATTTCAATTTTCCTATTGTTTTGTTTCTTTTTCGTATTTCTAGTTTATATGTTTTATTTTAATTTTAATTTGTTAAAATATGTAAATGTTGTGGAAACAAAATCTCACAAAATGTAAAAAAAGTTAGTGTAAACGGTAGATTTTGGAATAGATTTCAACTAAAATCTACTAGATTTCCTCAGTGTAAACGCACTACTAGCATCGATGAGCTTTTTGATATTTTCACTACAGCTATGGATGATTTGCAAAAGTGCACTTTAAAAGTACAACAAATCAAAGTTGTAATGTCAATGGTGAAATACGCCCATGGATTATACTAATTTAAACGAATTCAAAATGCTTCATTTGAATGCTAATGTCATTTCAAACTTTTCTAAATTGAAACAATTTGAGCTACTAATTGAACGAGAAACTATTAAAATACCGTCTTTGAATGAAAAATTTTTTTCAGAAAATCATTGAACCTATTTTAAAAATTATTATTTGTATGGAAATGACAGAACAGATGCAAGGGGAGGGAGGAGTTGCTCTGTTAATTCACAAATCTGTCGTACATAAAAACCTCTTTATATCAAAAACCTCATCAATCGAAAACTTCTCAATTGAAGTTATTACAGTTTATTATTTCTAATAAACCTCCTATAAGCACATAAATATTTTCAGATAGTATTTGAATCTATTAAATCATATAAAGGTTTTTTCCTCCCATTTTCCTTTAAAAATCATTTAAAGAAAATAACTATTTAATATCTTTGGATCCCATATATTATTTGTTGCAATATCTATATGTAAAGATAAGATCTCATATGTAAATATCAAATTTGTTTAAATATGTAAATAAAGGAAGAATATAATTGAAATTCATAAGATATATTTAAAAAACTATGCAATTATATTTTTTTATTTAAGTAAAATTTAACAAAAACCTATTTAAAGAGGAATTTGCTTTTACATATTTTTTCAAACAACTTAATTTTTTATAACGATATGTCCAGACCAAAATAGTTTCAAAATTAAGAATTATTTTTTGAAATGGCTGACTAGTATTTTAAAATATATAAATGTTCAGCATTGTTTATTTATATTTTTTTACTATCGATATTTGTACATTGTACTTTTTATTTGGAATACACATTTTATGAAATAATAACTTTGGATAAAAATTTTGTACTCTAAATTATCTTTACTGGATAATAAATAAGGTAAAATAATTAAAAGTGTTAATAAATATAGTATTAACATATATTTGGTCAGCCAACATGTTTTACGGGCAACAATTATTGTGATATTAAAATGTACATCAATCAATATGCATGGCAATCTAAAGGACTCTTAATTCATTACGACATACAACATGACTGTTTAATGGCTGCTTGTACATATGATAATAATTTATAATGGGCAGTCCCCTCCATTCAAATCATTATTAAACAGAAATTATGTAGTTCAGGGATGATATAGGTGGTATAATTGTATCATTTTTGGTAGGTACACTGGCACACCCATGACTTATTCAGTAATATGCACAAATTTCTCAACATTTCGTTTTTAAATAATTTATTTTCCGAGGCATCTTTTAACTTGGGATTTCTGGATTATATTGGCGATTATTTTTAGGAAACACATAACCACTTTTGCAATAGCTCTATTATTTTGGAACCGAAATCCCTTATCTTTACAATATTCAGCCACAATATGCCTAATTCATGACGTAAGGTCAACAGTAGAATTTTTCAACAGTGGGAAGCATCACTATCAGCTGACACTGAATGATTCTGAAGCTAATTTAATAGGTGTGCTATGAAATTTTATAATATCAGGAACTAATCCAGTTGTGATCCGTTGAGTTAAAATCTCTTTCGTTATTTCTATTACTTTCGATAAGGGAAATTAAGGTTTTTCTTGTGGTTGCTGCTCAGCATACAGTTAAAATACGGTACCTAGTTGTTTCCACTCTGATTATGATTGCATAACCTTTAGTTTTAATTGTTTAATTTTCAATTAGCTCCCTAATATTACATTGCGGAGGTAGTGGTTGATTAAGGGTGGCTATATGGCGAATTAACTTGGCAATTTGTAACCACGCCATTGAACTTAAATCTCAATCTCAAGCGATCTAATCCATTGCATGAACTCTCATTTCAAACATATTTTTCCAAAGGGGACACAATCAAAAGAAAAGATTTAAGAAAATTGTTAAAAATTTTATACAATTTTTTGCTAAAGATTAAGACAAAAAGTCAACTTGGAAAACTAAATTTTGGACTGGCTTACTAAATTTACTACAGTAAATGACATGTTTGGAAAAACTAATAATCCCTATTAGTAAAAATGGGCCCAAGCGAATATCAAAATCGCTGTTAATACCCATTTTTAACTTTTGCTGCTGTAAAAGTATTTAAATTAACAAAAGGTTCATTCCAGGCATTTAATTCGTGTTTTAATAATTAAAAAATAACAATTTAGTTTTAAAAAATGAATGATTTTGAACTGATAAGTTGTTTTTAATATTATTTATTATTAGGAGTATTTACAATACTTTTAAATTATTCTGATAAAAGATATATGTACATATATATTTTTTAGTAATTATAAATCAAATTATTTCTAACAAATTATATTATTCTGATAAAGATACGAGTATATGTATTTTTTAGTAATTATTAATAAATCAAATTATTTCTAACAAATTGTGTGATATTTCTTCTACATACATATATTAATATTTCTTTCATTTTTTTCACTATTCGGTAGCTTTAGTCCCTTAAAGAAAAGTTATCGTTCCATAGCTGTTGTTGTAGTACTGGGAAGTCTGAAGTCATCTGCATTTCTGAGGTGGTATGGCTGTATTTCTCTCATAACTAAGCTGATCTATTAGGTAATCTGGTGCATTTCCGATTTTCATTTTCTGAAAAAATTTGATTGTGTTTACTTCCAGCCTTTGTTGTATATTAAGTCATTTTAATGTGTCGAGAATTGTTTGTATTGGAGTGTATCGATTACATTTCAATATTGAACGCATAGCTTAATTCTGCAATTTTTGTAGTTTATCTATTTGATTTTATGTACAGCATGTATATAAAATTGTAGAACCAAATCCCAAATGAGGTTTTATCATTATATTATATATATTTATTGCAGTTATTATTATTTCTTATTTCTATATCTTATTTCTAACCAATATAAAAAATCCGATTTTTCCCGATTTGCTTACATATATATTCGACGTGTTGTTTGAATTTTAGGTCCTTGTCGATTATAAAACCGAGGTATGTTATTTCATTTACCTTTTCTATTGGTTTGGTATTTATTTTAAAGATTGTGTTGCTGTTCATATTTATTTCAAGAAGTTTTGTTTTATTTCCGTTTAGTTTTAGTCTGTTCATTTTTAGCCACTTATTCATTTTATTTATGTCATACATTCGTTTATTAGTGCATTGTCCATTCGTGTCTCCTTCTGCATAAATTAATGTGTCATCTGCATACAAGATAATTTCGCAATTGCTTAAGATTTCACACCATTAATCTTTGTTATTTGCTTTCTATTTGTCAAATATGACTTAAACCACATCAATTCATTCTTCCTGATACCACACATGTAGAGTTTTTGAATTAATATTTCTCTGTCAATTATCTCGAACGCTCTTTTAATATCCAGACTGATAGTTTGAAAAAGGTTTATTTATTTTCATGTATTTTTCGAGTTGTTCCTTTACAATTTTCTCAATAATTTTTTCACACGATTTTAGGTGTTTATCGGACGAAATTCATCGCATTTATTTGTTTTTGCAACTTTTTCTACTGGTGTTGTCATTGAATATTTCTAACTATTTGGAAAAACCTCGGTTTCAAGAGATTTACTAATAATAAAGGTATATACAATTTCCCTATAATATTCAAATTATCCATAATTATATTCTTTGAGACTTTATTAAAATCTGGTTTGTTCTTACATATAGTTATTGTTATTTTGCTGAATTTAAATCTATTTACAATATTGTATTGTATCACTTATTGACTTAATGCTATCGACAAAGTAATACTTAAATTGTGAGGCTATTTGGTAATTATCCTTATATTCTATTTCATTAAATATCACAGTATTTATCACATTTTTATTTTTCTTAAGAATTAAATCTTTAATTTAATTCCACATTTCTTTCTGGTAGTTAGCATTATATATTCTATTATTAACAAATAAGTTTTTCGCGAATTCAATTTTATTTTTATATATATATCTAATAATTTTAAAATTATTCCATGATCATAATTTGCGTTTTCCTCATGGCAAAATGAAATTTATACACTCATCCAGAACTTGCAGTCATAAACTTTCTGGCACATTTTTGAAATATTCCAAAATTTTTTAAAATATACATGTAGTTACTCCACCCGCCTTTTTTGAATTTGAATATGTAATATAGTATATGTACTTTATTTTATAAATAATAAGTTTTTATAAAATTCTACATTAATTTTTAAGTATTTTTTGTTTTAATAAAAATAAATAAAATGAAATTAATATGTTTTTTTGATACATTCCAAAAAGTACATTTTACAAAATCGTTGGTACGAAATTGAATATTTCATTTATCATCTCTGATTTAGTTAGCCTTTCAGATTCTGATCATTTTATTTGAACACAACCTAGTTTGCAGATTTAAACATCAAGTGCGGGAAAATTGATTATTTAAATTTTACATTTAATTACAATCAACTAACTAATACTTTATAAAAATGTGTAAGTTCCATTTTGTTTAAATGCATATTTCAAGTAGGGAGTAAAAATAAGAGTACTTTTTTTAATTATCAAAGTATAAATTAATTGTTAAAAAAATTTCAAAAATTGGATTAATTTTTTTTAATAAACACAAAGTGTACAAAGTTTACATTTATAAAAATATTTGTTTTTATAAAGAAAAAATACAGTGAATGTAAGATCAAGTTCGTTTAACTGGAATGATGTTTAATTGTATATGTACGGACATGTATGTACATATGTATGTATATAGAGGAATGCCAAATTTTTAGTGAGATCGAAAACAATGAAATATATACATATATGTATAATTTTATAAATTATTTAATATTAGATAGATCTAAGTTGAAATAAAAAGAGTCTTTAGATTTTAATAAGTCTTTAGTTTGTATAAGACTTGATACTGTTGGCACATAAAGTCTGTTTTGTTTTTACTCGATTTTAGTAGGAAAAAAAAATTCGTTCTACATTTCCGTAAGCTATTCTTGAAACATCAGGAAATATGTGTTCATCTAATTCGTTTTTCCTTTTTACCACAATTGACCAGACAGCGCTTATACTTTCAGTTATTAAAGGATTTAGTTCTTCCATATCAGCCATTGTCCTATATCTACAATATTAATAGGTAAGGCTATTTCTTGTTACCGATGATTTGTTGAACAGTTTGCTCCTGATTTTGACCGAACGTATCATAATTGAAAGGTACTTATTTTTAGCTGTCTATCAGATTTACAGATTTGCACCATCTGGAACATTTTTTCGGAGTAGAATGCATTTAAAGTTGCTTCTAACATATTTTATACAATGCTATGTGTATGTTTATTAAATTTGTTAATGTGTTTGTAAAAAAAATGAGTGTTCCTTCACTCACAATAATAATTGTGTTGAATTGAAAAATAATTTTGGACATAAACCATACACAATAATAAACGAATTTAAAAAGGGTTGAATTGTGAATTGTCTTACAAAATAATTTATTAAATGAAAAATAAAATTTCCTAGCATTTGCACTCGAATTTCGAGGACTGGATTCTGCTAGTTGGGTATTAATGTTTTAAAAATTCGATTAAAAATTAAAAATTAAAAATTAAAAATTAAAAATTAAAAATTAAAAATTAAAAATTAAAAATTAAAAATTAAAAATTAAAAATTAAAAATTAAAAATTAAAAATTAAAAATTAAAAATTAAAAATTAAAAATTAAAAATTAAAAATTAAAAATTAAAAATTAAAAATTAAAAATTAAAAATTAAAAATTAAAAATTAAAAATTAAAAATTAAAAATTAAAAATTAAAAATTAAAAATTAAAAATTAAAAATTAAAAATTAAAAATTAAAAATTAAAAATTAAAAATTAAAAATTAAAAATTAAAAATTAAAAATTAAAAATTAAAAATTAAAAATTAAAAATTAAAAATTAAAAATTAAAAATTAAAAATTAAAAATTAAAAATTAAAAATTAAAAATTAAAAATTAAAAATTAAAAATTAAAAATTAAAAATTAAAAATTAAAAATTAAAAATTAAAAATTAAAAAATAAAAATTAATAATTAAAAATTAAAAATTAAAAATTAAAAATTAAAAATTAAAAATTAAAAATTAAAAATTAAAAATTAAAAATTAAAAATTAAAAATTAAAAATTAAAAATTAAAAATTAAAAATTAAAAATTAAAAATTAAAAATTAAAAATTAAAAATTAAAAATTAAAAATTAAAAATTAAAAATTAAAAATTAAAAATTAAAAATTAAAAATTAAAAATTAAAAATTAAAAATTAAAAATTAAAAATTAAAAATTAAAAATTAAAAATTAAAAATTAAAAATTAAAAATTAAAAATTAAAAATTAAAAATTAAAAATTAAAAATTAAAAATTAAAAGTTAAAAATTAAAAATAAAAAGTTAAAAATTAAAAATTGCTAGCTAATTCAGATAAAAATATTTTAAATTTTGCTTTTTTAATATTATTATCTGGAAATTTTTAGCCAAGAATCAGTTTATTTTTTTTTTTTTTTTTTTTGAATTATCATGAATTATCTCAAAACTTTCTTATTGGGATCATACTTTGGGTGGTATAACGCTGGCTGCGTTATATAATGAATTTCAGTAGGGGTTTTCTACTCTAGTAAATAAAAAAAAATTCCATTTTTCAAATAGTATCGAATTTTTTCTATAGAAGGGACGATAATTGTTTTTTATAACAAGGAATTATAATAGAGACTGGCCAACAAGAAAAGCAATTAACTTTAAATTTAATTGGTATTTGAAATTTAAATTTCAGTACCGACAACAGTTATCAATATATACTCCTCCTTTTATACAGTTTTGTAAGTCATTCAAGTATAGTGAAACAAGTGTTGGTGACAAAAGGCATCCTTGTTTTACACCTGATTCCGTATCAAACTTTTCCGATAATTCTTCTCCCGTCCATACATTAAAAGTTGTTTCGCTATAAATACTTTCAATCATATTGACCTTTTTTGTTGATATACCTGTGGTGTGTAGTTCATACGAGTATATCAGGAATTTTCTCGAAATCTTATCAATGAGGAAAGAATATAGTTTACGATACTCTTTAAATTTAATGTTTACAATTGCAGCTAAATTGTATATGTTGTCTGATGTAGAGTATCCATGTCAAAATCCAGCTTGGAATTCTGTGATTACATTATATTTAGCCAACCACTTAATAAGTCTGATATTCAGAATTTCTATCATTACTTTAGCAATGGCATTCATAAAAGATATACCACGATAATTAGTTGTTAATTTCCTATCGCCTTTTTTGAAAATTGGGAAAATTATGCTAGAGATGAACTTTTCATCTATTTTAGCGCTTCAAAAATTATATTGTAAGAATTCGTCAGTTCCTCTATAAACATATCCGTAGCATTTTTCAAAAACTCATACGATACTCGATCCTCTCCTGGTGCCTTATTATATTTGGCTTTTGCCAAGGAATATTTTATTTCTGATGATGTAATTAGACTGTCTAAATCCTAATCATAGTAAAACAACCGCGCATATTTAAAATCGTTTGACGTTTGAGAAGAGTTTAGCAGTGTAGAAAAATAGTTTTTGAAATCAGACGCAGATATTGCATTACTTTTTTGTCTATCTATTTGCTTTAATTCTTTCACGACATTCCACCAGTCTTTACTATTTTCATTATCATTTTTCTGATCACAGTTAACAACGCAAATTAAAGTGTTGCTGATTAACAAAATGATTTATTTATTTTTGTTATCCTACACCACTCCGTGATGAAGATAATATGAATTTGTAAAATGAATTACCTCCTCTATTCAAATATTACAAATGTTAAATGGTCTTTATGAGCTTCAAAGTTATATTTTAATCTTCATGATATTATATATTTTGATTTACATTACATTTCATAAGTTTTCATCAGGCTGTCAGCGTGTATTTCTTTTTTTTTTTTGTTTGGAAAATATTTTTTGCTCCATATAAAAAGTTAAGCAAACTATGATTTTTCGTTTTTATTACTTATATTGCGTTTACATTCGCTTTGAAAGTTTGAGATTTTGGGTGAAAATATCTTAAATCTATTACCGTTTACATTGCACTAGTGAGATTCAGATTCACGCAGCTTTTATCAGCTGTTTTATGTAAACCAATGTAAAATTTGTATAAAATTAGGATATTTGTTTTAAATTAAACATATTTTCTTAATATTTTATGCGTACTGGTAGAAAAAGCACCTGTGATGATGTATATACATATTTGTTAAAAAAAATAACAAACATAATTAATCTTTTTTACACGTGTTTTTCTTAATAGGATTTTGTATTTTTTTTTTTTTTTTTGAGATTTTAATTTGTATTGGCAATCGTGAGATTTTATGAGATTTCCATTGAAACCTCAATTTCGAGATTTCAAACCATGTAAACGCACTATCAATATTTTGCAATACAAAAGTCAGAAACCACAAAATGTACATGTAATGTATTAAAATATTCCTTCAAACGTTTGGCGGCTCCGGTTTTTGCGTTTTCTTAGTTGAGGAAAAAGTATTTCAGATTCAAAATTATTTAATAGTGAATTTATTCCACTGTCTTCAAAAATAATTATATGTATTTAAATAAAACAAATACATGTTAAATTCGGCTGTGCCGAATCTTAAATATCCTCCACTTGTTTCTAAAACTCAATAATGCAACCAGTGTTGTGCCGATATTAAACCAAACTACTTTAATCTAAGAGTTTTTTAAAACTCTTTCTTTTAACTCATACTCTCTGTCTGTCTGTTAGTCTGTCTGCCATGGGTGGACCCCATTCCCCCTTATCCAATTGACATGAAACTTGACCCACAGTCTTGTCGTGACTACAGATTAATTTTGGGGTAGTCACGCGTGGTCACACACGGTCACGGAGTGATCTAAATGTCATTTACTCTCATCCGATCTATATGAAACTTGGTCCATACACCTGCTGTGAAAAAAGATTAACTTTGACTTATTCACGCACAGTCACGCATGGTCACGTACAGTCACGGAGTGATCTAAATGTCATTTCACCTCATCCGATCTATCTGAAACTTGGTCCATACATCTGCTGTGGAAAAAAGATTAACTGTGACTTAGTCACGCACAGTCACGCATGGTCACGCACAGTCGCGGAGTGATCTAAATGTCATTTACCCTCATCCGACCGATCTGAAACTTGGTCCATACACCTGCTGTGAAAAAAAGATCAACTTCGACATAGTCAGGGCAGTCACGCATAGTCACTCACAGTCACGGAGTGATTTAAAACCCATTTTCCCTTATCCGATCGATCTAAAACTTGGTCGAAAGACTTGAAAAAAGATTAACTTTGACATAGTCACGCACAGAGATTAAAACCCCACTTCCCCTCATCCGATGGATCTACAACTTTGTCCATAGACTTGTTGTCGCCAAAGATTAATTTTAAGATAGCCACACACACTTACGCACAGTCACGGAGATATTCAAAACTCATATGCATAAGGAAGGAAAGGGTTTTAGTAAAAACTTTGTTTATATGGAATTTAAAAAATTTTATATTAGGAAAATTGACAATTCTTAGTCATAGCCTCCATATGAAGTTGATTCCCGATTTTCACTTAAATCTATGAAAAAAACAAAAATGTGCTGCACAGATTTTCCTCACATTTGGTTTGTATATGTTTTTGCAAAAAAAAGTGATCTTACCAAATATGGTCAGGATAGGTCCATTTTTCGACCAAGCCCCATATAAATATAGCACTCGATATGAACTTTACCATATTCGAAGGCAACAACTTTAACAATGCCACTCAAATTTAGTTTATGCTTATTTTCTATATCTAATTTGTTGGACCTAAGAGATAAGACCTCTAAACGCATGGTATAGGGTATCGTATAGTCGGTTTAGACCGAATATAATTTTTTTACTTACTTTAATTAAAATATTTATTTTATTTATTATTATTAACTAGTAAGTTTTAAAGCCTAAATCGTTGTTAAAAAAATTATGAAAATATTTTGTAAACAATTAAAAAAAAAAAATGATGAAAATATTTTGTAAACAATTAAAAAAAAATTATGACATGCTTTCATACAATTTCGAGAGAAATGATGATTAGATCATGTAAAATACCATCATTGGTAAAATAATATGTTGTCATCCACTTTACGAATATGTTAGTGAAAATTCAATTCAATACGCTTTCAGGTTAACAGCGAGAAATAATGATGAACTCGTGATCAAATAATGTATGATCAAGTAATGTATTTCAACCAATTTAGCTAAATGCTGAAAGTTTCAGACCTCTAGCTCATCGGGGAGTTGGTAAAAAAGCCACAGGATTTCGTCTTAAAGAAACAAACAGATAAAGAGAAAAGCTTATAAAAATAGTTAAATTAAAAAAAAAAAACTGCTTCCAACTCATTATTTACTGCTAAAGTCATATTTATCTGAGATAAAGTTGATGGTGAATACTCACAATTCTATGACATCAAGGCAGGTGTACCACAGAGCAGCGTTTTAGGTCCAATTCTCTCACTATATTTACATCAGATATGCCAATAACCGAAAACGTAGTAGTTGCAACATACTCGTATGCCGACGACACTGCATTGTTAGCTTCTGATGAATGTCCAAACAATGCATCTAATTTAGTGCAAAGGGAACTCAATGCTATTCAAGCTTGGTTAAACAAACGGCAATGTATTATGAACAATATACAAATTCCTCAAAATGACTGTGTTAAATATCTAGGAATGCACATTGATGGAAGACTGACGTGAAAAACGCATATAAAAGCAAAAAGACAGCATTAGATATTAAAACGAAACGACTAATTTATAAAACTATTTTGAAACCAGTCGGGAAATGTAATTTTTTTTGAAGAAAAATTACTTTTTTAAAGAATGTACATTTTTAAGAAGACGTAAATTTTTAAGAAAAGCACTTTTTGAAAAAAATGTATTTTTTTCAGAAGAAGTATTTAAGAAAATGTACTTTTTAAAGAAAACATACTTTTTTAGAAGAGTTTCTTTTTTAAGAAAATCTACTTTTTATGAAAAGGTGCTTTTTTTATAGAAAATTTACTATTTTAAGAAAATGTACTTTGTAAAGAAAAGGTATTTTTTATGAAAATTTATTTCTTTAAGAAAAGGTACGTTTTAAGAAATGGTAACTTTTAAAGGAAAGGAACGTTTTTAAGAAAAGGTACTAAATACTTTTACTAAATACTGCTTTAAGAAAATGTAATTTTTTAGGAAATTTTACTTTTTTAAAATGCTCTGTTTTGACCTTTAGAGGAAATGTTGCTTTTTTAAGAAAATGCACTTTACTAAGAAAAGGCACCTTTTTGAAAAGCACTTTTTAAGAAAAAGTCTTAGAGAAAATGTACTTTTTTTTAAAGAAAAGATACGTTTTAAAGAAAAGATACTTCTTTAAGAAAAGGTATTTTTTTAAAGAAAAAAAGAAAAAATACCTTTTGAGGAAAACCACCTTTTTATATAAAATTTACTGTTTTTAGAAAAGGTACTTTTGAAAAAAAGCTACCTTTTTAGAGAAAATGTTTTTTCTTATAAAAAGGTACTTTTTTATGAAAATGTACATTTTAAAAGAGCGTATTTTACAAAAGGTACTTTTTTAAGAAAATTTACTTTTTATGAAAAGGTACTTTTTTAAGAAAATGTCCTTTTTTAATTTACGTTTTCTTTCGGATTGGCTCTTTTTTTTCAGCATAGCAATCAAAAGGTGTGACAATAATTGACACACGGAGGTTAACCGCTACTACATCTATTACTGAATTTTTTAGAGGTGCCTCCACATTTGATTGAGTGTGATTTTAACAGACAGACATACAGACAGACGGTCATCGCTATATAGACTTGAGTTGCAAATCCATTTACCTATGCGTTACAAACAGAATGACAACATTATATATACCAAGTTTTTAAAACGGAATAACAAGAGTAAAATAATTTATCCTAGCCCTAAAGATTTATAACCTAATATATGACAAAGCTGCTAAAAATGCAAACAATCATCCATTAATTACAGAAGTACCACCGTTTGTGCCTGTGATATCAAACTTCCATAAACACCTTCAACTAGAGCTCCAACAACAACGATGGAGTACATCAAACAACTTTTTAAAATCTCACAACAGCAGTACGTCACGACCTTCTTACAATAAACACTTCAGCAGGAAAGACTGCATCACAATAGCCAGAATCAGAGTTGGAACAACAATATTTAGCACACAACATTTTTTTGAAAGAACGCAACGTAGGCAATGTGAAAATTGCTCAGAGGAACTTACAATAAGTCACATCTTCAAAGATTGTCCCATAAGCTCAACAAATGAACCACTTGAAGAAGTACTCAACTGCAATAACAAGAACACAGTAACAAAAATTAAGAATATCCTTAGATCTGCCAATGTATTAAATGAAATTTAAATTCAAAATATATAGTGTAATGGCCTAGTAGCCCACACTATTTCTTCTTTGTATTTTATAAATTTATCTTTATATAATACTTTCAATAAATAAATAAAATAAATAATATCAGAAAATCTCCCAAACGTCCTATCAGTAGTATACAGTATGAGAGATAGTTAAGATGTAATAAATACGCTCAAAGAGGCATCACGGTGCTCTGAACACTGGATCGGAATATGCGCTGACCACCCCCTTGTGTAGGAAAACTACACTCAAGTATCAATTCAAGATTTCCGCATTTGGGCAACACATCCCACTCGTTGGTGAGGAGTCGAGGCCTGTCTAAACACCTCTGCTGTTCTATGGGTCACAGCGCCCGATTGAATTCAACTCCACATCGAGCTGTGCTCTTTCCGCGATTTTGGATTTAAACCACAACTCCCCTAAGGACCGTATCCAAAAAGTCAGCTGGAATCTGTGATTCCTGACCCGTGGTACCAGAATATATATATACTCGTAAATAGCCTCCGGTCAGACTTCGTAGCAAAGCTAATACCAATTTAACTCCAAACAGCCTCTATTGGTGGCCATCGAAGGGCTCAGTCCCACACACATACAAGATAGGTGCACGAATAAGCCCTTTTTTGATGTGTAAACATCTATACGCGCGGGGGGTAAATTTTTATTTCACAATACAATCACAAAAACAGCGTAACTCATATCGGTGTGAGCTGAAGCAGATAACGCTGTGTGACTTATGATTGTATTGGTGAAAAATTATGATATAACATTGTTTTTTTATGCCACTTTTTTAAAAGCGTCATCTATGTATCACTTATATACGTTTATATTGGGATATTTTTAACGTTTTACAGCAAAGGGTTGTTGAATTAGCTGAAACAGTTTTTGCTATAAGTGATAAATAGATGACGCTTTCTGTTTGATTTTAAAAAATGACATAAAAAAATTTTTAATTACTAGATGTTTACACATCTTCCCTGTGATCGGACTCACATGATTTTTGTTTGATTATACAGGATTCCGTGTGCTATCAAACCCTTCGTAAACGTCTTCTCTTGAAGATTTCACATGCATACGACTCATTCTCTCATCATTCACAAGCACACCACTGACATCACAAACATCGTCCGTTAATACGACACCATACTCAGGCTGAAAAAAAGTCTGGGCGTTTTGCCACGCACGTCACATAGCGTATGAAGGCATATGTAACACGTCCTTTGTCACTACTGTCCTACCTATTTTGCCATCTGGAGACAAAATATTCATTTAAGAGTGCCTTGCACTCCGTCCAGCTCTTCCCACTAACATCCTGTCCTCTCTTGATCCTGTAGGCAATACTTTTATGTATCACCTCAACTCAATTTGCAATTTGTGCTGCTTGCGACAACAATTGGATAACAAGCTAAAGCCGAGGGGAGCAAGAGTAAGCCAGTCTGGTGGAACTTAGACATCGTCAATTTACTCTCTGGATGTAGAAAATCAGGCTAAAAGTGCAGGTAACTGACAAATGATATGGTCTCTGTGAATGTCACTACAGCTAGCTGTAGTTGGATGACTAGCAGCTAGGAGTCATTCATGGATGCACATTTCCTTGGGTGTCTTGCTGTAGCGTATATAGAAGAAACATCAACCAATCATTATAATAGCCTTTGCTGGACTATCAAAACTTCGCGCCTTATCAATCGCTGGGAACAGATAGTATAATCCTAGCCGGTATAATCCCGGCTGATCTTCAATGGCTCTTCACCATATACTTTGCCTGTCTCAGATGGTTCTTATACCTAAGGGCGGAAAAAATATCCCACATAGAACCAAAGGATTGCCGGCCAAGTAGTCTACTAGAAACTCTAGAGACTATACTATATTTTCATCACTCAGAATGACGAGCAATCAATCAGCTCAGTGGAGACGACTTTACTTTTGGGGTACATTAAAAAAAAATACCAAGAATAAAAGGTATTTGTACTTGGCAACTTGTTGATAAATAATTCCATAATTGAAACCAAACCGATATTGGTGCCGAATAATTTTCTTTATAATGTTGAACTGTTAATTGCATTTCAGATAAGATATTTTTTAACAGCAAAGAATATGAACTATCAAAGTTAAAAGTTACTAGTCTAGTCCCCGCTAAATTGTGCATAGTAAAATGCACAATTTTTTGCACATTTAAACGGGGAAACATTTAACTGAAATCTAGGATAAGTGCGAGTTTCACGCATTTATGACAAAACGTTCTGAGAACATATACTATTAAACACATCAAAGCTGGTGTGATATTTGACGTATCTACAACATAATTAGTAAACCTATGTCCATCGAAATAAATTTTCATTAATGACCTTTTTATTGCAAAAGGAACAGTTCTGAAGGAAAACGTTAAATCGAATCTGAAACTATTTCTGAGCTCTTTGTTTGTTGGCTCTTTGTCAAATATTTTTGGTTATTGCAAAAACCCACAATCAGAATTCACTTAAGAAAGTTTTATTTGAAGCTTGATAAGTTTTTAAAGAAAAAATAATTAAAAAAACTCGAAATTTATTAAGCAGAATTGTTCGTTTTGTAATGAATGTATAAATTTCTTACAAAAAATGGGTGGCAAAAATGTCATCAAAAACTGCCTAACCTAGTTAATATCTTAATGTTTGAGCCTTTGTAAAGATGACAGCAAAAGGAATTGCAAACTATGAATACAACTTTTTTTGTTTAGTAAAATAGAGTTCTTTATATGAACTATGTAAAGGTAAATGACATATGACATGTTTTTGCGTGCTTTGTTGAGAAGAACATTGTTGAGATGTAATATGAAGAAAAAATGGATGCCTTCGTCAAAGTGTATTTAGAAAACAAACGACTATTATTTTACTGTTAAAAAAAAAATGTTGATTATAAACAGGGCCTTATTTGGGAATCTATAATATTAATAGGCTAGGCGATTTCTTGTGACCGATGTTTTGTTCTACCGTTTTATCCCGATTTTGACCAAACGTATATTATTTGAAAGGTATTTCTTTTTAGCCGTTTTGCAGATTTACAGATTTTTTAATTTTTTCCTTTATTTTGAGTAAATTGCATTTAAAGTTGCTACTAACACATACATAAAACAAGTAAGAAAATTATAGTCGGTCTAGACCGACTATACGATACCCTATACCATGCGTTTAGAAACCCTATCTCTTAGGCCCAACTAACTGGACATTGAAAATAAGCAAAAACCAAATTTGAGTGGGATTTTTATTAATTTTTTTGGCTGCAGATATGAAAAAATTCATATCGGATGCTATATCTATAAAGGGACTAGGTCCAAAAATGGACCGATCCTGATCATGTTTGGTAAAGTCTCTTGTATTTTGCAAAAATATGTACAAACAAAATTTGAGAAGAATCAGTTCAATATTTTTGTTTTTTAATAGATTTAAGTGAAGATCGGGAAGCAGCTCTATATGGGGTCAAAGGGATCATTTTTGGACTACTCATTAGTGGATGTAATGAACGCATACAAACCCAATTTGAGTAATATCTATATGACAATTTGGATCTTATGGCAATTTATGTCGATTTCATATGGGTAATTTGTATGGGGGCTAGGTCTGAACATGGACCGATTCTCACCAATTTCAATAGCGTTCATCCCATGGCCGATAAAAGCTTATATACCAAATTTCATCAAAATATATTCATATTTGCGACCTGCAGTTTGATTACAAGCTTTACATGGACACACAGACGGACGGACGGACGGACGGACGGACGGACGGACGGACGGACGGACGGACGGACGGACGGACGGACGGACATTGTTAAATCAACTCAGAAAGTGATTCTGATTCGATCGGTATAATTAAAGATGGGTCTAGGTCAAATATTTTTGGTTGTTACAAACAGCAGCACAAAGTCATTATACCCAAACCACATAGTGGTATAGGGTATAATTATACATACGCTATGCGTGTTTTATTAAATTTGTTAATGTGTTTGTTAATGAGTTTATTATCTTCATTCACAATAATAAACAATAAAAGTGTTGGTTTGTGAATTGGATAAGTTGAGCAATAAAGCTGCCTAGAAATTGCACTCGAATTTCGAGCGCTGGAATCTGCTAGTTAGTATTTAATAGAAAATGTTATTAAAAATCTATTATTGACCACACATCGGTTTGCTTTCAGAACATTTGCCGGAACTTCTGTCATGGATTTTTGAATTACCTTTGTAGTAATGGTTTTGACTCTGCTTTTAGTTTTAAAATTTTTCAAGGTAGCCGTTTCTCAAATTGCGCACATAAAATTTTCATCATAAATAAATCGCAATAATTTTTAAACGAAATAATAATAAACGAAAATTAATAATAACTAGCAGATTCCAGAACTCGAAATTCGAGTGCAAATTCTAGGAAAGTTTATTTTTTCATTAAATAAAGACCCTAAAGGTATGCTAATAATATATTAACATTAACAAATTTAATAAACACACTCATAGCATTGTATAATTTGATGTATGTGTTAATAGCAACTTTAAATGCAATTTACTCAAAATCGAGGAAAAAATTAAAAAATCTGTAAATCTGCAAAACGGCTAAAAAGAAATACCTTTCAAATAATATACGTTTGATCAAAATCGGGATAAAACGATAGAACAAAACAGCGGTCACAAGAAATCGCGTAGCCTATTAATATTATAGATTTCAAATTACGTAAATCAAATTGGTGGGTATGTTATTGAAATTAACATATGTGTACTAGGGTGACCCTTCTCTATATGGAGAAATAAAAAGTGTTCAAACTCTCGGTCGCACCCCCTAGAAATATGTGAATAGCAAAAAATCGAGAAATACAAAGTTTGGTGCCAATCAAAAAACATTTAGAGGTGGCTCAACGCGATTGAAAATATCAAGTGTGTTTTATATGAGGAAAATGTGACTTCCTTTCAGATTTTACGAAAATTTCGTTCTATAGTTGATTTTTCCGACAAATTTATATATAATTCGGGATCAGTATTAAATTATCTTTCCAAAAAGCTATAAAACTTTAAAATCGAATAAAAACTCGTCAAGAAATAGCAAATGCCCCAGACCACTTTTGTGCCAAAAAAACTAGATCATGAAATTTGATGGCATTTCCTTCAAGTTTAAGAAATTGACAACATTTTGTTTTAATCTCTATACCTGTAAGTACTCAGATATGAACTATTGTTTTATTATCACCTTGCTAATCTATTAAGCATTGTTACCGAAAACGGAAATTTTTTTTGGTAAAATTTTGAAAACTCCTTTTTCAAGTTTTGAAAAATTTTCTTAAACAAAATTTAAAAAAATGATCTAGCTCTTCAAGGTCGTGTTAAATGAATGTTAGAGATTAATTGTGTGAATTTTTAGTTAAATCCCTATGCCAGAACATTTTTTTACAAGGATTTTATTTTTGCGGATTTCGAGAAAAATGGGATTTTTGTGAAATATTCTGTAAATGCACTATTTCAAAATACTATGTATCAAAAATTCATCACTTTTCTACTTTTAAAAGTTATATTTTATCTTAATAGCCTAGGGTTTCGCAAAAAAATAATATGACCCCATTAACCCTTTTGGAATTGGGGTCACATATGACCCCAAGCTAATAAAAGACAATTTATTCAAAAAATTCAAATATTTTGCAAGTGCTGTTGAATTTTTAGATGCGATGCTTAAAATATAATAACCAAATGTGTAGAACTTCCGTTCCTAAAATTTGGGTTAAATCCAAGAACGTTAACCCATTATTTGCCAAGGCCAGCTTTGGATTTTAAGATATTTTTAAATAAAAAACGACTATTTCGAATTTAAGAAAAATTATTCGGTTATTTTTTTATTTATTTAAGGCTTCAGTGCTCCTGGGATCAAAATAATCCATTGTGATATGTCTTTGGTGCAATACTGATCCCGAATTATATAACAATTTGTCGGAAAAATTAAATTATAGAACGAAATTTTCATAAAATCTGAAAAAAAGTCATATTTTTCCCATATAAACGCACTTGAAATTTTCAATCGCGTTGAATTACCTCTAAATGTTTTTTCATTGGCCCAAAACTTTGCATTTCTTACTTATTTTGCTATTCGCATATTTCTAGGGGTGCGACCGAGAGTTTGAACACTTTTTTTTATTAAGGGCCACCCTAATGTGTACATTATTTGGGAAAATTAAAAATTAATTGTTTTTGTTGGACATTGTGCTCTTCATAAATCTTTTTGGAAGAGCTCAATACCATTCTATGGGCCTTAGATCTGGGAAGTTGGGTGGATTCGCATCTCTTGGTACCAAATTGTCATTATTTTTTTTTTTTTTACCATTCAACATTATTAACTGTAAAAAATGTAGATATCTCATGCTGCTTTAGGAATTGAAGTAGTAGTCTATTTTGCAAGTATTCTTTAATGTACAAAAAAAAATATACATGCCGCCTTATGCACGAGAACTTTGTTATTTCGCAACACAAAATTATTAATGAAACAAGTAAGAAAATTATAGTCGGTAAAGCCGACTATACGGTACCATGCATTTTGAGAGAGGGTCTTGGATCCAACTTTGCTGAGGCACTAACTGGATATAGAAAATAAGCATTAACCAATTTTTAGTGGAATTACTATTAATTCGAAACATTCAGATATGAAAAAGTTTTATTTTTATAGGGACTAGGTCAAAAAAGTGGACCGATCATGACCATATTTAGTAAAGTCACTTACTTTTGTCATAAACATATATAAACCAAATTTGAAAAAAGCAGTGCAATTTCTTTTGATTGATTTAAGTGAAGATCAGGAATCAGCTTTATATGGGGACTATGATTAAAATGGTCCTACAAGGTTTATTTTTGGACTTCTGATTAGTGGGTATAAATAACAGACATACACCACATTTTATCGATATCTGAAAAATTGCGTGAAAATTTGGATAAAGGTGACATTTCGTTTCTAGTTCTCCTAGATCACTCTAATAGTGCGTTTACATCTGAGGAAAATCTAGTAGATTTTAGTTGAAATCTATTTCAAAATCTGTACCGTTTACATCTTACTTTTTTGACATTTTGTGTCCACAACAATAAACAGCTGATTAAAATAAAACATATAAACTAGAAATACCAAAAATAAACAAAACAATAGGAAAATGGAAATATGGAAAATTCTAAAAAGGAACAGATTCTATAATTATATTATGCATCAATAATGAAAAAAGATTTTTTCTCTGTATATGCCCACATTTGCTTTCATCGGCCGGATGTTTTCGCCTTATGTGAGACCCAGGTAAGTGGGGATGCTGATCCACAGGATTTTCACATACCTGGTTATCACCTTCTATCCCTCTTTATTCTCCATAGGGGCCTTGTTATGTACATTCGCGACAATGTTGTGTACCAGTATCAGCAACATCTGAACTGTAATGATGCAGAATTTAACTCACTTTGGGTTAAGTTCAAAATCAGGTCACACATTTTGCACTTCGGGTTTCTATATAGAAGCCCAAATGCAGAAAGGGAGCATACCTATAATGGTTTCGACGCCCTTTCTGAATCCATTTCTAGAATCCTAGAGAGTTGCCCGAATAGTGAAATCGTTGTTGCTGGCGATTTTAATATCCATAACTCTACATGGCTTCACCATTCGAGTCAAACAACTCCCGAAGGCCGTTACGTTGAGCTTTTTGCGGCGCATAACCATCTTGCGCAACTAGCGAATCAACCAACGCACATTCCGTGCATTGAAGGGCAACGACAAAATACTCTCCACCTTTTTCTCACTTCACGCCCTGATAAGTATGAACTGAAAATATTTGCACCTCTCGGTAATTCGGATCACTGCACCATTTCGTACTCTGTACTTCAAAGTGTTTCAGCACCAGCAATGAAGCGCTTAGTTTTTATTTACGAAAAGGCTCGTTGGGCTGAGCTCAATGATTTTTTCAAGCATTTCAACTGGAAACTTTGTTTCCTGGATAAAAATGTGCTGCTGCGAAAATGGTGGAAAAAATAATAGTGCTTGGTATGCGATTATTCACTCCATCAAGACATATTTCGGCTAAACCAAATCAAAAATTCTGGTTTAACCAGACCTGCAGAGCTGCAGTCAAATCCAGAGAAGCATTCAGATATTGGCGTGAAAATAAAAATTCCGCCACTGATCTGCAACGCAAACAGGCGAAAACTGAATGAGCCAAAACACTAAGGCGCCAAAAGTTTCTTTAGGATCAGCGTCTTCGTGATAAAGTTCTCTCTGCTCCTCGGGGTAGTTAGAGCTTTTGGTCATTTGTTAAAAGGGTAAAGAACAATGCTAGTTCTGCTATCCCAACTCTTTTAATGAATGACCAAATAGTCACTGAACCGGTTGATAAGGTTTACTCTTAGCTGAACTTTTTGCAAAAAACTCGTTTTTGCCGGATAGCGGTCAACCTCTGCCCGAACTTGAAAGTGTATCTTGTACTATGTCTAAAATATTCTTGCGAGCACGTGCAGTTAAAAAGGGTCTTTTGGATTTCAACATTAATAAGTCTTCGGGACCGGATTGTATACCAGCACTGGTGCTGAAACAGTGCTCTTCGACGCTAGCCAGTCCATTGGCCAACCTTTTTAGCCTTTCGTACCGTGCGGGAGTCTTTCCCTCTTGCTGGAAAGTTGCTAATGTCCAACCAATCCCTAAAAGGGTGCGGCTAATAACCCTGAAAATTACCGTCCAATTGCAATCTGCTCTGCGCTCTCAAAGGTGATGGAGAGTTTGATCAATTTCCATCTTGTGAACTACCTAGAGGCCAACTAATGATCTACAATATGGCTCCCGTAGAAATTGTTCTACGGGATACCTGTTAGCTCTACTTTCTGAGCGATGGAGTCGATCCATTTGCAATTTTGGCGAAAGTAAAGTGTTGCTCATTTCCAAGGCATTCGATCGTGTGTGGCATTGATATCAAAGCTTATTGCATTTGGGGTCGGTAATGACTTCTCCGATTTATATCGACTTTTCTCAGAGACCGAACAATACGTGTTGTTATTTATGGGGTCTTATCTAATGAGTTTCAGTTTAATTCAGGGGTACCCCAAGGTTCCGTTCTTTCTCCTTCTCTTTTCCTTATCTCTCTGAACGACCTTCTTGGTCAAACTTTTAATTCTATTTACTCTTTCGCAGATGACAACAGTATTTGTCATTCATTTTCCTTTAATTGTAGGCCAAGCCTCTTGGAGGTTGGGGCAGAAGGCAGACAATGAATGAAACATTCAATCAAGACCTGTTAACAATCTCCGAATGGGGTAAAGCGAATAGGGTTGATTTTAATGCGCTGAAGACTCAATGCTGTATGTTGACCCATAGGGCCATGGCATCAACAATGTCATCTATATGTATGGGTGGTATAGGTATTGAGGAATCGGATACTCTTGATGCTCTAGGCATGAGAATTCAATGTGATGTTCGTTGGAACGAGCATGTTTTTCAAGTGTCGAAAGAAGCATTCAAGTGTTTTGGTTTTCTAAAACGGTGTAAAAATTACTTCATTCCTTCTGATCTCCTTAAAATTTATACCACTTACATCCGACTGAAAATGGAATACAACTCCCATATATGGGCAGGAGCTTCAAAGTTTATTTTGGAGCTTCTGGACCGTGTGCAAAGGAGGGCGTTGGCGCTCATCAATGACAGTAGGGTATCTAACTCTATTGATTCATTGGAACACCGTCTTTATGTGAGTTGTGTAGCACTGTTCTATAGATATTACCGTGGGAAATGTTTTTCTGAGATTAGCGAACTTATTCCAAGTGCCCGAGTTTCGGTTCGCTCTACCCGCTTCTCTAGTAGATCACACCCGTTTGTAGTCTATTGTCCAGTTGACTGCACAACGCATTACAGAGAGAATTCGTTTATCAGAGGTCTTTCCTGACAGATATAATCTAATAAAATTTAAGTCAAATATCCACAAACACTACTCCCTGTTTCCTTCCTCCCACAACCTATTTTCCTGAAATCAACACAATGCACTGCATTTGTAGGGGGCATCCCCTGAATAGAAATTTTGCGAAAAAAACATCAGCATTTGTTAAATTTATTGTGTGAACAACAAAAACAAATTCATTTTCCACAATTATTATTAATTATCAGATTGGAATGGGCACATGTCAGTATAAAAAGTTATAACTTTTCAATTACTATATATTTTTTTTTATTATAGTTTCGTCATTTTTTTTTTGTTAATAATTAATATTTTAATTCCTTTTTATTCAACTTGTTTGCTTTTGTTTTTAAATGTAAATTTTTCAGTCACTGCATTTTAATTTTCTACTACAATATTAAAACAAGTAAGAAAATTATAGTCGGTCTAGACCGACTATAGGATACCCTATACCATGCGTTTAGAGACCCTACCCCATAGGCCCAACTAACTGGACAAAGAAAATAAGCTGAACCAAATTTGAGTGGGATTTTTATAAATTTTGTTGTCTGCAGATATGAAAAAGTTCATATCGGATGCTATATCTATATGGGGACTAGGCCCAAAAATGGACCGATCCTGACCATGTTTGGTAAGGTCTCTTGTATTTTGCAAAAATTTATACAAACAAAATTTTAGAAGAATCAGTGCAATATTTTTGTTTTTTGATAGATTTAAGTGAAGATCGGGAAGCAGCTCTATATGGGGCCTATGACCAAGAGTTGTCCCATAGGGATCATTTTTGGACTACTGATTAATGGATGTAATAAACACATACAAACCCAATTTGACTAAGATTTATATGATAATTTGGATCTTATGGCAATTTAAGTCGATTTCATAGGGGTCATTTGTATGGGGGCTAGGTCTGAACATGGACCGATTCTCACCAATTTCAATAGCGTTCATCCCATGACCGATAAAAGCTTATATACCAAATTTCATCAAAATATATTCATATTTGCGACCTGCAGTTTGATTACAAGCTTTACATGGACACACAGACGGACGGACGGACGGACATCGTTAAATCGAAGCAGATAGTGATTCTGATTCGATCGGTATAATTAAAGATGGGTCTAGGTCAAACATTTTTGGTAGTTACAAATAGCAGCACAAAGTCATTATGCCCAAGTTTGACATGATTTTGTGAGATTTTGCACAAATCTAGTACCGAGGTAGATTTTGGTTTGTATGGGAAATCTAGTAAAAATTAGCTAGATTTCGCTCGAAATCTCGTACATACTATTTTTGCTTAGATGTCAACGCACTATAAGGCATTTGATACGGTTAACCATGATGTTCTTACTATAAAACTGAGAAAAATGAGAAAATTGAGAAAAATACTTATCGGATCGACATCAATCATTATTTGTTAATAATATGAGATGGCACCCGTTATCTGTAGCAAAAGGTGTACCACAAGGCTCTATTCTTGGCCCCCTCCTATTTACCATCTATGTAAATGATTTAACTACCCAATTATCATACTGTAATGTGCATATCTATGCTGATGACGTTCAAGTCTACATTAGTAGTGATATACGGCAAATTGATGATTGGATTGTGTGTATAAAAGTAATGAAGATATTAACCGAATTCACATATTGGCTAATGCAAATGGTCTTTGCGTAAATCCCTCAAAGTCAAAATACTTAATTATAACCAAGAAATCTATGACATTGCTTTCAGAACCAGCAATTATCTTGGCATAATATTTAATAATTAATAGGCTAGGTTATTTCTTGTTACCGATGTTTTGTTCTACCATTTTATCCGGATTTTGACCAAACGTATATTATTTGAAAGGCATTTCTTTTTAGCTGTTCACCAGATTTACAGATTTTTAAATTTTTCCCTTTATTTTGAGGAAACTGCACTTAAAGTTGCTACTAACACATACATAAAATTATATATATGCTATGTGTGTGTTTATTAAATTTGTTAATGTGTTTGTATGAGTTTGTTATCTTCATTCACAATAATAATAAACCAAAAAAGTGTTGGTTTGTGAATTGGCTAAGTTGAGAAATAAAGTTGCCTAGAAATTGCACTCGAATTTCGAGCGCTGGCATCTGCTAGTATTTAATAATACTCTTACCTAGTCAGACCATATAAATGCTACTGCTGGAAAAGTTTACTCTATGTTGCGAACCTTATGGAAAACTCAATACTTCATGCCACTTAAAATTCGCTTACTACTAGCAAAAACGAATTTACTGCCCACTGTTTTATATGGATGCGAAATTTTTGTAAAAACTGATACTATAAGCTATGGTAAGCTAAATGTTGCCTACAATGCTGTTGTAAAATATGTTTATGGTATGGGGAAATACGACCGTGTCTCATCAGTTGCGAATAACTTGTATGGTGTTATGTTTGCTGACTTGTTAAATATATGAACTTTAATTCTACTCCACAAAATTGTATATAATCGTGAACCTTCGTATCTCTATCATATAGGAAAAATTATTTGACTACATGGAACTACAAAATCTGAATGGAATTTTTTTTATCCACTCTATACGTCTTTGGAACTCTCTACCTCCGAATATACAATTTATAAGCAATGCCATACATTTTAAAAGGTCCCTTTTTGATTTTTATAGTCTTGCATAAACATGTTATGTTAAAATTAAAGTTTAAATAATTTTTTATAATTTTTTATTTTTTGTTAATTTTATTTATTTCTTTCCATTTTTCATTGTTGTATAACTATGATTCACTTTTTTTAAACATTGTTTATAATTTTAAACTTTACTTGTAAATGTTTTAACATCATTGCTTATTACTATTACTCCTCCTTTACTCTAATCATTAAAAGAGATGTTACTGTTTTTGGTGTGTCTACTGATTGACTGATCTTAATTTACCAACCCATCTGGATATCTTGAGATATTATTTTTACTTAAGCGAACGTGCTAAAACAGAACAAAAAAAGTTTTCCTATAAATCATTCACTATTCAAGTACAAGATAAGTTGATTGGAATTTGGGAAAAACTTGGTATGGAAATAATGCTGAAAAAAAGTGTATGTAATAAATTGAATAGATTGCTTGACAAATACCAAGACCAGATCAAGAGAAGATACAAAACCCAACAATTTACAGAGTATGTAAAATCTCTGGAAACAATTTTTTACATTGGAACATGTAAATGCGATTTGAAGGCAGCTCCATGTGCATGCGGCTTGGTTCCCGAACGCCTCAAAGAGTTTATGCACGATCAACATAATCAGAGAAGACTAACAGTGGATGCATTTGTGATGGAAATTGAAGAGCAAGGAGAAACGTGTATGTCATCAATGCCAACATACCAAGATCCCGATGATTCAACATACGCACCGCCACCGGTTCAAGAAGATGTGGATAGAAACACAAGTTCACAATACACAGAGAGATACGATTGTTTTAACTTTGCCTTGGTATGTGACAGATTTGGTGTGCCTGATAGAGTAGCATCAGCATTGGGAACCGCTCTTTTTCAAGATTTTAAAATTAAAGATAAGCATGGGAAACCTCTCATCATGGATAAATCGAAAGTTCGCAGAGAAAAAGAGAAATGCAGACAAGAAGTGCTTCGCAAACGGTTAGATGATACAAATTTGTTAGCATTTTCATTCGATGGCAGAAAAGATGATACTTTAACGATAGATAAAATTGATGAGAAGTATCATACTAGGATTTTAAAAGAACCTCATCTTGTTATTTTGAGAGAACCCAATTCTGAATTGATTGGTTACGTAAGACTGGAACATGAAACCGCTGAATACAAAACAACCAAATTAAATGATTTTTTCAACGATAAAAATATATCACTGGGTGCATTAATTGGAATATGCACTGACGGTGAGCCAACAAACACTGGCCCACATGGTGGAATTATACGACGATTCGAATTGCTGTTAAAAAGACCATTGCATTGGTTCGTTTGCCTTCTACACTTCAACGAACTTCCGTTTCGGCATTTGTTTGAAGCTTTGGATAAATCAACCAGCACTGAAACTCTTCCGGTAAGTTATTGCTATCACTCATTTATTATAATTGTCAACCATTATTAATTATTTTAGTAGTATATATATATATATATAAATTGAGTTGCAAAATATGCCCCCTGCTCCAGAAGAAATTGAATTTTCCACCGATTCGAAGTACTTATACGACATGGCCCATGCAATTTCTAGCGGCGTGGTTTCGGTGAATCTGGCTAACATCAAACCAGGGAAAATTGTACATTCACGGTGGCTCACCAAGGCCGCTAGATTATTACGATTATATGTGACAACGGAAAATCCAGATGCATATTTAAGAATTCTGGTTGAATTCATAATTAAATGTTATGTGCCAATGTACTTCAATATCAAGTATTACAGCTCTGTCGTGTACGGCAGTGTATTATTTTTCAAGTTCATTGGTTGGTCACGATTTCTAGAACCTCGTTTACGCAAAATTGTCAATCAAGTAATTAAAGATAATTCATATTATGCGCATTCGGAAAATATCTTGTTATCAATGTTGTTTGATGATAGCAAAGAACCGATATCGAACCGATGTTGACGACCCAATGCAACTTAGAGCTTATAAAAAACCAGATATAAACTTTAATTGCACAAGTTACACGGAAATTATCAATATGAATGACATAAATAACGTATTTGAACCACCATTCACGCGAAGCATTCCGTACGATACATTGAAAGAATATTTAAATCAAGATGATCCACCGTTTAATGATCCAAAAATTCCATCACACATACAAGGAACGGAACGACATGTTCAATTGCTAGCTAGCGTTTCCAAACGGGTTATACCGGAAAATGTAGAGGTTGTTATGGCGACGACATTAGAGAGCCGTGCGAAATTGCCCAGACTTGAAAGTAAAAAAGGCTTCAAACAATAATTTTTTTTTAGTTTCTTTTCTATAACTAACTTTAATTAATTTTTTCATTTACATATGTTCTGACTAAATAAATTTCTTAAGAGAAAAAATAGATATTAGTATAAATAAGTAATAAATATTATTATAAATAACTAAATAAAAATAAAGAAAAAAAACAGGCATTTCGCTGATTTTTTCATGTAAAGTGCCAAAACTGGCGATTTTTTGAAATGTTTGTATGGGGAACCCCCCGGGGAAGTTCCAGGGGGTGTGCCACTGGCATGGTGGGTCGGGCCTCCAAAGTTAGTGGGGGTCGGTCATAAATTTGGACTAGATTGGAGCAATCTAAATAGGTCAAAGTGGGATTTTTCAAAATTTGTCCCTACCCAAAAGTTCGACCCAAATTCTGGGACATCAGAATTCGTTTTAGAGGTATGGTTCATTCGGCAAAGTTTCTTATTTTGATCCCTAGAATACGATTTTCACTGAGCAATGGGCGATTTTTAAATCGACCCGCCCTAATATATATGTAGCACAGTTCTACACACTTTTTCCCACATTAAAAATACCAATTTATTCGGAATCTACATCGAAAAATAAAATACCCCTTGTCCCCCAGATTTTCTAGACTAAGTCTTATTTTCGCGAAATATGCGAATGGCGGAATAATGTAAACGGGATAATTATAAAAATAATGTTTACAAATTTTTTTTTAGAAAACACAACTTGTTTAATAGAAAATATTAACACGTGCATCATTGAATTTAGTGAAAGTGTGCTGTTTTAAATTAAACTAATGTGCATTTTTTGCAAACAAAGTGACAACTGAAATTGTTGCATTGACTTAATATTTATTAGGTGTTTTTCTAATAAATTTTTTATTTAATAATGGAATGTCAGAATCGCAATAATTTTTACTACGTCTGTGGTTTATTTACGTCTGAAAGGCGTGTGGTTAAAAATTTAATTTTACGACACAATTCTAAGCAAGTTCTCTTGGATGGTTTTCCTTTCTTGAGATTGATTTTTAATAAAAGGACTGAAACAACCTTCCCAAACAAATTTTCGGAGTTCTCTACAATACTCTTTAAAATTCCGCTTTTTTGCAAAAACCGACTTCTTGATCAAAAACAGTTGTTCATATGTATATTATACCTCTTGCAGATCATCTCAAATCCTATGAAAGGTGCCAAACATGGTTGTAATGATTATTTCAATACCGTAAAACCATAAGTTTTCCAATAACAACTACATTTTTAGTAGAAAAAAATCAAATAATACAACAGCTGGTACTTATTGTCCACTGTAAAATTAACGCAATTTATTAGACAAAATTTTCGCCACAGTAGAGATTTGGTTTTTCATTAAAAAACAACACCTAAACTCATTTAGGCATATTGAGACAATATGTCTAAGAAATAAAAGAAACAAAAACAAACTTGTATATTTTTATCAGAATATCTAAAACACATTGCATTTTTTTCTTTTTACCATTTGCCAAATTTAATATCCTATTTGAACAAAGAAGTTACATCAGAAAATCCCATATTCAATAAGCCAAAAAGGCACACCACTACAACTGAATTTGTATACCCTATACCACTTACTATGTGGTCAGGGTATAATAAGTTTGTGCTGATATTTGTAACTACCAAAAATATTTGACCTAGACCCATCTTTTATTATACCGATCGACTCTGAATCGATTTCTGATTTTTTGAGTCGATTTAGCGATGTCCGTCCGTCTGTCCTCCTGTCCGTCTGTGTGTCAATGTAAACCTTGTAATCAAACTACAGGGCGCAAATATGAATATATTTTGATAAAATTTGAAATATAAGCTTCTATCGGCCATAGGACAAAGCTATTGAAATTGGTGAAAATCGGTGCATGTTCAGACTTACAAATGACACCTATGAGATCGACTTAAATTGCCATAAAATCCAAATTATCATATATATCCGTTAATCAGTTATTCAGAAATAAACCATGTCAGACAATTTATTGTCATAGCCCCCATCTTCACTTAAATCTAAATCTATAAAAATGACTACCAAATATCGTCCCGACGGTTCAGTTTTCGACCTAGTCCCCATATAAGACCCTTTCTCCCATCGCATGGTATAGGATATCGTACAGTCGTCTAGACCGACTATAATTTTCTTACATTCTTTATTATAATAGAGCAGTAGTAGTAGTAGAAATAGGTAGTAGTGTATGGGATATTGCTTTGCGTATGCTATGCTATGGTATGATCTAATTTGAAAGAAGTTTCATAAAAGATCTTTCATCTATTGTAGGCACTGTGATTTTCTTCTTGTTTACCTGAGTCTTTAAAAAAGTTTCCTGCTTGTGTAGGACAACCTCAAGAAAATCTAAACTCTAAAATGTTGTTGTTGCTTTGTTTTTCTTCCTTAAATCTTATTGTTTTATCCTCTTTGTGAATGATAAACATCTGCAGTCAAAGAAATAAAGAAATAAAAAAAAACAGCGCCACTTAATTTTTCTATGCTCTGACAGATATTCAACTGTGGTGAATAGTTATCCTTGCGTAAGGATGTTGCAGTTTACCTGAGGTGTAATTAAATACTGTGCATGCCCAATCATTGACTGCTGTACGAAATTTTAGACATGTTATATTTTTTAATTTCCTTGTTTTGGCATGTGCTATTTTTTACACATATAAAATTTGTTAATAATTTAAAAGGATTAAGAAAGATTTACATTAAATGGTTTAACGTCCTTTGATACCTGTTACAATCATTCTTTGGTTGATCAGTAAACTCATTTGATAAATGTAATGCAAGGTTACGATGGCGTTCAATACAATCATTTTCATGTACTCCGGGTAATTGGGTACTTGGATATTTGAGACGCTTTTATGCAAATAAAAATTCGAGTATATTTTGATGAAATTTAGCATAAAAGCTCTCTTTGAACAAAGGATGAAAATTGGTCCATGTTCAGACCTAGCCCTATACAAATAACCCTTGTGAGATCGACTTAAATTGCGGTAAGTCCCAGATTACCGTATATATCGGTCAAATTTGGGTTAGTATAATTTTTAGGCATAGTTCCCATACGAAGCAGCTTCCCAATATTTACTGAAATGTATCAGAAAATAAAAATAATGCATAGATCTATGTATCTCAAACTTGGTTTGTATATGTTTTTGAACAAAATAAATGACCTTACTAAAAATGGCAATGATCGGTCCATAGAAAAATAGAATCCCATGCCACTAAAACTTGGCTTATTGTTAATATCTATATCAAATTATGAACTCAGCAAAGTTGGATCTAACACAATTTCTCGAAACTCATGGTATAAGGTATCGTATTGTTGGTATAAACCGACTATAACTTTCTTACTTATTTTTGATTAGTAATCTTAATGATCAGTGCTTGTGATAATTTTTGTGATAATAATATAAATGCCATGCAAACCAACATCTATGACATTTGGCAATGAAAGTGTTAAATGCACCCACCTAAAGTAAACCTTGCTTGAAATTATGATGATTCCCAAAAAAGTTTGGTTCCAGCCAGTTAGCTCACTGTATATTTAAAACATAGGCACTATGGGTAGCAAACTTTTCGTTTTGCCAAAGATATTACTAATAATATACACATTTTACGAATTTTATTAGTGTGAGACATGCTTTCATACAAAAAAGTATGTCAAAAATGTGTTTTCCTTATGAATTACACAGTGCAACAGTGACTGTACTGATATATTTACCTTTACTGTGGCTGCAATTTTACCAAATATTGTTAACTGAGAAAAATTAAAAAGCAATATTTTTTCCTATTTTTAAATAGGAAAATTTAAAAAAATTTATTCAATGAATTCTTAGCTACATTATTGCCAAATATAGTTAAGCGGTATCACCAAGTCTGAATTAGCTGAACAAAAACAGCTGACACCTTTTTTGGGGGGTCCAATGATTTTTAGAATTTTTTGAGCTCCATAAAAAAATTGGTCACCAATCTCGCCAAATTAAGTATAGGGTTTTACTACCCTTTGGTAGTAGAATCGAACCTATACTGTCAAGTCCGTGTATTTTTCAAAAAGTCTTTGTATGTCGCACAGTGTTATTATTTTGCATCTTTAATTCAGTTTTCAAACGTTATACAAAATCGTGTACAAATAGTGCTAACTCTATGTTAAAACCGTAGAAAACGTGAGTGTCAAATTTCATATCGTCATTTGTATAATCTATAATATTAATAGGATATGCGATTTCTTGTGTTGTATAAACGTATAATATTTGAAAGGTATTTCTTTTTAGCCGTTTTGCAGATTTATAGATTTTTAATTTTTTTCCTTTCTTATTAGTAAATTGCATTTAAATTTGCTACTAACACATACATAAAATTATACGTACGCTATGTGTGTTTTATTAAATTTGTTAATGTGTTTGTTAATTAGTTTGTTATCTTCATTCACAATAATAATAAACCATAAAAGTGTTGGTTTGTGAATTAGCTAAGTTGAAAAATAAAGCTGCCTAGGAATTGCACTCAAATTTCGAGCGCTGGAGTAATTATTAAAATTTCTAAAAATAGAGTCAATTGACTTTTATAATATATTTGCAAAATGCTTAAATTTAATCAATTTCGAAAACTGATTTAGAAAAAAAAAATCTAATAATATCACACTACTAAGTATATTCATAAGGTGCGTTTCACAATTGTAATGTCACTCAATTTTTTACTATATCTCCAAATATATCTAGACAAACTGTATATCTTGCGAAGAATGCAAGCAGCAACAAACAACAATCTTTTTTTTTTATTTATTTATTTATTTATTAAGTCTACGGTAAAACCTTACAGACTGTTAAGTATAATACAGAGGAAAAAAAATATAATATATACAAATCCTTAAATCAAAAATTTGAGATTATGTATTTAAAAATAATATAATATTGCGTTTAATAATACCACCATTTAAAGAAAAATCAATTAAATTGTATAGATCATTGAAATCATGGCACATTCTTCTAAATGGATCAGCATCGGCAAACTTTTGACGACAGATTGGTATAAACAGTGGAGTGTAAAAACGTGTTGACCGTACCGGAACGTTCATGGAGATGTTATCCATAAGAAAATTTGAGCATATGTCGCCTCGAATTAAGTTAAATAAAAACATAACAGTAAGCATTGTTCTTCGGCTTCTTAAAGATGGCAGTTTAATTTGAGAAAGTCTAATTGTATATGATGGCAGATTAACAAAACTTGGATAAGAACGTCTTAAGCAGAAAAGGAGAAATTGCTTCTGGACCGATTCAATTTTGGCACTGCGAATATTAGATAGTGGATCCCAAATAACAGACCCGAATTCTAAAATTGGTCTTACTAGGGAGATGTATAGCTGTTTGATAACTTTAGGGTCATTGAATTCCTTTGCTCATCTTTTAATGAAGGCCAGTACACCACGTGCTTTAATAATTATCATCGAAATGTGTTGAACAAACTCTAATTTGGCATCTAAAAGAACACCCAGATCCAGGATTTTATTTACTTGCTCCAACTGGTAATCTCCAAATTTGTAACAACCAAATGCACCTAATTTTCTAGTAAAGTGCATGTGTTTGCATTTTTTTAAATTTAATTCCATTAAATTTATGTGGCACCATCTATAAAAATTATTTAGATCATGTTGTAGGTGAATCTGTTCACAATAATTCTTATAGCTTAAGAAAATCTTGACGTCATCAGCATACATAAGAACATTTGAGGCTTTTATTAAACTTGGTAGATCATTTATAAAAAGAGTAAATAAAATTGGTCCAAGATGACTTCCTTGAGGCACACCAGATTTAACTATATTCTTTGAAGTAGTATTATTAAAATAAACACGTTGATTTCTGTTGATCAAGTAAGATTTTATCCAGCTTATGCTGTTTGTTGTAAAGCCCATCAAATATAATTTTTTGAGTAAAAGATCATGAAAGCTTTACTGAAGTCAGTATAAATAACGTCGGTATGTAGCCCATTGACGAAACCCCGATTTACCAAAGTTGTAAGTTGTAAAATATTAGTTGAAATAGAGCACCCCTTACGAAAACCATGTTGTTAGTGTGATATTATAGAAGAAACTTGATGACAGAGATTATCCGTTAAACATTTTTCAAATAGTTTGGGAATAGCACAAAGCTTAGCTATTCCTCTACAGTTAGCAACATTCGATTTGTTTCCAGATTTAAATAAAGGAATAATATATGAATCTTTCCATAATGTAGGAAAATGCCCATGTTTAATGGATGAATTAAATAAAATGCATATGGAACAGCCAAAGTTTGGGCGCAGTTGATTGAAATGCAGCTAGGAATACCGTCAGGTCCTCCGTTAGTTGAATTCTTGAATGTTTTTAAGTTATTTTTGATATCCGAAGTCTTTATAAAAGGAAATGAAATTGATTGATGTTCCATAACTGGAAATGGATATATGTTTGAAATGTCGTATTGAACATCAGAGTAAGTTGTGCTAAAAAAATCAGCAAACATATCGCTAATAACTGCATCATCACGGGATGCACGATTAAGATACTTCATTTCAGTTGGATATCCAGTAGATTTCCTTTTAGAGTTTACAAATTTATAAAATGATTTTGGATCTCTCTTCAAATTTATTTTCATAGTTTCCATGTAATTCTTATAAAGTTTTGTATTTAGAATATTATATTCTGCACGTGTAACTGAATATTTCGTATAATCAGATAAAAGACCAGACACTTTATACTTTTTGTGTCGTTTATTTTTTAAGTTTTTAAGACTCGACAATTGTTTTGTGCTCCAAGGAGGGTCAGAGTGGTTGATTCATTCATATAAAATAGAACAGTTCCGTAGAATAACTTGATCGTTGTATCGATTGATGTGGGAGAACCAGATGTAATAGATAATAATTGGAGCCAATCAGTATTGCTGAAGTAACAATTTAAATCGTTGTAATTTGCTCTTTTGAAACAAAAAACTTTTAAGTTATTTGATTTACACTTTGAAACAAATGGCAAATTCAATTTTAATTCAATGGTAGGATGGTAACGATCTTCTGGTAAAGTAACAGGATCTGCGCGAGATAAAGAGTAGTTTATTGGCTCATTAACATAAATTAAGTCTAAAATCATTTCATGATCATTATGAACACCATTAATTTGAAAAAGGCACAAGTCCGATAAATTATTTATGAAATTATCCTTATCTTCATTTGACACCGTAGGAGTGTAGTAAAAAGAATCAATTAAAAATGTCCATGATATTAACGGCAAATTAAAGTCTCCAAAAACAAGTACAGAATCTTCAGGGTTAGCCTTTGTTACAACTGATTTTATTGATTCAAAATGTTCATTATAAATCGATTGACCAGAATCAGGAGGTAAGTAGGAGCAAATAATAAAAACTTTTTTTGATTTAATTTTAACATAACACCAATAATTTCAATATTCGGTAAAGAATCAAGACGTATTTCCTCAGATGATAGTTGACAGGAGACAGCAATTAGAACACCACCACCAATTGTTTCAGTTTCTCTGTCAAGTCTGTAAATATGAAATTTATTACATAATATCTCAGCGTTGAAGACATTTCTTTTTAACCAGGTTTCAGTAAGAACAATAACATGATGAGAGAAATCAAAGCTGTGTTTAAACAGAGACGTTATTTTTGTATTAATGCCACGAAAATTTTGGTAAATTATAGATATTTGGTTATCAAGAAGAGTAGTTAGTTTTTTGGAGCATTTAAATTTCTTAGCGGAAGATGAACAGCATTTCTTGGATTTTCTTTGTATTGATATTCATGGACAAGTGTACTAACGGGCCAAAAATCAGGATTAAGTAAATTATCGAAGAGATTAGCTGGGACAATAATTTTAAATGAGGTGATAGTTCTCGGTTGAGAATAATTGAACTTATACGTTGAAATCAGTGCATTCGAATCTATTTCAGATTTTATATAGAATTCTAAATCTTCAACTGAAGTTTCTGAAGCTAAGCGGGATACAAATATAGTTTTCTTTGGAGGTATAACTTTCAGCGGGTTATGTATATTTTGATTGTTATTTAAACCAGGAGCAGAAGAATTTAAAACTTGAGCATAATTAAGAGGTGTAACATTTTCATGAATGATTGGTACAGTACCAGTAGCTACCTCTGTGTGAGCTGTAAATTTAGAGGACGTAGACGGTAAAGATGATGAATCGTTATCAATTGAGCTGACGGGTGCAGCACTCGAACAATATGATCTTAGTTGTATAGTTGGGGATTTATTAACTGTTTTTTTACGTTTTGGAGATGAAAGAAGTGGTGTATTAACAAATTTATCTAAATTTGGATATTTAGTGAATAATTCACCAAAATTAGAAAGTTTTCTTTGCAGTGATAAAAAGTCCACATTAAGTTGATCAAACTCTGCTTTAGAATTTTTGAAAAAATTGTAGAACTCCATATTAATTTTTCTGCAGCGAGGGCAAGTCCATTGCAGGAATTTTGCAGGATCGGACAGAGCATCTGCATCGCGTGACTTAAGGCCACTACATTTCAAATGGTAGTTTCCTAAACACAACCCGCAGGATACCATACATTCATTTCCGGTATTATTACAATTAGTGTTTAAGCAATTCATAATAACGTGAAGATTTGATTATAAATTTATTATAAATTTATTACTTTTACGAATTTGTTTGTTGGGATGTTATTAACTTTGCAAATAGGCTGCTATGTGATGTTAGTGACAAATGGGTGATGATGTTACAATAGAAGAAAGTATGCTCTTGATTGTTTGTTTTTAATTTTTGTTGCTATGTGTTGTTATTGTTAAATGGGTGTTGCTGTAAAAAGAGTAGAAAATATGTTCGTTTTTAATTTTTGTTTTCTTATTTAAAATATGTAGTGTTTTTATTGTTTTTCAACAAAGTTGTGTCACTGCTTTAATCCATTGAAACAAGACTACTATGTGTTGTTATTGTTAAATGGGAATTGTTGTTAAAAGAGTAGAGAGTATGCACTTGATTGTTCGTTTTAAAATATTTGTTCTCTTATTTAAATATGTGGTGTTGTTATTGTTATTTAACTAAGTTTTGTCTATTTATTTTTATGCTGTATTCTATCGAATTTTGACTATTATATTTTTAATTTTTATTTTTATTGATTTTAATTATTTCAAGAAACAGTTTATTAGTAAACAGTAAATTTAGTGTTAATAATGAAACTTTTTGAAGAACGAATGATATGTTTTTAATGCTGGTAATTTCAATTTTATTTTAATATAAATCACAGATCACAATTTACTTTATGACACAAGATATTAACAAAAACGTACGGAGCAAAATAACTCACAACTAACTTCGTTGGCGTTCACTACAAATTTGACTAATGATACATTTATTAATTAACAATTACAAGAATACAGTTATAACGTTATGTTGTTTTTTTTTGGCGAAAAGTAAAGAAATGCCCATATTTATTGGAAAAAATATTGTAGCCACTTTCCGTTTTTATTGTAAACATCTTCAATTCGTTTTTCCATACATCCAACAAGACTGTTAATTGTGTTTTGGTTAATTTTTTTCGCCATTCTTCCTTACAGTGGTTATTACTCCTGCAGTTGATTCAGATTGAGCCATGTTTTTTTAGTATTTTTTTGTATCCATCAAAAGTATACGATCTCAGTGAATTTGTAAACAAATAACAAATAAGCAAGCTGAGCCAGATTCTACTCTGGAGGAGTCTGCTTCTTCGGTTACGACTATAAAATATAGGATGGCAGAGTTTCAACGAAGTCGTACAGCTACCAAGACAAACCCCGCCAGAAACGGTTAAGAAAATCCACAAAATGGTATTGGATGATCCCCGACAGAAGATGAGTGAGCTACCTAAAATTATAAGCATCTAAAAAGTGCTATACATCGCATATTGACCGAAAATTTGGACAACGAAAAGCTGTCCGGAAGATGGGTGCCGCGTTTGCTCATAATAGAACAAAAACAGGTTCGTAAAGATGTTTCAATAGATTGTTTGGCGGTGTCTCACCGTAATAAAGTCGAGTTTTTGTGTCGATTCGTAACCATGGATGAGATATGGGTGGCGTTTCATGAAGTGCTGATTCACGCCTGAGATAAAGGAACAGTCAAAACAGTGGAATGAAATGGGAGAATCGTGTCCGAAGAAGGCGAAGACAGTTTCATATACAGGCAAGGTTATGGTGTCTGTTTCTTGGGAGGTGCATGAAACAATTTTTACTGAAATTATGGAAAAAGGTCGCATTTGGCGAAAAAGAATGTGTTGTTTCATTAAGACTGCATTGTAGTTCACACATGAGATAGCAATAGTGGATATATGAATTGCATTGTGCTTCCCTCGTATTATTTTATATTTCCAAATTGGAAAAATGGATCGGTGGTAAAAGATTTTTTTCTTTAATTGCTGGTATCCTTCATAGGTGAGATTCAACCCGTGTGGGCCGCCTACTCACTGAAAAACCGACTCCCCAGTCTTCAATCACTCTCCCCGCGGGACTGCCGTTAGGTATTATTTCGAAGGGCTAAGTAGCGCTTTAGGCTACTCCTGAATTCCGAGCTATGAATGCTCTTATCCTCTTACGCATGTCCTCTTCCATGAATAGTTTCTGATTGATGATAGTTACAAAGCCGAGACCAAATTCCAGTTTTCCTCCGATCTTAGCATTGCTCCGGGTCTATATCCTGGCCAATTTCCCTGATCACTTTGCGCCTGCATTCCTCGAATCTGGGACATTCAAAGACAGCATGTTCCGCACCTTCACATGTTTCCGGGCATCTTAGGCACAGTGGTGGCATTTAAAGAGGTAGCTCCTGAAACCTCCGTGGCCGGTTAAGAACTGTATCAATTTATAGTTAACTTCGCCATGTTTTCGGTCTATCCACTTCTTCCATTAGTCTGTGGGCCCACCTTCTTTGCCACTAGTTTATTGTCTCGTTCCTTTCCACGCGCCGCCTCTCTAGTCTATTTTCCTCGGGGTTTCCCCCCTTGCGACAAGTACTCTCTGTATTTCCTCTGCTGCTAGGTCGATTGGTACCATTCCAGCTAGCAGACCAATTGCCTCCAATGATATGGTCCTGTACCCACTGCAGACTCTCAGACAATTTCGTCTATACAACGAGAGTAAGTGTCGCCTTGACGAGGCTCCATACAGCAATATGGAGTTCACTACCCTTGCGATTAGGATCCTTCGGTTCTGATGGGGCCCATCAGTATTTGGCATTATCCTCGCAAGTGCGTTGCCAACTTCTGCCGTCTTCTGGCATGCATATTCCATATGTGCCTTAAAGCATAGCCGATAATCGATCTTGAGTCCCAGGTATGTTATCGCCTGTGAGGATGCGATTTCGACATTGCCCACCTTTAGTCGCAAGATTTCTCTCTTCTTGCGTCCGCTAATCAAAACTGCCTCTATTTTGTGAGCGACAAGTTCTAGTCCAACCATTCCGAGCCATGTCCTTATTAAACGGATCGTCTCGTGCGTGCACTGACTACTACGGCTATATCGTCTGCGAATCCTAGGATGTCGGCCTCCTCTGAAATCTCAAATTCAAAAACCTGGTTGTACATGACATTCCACAGTAACGGCCCCAGTACTGAGCCCTGTGGGACCCCTGCCGAGGTCTCGCATGAGACCATTCCCACTTCCGTCGCATACCAAAGGGTCCTGTATGAGAATTAATCACCTATGAAAGCATTATATGGTAAAAGATTTGCCAACAATGAAGAGGTGGTGTCTGCCGTTGATGACTATTTTAAGGAAGTTTTTATTATAAACAGGGTATCGAAGCTATTGAATATCGGAGAAGTGTATCTAGCTAAAAGGAAATTATGACGAGGAATAAAGAAAATTGTTTCTTTGTCAGGTCGTGTTGTTTTGGGACCGCTCTCGTACAACTTGTCCTTTCTCAATTGATTACATTTTTTACTTTTCCAAAAATTGTGACTTTCTGGTTTTCATCATGTGAGAGAACCTCTCATACTCTATCCGAATCGGCAAAAATTTGTTGCCATCTTAAAACCGGCTTCATAATTTTTAACAACTTCAACAATGTATGTGACACAAATTTGTCAAATAATTAGTTCTTTTTCTTTCTATATAGAAGGGGTTCCGCATTACCCGCATATCCACAATACCCAAACTTACTTTATGTATTTATTTTCACTCATACATCTACATACATGTTAATTTTGGGATTTTAATAAAATTGAAAACCAAATTCCACCCCTTTGGAACGTCTCATCCGAATTGTGGACTAACTATTTTTAGTGTCAGAATGAAAAATGTTAAATTTTGGCCGGGAACATAAAAACGCTTATATCTTAAATTTTTTTCAATTCAATTAAATATTCTTCCTTTATTTACATATTTAACAAATTTTTTAATTTACATATGAGATCTTATCTTTACATATAGATATTGCAACAAATAATATATAGGATCTAAAGATATTAAATAGTTTTTATATTTTTTTAATGATTTTTAAAGGAAAATGGGAGGAAAAAAACCTTTATATGATTTAATAAATTCAAATACTATCTGAAAAATATTTATGTGCTTATAGGAGGTTTATTTGAAATAATAGACCTCTATAAGCATATAATTTTCAATTTGGTGATTTCTTTTTAATTTTACGTCATTTCTCTACATTCTCTTATCAGTGGGTAAGAGGAATTTTCAATTTTGGCAAAGTAATTGTTATTAATCCTTGTTATGAAATCGATACTTTTTTCATAACCTGTTTCTTCATGAAAAAGATTTGTAGGATACCTCCAGGGCTTTTTATTTATCATTTTAAGACATTTGTTTTGTATAATTTGTAAGCGTTTTAGGTGACAGTTGGCAGCGTCACTCCAATAATATTGGCCTTATAACACTTTTGAAGAGTAGATTTTTGTTTTTGGGGTTTAGAAATGACCTTCTGTTTAGTAGTGGCCATAATGCTTTAAATTATTTTATAGCTTTTTGACACGTAGCCATAATATGTTGTTTAAATATAAGCTTTTTGTCCAAGACAACTCCGAGATGTTTGACCTCGTTGAGTATATTTATGGTATTATTTCCAATAAGAAGATGACGTCTTGGCAATCTTTTGGGAGATTTGTTGAATGGGAAAATTATTGCTTGGGTCTTGTTTGGAGTAATTTTTTTTACTGCAATTTACAAGTCCCTTTTCCATTTTCTTCAGGAGTGCGCTTGTAAGTTTGTTTGAAGAAATTAACGCAGTATTATCTGCGTAATAAGCAATTTTAAGTATATATCGAGTAAAGCAATGGCGACAAGACAGATCCTTGAGGTAACCCTGTGTTAATGGTTTTTGGAGATGATGTTTCATTATTAATCGCAACTTTAAAGCTTCTGCCGTGAATAAAATCTGAAATAAGTTTGCATAAATATTTTGGTATATTTGCATCAAGAAGTTTAAATACTAGGCCATTATGCCAAACGGTGTCAAACGCTTTTTCAATATCTAACAATATTAGACCCGTTGAACGTTTATTGTTTTTATTTGTGATTATTTGATTTTTAATTCTGTTTATTTGGTGCGTAGTGCTATGCCCTTTTTTAAGTCCAAATTGTTCTTTAGCAACAATGGTCGTTACAAATTCACTAAGACGAGAATGTAGTATTTTTTCAAATATTTTACCTAAGTTACTTAATAGACTAATAGGTCTGTAGCTGTTTGGGTTATTTTTTGGCTTACTAGGTTTGTTTATGGATATAACCTTAGCATTTTTGAAATGGTTTGGGAAATAGTTGAGTTTGATGGAGCTGTTAAATATTATAACCAGTAATTTTAGAGCTTTGAGTGGTAGTTTCTTTAAGAGCAGGTTCGGAACATTCACAAAACCAGGGGATTTTGAGGGTTTTGCTGATGAGACAATATTCATTACTTCTTCAAGAGATGTATAAATAGCTGATTCAGAACTAGGATTTTCTTTTTTAAAATTATTTACTGTTGTATTTATTAATGTATCCGCTGAATGGTTGTACTTCGAAGTGAGGTTATTTGCTTGGACAAATGTATTTGCCAGGATTTCAGCCTTGCCTTTATCAGATGATATTTTTGTATTTCCAATTTTAAAGTGAGAGATTTGATTTTTTGCCTTTCCTCGCAAGTTCCTGCTTATTTTCCAAAATGATTTATCACCTGGTTTTAATTTGGATAATAATTGACACCATTTCTTATTGCGCTCCGAATTAATTCTTTTATCAATCATGTTACTTAGAAACTTAGTACATTGATTATAAAAAGTTTGCTCGGCTATATTTGAAGATCGTTGCCTTTTTCTTTTAAAGCTTCTTCTTAGTTTAATATATTTCACAGTACTTTCTGGTAATGTGTAATTATTTTGTTGAGTTATTTTAGGTGTAGACACATCCTTTGCTTCGAAAACTACATTTATAAATTTTTGGATTTCCTGATCAATAACTACCTTGGAATTGTATATATCCGAATATAACGTGATTTTATTGTCTAAAAAATTCATAAAAATGTTCCAGTTGGTTGCACTATAATCATAATAATTGAGGTCAACCTGCAAGGCCATTGATCTTTTAAGTGTTCATATAATGGGGCGATGGTCTGATGGTATTTCGTAATCCATTGTTTTTACGTCTATATTTAAAGCGGTATTGCTTAAAATAATATCGACTGTGGATGCTTCGCGATTGTGTTGATGGGGGAGTAGGGTTGGACTATTAGGATAGTGAATGAAAAAATTGCTTGATTGCTGTAGGTTGTTGAGTGCAATTCCTGCAGTATTATTTGAACGGCAATTCCAAGAACAATGTTTGGCATTTAAGTCACCAAAAACTATATATTCTTTGGTGGAGGGTGTTAGGTTTAAGATATCAGCGCAGAAGTTATGGGTATATCTTGGTGAATATAATGAAGATACAACAATAGGTCTATTATTTATAATAACTTCAATTGAGATGTTTTTTGTGTGCTACAGATTTATGAATTAACAGAGCTACTCCTCCCCCTCTTGCATCTGTTCTGTCGCTTCTATATAAATAATAATTTTTAAAATAGGGTCTTTGATTTCCTGAAGAAAATGTTTCATTCAAAGACGCTATTTTAATATTTTCTCGTTCAATTAGTATCTCAAATTGTTTCAATTTAGAAAAGTTTGAAATGCCATTAGCATTCAAGTGAAGCATTTCGTTTAAATTAGTATAATCCATGGGCGTATTTCACCATAGACATTACAACTTTGATTTGTTGTACTTTTGAAGTGCACCTATGCAAATCATCCATAGCTGTAGTGAAAATATCAAAAAGCTCATCGATGCAAAATAAATCGTTGTTTGTTCTCAGCTGGCTAGCATATGTGGCTTTGCTGTTATTTATTGTGTTATTATTGATGTTATTATTACAATTTGTGTTGGTGTTTCTTAAATTAGGGAAATCTCCTACCTTTAAGTGAAATGAGTTATTTTGTTGTTGTTGTCTGATATTGTTCTGACTTTTAGAAGTTACTCTTGTTCTAGTTTCCAAATAGAGAGAACGTAACGGACAATTGATGTCGTTTGCAGAGTGATCAGTTCTCTCTTTTCAATGTTTTTTGCAATTAAAGCATGTAAAAACAGCTGGTCTTTTTTCATTTGTGTTAAACGGACACACACTTGTATGATGTTGTTCTGCACATATCATACACGCAGCACTACGATGACAATGTTCACGCCAGCATTGAGTTGGTTTGTTCCTGGATTTAGATTTGTATTTTTTCCAGGAAATTATAATATTTGAAATTGTTTTTACGTTTCTTAAGGCAGTTGGGTTAAAATTTTTACGAACAAATTGAACTTTGTAAACTGCATTGTTGTTCGAACTGAATTTGGTGACTATTTCAGCTACGGAAGAAGGGGACAGGTTGTAGTTTTTTAGTTCTGCGGTGATGTCCTCAGTATTTATGCGGGGTAAACCGTGTAAAAAAGTGGTGTATAACCGATTATCTTTGGAGCCATATGAGTGAAACTCCAACTTACTCTCTTTAAGAATTTGCTTGTAGCATTTGTACAATACTTTACTTGGAGCAAAAATGTTGGTACCAATTGAAGTACGTTTGAAAATACAATCTTTACCAAGTAGTTTTTGTATTTCTGTAAATGAGGCGTTAGCTTCAACAACAATAGGTGGAGGTTTGTGTTGTTTAACCTCGTTAATATTTGATACAGGAGTTACGTCCATATCATTAAGGCCAGCAAGCAGGCTAAGTTGACGCGATATTCGGGTTAAAACCCGGAGGAAGTTTTGTCATCTTCTTGTTGGCAAGGAGCTTTCTTTTTGATGAAGATTTGGCCCCTCGGGCCATCGCTAGATTTTTTATTCGTGTTTTAAGCTGAATTGGCTACCACGTGAGTTCAAATGAGATCAAGAATAGGCAATTCCAAAAACAAAAATATACACTTGTTATTAATTTTAAATAGTTGTACTCTAAGCGCTTTAATTATTTACACGACCGTTCGTAAAGAGAATTAGATTCGAACTCTCGCTTATATCTTGAAAACAAAGAATCGTAGAGAAAAATGATTTATATTTTGCCCCTTAGCCACAAAATTCCCTATGTATCGGACGATAACTACTTTTAAAGATGCCAGATTGAAAAACAAAATTTTAGCGGGTGACAAATCATCCCATTTATCTCGAAAATGAAGCATCGTATAGAAAAATGGTTGACATTTTGTCCCCTGGCTATTTTTAGGGCCTCGAAAAACATAAACTTTTAAAACATAAAATCACAAATATGCACGATAATTTTTTTATACCCTATACCACCATGTGGTTTGGGTATAATAACTTTGTTTGGAACTACCAAAAATATTTGACCTAGACCCATCTTTTATTATACCGGTCGACTCGGAATCACATTCGACTCAGAATCACTTTCTGAGTCGATTTAGCGATGTCTATCCGTCCGTCCGTCCGTCTGTGTGTTCGTGTAAACTTTGTAATCAAACTACAGGTCGCAAATATAAATATATTTTGATGTAATTTGATATATAAGCTTTTACCGGCCATAGGATGAACGCTATTGGAATTGGTGAAATTCGGTCCATGTTCCAACCTAGTCCCCATACAAATGACCCCTATGAAATCGACATAAATTGCCATAAGATCCAAATTATCATATAGATCTCAGTCAAATTGGGTTTGTATGTGTTTATTATAGGACAATTCTTAGTCGTGGGCCCCATATAGAGCTGCTTACAGATTTTTCTCAAATTTGGTTTGTATATATTTTTTCAAAATATAAGTGACTTTACCAAATATGGTCAGGATCGGTCCATGTTTTGACCTAGTCCCCATATAAATATAGCATCCGATATGAACTTTTTATATCTGCAGCCAAAAAAATTAATAACAATGCCACTCAAATTTGGTTTATGCTTATTTTCTATATCGATTTAGTTGGACCAAAGAGATAGGGTCTCTAATCCATGGTATAGGGTATCGTATAGTCGGTCTAGACCGACTATAATTTCTTACTTGTTTTTTTGACCTTCTCATGTCGTACGTGGATAAAAGTATGCAATTCTACCTAAACCAATTTGATTGTACGATCTAAAAACAGCACAATAGCTTAACGTTAGATTAAGTTTATTTTCGCTTTAAGTAATCTAATTATTAAACGGAAGTTATCACAGGCAATTGATTAAGGACGAGTTTTGGGATGACGCTAATAACTTTCAAACTATTTGACTTATATCGTGAGTTTAAGTAAACTAAGTTAAAAACCTGGTCTTATAAAATAGACTAATACTGAATCTATAAAAAAATAATTAACGGTTCCATATTACTCGAACTGCTCTAAGTATTGAATTCTATAACTTATGATATTTTCTTTGCTTTTGTTTCATTTCAGCCTTTGGTTTTCCTTTTCTGCACTGCAGATCACAAATGACTCGCGAATCTAATGATGATCTTCTTAGATTAGTAATCTTAATGACGAGAGTTTGTGATGATTTTTGTGACACCTTAATAACGCCATGTACACCAAAATCGCTCCCCTTTGTTACTGAAATTATATATGGATATAACAAAATATTTGATGAGGGCAAAACCATATCGAAATCATTTCTTACATACAAATTCGGATCACAAAAAATCCTAAAGGTGCATCTTAAGCAATGTGATAATGAAGTTTTGCCAAAATTGCAAGGAACCACATTGCATGTCAATTTTAAACAAGCAACTCTTCTCGCATTAATCAAATTGAAGCAGATAATAAAATTGCGCAACTACAGGATGGAATATTTGAATACCCCAAGATCGGTGTTAAATTTCACTAGTTATCCTGTCGACTTTATGCTGGTTACAGATATGATGTTTTCAGATTTTAATCCATTCGATTATGAAAGGAGATTATTCGAGATTATAATTGGCGTGTGCATCAGTGCTTATGAGGATGCCCATCTTATCGATGGGAGTGGTTGTCATGTAGCTATTCTTTATATGTTGATGACATGTAAGGATCTTTATTTGAGAAATCAGCGTCTAGAAGATGTTATTGAAAAATTCGAATCTGTTGGAAAACCATTTGATAGACGTGACTTTTGCATACATATTGCGGAACTATTCGGGCCATTTCAAATGGAGTATAATAAATTTAAAAGAAACATAAGAATGTGCGATGCTAATAACAATATTTGCGACCAACTCGAAGAGGATGATATGTTATCATTAGATGGATTTCACGAGTATTCGATCCTTGTTGCTACTATAAAAATGTTCATTGGTTTTCGAAAATTAAAGTGCCCATTTAAAGAAATGCATTATGATTTCTATGGTTTAGTTAAACTTTTTGAACTGAATGTTGATTAAAAATTAAATATGTATATAAATTTATTTTTTTTCTTTTTTGTTTAATGAGCTGATTTGCCAGCCTTGTATTCTTTGTTCTTTGCTTCAGAATTAAATACGTTTGTACTTGCAATACAATATTTTTTTGAATTGCTTATGTAATAAAACATTGGAATTTTATAAAACTGGATTAGTATTAAATGTTATATATATAAGCAGGTAATGATGTGTTTTTGACTATTTATGTTTCTCATGTAGCGATTATATCAGAGTGGACGATAGCTATTAAAATTAGTGAAAATCGCTGCATGTTCAGACATAGCCCCATATTGGATAAAGTAGGATCCAGATTATTATTTACATCTTAATCAAATTTGACTTCATAAATCATTGCACCAAAAAAAAAAAAAAAAATATGTCACAGTCCCAATATGAAGAAGCTTTTTGATGCACTTACAAGTAGGACACATTTTACTCAAATTTGGTTTAACCTCACTTAACATAATGACCTCCACTTTGCCATTGTACTTGCTGTTGGGCCTAAATAGTAAAATTTTTAATTTCAGCATCGATATTGACTGACGACACCAACTTTGTTAAGGTCATAATTAATTATTGGAAATAAGCATAGACCATATCTGAGTGGTATTATTATTAATTTGTGGCCTGCAGATATGAAAAAGTTCATATCGGCTGTTATTTTTATAAAGCATAAAAAATGAACGGATCATTACAATTTTCGGTAAAGTCACTTATTTTTCTAAAAAACATATAAACCAAATTGGAGTAAAATCTATGCAATATTTTTGTTTTTTTGATAGATATAGATGAAGACCGGGAAGTGACCGCTGCACTGAGTAAAGTAAACTTAAAGTGCAGACTTTTTTAATTTTTTGTTACCTAGTGTAATTAATCATACGTATACGAACAGCGTTACAGAATCAGCAGAATTTGTATAGTATATAGTATAGTAATACATGTACGTATTTATATAAAATAATTATGAAGTGAAAGAAACTTATCTCCTAAAAATCCAGATCTCCAAATGATAAAAATGATCCCCATTTTAAAAATGTAACCCAGCTTTGGGAAGAGTGTCATTAACTGGCATAACTGCTTGTAGAGGGAATTTATATGGTGGCAAGATTAAAATATATACCAAACATTTTTTTAATAGCGATCTTGCCAAATCAACCAAATCACTTCCAACCCAACAAAACTTGAATATCTTCCAAAAATGTTATTTTAATAAACAATTCCCTCAGAGAACCGCCTAGTGGTCAGAAAAAAATGATTCACGATCATCTCTTAAAATTTTAAAACTACAAAAATATTGTATCGATTTTTTTCTCAAATTTGGTTAACATTTGTTTTTTTTTAGAAATTAACCGACTACTAAATATGATTATGATCGCTCCATTTTTCTCCCATATACGAATAGTTACTGATATGAAATTGGTTCATTTTGGGACAACCTAGCCCTCATACAAATAACCCGACACACTTAATTGTGTTTATTACACACATAAATAGGTACTTTTAAAATAAACCCAGTAGGACCACTTTTAGTTATAGTTGCCATATAAATCTGTTTCCCTATATTCACTTAAATATCTGTCTTCAATGTAAAACAGAAATGTTGGAAAGTGAAGATTAGGCGGTGAAAGTGAAATTTTCTTCGAAATTTTTGTTTTAACCAATTTTTTTGATGTGTAAACAAACATCTATGTATACGCGCAAAGGGGTAAAAATCTGGGTACGTGCGTAAATACAGTAAATTTGTGCATCATTGCGGCAGTTATGCCAAGTTTTGTTGCTGATGCGTGATCAGTTGTTGCAGATGTTTTGTTACTGCTCAACAATTGCACAGAGTTTGCTTTTTAGAACGTTTTGCAAAAGATAAAAAACATGTTCACCACAATAACATTAACAAATATTATTGAAAATCTTGATTCTAAAAATGACAACTTTTTGTTAACTTATAATAAAAATAGAATTAAAAGAAAGATGAAACGATTTTTGGTTATTAAAATTAAATTAAAATAATAAGACGATATTATTCAAATTTGTATTAACAATTTTTATATAAAGCACTAATTACTCTTCCATTCGGCATCAATGTTTAATTTTTGTAAGCTTCACGCTCTATTGCATCAGTAATTAAAATGATGCCATAGTTGCAAAAATTTGCGGCAGCACTGTCAATTGTTTGCATAAAAAACTTTTGACGTAAATCAGTGCTGCCAAGTGATGCTTTTTTGAACATATTACTTTTATTATGCTGCAGTGATGCATAACTACTGCATTTACGAACGTACCCTCTATTTCACAATACAATCACAATAACAGTGTAAGATATAAGACGTAAGACAAAATCGGTGCGACTTATGATGGTATTGGTAAAAAAATTATGATATATAATAACCTTTTTGTCGCTGTTTTCTGCATTATATTTCTAAACCTTTTTTAAACATTTATAATTAATTTCCTCAAGCATTTAAAAGTATTCTTAACGTTATAATTTATTCCATATAAATATCACAATTATCACTGCATTTAATATTAATGCTGATCAAACATAAATAAAAATAAAAAATAAATGAATGACAGTAAAAAGGAAGTGTTTGGAGACAAAATGAAAGCGCGATTTTATTAAGAATATTTTTGGAGATAAAATCAGGGAGCGAATAGCGTTATAAAATCGTTTTGAAAAATGAAAAATTAAAATGAAAAAAAAAAATTAAAAATTAACCAGTTGAAATAATAAATTGTCAGAGTTAATTATATATATAAGTATATTTTACCATCTCTTTCCTTTAATAAATAAATTACCATCACTAAGAAATGAAAGAAGAACAAGAGAACACGCGTTTCAATTTAACAATTGGCGACGAGGTAAATTAAATAAAATATTAATTAATCAGCAGCAACTATAACCTTAGAAGGAAATAGTGAAAATGCAAGATGCAGAAATATTTAAAACCCAAGTCACAGGCTTTAATTTTGAGGCATTTGATGCAAATGTTACAACTTGGCAACGTTGGGTGCGGCGTTTCGAGACAGCTCTAGATATTTTTCAATGTGAAATAGCAAAAAAGAAAAATGTTTTGTTGCATTTTATGGGAGCCAGAACTAACGACATGTTATGTGATAAACTGGCACCGAATAAACCAGAAGAACAATCGTACGAGGCGATTGTTAAAATTCTGGGCGAGCATTTTGATCTTAAACCAAATGTTATTTTGGAAAATTATCGTTTCAATTTATGCAAGCAAGAGGAGAGCGAAACATGTGCCGAATATTTGGTAACTTTACGTAGATTGGCAACAAATTGTGATTTTGGTGCATATCTAAACACGGCATTAAGGAATCAGTTCGTTTTCGGCCTTAGAAATTCAAAAATACAAAGTCGATTACTACAAAGAGCAGGTCTAACAGAGTCTGCAATTAATACAGCTAATATTTATGAGGCAGCAGAAAAAGGTGGGTTAGAGTTGCATCAAGGTGCTGTAAAGGAGGTGGTGGAGTTGATTGCGGATAAGAAGAAGGTAAAGAACAACCAGGAGAAGAAAAATATAAGAAAATGTTTCAGGTGTGGCAGTGACAAACATTTGGCTAATCAGTGCAATCACAAGGAGACAATTTGTAACTTTTGCAAAGGTTAGGGGCATCTGCGCCGTGTCTGCTTTAAAGCATCACGTCAACTAAATCAGATAACAGAAGACGAAAGTGATTCTGAACAAAAATTAGTAGAGGATATACTACAGATATATGAAGGCAACGTGAAAAATATCCAAGATGTTCGTGTGGTTAGTAATCGCGCAAAAATTTTTTGTAATCTTGAAGTTAACAAAGCTGTTATTTGTTTTGAGATAGACACTGGGGCACCAGTATCAATTGTAAGCCTAGACATGGCAAAAAGATATTTGCCGAAGGAAAAAGTATACCCAAATGATACAGAACTGTACAGCTTTTGTGAAAATCCGTTGGATTGTGTTGGATACATGATGGTTACGGTGAAACGTGTGACAACAAGTCCTCCAGTCAAGTTATATATTGTACGATCGCGCAGAAATGCATTGTTGGGCCGCGAATGGTTACGGATAGTGAAACTAGAATGGGGTAGAATAATACAAAAAGGGCATTATATCGTTGCAGTAAGCGAACGAATTGTCATCATTTAGAGTGTAGAGGCTCTGAAATTCAGCTTTCCGCTTACGGTATGCCGTAGAGTTAACATTAGCATGTGTGAGTTTTCTTTGCTTTAAAAACGCTGCCAAAAATATGGCAAGTCGCTGCGATAGTCCTAATATGACCACAATGAAATCCCTTTCCATTTGTGTTATTAGTGGTGGACCATCTCTTCCCTGTTGGGGCTCATAATTGGTATCAAATGGATCTTTATGAGTAACACCACTTGCTCTCCTCATTCCTGTAAATTCTGTCCTACGATCTGGAGTTGGCGGCCTTGGTGACACAAAATTTTCAGGTGCAAGCACTGGTAGTGTGGCTATTACAGTTGCTTTATAAATTTTGTTCTTCTCAGCATGTCGATTAAGACGACATGTGTAATTTACGTATGCATAGTAACTGGTTGCATCATGCTCACCTGGGCGATTAATCCAGTTTTCCGGCTTAGAATACTTAATACTATCTTTGCCTCCACTCAACCATGCCATCAGATTGTTATAACATTGGCGACACCCTGTATTAGGTATGTTATTTTCACCGGTCAAGTCTAATTCGTCGAAAAACAACTTATATGCTCTATTGAATTCACTAGTTAAAAGATTCTTTTCCTTTTGAAATCTTGTAGAACTTTTTTTCTGATTTGATGACCGCAAACGTAGCAAAATAAATCAATTTTTTTACATTGCACATTGAAATTGTCAGTTGCCAATGTTGTGTGCGAATTATGCTGTAGCACTTTCTCTAGAACTTTCACCGCTGAGCTCTCGTTGACGTCGCGCTGTGTAATGCATCGTTGTGGGCCTCGTGTCGCTTTAATATTGTGTGCTGCGTCCCTTGATGCGTATGCTGAACTTACTGCTTTGTCTGTGCTGCTGCGGTCGGTGCGTGATTGCGTGGGTTGTTTATTGAGATCTTAGGTACATTTTTATACCCTATACCACTATGTGGTTTGGGTATAATGACTTTGTGCTGCTGTTTGTAACAACCAAAAATATTTGACCTAGACCCATCTTTTATTATACCGATCTAATCAGAATCACTTTTTGAATCGATTTAACTATGTCCGTCCGTCCGTCCGTCTGTGTGTCCATGTAAACTTTTTATATTCATACTCGTATCCTATGTTATTTTTATTATTTCGCCATTTTTAATAAAGTTTATCCCGAATATCACAATCTATAATATGAATAGGTTAGGCGATTTTTTGGTAACGATGTTTCGTTCTAGCGTTTTATTCCGATTTCGACCAAATGCATATTATTTGAAAGATATTCCTTTTAATCTGGTCACCAGATTTACATATTTTTAAATTTTTTTATTTATTTTGACTAAATTGCATTTAAAGTTGCTACTAACACATACATAAAATTATACATATGCTATGTGTGTGTTTATTAAATCTGTTAATGTGTTTGTTAATGAGTTTATCTTCATTTACATTAATAATAAACAAGAACAGTGTTGGTTTGTGAATTGGCTAAGTTGAAAAATGAAGATGCCTAGAAATTGCACTCGAATTTCGAGTGCTGGAATCTGCTAGTTTTTAATTAATCCTTCACTGATCCACGGATTGGATCACCTTTTTTGCTCGGCTTGGTTTTTTTGTTTGATGCCTCATAAATTTCACAAAATTTTTCATATATTTTATTATATAAGCAATTAGTGTTTGGAGCTTGGCTTAAAATGTAATTCCAGTTTGCTGTATATTTTTATTGACCATTAATTAGAAGAAATGTATAAATATCGTTAAGGGCTGGTATCATAGATTTTTTTTTTTTTTAATTCGGAACTCTGTAAACATAATCGTTCATTTCCGACTACAAACCTGGTAGTAGTGGACCCAATTGTTAAAAATTGTCAAAGCAAGAATTACGTGTATGTTTTATTTTCGTTCTTTGTTATATGAACGTTTCATAATAAAACAAAAATATGACAGGATACAAAATTTGTACTCATTTATATGTATGTAAGCTTTATGTTTGATATTTTCCAATAATTTTCAATAACTTTCGTTATTTTGTGGACATTGTGTCACCTACAAATGTCAACAACAACTTGAACAACTAGAAAAACTTCAACCAATACAAATATAAATTCTCCATATTCCACGTATATATTGTTGGCGCTGTAGTTGGCTATTTTCTTCCTGTTTAGTTTGTTGAATTTTTACGGCTCACAATATAAACTGAAGACAACAATGTAAATATGCAAAAAATTAACTTTGGCAACATACAAAAAAATATTATTTGCAAAATAAACTACACAATTTTTTTTACTTTGAAGTCATGCAAAAAAGGGCACAATATTACATATCCGGTTTAAGTAAAACTAAGTAGCGTTGCTAGGAGTTTTTATTTTTTGGCAGGTATTGATGTTTATTTAAGTCTCTATGAATGGAAAAAATAATGTTGGAAGTTAGAATTGAAGTATTAAATAAGTACGAGACACTGTGAAATGATGAAATGATTTGGTACGAAGGTCAGCATTGAAGTCTATGCTAAGCTCAGAGTAAACAAGTATGAAAACAAGAGGGGGTAAATTCGGATGTGCCGAATTTTTGATACCCTCCACCTCGGTTTTAGTATTGATACGAAATGTAAATAAAATATTTGAAAAAGTAAACAATTTGTTAAACTTAATACCAAATTATTTCACAGATTTTTTTTTGCATCTTTAGAGGTATCTCCATATTTTAGATCATATATTGACACAGTGATGCCACATTTAACCCATTTCAAATACTAACCTGCTCGTAGTAACGACAAACAATATTTTTTTAACTTTACCTAGGCAAATGGTATATTTTGTTGAATGACCGCAATTTCAAAAGACAGACGCATGTACCGACAATATATGGACTCGAGTTGTTTTAGGGATTAAGAATACAAATACTTTATGGGGTCGCAATTCATTGTTCAATGCGTTAAAACAGAATAGCAATAGTCACAAAAAGGAATAATACTTTTCAATGTTTTGAGAGCTGAAAATTAGGCGGTATTTCAAAATAAAAGTTTCTAAAAATCTTGCCAATTTTTGGTTTGCCATATACCAGGAAAATTTGTGTTTTTTTTAAAAAGTACTTTAAAAGAATTTAATTTTTTTTAAATGTATTTAAAAAAAAGATATTTTATATAAAATATCCTTGTTTGAGAAAAGGTAACTTTCTAAGAAAATTTACTTTAAAAAGAAAGTTACCTTTTAAAAAGGTACATATTTAAAAAAAGAGTACTTTAAAAAAATACTTTTTTAAGAAATTTTTTTAGGAAAGTGTTCTTTTTAAAAAAAGGGTATATTTTTAAGAAAATGTACTTGTTTAAGAAAAGATTTTCTTTAAAGGTTATTTTTGAAGAAAAAAATTTTTTTTTAAGGAATAGATACTTTTTAAAAGTTACTTAAAAGGAAAGGTATTTAAAAGAAATAGGTACTTTTTTACTTAAAAGGTACTTAAAAGAAATAGGTGCTTTTTTCAAAAGATATTTTAAACAAGTAAGAGTGTTAAATTCGGCTGTACCGAATCTTTGATACCCTCCACCTCGGTTTGAGTATTGATAATAAATGTATACAAAATATTTGAAAAATTAAAGAATTTGTTAAACTTAATATCAAATTATTTCACCAAATTCTTTGGGTTGATCCGCTTAACAGATGATTTTTGTTTATTTCAAGAGTCTATAAAGCTCTCTAACATTAGTAATTCGCTCTCCAACGAGGAAATATCGCTTCCGTCTTTTCTATTATTTTGGATAAAAGACAACACGTAACAAAATAATAACCAAAAAAAAAAAAATTCTCTCAATTTTTTTGTTAAAATATTGCCATATTTGGAAAATATAGAGAATTTAATATTTTTTATATATTAAAAGGAGTTTTAACTATTAGATTTTGTAGTAACACAAAATAATACAATATAAAATTTAACACAGTGATGCCAACTTTTGATTTTGAATTAAATTATGTTAATAAAATATATTTTCATTTATTGACTCCAGATACTACTACCTGGGAATTATTATCGAACTTAAATTTTTTGGGTTTTACTTTGCATACCATGAAGTAAAATTTTTAAGTCATCATGTCCCAAAAATTTTAAACAATATAATTTGTTATCTCTCATCCAAAAAAATTATGAAAAATAATATACAAATAACATTCTCATCAAATTGTGCTTTATTTATGTAACAATTTTTATGTTCGCAATTCTTAAATATCATTTGAGGTTTTCTAAACTTCATTGAATTTAAATTACTGTTTTCTTATTCTGAAAAGCAATTAATGTCTCCTGAATCGCAATATTTTTTTTTAATTTTAGTTGATTTTTTAAGTGTAAACATATTGATGTTTTTGAATTTCAATTTGTGTTTAAAGTATAAAATTTATATTTTAATAATTCAATTGATGTCTTCTAAATTTCAAGTTATTATTTCCGATTTCCTGAAATTCGATTGATATTTTCTAATTTATAATTAGAAATCTGAATTCCAGTTTTTAGAATTGATATTTTCTTAAATTTGAATGGAAAATTTTAAAGGTGCAATTTTGTATTTATGCGAATAACAATGCTTTACTAATTATAAACAGTCTTTAAAAATTATATGTAATCGCAATCAGATATTATGTAGGTAAAGCAGAATAATAATTTTATATAACTATGTAGAACTTTTTTTAAGGCAAAAAAACACATTGCTTCTTCTTTACTCAGCTCTGTGTATACTTTTAACATTGTTGTGTTTGATATCTAATTGAAAATGTTGCCATTCATGTTAAAATAGAAATAACTATTGCAAAGCTAATTAGAACAAAAATTGTGGCTCCATCTACTGTGGCATAGTCACACTGAGCAAAATGAAGTGTCACTCTGTTTGTTAAAGGTGCTATTACAAGATGTGTTTTTTACATATGTGCTGTCAAATTTTCCCACAACAAAAGTTGTACGCATTGTGTGATACATATGAAACATTGTTTATGTACAATACATGAGGAAAGTCACATGTACATATTTCAATTAGAACAGGTTCTATTTTTGCATAACAAACATATGAAAATACAACACTGCTTGTGGCGAAAGAAAAACAGAGTAAATTTTAAAGATTAATATTGAAAGAAAAATAAATTGTTTAGTATTAATTAACAATTAAAAAATATATATACTTTTTTTTAACAATAAATTTTTGTAAATTCACAAATTAAATCAGCTGTTGTTTACATTTAGAGGTTATGTCATACGTATGCACCTGTGATAGCAAAAATTATGAATCGTATGTAAAAGACAATTTTGACAGACATGCGGAATTTCATATGGATAAAAAAAGTGACAGTACATATGTAAAAAACACTTCGTGTAATAGCACCTTAATGCATGCAAAATAAATGTATTTTCCCTAAAACAAAATATGTATTGCAGAATTTTATATAAATAAAATAATATGACGATTTATTTCTAACATGCGGTTATTATGGATATACACACATATATAGAATATATGTATATTATTTTATTATTTAATATATGTATGTATGTACATATATGTAAATATTACACACAAAAAATACAACATCAAAAATCATTGTTGTGTTTTTTTATTAAATTCATTCATAAAATTTTGTTTGGTAAATTTACGTTGTACTTTTTTATTAACAACAGGTAGTTTAGCATTATTTGCTTTAGATGTTGGTGAATTTTTACTCTTGTCTGCTTGTCGACAACATTTTGATTTTTTGATTTTTAACCCCTTTCCCGTGACCCAATCGGTCTAAAACTTTGTAGGCGGACTCGTGGCGATGACAAATATGATCTAACATATTTTTTTTAGTGATGCCAAAATAATGGAAACTTATAAATTTTTATACCAGAGTTGATAAAAAATATTTACAAAGGGTTACTTTTTATTATATTATTACCACAACGATCACAAAATCAACAAGTACAGTTATATAATACATCATTTAGAATAACAACAAGAACATACAGAAACATATATTTCTTCAATTTTTTTTACTTCTTCAGTGATTTCTCGGGACCTATTAAACCGATTTTCATGAGTTTTCAAACACAAACCTTCTCATGATGTTAGTCAATCATTCCCACTAAAAACGAGCGCCCCAGTTATCCTATTTAGGGCATTATCGTGACAAGAACAACATGACAAATCATATTTTTTTCAAGACTTTTTTACTTCTTCATTCAATTCTCGGGACCTCATGAACCGATTTTGACCATTTTAAATAGAAGTTTCTCAGGATGTTATTGAATCATTTTTACGCCAACGAGCATCGTAGCTACCCGATTGAAGCCGTCATCGTGATTTCCGCAGACGGACAGACGGACATCGCTATATCAACTCCGCTTGTTCTAAAGATCAGAAATATATATATATTTTATGGGTTCCAAATTATTTTTCTAATTATTAAAAATGGAATGGCAAACTTATATATACCCTCTGCACACTGGGGTGGAGGGTATAAAAAAGCAAAACAAACATTATATAAGAATTAGCTTCTTACAACATTTAACCTTTTATAACTTTAACTTTAACATAGCGTTTCTTGACAATTTTTTTCCTCACGCATAATTTGGCGTCTCTATAATTACCGCCTAACGAACCCCTACCGTTCCTTAGGTAACGGTACCAAAATATATTAATGCAATTTTGGACACATTTAAATTCCATTAAAGAGAAAACAAAATATATATATTCAAATAAATTTAAATGAAAAAAATTTTCTCAATATAAATTGAAACATTTTCTATATATAAATTTGTTTTTTTTAAGCATAACTATAAATAAATTAAGACCTTGAAATGAAGGTAGAATAAAGAATTTTGTTATAAACACAATGCAGATAACCAAACCCAACCAATCTTGTTATTTAATGTGAGCTACCAGCCAAATCAGATGGGTATCATGGTAACATGGTAGGGAGGGAAAAAGGGGCACACCACCTAGTCCCCAACCAAAACCGTAAGTATACCATCCCTCCATCAGTTAAATGCCATACTGTATATAGTTTTTTTAATCGCACGTGAAAAATCTGTAGTGCGGTTTCCCTAGGTCTTAACAAGATCCCACCCATCCGGCGAGCTAGGCTCCACGCCAGCACGTGCGACCCGCGAAGGCTCAGCGAAATAGAAGCGGAAGTTCCACCACACCGTACCATTACAATACTGGCTGGCTTCTATTTGCCTTCAATTTATCAACAATATAATTTCTTCGTTTAAATTTATTCATATTTACTCAAAAACAATTGCTAAAAACAGTTAAAATGAAAACTAAGCAACATTTTAAGAGGTTAATATTCCACTTTAAAAATTTTAGTTTTAAATTCTAGCAGTTGTGTCCATAGATTAATTTGAATTTTATGAATTTGAAACGAAAAATTGCTTACAAGTAAATATACAGATTTCAAGACAAAATTCTTCTGTGAAATTATTAACCTGTGTATTTTGTTTAAACCTTTTCAAATTCCGTTATACCTAATATCACTGTCGGTTGTCACACCCTACAAAAAGGGTTGTGGTATGGTTTGTTTGTATTTTTGATTACTGTTTATTACTGGGTTTTTAATACTATCCACACCACCATGCAGAGAGTATATATTTGTTTTTAAATCCGTTTGTAACTCATTAAAATAAATTCCGGAAACCCCATAAGTTACATATATTCTTGATCTTTAAAAAATGAGAAGTCAATCTGATGATGTTCGTCAGTCTGTGTGTCTCTTTATCTGTCTGTTGAAAACATTCTTAGAATTTCTTATACTTAAAATGTTCGTTATTATTGGCGGCGGTTTGGGAGTTAATTTGGAGCCCTTAGAACAAAAAGATGAGGAATGACGTATGGAAATGTAAAGATTCTCTGAAAAAATTTCGTATATAAATATTGAAAAATGTTTATATGTAACAGAACATGTCCATATGGGTTTGTATCGCCAATGCATACACATTTTTGTTTGCTTATTGCACATGTGAAAAAACAACAACAAGAACAAAATATATATGCTTCGCTAATAATATATACTAGCAGATTCCAGCGCTCGAAATTCGAGTGCAATTCTAGGAAATTTTATTTTTTCATTTAATAAAGATCCTAAAGGTATGCTCCACAATTCAACTCATTTTAAAAGAAGAAAACAAACTCAACACATTAACACAAACACATTAACAAATTTAATAAACACACGCATAGCATTGTATAATTTTGTGTTGTGTTAGAAGCAACTTTAAACGATCATAACTCCAAAAAAATGTTCCAGACGATGAAAATCTGTAAATCTGGTAAACAACTAATAAGAAATACCTTTCAAATAATAAATTTTTTGTTAAAATCGGGGTAAAACTGTGAAACTTACATCGGTCACAAGAAATCGCCTTGCCTATTAATATTAAAGATACATCGCTAGTGTTGAAAACCTTGGTTATACAATTGTATTTAGAGGGTATCAGAGATTCGGTACTGCCGAATTTAACACTCTTACTTATTCTTTCTAAAATGTTACTCTTGATAAAAGCATATTTTTCTGAAATTTCCAAAAAAATAATTCTCTAATTTCAGAAATAAATTTTCTCTTTAACAATTTTTCTAGCTCAAACCTTTTTGTACGTTAACAAGTTAGATAAACTCGATATTAATGCAGCGTATTATAGATTCGGCACAGCCAAAATATATACCGTCACTTCCTCTCTTTTTGAAAATTACAAATTAAAATTAAGTTTAATGGATTTTCTTTTTATATAAAGAAAAAGGTTCAAGTCTTAAAGCCGAGCAAAAGTATGGAATTATATTTGGGACAGCATCATGAAAAAAGTTTTAATCACATCTTTATTCCTGGTTTTTATATTCTGTTCAAATTTTGTTACAAAGCAAAAAAGAATTTTTGGTCGGGGTGTTTTCCTTGTGGCATTTGTGGTATGGAATATTTAAATGAACAAACGAAGAAGGAAGGTGGAAGGTTTGTATTTGTGTTTCTATGGTCATAATACTTTTTCTCTAAAGTTCTGAAATAAAGTACAATGGTTACGTTACATTGTTATTACGTTAGAATTAGGGTTTGTTCTATTTGTAATTAATTAATACAGAGTTAAACTAAGCGCGAATTTACGAAAATTCAACAATTAATCATACTGCAACAAAAGAAAAGTTATATTTATTCTGGGTTGGTGGGAAAACCAATGAGAATTGTGAGAGAAAACACAGCGAAATGTATAATTTTAAAAGTTTTAATTTAACTAATTACAATATAAATTGTTGTTTTTGCCATTTCTATGGTATTAACATAAATACTTGTTTCTGAAAAGTGGCAACACATCAAATTTGTTTGTGAAAGATGAAAAAATGGAGACTTAGCTTTAACTGTGTGAGTGATTTGCTTAAAGGAGTTGGAATTTCATAATTTCTCGATTAATTTTATCAATGAAACTATTGGCCTATGCAAAGCGATCTTCTTTTTCTCAAGTTTCGGTTGAGGGGAAAATGTTCTCGGCATAAACAGTATTATCCAAAAGAATTTCGTTACTGATCCGCTCTAAATATGATAAGCAAGATAAGGTAGAATATATAGTTGGAGAAGCGGTGACAGTTTATCATATCTTTCAATTATATAACGTATGGCAGATACATGCTGTGCTATTCATCCGGAATATCTAACCAATAACTAGATGACCTCATCCGTTATCTTAATATTTTGGATTGGATCTAGTACCGACATATTTTCCTTCTAATTGATGCTCACAGGATGCGAGCTGCCACTTACATCAACCAACCAACCAATCACAATAACGGATGTGCGACCCTTGTAATAACATTCATTACCCCAGAATCTATAACGTTGGGAACTTTTTGTCATTACGTTGATGCTCCAACGTTGGTAACTTCAGTGCTTAAAACATATGTATATAAACCAAATTTGAGTGATACAGTGTAAGGAACCTCCGGTTGGTCCGGGTTTAAAGCTGGGATAATTCAGCTGTCTCAAGGTCCTTTCACAATAATTTATATATTGGAAGCACTTCACTTTACTTAATATTCTTGTTTGTATATATTCATTTATTTACAAATTTTATATAATATATTTTTATCTTCACAATGCAAGTTTTATGTTGTGGGACGTGGTTGCTGTTGGTGCATGAGCTGCTGGTGTCGAAGGGACCACCACTGCTGGTATCTAGTTTTCCCTAGCCTACAGACCCTATGCTCGTGGCTGGGTTGGATGTAATCCAACACAATAATGGGCGAATGTAATTCACCCCCTACTCTTTGTCTGAATGTAATTCAGGCCCTGCACTCTTTAACTCCTGCCTTTTATCTGGGGACGGATGTAATCCCTCCACTACTCCAATAGCAAATATAATTCGCCATTACTCTGAGCTGGATGTAATACTACTTCACGAATTCTGCTTGTTAACCTCGGAATGGATGTAATCCAACCCACCAGCGAATGTAATTCGCCACTACTCTGTTGAATTGGGATCGTTCCCAATTCCCTGACTTTAAAATTATTAAAATTCTCCTAGCTTTCTTACCGATTTCCTTTTGCTTCATGATCGCCTCTGCGTGTCGTCTTTCCTGGTCGATGCGTATCCTTTGCCGGTTCTCGAAGTAAGAACCTCTTTTGTACGTTGTCCACCTTTTTATATGGCGTTCTCCTACAACCATGTCGCTTTGTCGCGACCACAGACTCTCAATGGTTTTAAGAGAACTCTCAATGGTTTGATGTGTGGTGTGCTCTTCGTTACTTGTTTCTCTGGTGTTTTATGGTTTGTGTGTGTATGGTCAAGGACCATATAATAAAAGGATGGTCAAACTGCTTTGGTATGCAGTGAAACCGACACCGACTTAAGTTTTTTTTTTTTTATATACATGTTTATTTTTTTATCCATCAACATTTCTACTAATATTGCATTAAGATAAAATTTATAGGAAATACTATAAGGAATATATGTATTACTTTAAGAATTTTTTAAAATAATGATTTTTGTGTAAAAATTCTTTTTTCTAATCACTGTAAGGAACAAATAAAAAAATTTTTATAAGTTTAATAAAAATATATTTTAAAGAAAAATTTATTTATTTAAAAAAAATAAATATGTATACAACCTTCCTTGGGATTTGAACATGGGCGAAAAAGTTCAATGGCTAGCGCTACACGCACTCGGCCACAAGCATGCTTCTAGGCTCTTTCAAATTATTTTACTATACATTTCTTGTCTTATATTATATGTATATGTTGCTAAAAATAGTTGTCAAACAAATAAACAAAAATGAAATAATTTTTGGTGTTTGCATACCAATCATCGTAACCAGTGAAACCTTAAAGAAGAATATGTTATAAATTTTAGGTATTTGCGTACCAGACTAGATATGCACTACCAAAATTTGTAAAATATTATATTTTTTTTCATTTCATTTTGATAAATAACAAGAAAATTAATGGAAAAAAGGAAAAAAAGTGAAAGAATTTGAACATTGAAGACAAAATAAATTCAAAGTTGATATAAAATATAATATTTTATATTTCCATAATAATATATTTTTATAGAAAACAATCAATACAAAAACAAGTAAGAAAATTATAGTCGGTCTAGACCGACTATACGATACCCTATACCATGCGTTTAGAAACCCTATCTCTTAGGCCCAACTAACTGGACATAGAAAATAAGCAAAAACTAAATTTGAGTGGGATTTTTATTAATTTTTTTGGCTGCAGATATGAAAAAGTTCATATCGGGTGCTATATCTATATGGGGACTAGGTCCAAAAATGGACCGATCCTGATCATGTTTGGAACAGTCTCTTGTATTTTGCAAAAATATATACAAACCAAATCTGAGAAGAATCAGAGCAATATTTTTGTTTTTTAATAGATTTAAGTGAAGATCGGGAAGCAGCCCTATATGGGGCCAAAGGGATCATTTCTGGACTACTCATTAATGGGTGTAATGAACGCATAGAAACCCAATTTGAGTAAGATCTATATGACAATTTGGATCTTATGGCAATTTATGTCGATTTCATAGGGGTAATTTGTATGGGGGCTAGGTCTGAACATGGGCCGATTCTCACCAATTTCAATAGCGTTCATCCCATGGCCGATAAAAGCTTATATACCAAATTTTATCAAAATATATTCATATTTGCGACCTGCAGTTTGATTACAAGCCTTACATGGACACACAGACGGACGGACGGACGGACGGACGGACGGACGGACGGACGGACATTGTTAAATCAACTCAAAAAATGATTCTGATTCGATCGGTATAATTAAAGATGGGTCTAGGTCAAATATTTTTGGTTGTTACAAACAGCAGCACAAAGTCATTATACCCAAACCACATAGTGGTATAGGGTATAAATATGCGGGAGTGCATTATAAAAAGTAATAAAATAATATATACATTTTTAATATACATTGTGTTGACATAACATAATTGTCATTAATTACTTTTTTTTAATATGTTATTATTTCTACTTCTGCCTAGTTTTTTTTTTTTAATTAACCCATAATTTATTATAACGGGTGATTTTTTAAGAGCTTGATAACTTTTTTTTAAAAAAAAACGCATAAAATTTGCAAAATCTCATCGGTTCTTTATTTGAAACGTTAGATTGGTCCATGACATTTACTTTTTGAAGATAATTTCATTTAAATGTTGACCGCGGCTGCGTCTTAGGTGGTCCATTCGGAAAGTCCAATTTTGGGCAACTTTTTCGAGCATTTCGGCCGGAATAGCCCGAATTTCTTCGGAAATGTTGTCTTCCAAAGCTGGAATAGTTGCTGGCTTATTTCTGTAGACTTTAGACTTGACGTAGCCCCACAAAAAATAGTCTAAAGGCGTCAAATCGCATGATCTTGGTGGCCAACTTACCGGTCCATTTCTTGAGATGAATTGTTCTCCGAAGTTTTCCCTCAAAATGGCCATAGAATCGCGAGCTGTGTGGCATGTAGCGCCATCTTGTTGAAACCACATGTCAACCAAGTTCAGTTCTTCCATTTTTGGCAACAAAAAGTTTGTTAGCATCGAACGATAGCGATCGCCATTCACCGTAACGTTGCGTCCAACAGCATCTTTGAAAAAATACGGTCCAATGATTCCACCAGCGTACAAACCACACCAAACAGTGCATTTTTCGGGATGCATGGGCAGTTCTTGAACGGCTTCTGGTTGCTCTTCACTCCAAATACGGCAATTTTGCTTATTTACGAAGCCATTCAACCAGAAATGAGCCTCATCGCTGAACAAAATTTGTCGATAAAAAAGCGGATTTTCTGCCAACTTTTCTAGGGCCCATTCACTGAAAATTAGACGTTGTGGCAGATCGTTCGGCTTCAGTTCTTGCACGAGCTGTATTTTATACGGTTTTACACCAAGATCTTTGCGTAAAATCTTCCATGTGGTCGAATAACACAAACCCAATTGCTGCGAACGGCGACGAATCGACATTTCACGGTCTTCAGTAACACTCTCAGAAACAGACGCAATATTCTCTTCTGTACCCACTGTACGCATTCGTGTGGTTGGTTTAATGTCCAATAAAGTAAACTGAGTGCGAAACTTGGTCACAATCGCATTAATTGTTTGCTCACTTGGTCGATTATGTAGACCATAAATCGGACGTAAAGCGCGAAACACATTTCGAACCGAACACTGATTTTGGTAATAAAATTCAATGATTTGCAAGCGTTGCTCGTTAGTAAGTCTATTCATGATGAAATGTCAAAGCATACTGAGCATCTTTCTCTTTGACACCATGTCTGAAATCCCACGTGATCTGTCAAATACTAATGCATGAAAATCCTAACCTCAAAAAAATCACCCGTTACTATTACACGGTGTTACAAAAAAAAAATCCCTGGGATATCATATTATTTTTCTGGTAGGTATTGTCGAGTAGAACAAGAATCTGTATTTGAAATTTTCCAGGCACGTCAGAATTTTGAGATACGGGTAAAAAACCGGGTTTTCGGACCTCTATGCACTTAATAACGGGTAACTCGGTTGGTTCTCCACCGATTTTAATTATAAACGGATTTGGATAGAAGAGACTTATACCTTTAAAATGATATATATGATTATATGGTTTGATCCAAAAATATGTGTGTATTTGTGCACCAATGTCATTTTTTTACCACTTTTTTCGACATTTTTTAACTTTGGCGATATTTTTACGCACTTTTTTATAAAGGAACCGTAAAGCTTTATAATTTATGTTAGTAACATATTTAGTTAGGAGTAAAATGCAATTTACGGTTTTAAAATCCGTTAAAAAATGACTAAGTTATTAAATATTGTATCAAACCAAAATTCTTGCAAAATACAAATTTCTTAATATGATATTCCTACGCATTATTTTATACAGAAATTTTACTAATAAAATTCAACTTTGTTTTAAAAAATCCGTTAGAAATTAAGAGAGTTATTAATTTTGTTTTTAAACCTAAATTTTTGCATAATCACTTACATATATCGGTTTTGTTACAGTTAAAACACTTGCGTATTTGACACTTTTGCGCGTTTTAAAAGAGTAACAAAAATAGCAATCACCTGGTTTATGGTAGAGCTGATGATGCCAAATCATAGGTGTCGAAAAGTGTAAAGTAACTGACGGCTTTTTTAATGTTCTACAGCAATAATCACAAATAAATTCAGGTTCATACCAGCGACTAAATTTATAAGAGCGATTGAAGAGTTTGTTATATATTTCCACCACTCCACCATTGTTTCTAAAATCACGTCTATGATCGATATCTACCAATAAACCACAAATATAACAAAATTTATTACGTCTGTCGCACATTTTCTTTTTTTAATAAAATTTATTTATCGGGATAAATTCAAATTTAATTTTAATTGCCCTTCATTATTATAATATTATCAAATGGCTAACTTTTTTATTTATTTAAGTAAACAAAAGTGATAAACAAAACAAATTAAAAAAAACAATACTTTTACATGATTTAAGCTCTCATTGCTAATTGTTGTTGTAATTCTAATTTGAGTTTAATATAACAGTGATTTACAATTTATAGTCCTCAGAGTATATCAATCACATTTATTATAGTCAGTATATATAAAAAAATATACAGTGCAAATAAAATACCACTTATATTTAAAATTATTTTTTTATATTAAATAAGAAAACCCCTCCAAAATCTTTTTTAAGAAACATTTTCAGTTTTCGGAATGTAAAGTTTTGTACAAATAACAATCTGACTCCAAGCAAAAAAAGTTTGGCAAACTCTGTTGTCCCAATTTGCTCCACATTGCATTTACAAAATTTTACCTGCTAACTTCTAGCAAAACATCACTAGACAGAGAGCAAAAAAACTAGAAAAATAATGTGCAAGCAATTATGGAAAAATTTAGGTTTAAAAACAAAATTAATAACTCTTAATTTCTAACGGACTTTTTAAAACAAAGTTGAATTTTACTCAGTAAAATTTCTGTATAAAATAATGCGTAGGAATATCATATTAAGAAATTTGTATTTTGCAAGAATTTTGGTTTGATACAATATTTAATAACTTAGTCATTTTTTAACGGATATTAAAACCGTAAATTGCATTTTACTCCTAACTATATATGCTACTAAATAAATTATAAAGCTTTACGGTTCCTTTATAAAAAAGTGCGTAAAAATATCGCCAAAGTTAAAAAATGTCGAAAAAAGTGGTAAAAAAATGACATTGGTGCAGAAATACACACATATCATTTTAAAGGTATAAGTCTATTCTATCCAAATCCGTTTATAAAATTAAAATCGGTGGAGAACCAACTGAGTTACCCGTTATTAAGTGCATAGAGGTCCGAAAACCCGGTTTTTTACCCGTATCTCAAAATTCTGACGTGCCTGGAAAATTTCAAATACAGATTCTTGTTCTACTCGACAATACCTACCAGAAAAATAATATGATATCCCAGGGATTTCGACTTCATTCTTTTTTGTAACACCGTGTTATTCTACTATTATTTATCCGTCCTATTATTTTTACTTTAATAATAACATTTCCTATATCTCATTGCGATATTTTATTACAATTTCTTATACTATTGTTTACCCGTCCTATTATCAAGATTTTTTCTAAAAATTTTCACCTGCGGCGCATCCTTTCAACAATTAAATTTCCTATCTCATATTATTGCGATATAATAATAATCTGCTGTTATTTCTGCTTCAGTCCAATTTTTTTTTAGAATTAACCAATTACTTATTAAGCTATTAGTTTTTTTCGTCCTATGGCGCTTGGTAACAATAACAAATAACAAAATTATCTTCTGTAATTTTTCATCCGTGACGATTCTAAACTATAAATTACAGAATTTTGCCATGTATTCCTCACGTTATTTTGAATTTGGTTTTAAACTATTATCTACGATAACTGTCATCTATAATAATAATTTTAATTTCAATTTTAATTTAGGAAATTATCATGATATAGTTGATAAACTTTCAAAGGACCTGGATGTTTATGTGAATCTTTTATTAGGTCAAAAAGTTCTGAAGGTAGATAATATTATTCTCTTACAAATTATAGAATCTAAATATTAGGTTTTTAATGCAATTTGTTGTTGTTTTATAAATGGTGTTAATTGCATTATATTTCTCAATTTTATATAAAACACATTTTTCTATGGGGTTATGTATACTTTACTGTGCCACTGTATATGATAGAGATTAATGTAATGTAAATAATAATTGCTCGTGGGCCAGTGATTAGAGTTCTTGATTTCAAGTTGTGTGTTCCAGAGTTTGAATCTTGGTCAGGGTTAATTTTTTTTTTAATTTTATTTAAGAATAAAATTCTAAAAACCAAAATTCAATAATTTTCCTTTTTTTACAATATTATCAATTTCAGTTTTTTTTTTGCCAAATTTCATATTAAATTCTTTTTTCCTATATGAATTTTGGCAAACATGCTTAAATTACAAAAGTTGTTTAAAAATGTTATAATTTCGAATTTTTCAATTTGTGATTTTTCTATTTTTTAAGAAAATTGAAAATTCTGGGATTTGAACTAGAATACAGAAAAGAACTTGAAGCAGGAACTTTAAGCACTGGCCTACGAGCAATTGTTAGTTATGTTATTTAAAAGTAATGTATATTAAAAATGTATAAATATATTATTTTATTACTTTTTATAATGCACTCCCGCATATTTTTTTTATTGATTGTTTTCTATAACAATATATTATTATGGAAATATAAAATTTTATATTTTATATCAACTTTGAATTTTTTTTTTCTTCAATGTACAAATTCTTTCATTTTTTTTTCTTTTTTCCATTAATTTTCTTGTTATTTATCAAAATGAAATGAAAAAAATATAAGATTTTACAAGTTTTGGTAGTGCATATCTAGTCCGGTACGCAAATACCTAAAATTTATAACATATTCTTCTTTAAGGTTTCACTGGTTACGATGATTGGTATGCAAACACCAAAAATTATTTCATTTTTGTTTATTTGTTTGATAACTATTTTTAGCAACATATACATGTATAATATAAGATAAGAAATGTATAAGTAAAATAAAATGATTTGAAAGAGCGTAGAAGCATGCTTGTGGCCGAGTGTGTGGAGCGCTAGCCATTGAAGTTTTTCGCCCATGTTCAAATCCCAAAGAAGTTTCTATACATATTTTTTTTTAAATAAATAAATTTTTCTTTAAAATATATTTTTATTAAACTTATAAAATTTTTTTTATTTGTTCCTTACAGTGGTTAGAAAAATGAATTTTTACACAAAAATCATTATTTTATATAATAAAAAAATTCTTAAATACATATATTCCTTATAAAGGGTGATTTTTTAAGAGCTATAGGAAAGTTTTCCAAAAAAAAAAAACACATAAAATTCAGAAAAATGCATGAAATCTTTATTTGAGTCGATAGTACGGTCCATATAATTTAATGTTTGAAGATTATTTCATGCAAATGTTGACCGTGACTGCGCCTCAAATGGTCCATCCGCTTAGTCCAATTTTGGCATACTCTTTCCAACATTTCGGCCGGTATCTCACGAATAAATGCTTCAATGTTGTCTTCTAATGCGTCAATTGAAGCGGGATTGTCTGTATAGACATGATCTTTAACATAGCCCCACAAAAAATAGTCTAAAGGCGTTAAATCGCACGATCTAGGCGGCCAATTGACCGGTCCCGAACGTGCAATAAAATGTTCACCGAACTCGCCTCTCAATAAGTCCATTGTTGCGCGTGCTGTGTAGCATGTGGCACCGTCTTGTTGAATCCACATGTCATGCAAGTCAAGCTCTTGCATTTTGGGCAAAAAAAAGTTGGATATCATCTCTCGGTAGCGCTCACCATTCACAGTTACGTTACAATTCGCATCATCTTTGAAGAAGTACGGTCCAGCCCATAAACCGCACCAAACTGTGACTTTTTCTGGATGCATTGGTAGCTCTTCCAATGCTTCTGGCTGATATTCACTCAAAAATCGACAATTCTGCTTATTTACGTACCCATTGAGACAAAAATGAGCTTCGTCGCTGAACACAATTTTCGGTAAAAAAGTGGATCTTCGGCCAACTTTCCAAGAGCCCATTCACAAAAAATTCTACGTTGCGGTAGGTCGTTCGGCCTCAATTTGTAGTGCGGTTTCCCTGGGCCTGAGCAAGACCCCACCCATCCGGCGAGCTAGGCCCCTACGCCAGCATGCGACCAGCAAAGGCTCAGGGAAACGGAAGCGGATCTTCCACCAACGCCGTACCATTAAAGAAATGGCGCCCAACGTGGGGCCGATAAGTTGATCATTTTCGATAACCACGTTGCCGCACCATTACAGAAATGGCGCCCAACGTGGGGCCCGAAACAATAGTCCCTTTTTTTTATTACTTAAATTTTGTTTTTGCTTAATAGGAACTTTAATTTATTTTAATTTTAACATCTGTGCACCGGGAAAGCACCAATTGTTCCTAATTCCTAATTTTTTTTATATATGTGTTCTTAAATTCATGCCTCCTTTCAATTTCTGGAATTTTGATTAAATATGCGTATATCGCTATTTAAATTAACCGAAATTGGGATGGGTTTTGAATTTAAGTTCACCCTTCAACAATTTAATTTAACTTTTGTGATTTTAATTTGCTTTGGTCAGTAAAAATTATCTGTGGAATACAGGAACTTCGTTCTAAATGAACCGGTCCCCTGTCCAAAATGATTTTTATGGTACCGAAATAGTAGCAAATTCTCGAAAAAAATATTAAAGTCTCAAACTTAAAATTTTCATTTTTTGATGGATGGTCATACTTACTTACGGATTTTTTGTAGTAATTGGTTTGGTTTTGATTACTACATTGGGGATAAATTTATTGAAAAAAAAAAAAAAATGTAAAATATTTAAAACTTTTGCGTGGGTTCGATTTGAACCTAATATAATTTTAAAACCTAATTGAATTTTTGTATTGAATCTAATTTAAATTTTAGAATCCGATTTAATTTTCCAAAGTCTTTCTTTTTTTGATATTGATTTAAATTTAATTCATTATGAAATTGTTGACATTAAGCTAATCTTCATTCATTCATTATCTCATAACATAGCCTAACACCATTTTAGAGATAGTCATGTATTACGCCCTTTGCCAACAACACCTCTGTTTAAAGCCTTTTTGTTTATGATAAGAGAGTTCAAAACACCGTTTTAATTTAGTAAGGTCCCCCAAAACCTCTGCGTCCATGTCCCTTGTTTAATGAGAGAACTTAAATCACCGAATTTTGAAAAGAACAAAAATCGCTGGTTTAAGGTCTCTGTCAGATATAAGAATCCAATACACTGAATTTTTAAAATAACCAAAAATCTCTGTGTTGGAATCTTTTCCGTTGAACGATGGATATCGAGCCATGTCCATTGTTTAATGAGAGAACTTAAATCACCGAATTTTGAAAGGAACAAAAATCGCTGGTTTAAGGTCTCTGTTAGATAGAAGAATCCAATACACTGAATTTTTAAAAATAACCAAAAATCTCTGTGTTGGAATCTTTTCCGTTGAACGATGGATATCGAACCATGTCTTGAAAAACCCCAACAGCGTAAACTGCTGTTTTGATTTCTTTTTTTATATGCAGAAGACCTAAACTCAAGGCAAAGTTTTAAAAATGGCAAACCTTAAAACCCATCGAACCGTTTCAGTTGATTTTTCCTTTCATGGAAATCAAAACCATCTGTTTTGTGACGGTGATTTTTTTTTTGCTCTGCACTGTAACAAAAGAATTTCTGTTACAAGCAGAATAAGAAAGAAGAAAAAAATAATAACCTTGATCTTGAAATTATTTTCAAGTTCAAGTATGTACATATAAACAACAACTTATATGGTAATAGGTTGATGGCATTTTTTTTTTATGGCGTATTTTTTCTCTTCATTGTGTTGAAGTAAATCATGAACACATTCATATGCAATCATGCTGGTCAAACCACGTATTTTCTTGTATTGATCTCACTTGCTCTCATAGTCATATATGAGTATGAGTGTTATAAATACTAGAGAATATTATGAATGCATATGAATGTTCTCATTGAATTGGTGGTGAATTTGTTTTTATTAATAAACAGGTTTTTATATGCAGATTAATGAACGAAGATGAGAAGGTTTGATGTAATAAAGTAAAATTTAAATCAGGGAGTTGAATTTTGGAAGCTGAAAGAAAAGGTTAAAAAAAAAAAAATAATGTAGTTTAATTTTAGAAACTTTATGAAAAAAACTTCAGATTTAGTGACATGGGAATAAACAAAATTTTGTGTTCATTAATATTTCTATTTATGCTAAAGAAAGCGTTCTGAGCAAAAAAAAAAAAAAAAAAAAAATAAATTTAAGTTAATTTAAATTAAAAAAAAAAAAAGAAAGACACTAATGTTAAGAAAGAAAATAATGTTAAAAAAAATAAATAATTGAAGTTTTAATCGTGAAAAGGGAAGCATTGTTGCTTGGACGTGGCAGCCATGACGTGATTTTTTTTTGACTTTGAACAAAAACAGAATTAAAAAAAATTTTAACATATTAAAAATAAATTTCCTGAAATTAGGGCATTGCAATAAACTCGAAAACGTGTTGTATAGAATAAAAACAACGAAGATATTTTTTAACGTTACTCAAAAAAAAAAAGTTAAAAGAAATAATTTTAAGATAATATCCTAATGTTAATGAATAAGTGACAAATAAAACTGTAGATTTTAGTGTTTAAAAAAGAGGTGGACAAAAAAAAAAAAAAAACCCTTACATTAAATTAAGAAAAAATTTAATTTGTTAACTTTTGAAAAAAAAAACGTGTTAATACGTGTAATCTAAAACTGAAAATTGTATAAACTTAAAACCGTTAACTGGCTAAAGCAAGCATTGCAAAATGTTGTAACCAAAAGAAAAATATGAAAGAAAGTGACACCAAGTTAAAACAAAACCCCAGCGTCTGGCTGCAGCAGCCAGACCACATGGAAGATTTTACGCAAAGATCTTGGTGTAAAACCGTATAAAATACAGCTCGTGCAAGAACTGAAGCCGAACGATCTGCCACAACGTCTAATTTTCAGTGAATGGGCCCTAGAAAAGTTGGCAGAAAATCCGCTTTTTTATCGACAAATTTTGTTCAGCGATGAGGCTCATTTCTGGTTGAATGGCTTCGTAAATAAGCAAAATTGCCGTATTTGGAGTGAAGAGCAACCAGAAGCCGTTCAAGAACTGCCCATGCATCCCGAAAAATGCACTGTTTGGTGTGGTTTGTACGCTGGTGGAATCATTGGACCGTATTTTTTCAAAGATGCTGTTGGACGCAACGTTACGGTGAATGGCGATCGCTATCGTTCGATGCTAACAAACTTTTTGTTGCCAAAAATGGAAGAACTGAACTTGGTTGACATGTGGTTTCAACAAGATGGCGCTACATGCCACACAGCTCGCGATTCTATGGCCATTTTGAGGGAAAACTTCGGAGAACAATTCATCTCAAGAAATGGACCGGTAAGTTGGCCACCAAGATCATGCGATTTGACGCCTTTAGACTATTTTTTGTGGGGCTACGTCAAGTCTAAAGTCTACAGAAATAAGCCAGCAACTATTCCAGCTTTGGAAGACAACATTTCCGAAGAAATTCGGGCTATTCCGGCCGAAATGCTCGAAAAAGTTGCCCAAAATTGGACTTTCCGAATGGACCACCTAAGACGCAGCCGCGGTCAACATTTAAATGAAATTATCTTCAAAAAGTAAATGTCATGGACCAATCTAACGTTTCAAATAAAGAACCGATGAGATTTTGCAAATTTTATGCGTTTTTTTTTTTAAAAAAGTTATCAAGCTCTTAAAAAATCACCCGTTACAACCATATGGCGGTAATTAAAAGACACTAATTAAAATGTTTCTTAAATCTAAATTAAATAAAAAATTTCCTAAGATTTGTCTAACTATAAATTAAAATTATTTTCTAAAGATTTTTCTAATTATAAATCAAAATTTTTTCTAAATATAAATTTAAACATAAATTTTAACTAAAAATTTTCTAAATTAAGAAATTTGCTAAATATAAAATTAAACTAAAAATTTTCCTAAATAAAAATAAAATTGAGCTAAAATTAAAAAATTATAATAAGAAATAGAATTTAGCTAAAAATGAAAATTTTGTAAAAAGAAAAAAAAAAAAAAATGGTAAAATTTTTCTAAATTTTTCCTAAAACAAAATTTTGCTAAAATTTAAAATTAACCTAAATTTAACACTATAGAAATTTAAGAGAATTTACAAAATGGTACCATATTTAAAAAGAAAAATTTTTTGTTAAAGTTAAAATTAAAACTAAATTTAATTTAAAATATTATTATTATTCTGTAGTGCTAAAATTTAAATTGAGATAAAATTAAAATTTGCTAAACTTAAAATTTTGCTAAAAATAAAAATTGGCTAAAAAAATTAAAATGTTACGAAAAAGAATTTAAAATTAAAATTAAAACCCTTAAAATGAAGGGTAAATAAAAATTTATAAAACCCAATGTAGAAAACCAAAACCAAACTAAATCTTTTCATTGCAGTGGGTTACCTCCAAGTAAGATGGAGTCGAGGTAACATGGTAGGGAGGGCAAAAGGGGCAGAACACCTCGTCCCCAATCCCAAGGTAAGTATGGCCATCCGTCCCATTTAGCGTCCGATTTTTTGACAGTTGTTTTTTTTAATCGCACGTGAAAATCTGTAGTGCGGTTTCCCTGGGCCTGAGCAAGACCCCACCCATCCGGCGAGCTAGGCCCCTACGCCAGCACGTGCGACCAGCAAAGGCTCTGGGAAACGGAAGCGGATCTTCCACCAACGCCGTACCATTACAAATTCTTGCACCAGCTGTATTTTGAAAGGCTTCACACCTAAATCCTTCCGCAAAATTTTCCACGTTGTTGAGTAACAGAGGCCGATACAGTTGCGATATTTTCTTCAGTTCGCACTCTACGTAAGCGTGTTGGTGGTTTAATGTCCAACAATGTAAATTTGGTGCGAAATTTAAAATGGAAGAAGCGCGCGATGAACTTTCTTAACAGAGCACGCATTTTGACAACAAAATTTAATAACTTGCAAGCGTTCTTCGTTTGTAAGACGATTCATGGTTAAGTATTAGTATTTCCTATAAATTTTATCTTAAAGCAACATTAGTAGAAATGTTGATGGATAAAAAAATAAACATGTATATAAAAAAACCATAAGTCGGTGTCGGTTTCACTGCATACCAAAGCAGTTTGACCATCCTCTTATTATATGGTCCTTGGCCCTTGGTTATGCATGGTTTAGTTGTTGCTTCCGTTACATAAAAATTACTAAAAATAAATATTTAGATGCAAAACAAAAACAAAATTTAATTTTTTAACTCACCAAGATCTGCAACTGCGGTTTGATGAGGCCTCTTCAACTTGCTGATGCGATGATGACGTAAAAGGAATGTTAAAGGTTTGTTTTGCATATAAGATATGGGGGGTTCCATATAACTTAAATAATACTACTAAATAACTTACTAGAATAAAACAAAAATTTACTGATTAAATGGCTTATATATATGAAGCTAAATGTCAATACTATAGTGTTATATCAAAGTAATTTGATTTTACAGGATGATTTAAAGGATTAATTTTTTTATATTTTTTATTTTATTTTATTGGTATGCTCCCGTAAGATAGGGATAGAATAATTAATATACTATTTAAAACACTATAATATTCACATCTAGGTATACAAATTCACAAATTTTAAATACTAATGGCGTTGATGACTCCGTGTGGAGAAACAAAAAAAAAAAAAATGCGAAAAGGATTTACAGATTCTTGCCAATATTGATCCGAATTTCTGGAGGGTTCAATTGTACGTTGCGGTAATTTTTCCTGTATAGTACCGAAATTTGGACTTATGCTGGTAGCTAAATGAACACCGAATTCCATAGGAAATTTTGAATCACAATGCGTTTTTTCGTTAGTTTCTATATTTGCTTCTTTTTGGAAACTTTCACCTTATTTATATTATTGGTTTTTGCCATTAGAGAGTACTCGTCTTTACTTGTTGTTGATAATAAATATTCTGCTGTGGTTAGCCAGCGATGTTGTTTTGTGTACAAATTCCTATTTTCTTTCTTCTACTAATTATTGCGAAATTATGATATTGTGTAAAAAAATACTGTTGCCGAGATACCTTCTTTCTTAAAGTTTTTCAGGGTGGAAAAAATGAACAGTGATGGTTCGTTAATGAAGTCCACTACAGAAATTGTTGGGGACATTTATTCTGGTACTTCATCTGATGAAAACGCATGGTTTTATGGAATCTCAGGATAGAACAAGATTTAAAAGTTTTCTTGAATAGAAACAACGATGAATTGGAATACGCCCTGGTATTTTCTTGTTTTGAAATTCAGCTGGAACCACTTTGTAGGCTATAGATCCTTTACACGTTGGGACGATGTTGCAAAAGAATTTCTGAAAAGAACGCGGCTGCCAATAATCTGCGATTCCGAGGAAATAAAACTTAAACCTTTTCGATAAATTATCGACTAAATCGCATGTAGCTTACTGCATTGATATGCGTCTTAATCAACCATGTTAACTAAACACAGCATCAAAAAAATATTTTACAAGCGAGGTTCGGAACAAAATCGTTATTGTAACTATACTTCTTCTTTATAAGTATCCTTTTCTCCCTTTATACTTATACATATCCTACTCTTCCCTAAGATTCAGTCACCAAATTGTAACCCTCCTATTAACATAGGAACTTAAATTTTTAACAGTTTCAAGTAAGTTAGCGATGACACCCACCTCTTTATGGTTGCTAAAATTTTAATTGCTTGAGATAAGATTAAGTGAGATGACATGAGAAAATACCAAAACTACGTTTTAGAAAAACAAAAGAAAAAGAAACATGGTTTTTGGACCATTACAAGACTGCGAAACACTTTCTGAGTCGATTTAGCGAAGTCCGTCCGTCCGTTCTATTTTTACAGTTCAGTTGTTTCCATGATTTCAACAAATTCCTTATGTTACGATTTAATGTTATTTTACTATGAGTGGATCTGAATACACTACACCTTGTAATTAAACTATAAGTCGCAAATATTTTGATGACATTTGATATATAAGTTTTTATCAGTCCAAAAATAAACCATGTAGGAGATTTCTTAGTCACAGCCCCCACATAAAGCTTTTTCCCTATCTCCACCTAAATCTATCAAGAAACACGGATTTTTCTCAAATTTGGTTTGTATATGTCTATTTTTCGACCTAGTCCATATGTAACTATAGCATCCGATATGGACTTTATAGGCCGACTATTATTTATTCGTTTCATTTAATATTGTTAAACCATATAAATTGTGACTTTATTTTTAAAACTCTTTCTTTTAACTCATACTCTTTGTCTGTCTGTCTGTCTGCCATGGGTGGACCCCATTCCCCCTTATCCAATTGATCTGAAACTTTGCCGATAGAGTTGTTGTAACTACAGATTAATTTTGGGGTAGTCACGCACAGTCACGCATAATCATGCACAGTCACGGAGAGATCTAAATGTCATTTCCCCTCATTCGATCGATCTGAAACTTGGTCCATACACTTGCAGTGAAAGAAAGATTAACTTTCAGTTAGTCACGCACAGTCACACATAGTCACGCATAGTCACACATAGTCACGCACAGTCACGGAGTGATTTAAAAACCATTTCACTTTATCTGATCGATCTGAAACTTGGTCGATAGATTTGCTGTAAAAAAAGATTAACTTTGGCATAGTCACGCACAGTCACGGAGAGATTTAAACCTCACTTCCCCTCATCCGATCAATCTGAAACTTTGTCCATAGACTTGTGACCAAAGATTAATTTTAAAATAGTCACGCAAAGTCACGCAACGTCACGTAGAGATACAAAACTCATATGCACAAGGAAAGGAAGAGTTTTAATAAAAACTTTGTTTTTATGGGTTAGATTATTTTAAATTATATTTTATGTGCCTTTATGTCTTTCTAGTAAAAAGCAAAATTTTTTAAAAATAATAAATCATAAATAGAGTTTTGCCAATAAGTGCACATCGACTCAGAAAGTGGGTCGATTCGTATAACACAAATATTTTCATATCGTCAGGTAACAAATATAAAACAATGCCAATCATATTTGATATATGCCAATTTTCTACATTCAATTATAACCTCAGCAAAGTTGATTTGAAACTTCTGGTATAGGATATCGTACAGTCGGTCCAAACTGACCATAACTTTTCTTCCTTTGTTACACAAGCTTAGGTTAATTAAATTTTTAACAAACATTTGTGACATCTTACTGTAGCATCTCCTTGTCTGTATGTATTTAATGTGCCTTTCCTTTCTTTGACTTTTAGAACTATAAAGTTTATTTAATCCTTAAAGCAGTGGTTTTTAATCTTTAAAGTCCTCCTCCTTTGTGGTCCACAGACACAAATCCAAATACAAACAAACAAATTGAACTCATCAACAATATTTGTTTAGTAAATTATGTTGCGTTTGTTAGTTTTATGTTCAACTAGTTTTAAATTTTCTTATACTCAAAATTAACATCATCATGAACATTTCCTTTATCCTAAGAACCAACTTATAAAAAGACATACATAGTGTAGTTGCTAAAGTACGAATTTCTTATTTTTTTAGTTTTCCAACCTGTTCTAAGGTCTCTTAACTTTGAACACACATAAGTGCATTGACATCTATATACATACATACATACAACGGCGTCTTCAAAGTAAGAAGAAATAATTAAAGCAGAAAAAATGGAGAAAAATAACTTGTAAAATGTGTAAATATTGTTTTTGTTTTTTTCTTCTTCATTCGTTTGAAGTATCCAAGTTTTTGTCGTAACAATTTAATTAAGAGCAAACAGTGGTCTTGGAAAAGTACTTTATTCAACGCGTGTAGAAAGGGGAATTAACACCATCCTTAATTACTTTCTTAATTAACTTCTAACTATCATTCTACAATATGATTATTGGCTGATTTAGTCCGTTTAATCTATATCTAAATCGACTTTATGGCACAGACTTCAGAGAGCCATTATTCGGAAATGTACGGGAGTATTCATCACCTGATTCTATGCTTAATTCTTCTAACTGAAAGCTAAAGTGAGTTACAATGTCAAGCGCTCTAATGCAAGGGCGGATCAATAAGTCCGTGTATCTAAGTAACGAGTAATTTCAGATCGGTGATAATGTCTGTCATTGTTTAGAAATCGTGGCTTCAAATTGCTTTTTCGCATAACATTTATGAACTTGTCTTTCAATTCTTCAATGCCAGCAGCTATTAAACTCTAAATGGTGATCACAGGCTTTTCTCTTTTTTGGAATTCATCCAACAGTGATAACACTGGATTTGGAATTGGATATCGCTTTCTCATCAAAGGACAGACACTATCAGGTATAAAAAAAATTTTCCGCCGTTTTTTAAGGAACCTTATATTTTTTCGAAGTCCTGTCCCTCGCATGCCACTACTTTTTCTCACCTTTCTGGCAACACACGGATACTGTATCGGAAGAATGCTTCATCTTTAGAAGCTATTCACGAATCGATCCAATATTGCTGTCTTCATATGATGTGAAATGTTGCTCAGACAGGCTAAGTGTCATCGAACGAAACAAGTGGACATCAGAAGGAGGAATATGGCCGAAGGTGTAAAACTTACCAATAGAGTGCTTCCAATTGGGGTTTGACCGCTGCCGCAACATATGGACTAGCATTATCATGCAAAATAACAACTTCAAATTCTGCGATGTTATTTCATCGTTCCGAAACTTTTGAAATCAGTCAAGACTTTTCTCACTTAAAACAGCCTTACCGTATGCTTCTACCAGCAATATATGCGCCACAGCTGCAGATATCTTTAAATTGAAAGAGTAAATCAAAAGTTTCCACAAATGACGTTTATTCGACTGAAAACTTGAAATAATTGTGCGAAAAAAATTTTTGATTCTGATATCAAATTTGCTAATATTTCAAGGTTATGTTGTTGACAGATGTCCAACCTCACGATAATGATATTTTCCATCTGAAAATTTTCACGTAACTTACGAGTGGCGCGATCTTTTGCCAAACGATGGAAACTTGTTTGTACACCTGATATTTTTAAGAACTCCATTTTAAGCTCTGAAATCTCTCTCGGAGGCCTCGGGATGTATTACAAAGACAAAGCTAGATTTCATACTTTCTTAAAGTAGGAATAACAATTGGCTTATTATCAATCTGATCACCATCTATCTATCTGGTCATTTCAGTAATAGAGGTTTCAGGCATTTCCACATGTAAATCGTTTGGCGAACATGATACATTTTTTGTGTGAGTACACGGGCTTATTAATAAAATATATTTCTCGACATTGAAAATAGCTCTAAAATCTCCTTCAATTATTTTTATCGCTTTCAAATAATAGTATTTTTCAACGTCCTCAATATAGCTGTTCGTTTGATCAATGTTTTCATCGTTGTAGTTAAATCTCTTTCCGTGGATCCGGAGAATATTGCAGATGACATAAGCAATTTGTACCCCAATTCATGAAATTTTTATTACACATGTGTGCATCCATACATTCTCTTAATGGCAATACACAAAAAATTATTCGAATTTTCACCAGGAAAACTCAGGACTTTATTTATAGATATCAAACAAAGACATTTTAATTTTCTATTAAGTATTTCTTAATTTATAGAATATTTCACAAAAATCTTATATTTCTTGAAATCCACAAAAAATAAATCCTTGTAAAAAACATAATTTTATAATAAGTTCATAAATTATACGGTTCCTAAATAAAAAAAAATGTGTAAAAACATCTCCAAAGATGCTGGAGAATACGCACAGATGTCCCAATATTACTTGAATATCGTGTTCATATCTTCGAAAGGCCTCAGCTTCTTGTTTCTAGATCCGCTGAGAAATTCAAAATCGGTTGATACTCAACCTTACTTACTTACTGTTTAAAAGGGTCAAAAAACCGGTTTTTACCCCTAACTCAAGATTTTGGAGATGTTTCGCAAATTTCAAGGACATTATCTTGTTGTACTCGACAAGATCTATTTTTTCTGTCACACGGTGTAATATCAACAACCACGTGCCCAATCGTTGACCTTTTTGTTCATTGATGTCCAGAAAAACTTTGAGGAGATAATTTTATGAGTGGCGCGTATACCAGAATGTGTTAGCGTATGTAAATTTGTAAATATTTGATCTCGGAATTCTTTGAGAACGTATGGACGAGGGATGCCAGTGGACGTATCACAAAAAACTTGAGTGTCGGTGTTTAAAAACTTAACGAGGACAAGATTGACCTTACCTTGAAGCAGCATTAATGTTTTTAGTTGAGGGTCATTTATCTGAGCTTGGCTTAGCTTATTATAGTCTACAGGTTGAATATGAACGTCTTCTATTCTCGAAAGTGCATCGGGTATGACGTGTTTAGCTCTAGATAAATGTCGAATATCAGTTGAAAATTGAGCCATATAGCCGAAAGGTAAACGACGATGATCAGTATAAATAATGAATTGATGAGCCTCCAACAAATGACGAAAATGACAATATAGCCAACAACTCACGGTCATACGTACTGCACTTTTCTTGGATAGTGTTCAGTCTCTTACTGAAAAAACCAAGTGGCTGCCTTGAATCATTAACTTATTGTACGAGAACAGCACCAATTACAAAATTAGATGCGTCAAACTGAAGTGGGATAAAAATATAGCATTAGCTAATTCTTGCTTACAGGTATTAGAGGCGGCCCCAATTTTCAACGTGCCTTACCCATGAGAAAGTTCCAATCCATTTTTCAAGCGGAGGTCTTCGCTATTTATGTATGCGTGACTGAATGTCGTAAAAGAAAGACAAACAGCCACTCATTTACATACGATCTGACAGTCAGGCTGCACTAAGGGCAATTACATCCTACAACGTGACGTCTAAACTCGTTTTGGACTGCATCAACTAATTAGGCAGATGCAACAAACTAACTTTATGCTGGATTCCGGGATACAAAGGACACGAGGGCAACAAAAGAGCAGATTGCTTAGCCAATCGAGGGGCCCCTCGTTCTTTCATCGGTCCGGAACCATTCTGTGGTGCTTCAGTAGGATACATCAAGGAAAAAATTAAGGAGTGGAGGGAATCACGAATTGCCGAACACTGGAACAAAAGTCCCGGCCAACGGCAAGCTAAAAGATTCGTAACTCCATTCAGTGTTCAATCGGAAAGATTACTTTCCCTTGATAAGAAGGACTTAAGAACCTTGAGGGAATTCTTCACTGAACGCTGTAATCTTAGATATCATCTACGAATGAAAGGTCAGTCTGTTACAGACACATGTGGGTTCTCCGAACAGGGGGTGGAAACAGCAGAACGCATTCTCTGCGAATGTCCAAAATTTAGTGGCAAAAGAACCTTTGTATGCTTGGAGGATACACTGTATCCACCCGGTACATATGGTATCTCATGTCAAACAGGGTAATTGGCTTTATAAGGAGCCTTAATCTTTAGGACAACCATGGGCTGCACAAAAGATCAAACTTAATCTAAAGGCGGTTATTATTTTTTTCAGTCCATGGAATTTCAAGATTGTCGTTCTTCTTTTTCAGACTTTTATGGAAATCATTTAGAAGAGCTTGAGACATCACCACAGCACCACGCGGAACAAATTTGCGGTAAAAGTTAAGCATAGCCAAAAATCGTCCTAATTCTATAATTGTTGTTGCGTGAGTATATTCATTAATGGATTTGACTTTTTCTGCAAGTGGGCGTTATATGATGTCTTAGAAAATCGATTTTAGGTGCACCAAATACACATTTTGCAGGATTGATTTTAATGTTGTACTTTTTAAAACGTTCGAATAAAGTTTTAAGATGTAAGAACTTTTCTTCTTCGGATTTTGAGAAAATACAAACATCATCGATGTAAACAAATACGAATTCAAGTCCACGGCAAATTTCACCAATAAACCTTTGGAAGGTTTGAGCTACATTGCACAATCCACAGGAAATTCTCAGAAACTTAAATAACCCAAAGGGTGTGATCACAGCAGGTTTTGGGGTATCATCTGGGTGGACTGGAATCTGATAAAAAGCTTTAATTAAATACAATTTTGAGAAAATTACCGATCCATGGAGGTTCATTTTAAAATCAGTTAAGTATGGAACTGGATATTTGTGAGATGCTATGTTCTTGTTGAGAGCCCTGTAGTCACCGCAAGGACGACATTCGCTGTATGGTTTTGCAACCTTTCTTCGTCTAACATATACTGGAATTCATCTTTAGCTGCTATACGGGATCTAGTCGTCTTGATTTACAAAAGGCAGATGGACCACGAGTGATGATATGATGGTAGATATTATAACTTGACTGGAATGTATCTTTTGGTGTACAAATTTCTAGATAGTTCTTCATTATATTGTGTTAGGGAGTTTCACCAGAAACAATTTTAACCCTACGATTCATAACCGGGTACCCGTGTACCTTTTTCGACTTTAAAGTGCTGCTGTGCCTATAATTTTTGAGATATGGACATAAAACTCCGAATCATGAGAGATTTTGGCTAAACTAAGATTTAAATACGAAAAAATTCAAAATATTTTCAATATTTTCTTTAAAAAATGATTTTAAATGTTTTACCCCCATAAACACACAACCGAGGTCCCCGGGTACCCTAATGCAATTCCTATGTAAATGCCTGACATGTAAATGAAAAAACGTTTTTGGTATTGTTTTTATTGGAAATAAATGTCTTTTTTATTTATTTTATATATATTATATTATAATTCATCCGAATCACTATCGTTGTTATTGTGGCAATTGTAGCATTTAGTAATTGTTATGGCGTGCTCATCGCATATCGGCGTGCTACATATGCTGCAATTTTTTCTAGTTTTTCTTCTGCGCTTATTTGGAAGAAGGTTGCACATGTAGCACACGCCCGTATGTACTTTTCTGCCCCTTTGTCGTGCTGACGGAGATGTTGACGGACCTGCAGCACAAAGCACACTCTCCAACGGCCTTCCGATGATGCTTTCAATTGCATTTTTTGTTGAAAATTGGCGCACGCTTTGCACATTTGAAATTCTATTTTCTATAACAGGAATGCACAGGTTTTCTGCCAGTTGACGCAGGAAATTCTTCCTGCGCGTCGTGGTGTATCGTGCAGTTGGATTATTTCCATAATATATGATGTGTGATGCAAATGCGCTCACATCAATGATGTTATAGAAAAATGCCATCGGCCATCTTCTTGTTTGTCGCTGGGTCGTGTATTCTTGGAGCGTTTGGTCCATTACGTCCACCCCACCTTTTGTTTGGTTATAAAAATTTATAATTTCTGGTTTCCCATTCTCGTCAATTTGTGCATAATCATGCATACTAGAAAGAAGGATGACCGAGTTGGACTTCCGCTGCTTATATGAGAGCAGTGTTACGTTGTCGTAGAAGCCAAATAAACTTGAACCAACGTCTTTTTTTTTGTCTTCTTTCATCTCCGCAGGGATGTAAGCTTCTACAGTAAACAGGTTCTACAGTAAACAAATGATCTCTTTCTTAATTTACCTGTTGTCAAATTTAAGGGTCAACCAAAGTCATAAACAATTTTATAAGTTTGTCAATAATCGCGGCACTAAACCACTAAAGATAAAAAACCACCCCATATTGGCGAGAAACTAATTAGTTTTACCTGATATTGAAGTCTGGATAACAAGTGCAGTTTTGTTCAATTTAAGTACTACCTGCTATGAAATTAAAGATCAATGTGTGAATAACATGTACCTAAAAATGTATAAAATGACGGATTCTATAAGGGATTACTCAATAATAAGTTAATACTTCAAGTGTACGGACGTATATTCGCAAGTGATAAAAAGTGATAAAAAAGTGATAACAGACGCAAATAAAAATATTGAGAAAAATATGGAGAACTTTAGTTATAAAAAACTGGCCGAAGAGTATTTTCGAAACAAAAACCAGGAAGATGTTCTTAGTTACGTTAAAATAAAATTAAACTTAAATTCGTCTAGTACCGAAATACAAGAGCAATTATCTAATTTCGTCAAAGTACTAAAAAAACGATTGAAAGAAGTTAACTACTGTAAACAAAAGTTTTATAATAAAAGTGCAAACTGGTTAGAAGGCCAACTTAATGTTGGTGGAGAAACAGCAAAGCTAGATAAGGCTGGAAGACCACGCAAATCATTGGACAACTGCAGCGATAGATCTAAGAGGCGGAAACTTAAAAATTTTAACGAGGAAATTGGTTCTACAAATATAAAAGAATCTTTTCTACATCAATTACGAGCACAAAACCAATTAACAAAAGTGGATATCATTGAAAAATCTTGTAATGCTAGTCCAGTGAGAACAAAGCGAATTCTTAAAAGTATACCAACTCCGAGCGATGCAAAACAGTTCACAAATGAGGAGGCATTAGCATTATTTCTGGATTTGAAATTAACAAAACACCAATATATTCAGCTCAGATTGCGTGCGATTGAAAAAGGCTCAAATATGTATCCAGCATATCATCACATAACAGCTGCTAAAATAGACTGTTTGCCATCAAAGGACACTATTACAATCACACCAATTTCGGCAGAAGTACAACTACAATCTTTACTTGATCACACAGCCAAACGCTTGCTACAATCAATAACAGGAACTGAGTTAAAGAAATATGGAAACACAAAGTTAATTCTATTTTGTAAATGGGGATGTGATGGTTCTTCGGGACAAAAACAATACAAACAAGTTGTATGTGAAAATATTTCGGACTCAGATATGTTCATGGTATCATTTGTACCATTGCGATTGAAAAAGATTTTGGAAGATTCGGAGCCTTCGAGTAGTACAACGCAAACAATGGATATTTGGAAAAATGAGACACCATCTTCTACGAAATACTGCAGGCCAATCAAATTTGAATTCAAAAAAGAAAGTCATGATGCCATTAACAAAGAAGTTAGTGATATCAAGGCCCAAATAGCAACACTACAGCCATTACAATTACAGTTAGATGGGCAGCAAATTGAAGTAAGCTACCAATTAGTGCTGACAATGATAGATGGAAAAGTAGGTCAGGCTTTGACTAACACGAAGGCTGCATCCAGCTGCATTATATGCCAAGCAACATCAAGCCAATTAAACCAAGTCCCGACAAAATCATTCGATAATACCGATGCCTTCGAATTTGGATTATCACCACTACATGCAAGAATACGACTTATGGAACACATACTAAAAATCAGTTATGATTTGGATTTCGGGCCTTCAGGATCAATAAGAAACAACGAAACCAACAAAGAGTTAAGAAGTTCAAAAAAGAAACATGTTCAAGATGAATATCGCAAATTTGGATTGATTATAGATCAGCCAAAACAAGGGTCAGGCAATACAAATGATGGCAATACCGCAAGAAGATTCTTTTCAGATCCAGAAACAGCATCTGAAATAACAGGAGTGGATTTAAACCTTATTTTCAGATTTAAAATAATCCTAGAAGTACTTGCGTGCAATGAAGAAATTGACTCTAGAAAATTTGGAGATTATGCTAAGGAAACTGCAAAAATATATACAACCAACTACCCATGGAGAAATATGTCTGCAACAGTCCACAAAATCCTTTATCATGGAGAAGATGTCATTAAATATCATTTGGTGCCACTTGGAGATCTATCAGAGGAGGCTCAGGAAAAAAGGAACAAGGATTACAGATTTTATAGACAGCACAATACTAGAAAAATGTCACGAAATTCCACAAATGAAGATCTATTTAATATATTATTGGCAACGTCAGATCCGTTCATCTCCAGTATTCGAAATCAATGGAAAGTGGAACATCGGGATTTAGATGAAGAAGCCAAAAAACTACTAAAGAACAGAAATAGCACAGAACAAAATATGGAATATTTGCAATCAATATTTGAGTCTAATGAATAATAATTATAATTGCCTTTCATTGTTATTTAAGTACGAAAAACATAGTATTAGTAAAAAATAATAATAAACAGAACCTACCATTGTTACAAATGCTATTTAAATCTATTGCAGTTTTTATTCTTAAAAGGTTTCCCACATATGAATGCAATGTTTTAATAGATAAGAAAGATTCAAAAAATAAGAACCCATATTTTCATATCAAAATTAAAAAAAAAATTAGAATCATTGCGCTAATGTTTAGCAGATTTATTTAGCTAGTGTAACAAATTAGGCAGCAAACACTAATAAATTTTTCTGTAGTAATAATAATATTCCTTGAGTGTAAGCAAATTGCAAATTTGATAGCAAACATTTTTAATTTTTTAGTAATACTAGTTAAATTTCTAGTGAATTTTACTATTTTGTTGCGTGTAAAAATTTTTTTGAGTGTAAAAATTTTTTGGAGTGTAAGCATTAAAAAAATTTCATTATTACAAAAAATGTTTATAATAATTATTTAACTCCACATATGACACTTTCTAATAAATAAAAATAAATAAAAAAAAACATATATCACGCTAAAAGTTAAAAAAAATCAAAAGTTAAACTTTGACCTAGAATTCCTTAAAAAGTACTCAATCAATTTAAATGAAATTCACACTGAGTCAAGATCAACTATCTATCTATCTATTAAAAAAAACAGTACTAAAATATTTTGATCGGTTCAAAAGTTACAGAATTTTGGCCAATGAAAAATGATTTTCAGCCACTGTGCGGCGGAGTGTACCCACAATGCTGAGCTTTTCTACTTTTAGTTGCCTAGCCAACGGCAGCGTCGTAAAAAAATTATCCATTGTTATATTTCGTCCGCTACCGTAGTATGGCCCAACTAAATCTCTCACCACTCTTTCGCCAACACCAACTTCACGACCAGTTTCTTGTTTGCCAGTATATATTTGGCCATGAAGTGGATATGAGTTTTTGGCATCGCAAATCCACCATACTTTTATGCCATATTTTGCTGGCTTCGAGGGTATATATTGGGTGAATTTCGTTCTACCACGGTATGGATATAATTGTTCATCAATGGTCAAATATTCTGATGGCACATAATATCTGGCAAGATTTGCATTGAGCATTATCCAAATATCGCGAATTGGCGCCGCTTTGTCTTGACGCTGCCGCTCTACCCGTGTTCTGGGGTCGTCAAACCGCATAAAACGCAGCAAATCGAAAAACCTGTTTATTCCCATGGTGGCGCGGAATATTGGGTGAGCCTGTGACGTCCACAAATCTCTTGCGTTTTCGTCATTAGAATGATTTGTGCCAGCCATCAAAATCATTCTGCCTACTTGTGTCGCTTTAGGTACTTATATACGAACAGAAACCAGTTTTTTTTCCAAATATCAAATTTGTACAGATGAGAACGCAAAATATAATCAACAACAAAAATATTTACAGGAAAATATTATTTTATTTCAATAAACGCAAAACAACCTACTTCGGGTACCCGGGTACCTTGGTTATGAAATTAAAGGAGTTTTGCTGGTTATGAACCGTACGGTTAATACCAACAAAAGAATCTTGAATAATATTACAACTTGTTTTTAAATTGTGTTTGCAATCAACTATAACGCGGTGTTTGCGATCTGTAATTTGATGGTAATGGCTCAGAAAATCAGCCCCAATAATTAGACGTGCCACATCAGCAGGTAAAAAGTTCCATGGAAAACATCTGCGTAGGTCCAAATTAAGGCTGAGAACTATGTTATCATAAGTCTTGATTACAGTACCGTTTGCAGTGTACAGGGAAAGTTGTTGGAAATTTTTCTTCATGTCAGTCCTAACGACTTCTCAGAAACTACTTGATCAGACAACCAATTATTCTGCGTAACACTCTATGAGACAGTATCCAGACATCAATGCGATTTATGTTTATTTTTCTCTCTATGCATGTAGTGAGTTACTTGACCATATCTGGCTTATCAATCTGTGAAGCCATCTCGTTTACTCTTCTTCGAAAGCCGATCTTGTGAGTTGCTAGAGTAATATACCAGTTTTACTGGTAGGAAGGCCTCTAAAGATTGTCAGTTTACTTGATCGTTAGTTAACATACTAATGTCCAGAACATTTAACTGAACATTATCCATACGAATATAAATTTTTTTATTCTAGTAGATGAACAATAAAACCACAGCCTCCTGCCAAATTTTAATGATTCTTCAAAGCACGTTAACGAGTGATCCTTTATATAAGGGGCAAATTTGCTCCCAAAACTATCTTAAGCTCACAAAGAAGTTTAGAATATTTTTGTTGCATTAGTGTACCCTAGTATAGGGTATCAAAATATCAACAATCCTGTTAAATGGAGTGTTTAACACAAATTGTAAGATGCAACTTTAAAGCAATTTGATAAAATGCAATGGTCAATGTTATGCTTGGTCGTAGAAATGGTGTGTGGTATGAGCGGGGTGGAGATAGATGTTCTTTCAAACTAGAATGCAGTTTTTAAGTTGTCCTAGTTTGTAGTTTTTTCCAACAACTTGTCACTTTTTTTCCTTGTATAAAAAGTGTTTAACAAAATCTGATAGGAAGAAAAATAAGGGAGAAAAAGAAACTTAGTAAACTTTTATTCAGTTTTTAACTATATCATAAGTTTAAACAGTTTTAAAGGTGATCAGGTGTAATATAAAAAACAACAATATCACAGTTGCAAAAAGTTACAAACTGTTAAATGTGACCATGGCTAATGGTTTAGCCAGATGCATTTTAATAATGACTATGGCCTGACATTTATAAGCCTACAGTCATAACCGCATATCTAGGTAGATTGGATTTTATCAAACAATTTTAATATAATATTTTTTTTTTTACAAATTTATACAACAAAATTATATTTTACAAAATAGAAACTCTAAAATTTGTGTGTCTATATAATTAGTTGCTCATGTAAGCTTTTAATAATTATTAAAATGCTTAACTTGAACGCTGTTAAACATATTCGAACAAAATATGGCATGGCACAAATTAAATTTTAGTCGAACGTATAGAGAATATTTGTAGTTGTCTCAACATCATTAAAATATAATTCCCTTTGCTACCTGCAGACACATAGACACAAAGGTCACATAGACACACAGTCATATAGTGAGTCTTGGTCTCAGTCTATTGGCTTAATAAATATTCTTGTCCTAGACCAAATATTTTGACCACAAAACCGGTATCAGAAAGTGAATAAGCGAACCGACTATACGATACTCTATACCATGCGTTTAGAGACTCTACCTCTTAGGTCCAACTAATTAGATATAGGAAAAAAATCTTGTGAGTCCGATCACAGGGGAGATGTGTAAGCATCTTGTAATTAAAGATTTTTTATGTCACTTTTTTAAAATCAAACAGAAAGCGTCATCTATGTATCACTTATAGCAAACAACTGCAGGGACTCTGGTTATACATGTATACTAGCAGATTCCAGCACTCGAAATTCGACTGCAATTTCTAGGCAGCTTTATTTTTCAACTTCGCCAATACACAAACCAACACTTATATGGTTTATTATTATTGTGAATGAAGATAACAAACTCATTAACAAACAAATTAACAACATATTAACAAATTTAATAAAACGCACATAGCATATGTATAATTTTATGTATGTGTTAGTAGCAACATTAAATGCAATTTACTCAAAATAAAGGACAAAATTTAAAAATCTGTAAATCTGCAAAACGGCTAAAAAGAAATACCTTTCAAATAATATACGTATGGTCAAAATCGGGATAAAACGGTAGAACAAAACATCGGTCACAAGAATTCGCCTAGCTTATTAATATCATAGATGTTATACGTTTATATTGTGAAATTTTTGTCGTTTTAGAGGAAAGGGTTGTTGAATTAGCTGAAACAATTTTATATCCTAATTTTTTCACCAATACAATCATAAGTCACACCAATTTGTCTTATGAATTGTTTTGTGATTGTATTGTGAAATAGAAATTTACCCCCTGCGCGTATAGATATTTACACATCAATAAGCTTTAATCAAATTTGATTGGCATTGTTATTAATTTTTTTGCCTTCGGATATGAAAAATTTCATATCGGATGGTATGTATATATGGGAAAAAAAAGAGTTCAAACTCTCGGTCTTACCCCCTAGAAATATGCGAATAGCAAAAAAAAAACTGAGAATCAAAAATCATTTAGTCGTGCCTCAACTCGATTGAAAATTTCAAGTGTGTTTATATGGGGAAAATGTGACTTTTTTTAAGTTTTTACGAAAATTTCGTTCTATAGTTTAATTTTTCCGACAAGTTGTTATATAAATCGGGATTAGTATTAAATTATTCTTTCAAAAAGCTATAAAACTTCAAAATCGAATACAACCTCGCCAAGAAATAGCAAATGCCCCAGACCATTTTTGTGCCAAAAAAAACTAGGTCATGAAATTTATGGCATTGTTTTCAACTTTGAGAAATTGATTAAAGCCATATTTTTTTTGGTCTCTATACTTGTAAAGACAGATATGAAGTATTGTTTTATTACCACGTTGTTAACCTACTGAGCATTGAGACCGAAAATGGGAAATTTTTTTGATAAAATTTTGAAAACCCCTTTTTCAAGTTTTAAAAAATTTTCTTAAACAAAATTTAAAAAAATGTAGATTTTACTTTAAGTGTTTATTAAGTACATATTACAGATTAACCGTGTGAATTTTTAAGTAAATCCCATTGCCAGAATTTTTTGACAAGGAATTTATTTTTGCGGATATCGAGAAAAATGGGATTTTTGTAAAATATTCTGTAAATGTACTATTTCTAAATACTTTGTATCAAAAATTCATGACGTGTCTACTTTTAAAGGTTATATTTTATCTTAATAGTCCAGGGTATCGGAAAAAAATAATATGACCCCATTAACCCTTTCGGTATTGGGGTCACATATGATCCTAAGCTATTAAAAGACAATTTATTAAAAAAATTCAAATATTTTGTAAGTGCTGTCGAATTTTTAGATGCGATGCTTAAAATATAATAACCAAATGTGTAGAACTGCCGCTCCTAAAATTTGGGATAAATCCGAGAACGTTAACCCATTATTTGCCAAGGCCAGCTTTGGATTTTAAGATATTTTTAAATAAAAATGACCGAAAACGAGTTTTTCAACTAAATCGATGAAACCACTATTTAGAATTTAAGAAACATAATTCGGTTATTTTTTATTTATTTGAGGGTTCAGTGCTCCTGGGATCAAAATAATCTATTGTGATATATTTTTGCTGCAATTGTCTGCTTATTGCTCGCGAATATAAATTAAAACAACTTTAAGCCAATTTTGTTATAAAATTATTTTATGTATAAAAACTATCTATATTTTTCTAAATAAAATAAGAAGACCCACAAATATCTCAAAGCAAATAAAAGAGATTTTATTCAAAAGAATATGAAATATAAAATGCCATCAAATTTCATGTCCTAGTTTTTTTTGGCACAAAAGTGGTCTGGGGCATTTGCTATTTCTTTGCGAGTTTTGATTCGATTTTGAAGTTTTATAGCTTTTTGGAAAGACAATAAATTTAAGGTCATCGGTTGTTAAAAGATTCTCTTTGTTATATGAACATTTTGTTAAAAATAAATAAAAACAAGTTTTTTTATTTTTTTTATTAATTTTTAAACAATATTTATAACAATATTATTTTTCCAATATATTTCAATCAACTTTGTTGATCATCATCAGGGATTATCTGATAAATAACAATAAATATAAAAATAAATACACAAATAATTTTGAATTGATCATTAACAAAAAACAGTAAAAATCATTTAAAAATTATATTTATTAAAACAAATTTTTAATTTGTTTGAGTTACAACCTTCTTTTTACACGGTGTAATTGTCAACTAACTTTTGTTTTATATATATGTTTTATATATGTTGTCGATTTATATATTTTTGTTGGTTTTGGTTCTCTGACAATCCTATTCTTAGATTTTACGTGTTCGAATAGATCTCGAATAGTTTTCTTGGGAAATTCGTTTTTGCGCAATGTTTCATCGATAACAATAATGTTCTCTTTATAAAATTCTTCATCACTTATGTCCAAAACCCTTTTTATAAAATTTGTTGCCGTATTTATTATAATCCTCCGAGGATGTTTCGAAAAGAAATTAATCAATCTTCCCGAAGCTGTAGTTTTCTGATGCCAATTTAGCTTAAGGGTCTATCCGGTTCTTATAACTACCGAGTCTAAATATGGTAGTTGGCCATCTATCTCTTGTTCCTTCGCAAACTGTTGTAAGAGTTTATCACTCTTTGGGTTTCATTGACTGCGTCCCTTTTTATAATGGCGAAGATGTCATCAACGTATTTGGTTAAAATCCTGGGTTTTGGTTCCACTAACTCCATTGACCAATCTAGCAGCTCTTCCATGACTATATCAGCTATTACAGCCGAAGCTGGTGGCCCCATAGGCAATCCCTTCCGTTGCTCGTATATATACTTTTAATATTTAAAATATCTTGTGTCTTGTAATGCAAAAAGTTAAAATTTCCATAAAAAGGTCTTTTGGTATTTTGGTATAATTTGGTAAAATGTCCCATTTTCCCTCAATAGTTTTTAGCGCCAAGTTTACTGGAATGCTTGGAAACAACGATATCACATCAAAAGATATCAAGATTTCGTTGTTGTCGATTTTTGCATTGTTTGTTCTCGATTTAAATTGAACTGCATCTTTGACATTGTATTTAGAAGTTTTAGTTAGATTTTTCAATATATTTACCATACATTTACATAAATCATAGGCCGGGGAATTAATGGAAGAACAAATCGGACGTAGTGGTGTACCATTTTTATGGATATTTTTATTCATATTTTCCCCATATAAACACACTTGAAATTTTCAATCGCGTTGAGGCACGACTAAATGATTTTTGATTGGCCCAAAACTTTGTATTTCTCAGTTTTTTTTTGCTATTCGCATATTTCTAGGGGGTGGGAGCGAGAGTTTGAACACTTTTTTTTATCAAGGGCCACCGTAATGGGGACTAGATCGAAAAATGCAGCGATCCTGACCATATATGGTGTAAATGTCACTATTACGTAATAAATTCACTTTTTGCCATAATTTGAAATTGAAAAGATGCTAAATTGCAAGGAAAAAAATGCTAAAACGTACTGGAGTCAAAATAAAAGATGCTAATTTTTTTTTTTTTTTTTAATTTTCATTACCTTTTGAATGAAAAATTAAGTACTTATTAATTAATTCATTGGGTTTTTAATGGAAAAATGATTATAAAACTCGATTTATATTTTTTAAAGTTTTAAATAAAATTATTTTGAATTTCATCTGTAATTCTTTTGAACATCAAACTGGGTTTTTTTAATTTTAAATTAAATATTTTAAATTTTACAGAGATTTGTTTTTAATTTCATATATAACAAAATTTTCATTATCAAAAGATACGAGTATATTATAGTAATTGGTTTATGGAAACTAATATTTCTGTGATGTCTTCATCTTCAAGTTCTTCTTGGCTCTAAAAATTTTTCTGACGATCGACTTTTATTAACGACATCGCTCGGTATATTGTAAGTGTAACAGCACCCATTTTTCAATTTCAAACCAACTCGGATTTTATACAACTCGAATTTTATTGTGTTGCAAAGTTTGCTTTTAACTAAAGCCATTAAACTAAACGAACGTTGAACTCCGTTCAAAACTTTATTATAAAGACAATTCGAATGTGGATAACTCTTTAAATTGACTTTCGCCAATATGATTTTTGTTAACTTCAGTCCATAAAGAGGTTGTATTCAGTGCTGTATCCCAATATTATTTTGTGAATAACTCAATTGGATTTGAATTTTTTCTGTTTCAGATGATCTAAATTTAAACTCTTCTAATATATTGGTTATCGTTTTTTTAACCCGGTTTAATGTGTTTTGTATTGAAGAATTTGGCATTTTTTTTAATGCAATTATATTTTTTGGCAATCGACTTTTTAATTCATTAAAAACTGTACTTGTTTACATTCTTCTATTTAAAAATGTTTTGTTATATTTGTTGAAAAAAACGAGCAGAGTGGTAAAAAGAGTAAATAGTACACAAATTTCTCGTATTACACTTTGGGAAATTAAAACATAAAATTAAAATTAAAAAAAAAAAATAAAATTAAAATGATATATTCAAAAATAATGAAAAAAAGATGCTAAAAGCAACTTTTTATTAATAAAAAATGCCAAGTTAGCATCTTGCATCTTTTCATAAATTTTGGATGCTAAGCGACAAAAAAAGTTGCTAAATCTAGCAATTAAAATGCTAAAATGGCAATACTGCTTACTGACTATCACTCTAAAACGGTATGATTACTATTTAAATTCATAAAATTATGACCCATACGTCTAAGTAGTTAATACCCCAGCATTGCATATATAATTTATTTGTTATCCCCTAAAATATGCTTTAACTTTTCTCTGATTTCAATTCTTTGCCATTTATTATCAACGTCTGTTAACAACGGGCGCCTAAGGTGCACATATATTTTCGTTCGTCTAAAATAAAACATAGGTGGAAACAGTATAAGTTTTTGATTTTAAATAAATTTTTTTTATTAATAGTACAAAAACTTTTTAATGTCTTTTCTTTTATTAGAAAATATCTTGTTATCTTTCGTAATCAAAGTTTCTTCTCTACTTGATTTTACAAGAAAGCATAAATGTTTATGTTGGAAAAGCAAAGTTGATTATAAAATTTAGTTTTTGCTATTTCTAGAAAATTAAATAGTGACTGGAGAGTATTTAATATTGAAAACGGTATCATCATAAAATCGGTGTTTCGAATATGATGCAATGGCTCGAATTTCAATGAATTCGGTATTGTGAATCCTAGTTGATTGGTTTATTATACAAGCGTCGAATCTCGGCATTCCATATCGAGGAAAATCAAACAAAATTCCATATTGTGCAAAAGACGACTGACAATTTTTAGACAAATCCGTCTTTTATTTTTTTAAACAATCGATTTTGCTGTTTTTGAAATCTGGAAAAAAAAATAATTTCAAAAATTTCTACTTGAAAGGTAAAACAAGTAAATAAATCAAATATCGCATACATGTATCAGAGTTTTAGACTATTTACAATTGGATCAATGAATTTCAACGTAGCCGTACATACGCCGATGTAGAGTTAAGGCAGCGACTTCGGAAATCATCGAAAAAATCAAACGAGTTAAAATACATGAACAAGTTGAGGCCCTGGGCATACCACATGGTATACTGATTTCAGTTTTACATGACAAATTAGGAATTATAAAGCTGACGACAAGATGGTTGTCGTGATTGCTCACAATCCCGAATAAAGGCAATCGTGTGACTGATTCAGTACCCGAACCAGAAAAGACAATGAAAGCGGTTGGTAAGGCTATGCCCTCCGTTTTTTGTAATATACAGGGAATTCTCTAAACTGACCTACTTCAAAAAAGGAAAAACAAGAAATGGAAAATACTATTTATCATTATAGCCGAAAAAATAGATCTTCCAGCAAGATAATGCTCGGGTGCACATTTATGAACTTTTGATGGCAAAAATACACGTGCTGAGGTTCGATTTGGTTTGGTTTCCAAATTTAATGCAAGTCCTCGGTGGAAAAAGATCGGAGTCAAATGAGGAAGCCATCTCTGCAACAAACGCCTATGTTGGCGAATATATTGAAAAATAAAAAAGAATTAATCCAAAAAATATATTTTTCTATGTTTCTATATTTCTGTCCAATTTATTTTCTCAGAGATAAAATATTTGATCTGCAACTTGCTTAATTTCTTACTGCGTCATTATGTGATAAAGATCCAAACTACGATTTTTTATTTTTATTTTTATTTGTTGAAATAGAGAATAATAAATAAATTAAAAGGGTACGCCATTGAAGCTAAATACGAGTTTAGCAAAAAGAAAAAAGAATTGTATTTTTCAAAACTATAACAAAAACGAATGTTGTAGCATGCTACAAAAAGTATCTATACACATGAAGATGAAACGTTTAAATATTAATAAAACTGTTAATGAAATATTTAGAACTATAAACTTGACACGTTGAGTTTTTTACTTAATTTTTATACCCTCCACCCAGTCTGCAGAGGTTATATATATGTAAGTTTGTCATTCCGTTTGTAATAATTCAAAAAAAAATTCTGGACCACACAAAATATATATATTTGTGATCCTTATAACAAGCGGATTTTATATAACGATGTCCGTCTGTCCGTCTATCCGTCTGTGGAAATTACGATGACAACTTCAATCGGGCAGCTAGGGTGCTCGTTTGCATAAAAAATGCTTCACTGACTTTCTGAAAAGTTTACTGTTTAAAATCGTCCAAATCGGTTGAATAGGGCCCGAGATCTGAATGAAGAAGTTAAAAAAAGTCTTGAAAAAATTTGATTTCCTATGTTGTTCTTCTCACGATCACGCCCTGAATAGGACAGGTAGGATGATCATTTTTAGTGAGAATGATTCACCAAGGGAAGTTTTCTGTTTAAAAAATCATTAAAATCGGTGGAACAGGTCTAGGGAAATCTCTGAAAAAGTAAAAAAAAAAATTAAAAATACGATGTTTTTATATTGTTCTTGTTGTTATTCTAAATGTTGTATTGTTGTCATAGCTGGACTTGTTGTTTTTGTGGTCGTTGTAGTAATAATATTTTACTCTGGTAGAAAAATTTTAAAGTTTCCATTGTTTTGGCATCACTAAAAAAATTTGTTAGATCATTTTTCCATCGCCACGCAAAGTTACAGATCGATTGGATCACGGGAAAGGGGTTAAAAATCAATCCAAAATTTTTTCGACAAGCAGACACTACGAGTTAATATAAAGGGGGAAAAAATTTACCAACATCTAAAGTAAATAATGTTAAACTACCTAGTTCTTAATAAAAAAAAACTATGTAAATTTACCAAAGAAAATTTTATGTATTAATTTATTTAAAGAAAAACACGAAAATAACTTTTTTGTGTGTAATATTTTCTATATTCTATATATATATATTCATAAAAACCGCATGTTAGAAATAAATCGGTATATTATTTTATTTATATAAAATTCTCTAATATGTATTTTGTTTTAGGGAAAATACATTTCTTTTGTATTCACAAACAGAGGGTCACTTCAGTTGCTCAGTGTTGCTATGCTACAGTAGATGGCGCAACATTTTTTTTTCTAATTTATTTTGCAATCGGTATTTCTATTTTAACATGAATGTTAACATTTGCAATTAGATATCAAACACAACAATGTTAAGAGTATACACAGGGCTGGTCATTTATTTCATACGTTTTTCCATTATTCTTTTACAAATATGACCATAAGTTTCGCATATTAACTTTTTGTTGTGTTTACAAAATAGAGTTACCGAATTAATTAATGAGTTTTTTTTGCTTTAAAAACAGTTCTACATAGTTATATAAAATTATTATTCTGCTTTACCTACAAAATAGCTGATTGCGATTACATATAATTTTTAAAAATTGTTTATAATTACTAAAGCATTACTATTGACATAAATACTAATTTGCACCTTTTAAATTTTCCATTCAAATTTAAGAAAATATCAATTCTAAAAATTGGAATTCAGATTTCCAATTATAAATTAGAAAATATCAATTGAATTTTAGAAAATCATATTAAAACGTCGGAAATAATAACTGGAAATTTAGAAGACATGAATTGAATTTTTAAAATATAAATTCATTGAATTTTTAAAGTTGAAATTCAGAAAACACCAAATATGTTTACATTTAAAAAATCAACTAAAATTAAAAAAAAAAAATATTGCAATTGAGGAGACATTAATAGCATTTCAGGATAAGAAAATATTAATTTAAATTCAATGAAGTTTAGAAAACCTCAGATTATATATTAGAATTGCGAACATAAAAATTGTTGCATAAATAAGGCGCAATTTGATGAGAAAGTTTTTCAGAAAATAAAAATAACAAATTATTTTATTTAAAATTTTTGGGACATTTGCTTTTTTCGTTTATCATCCCTAATTTGAACCAGTGTTTATGATGATTTCAAAATTTGACTTCATGGTAGGCAAGGTAAAACCCAAAACATTGAAGTTCGATAATAATTCCCAGGTAGTAGTATTTGGAGTCAATAAATGAAAATATATTTTATTAACATAATTTTGTTCAAAATCAAATGTTGGCATCACTGGGTTAGATTTTGTATTGTATAGTGTAAATAGTGAAAACTTCCTTTTAGTATGTAAAAAAAAATTATTTTCCAAATATGGCAATATTTTAACAAAAAAAAATTGAGAGAGCTTTTTTTTGGTTATTATTTTGTTACTCGATCCGACCTATATAGCTGCAATGAAGAATTATTTGGCCAGTTAAAAGAAACTATGCAGCCATCTCCAATTAGCACGATTTAATGCGTATAGCCACCCTACACAACCATTACCTTCGCAATGGAGGTTAGGGCGAGCTATTTAATTTGCAAAAACATAAACTAAATTAATCAACTAATTAATCCTAAATGCATGCCGATCAGCAGCCACGATGGCCAAAAAGCAAACACCGAAACGTGTTATCTTTTATCCAAAATAATTAAAAAGACGAAAACGATCCTTCCTTGCTGGAGCGCGTATACTAATGTGAAAGAGCTCTATATACCAACTCGTAGAATATACAGAAATCCAGATCAAACCAAAGAATTTGCTGAAATAATTTGGTATTAAGTTTAACTAATTGGTTACTTTTCAAATATTTTATTTCCATTTATTATCAATACTCAAACCGAGGTGGAGGGTATCAAAGATTCGGCACAGCCGAATTTAATACTCTTACTTGTTTTTTTATAAAACGTAAAAAACACAGTATGGCAACTATAAGGGGAATTAGGATAACCCCACGAATTATGCAACGATGCACAGTAGGATCGCTTTATACATATCTTGAAAATAGTAGAAGGAGGGCTCGTGGCGCATTGAAATTTGGCCCAGAGTTTTTATCAACTCAGTTAAGAAAAATTTAAAGTTTCATCAAAATTGACCATGCCCGTCGCCCCCGCCCATATAAACCGAAAAGATTTTTTCGCCCCAAATTTTAATTTCTTTACCAAAAGTCATGATATTTTTTGCACAAGTCATCAATGTTATGAAGTTGAAATATCTGGAGAATTTCATGGATTCGTCCACGCCCATCGTCCATCGCTCACAACCCATATACCCGAATATGAATTTCTGGACCCGTATTTTTGTTTATTTATTAAAAGTCTGGTAACTTGACTGAAGTTATCACTAATATGAAGTAAAGATGTTTGCCCACCGCCCGTATAATCCAAAACAAGTTTTTTATTTAAAAATTTTGTTTTTGAAACAAACTGAAGAAGTTTGTAAGTCGGCTTAAATGATATGAAAAAAAAACTAGCTGAACTAAGATAAACGATATAATATCTGATAAATATTTTTACTTGAATACAAATTTAGACTTTTATTAATATTATTACGTTTCTTTGACGACATCATCTTGTTCCAAAATATGTTTATGAGGTTGACGTCTTATGCTAGTAATGTAAGGATCTGACGACACAAGAAGGCGATGGAAAACATCAGTAGTTGTTGCGACTCTGTTGCAGTTTAAGGAGAACGTTATACCTTCTATAGTCCTTATTTCGAGTTTCTTTTGCTTCTTAAACTACATGGGCGTAAAAGTATGCACCATTTTATATCGTGTTTCTTTGAATTACTGAAATGAAATTTCGTGTGACTTTTTTTTATAAAATTTATAACTTTGTTCAACAGTATTAACCGAATTTTATTTATTAACTCAAAAGAGTACACTCCCATATTTAAGTTTTTTTTTGCAACCAGAACACAAAGTTTGATAAAACTCACCTTTTATTTTGTCCAAGAAAAACAAAAAACACTGAATTTTTTGAGTGCCATCATAAAAACCTGAATATTTTTTAATTATTTTTTTTTTTCAAAATTAATGTTGATATACTAAATTTTTCAAATTGATCGGAGTGGTTAAAAATTTTTTATGAGTAATCTCTGAATATAGTCAATTACAGACAGCGAAAAAATTAAAAACTTTTTATTTTTTTTATTTTTTTACACTTTTGCAAAATTTCCAATCATTTTCGAGTAGTTGACCCGCACGCCAACATCTTTGATTTTGAAAACATATCCTTTACATACACTCAGATTAAAATACTAAGAGCCTTTTCCAAGAGTTCTTGAAAAAATTTTTGTAAATAGGCATCAAACATATACGAAGATCTTATTTTCATACATTTGAGTGGAAAGTGGATGATCTTTTTCGAGTAATAGTTGGCCCACTACATAGTTTTTATCAGAATGATTTAATATTGCATGAGGGTAATCTATCAGTGTAACTGACTTCTAAATATATAAAGTCATACCATGTATTTTGGGAAATTTTTTTTTTTAAATGAAGTCAAACATCTATGAAGTGAATATTTTCATACATTTGTATGGAAAAGCGTCGAGCTTTTTCGAGTAGTAGTTTGCCCACGCCAGTAGGATAGTCCGATTCAATTAAAATTTAAGGACTATATTCTTGGTACTTGTACGATTCCAAAAAGTATATACTTGTTATATTAAATACTTATATTTATCGTTTCACATGGTTTCAAACATGAATAACGTTAATTTTTACTACTCGAGCCACTCGCAAAGCTCGAATAGCTCATTTACTACACGAGTAGCTCGAGTATTCGACCTTGACCGTGGGCTCTGGCATAAATATATAAAATATGAACAAAAAACATTCAAAAAACAAAGAAATAAAAAATTCAAAAATAAAAAGAAAACAATTCACAAACTTAAATTAGAAATGTAAATAAAAAAATTAAAAATAATTTCAGATTGCTTGGATGAGGGGAAATCCGTTTAAATTTCTCCGTGCCTATGCGTGACTATGCGTGACTGTACGTGACTACCCCAAAATTAATCTGTGGTCACAACAAGACTATGGGCCAAGTTTCAGATCAATTGGATAAGTGAGAATGGGGTTGCCCCACGACAGACAGAGAGATTGAGTTAAAAGAAAGAGTTTAAAAAATTTTTTAAAAAAGTAAATTTTATTAAAATAAAATTTTATTAAAGTACATTTTTTGTTCAAAAATAACCTTTTCTTAAAAAAGTGCCTTTTCTTAAAAAAGTAACTTTTGTTAAAAAAGTACATTTTTTATAAGGTGTATTTTCTTAAAGTACATTTTCTTAAAGTACCTTTAATTAAAAAGTATATTTTCTTAAACTGAGTATATATTCTTAAAAGAATAGTCTTAAAAAATATATTTTCTTAAAACGAATTTTATTAAAGTACCTTTTCTTAAAAAATTACCTTTTCTTAAAAAAAGTACCTTTTCTTAAAAAAGCATATTAAAAAATAGCTTTTCTTAAAAAGGTACATTTCTTAAAAAATTACCTTTTCTTAAAAAAAATACAATTTCTTAAAAAAAGCATATTAAAATATTTCTTAAAAAAAGTATATTTTGTTAAAAAAAAGTATATTTTGTTAAAAAAAAAGTTGCTATTCTTAAAAAAATATATTTTATTAGAAAAGTTCCTTTTGATAAGAAAGTACCTTTTTCTTAGAAAGTATATTATATAGTACTTTTTCTGAATAAGTATCTTTTTTTAAAAAAGTTCGTTTTTAAAAAAATGGTATCTTTTCTAAAAAATTACCTTTTCTTTAAAAAGGTGATTTTCTTAAAAACACCTTTTCTTAAAAAATATATTTTCTGAAAAAAGTATTTTTTTAAAGTACTTTTTCTTAAAAAATTACCTTTGTTAAAAAAGTACATTTTCTTAGAAATTTCTTTTACCAAAAATACAAATTGGTTTTGGAAAGAAAAAAAAAAAAAAGAAATACAACGCGATTATAAATGATAGCACATTTTGTAATCTTATTAATAAAAAATTTAGTTTTCTTTTTTTCGCTATTTAGCTCTTTGGTTCAAAAGCTCGCCGTTGCTGCTACGTTCAACATATAAAAGGCCTTCTTCATGGCCAAAAAAATATAAAAATGTAAAAAAGGGCCTTTTCAGGGCTACAAAATATAAAAAACGGCCCTTTTCAGGGCCACTATATAGATTCAAAAAGAGATTTTTTTCGTTACTGCTTCTTTATTTTTAATAAAATAAAGGCAATGATTATGATGATGAATTAATTTAAAAGTAAAATATAAATAAAAAACTTTGTATACTCTTAAAAAAAATTTTATTTTTTATTCCAAATTATAATATATAATATTAGCAGTATACCCGCTACGTTGTTACCGTAATTATTATATTAATTATTTAAGCCATAATAATATTTAGAAACAATAAGAAATATAGTGTGAGTGACAATACGATGGAAACTTTTAACAAAATATATTTTTGACGACTTGGATGGAATCTTTTATTAGTTTAAACATTTGTACGTTTTATTTATTTAACAAAGAAGAAATATTAATATTACTTCAGAAAAAATTAACAAAAACTTTTTAACAAAAACTTTTTTTATGCTGTTTACAAAACAATGGAAACCTTTACTATACAATAACACTGTGGAATAAAATGATGGTCATGATCTTGGGGGGGCGGATGATTTCTTTACCGAACGATTGTATTAATTTATTTTAGTAAAACTCCCGAAGTGTTTAAACGTTTTGGGTCCGTTTAAATATATCATTCTTTGGTCAACACTATTCGCAAGATTAATGCTAGCCAGATGATTTTATGGATTTATTCATAGAGTATTTCTCACAAATATTCTTTTGTCTGCGGCCATCACTAAAATCATCTATTATTCTAGATTTTAACTCTTCATTAAACTTTATTCTTGCCATTATTTTATAATAATTGAAAGAAAACATCAGAATTTATAAATATTTATATAACGGTTAAAATTAAAAAATTTTTTTTTTCGCTGGTTCTTCTATTTTTTATTATTTTAATCAACTCTGTTAAAGAAATTTCAAAGTTTTCACTGTTTTGGCATCACTTAAAAAACATATTTATTTTCGTTTATCTATTTTTTTTTTAGTTGTATTTTTTGTAACAATATAGAATACACCCAATAGTAATTTCGTAAAAGACATACATAATTTTATCACTAAGAGTAATTATTAAAAAACAAAACTGCCAAATTTTGAATTCTGTAAAAATTTCCAATGTATTGCGACCTACTCTATTTAAGTACCTCTTTTTTATTCATTATATGTTCGAAAATTATTCAAAAATAATATTATTTGTAATATCGATAGCGTAGTTTGGAAAGAAGTAACTCAAGCCATAGGACAAACGCTATTGAAATTGGTGAAAATGGGTGCATGTTTAGACTTTATCCCCATTCAAATGACCCTTATGATATCGACTTAACTTGCCATAAGATCCAAATTACCAAATAGATCTCAGCCGAATTGGGTTTGTGTATGTTTATTACATCCATTAATCCGTAGACCAAAAATAAACCCTATAGGACAATTCACTTAAACCTATCTAAACCAAAAGTATTGCACAGCTTTTTCTCGGTTTGCATATGTTGTTGCAAAATATAAGTGACTTTACCATAAATGTTCAGGATTGGTCTAATTTTCGACGTAGATTTGGTTTATGATTTTTTTTAAACCCAATTAGTTGGACCTAAGACAAATTCTCTAAACGCATGGTACAGGGTATCGGTCTAGACCAGCTATCATTTTCTTTCTTGTTTTCTTAAGAAAATATACTTTCAAAGGGAAATTTACCGGTTGAAAAGTATCAGTTTACGCATTTTTTGGCCGTCTTTACCCCCCCCCCCCCAAGGGATCGAATTAAAACAAAGTTTATTCTTCTCCGATGTATGTGTCTCTGGTGGAATCTATATATCAAATTTTATATTCCCAAATTACTTTGTAAAGAGGATTCAAAAAGGTACAATTTTACACTTCCGTTTTTGCCCCCCCCCCCGCACCCCTTTAACATCCGAATTTTCAAAAGCTTCCGTCTTATTTGATGTTTCTATCTTTTGTGGAATCCACACCCTATATTTTATATTTTTATTTTTTGTTTGTTTAGGAGATACCAGATATATAATTTTTACCTCTCTGGCCGTTTTTCTTCCCCGACACGTTAGAATTACCGATAAATTCATCCTTGACTGATGTCCACGTATTCAGTGGAGTCTGTATACCAAAATTCATAAATATAAACTAATATGTTAAGAATTTCCAAAAGCTTCCCTCTCATCGGGTGTTTCTATCTCCAGTGGAATTCAGGAACCTCATTCTATATTCGATTGTTTAGAAGATACCAAATGTACACTTATTAAAATTACCAGTTAATTCATCCCTGACTGATGCCCATGTATTCGGTGGAGTCTGTATGACAAAATTCATGTATACAGATTAAAATATTAAGAAGATACAAAAAGGTACCATTTCCTCTTTTTGACCGTTTTTACCCCCTTTAAAATCCGAATTCCAAAAGTTTTCATCGCATCTGAAGTCTCTAGTGGAATCTACATACTGTATTTCATATTCCTAGATTCATTTGTTTAGAAGATACCAAATGTAAATTTTTTTTCCCTTTTATTTTCCCCTTTTTAGTTCCTTAAAGTGCGAATTTCTAAAAATTTATATTTTGGTTCGAGTGTACGTCCTGAAAGGAACCTAAATTCCAAATTTCATATTCCTGGGACCATGTTTAAAAATGTCCCTTTTTGAACCGTTTTTTCCCTTTTTACCCCCTTAAAATGCGAATTTCCAAAAATACATATTTTGGTTCGAGTCTGCGTCGTAAAAGGAACCTAGTTCAAAATTTGATATTCCTGGGACCTTTTTTAAAGATTTATTTTAAATGTCCGTTTTTAGACCGTTTTTACCGTATTTTACCCCATTTTACCCCCCTAAATGTGCAAATTTCCAAAAATCCTTATTTTGGTTCGAATCTGCGTCCCTAAAGGAACCTACGCTTATACTCCTATGACATTTTTTTTTTTAAAGATTTTTTAAAAATGCCATTTTTCGGCCGCTTTTACCCTTTTTTACCCCCTTAAAATTTGAATTTCCAAAAATGCCGTCATAGTGGATCTACACTCTGTAAAAGGAACTTACATGCCAAATTTCAAGTTTCTAGGTTCAGCGGTTTGGGCTGGGCGATGATGAATGAGTCAGTCAGTCAGTCAGTCTGTCAATCACGCAACTCTTTTATATATGGGGGATTTCATGTCAAGTGCACCAACTTTTGAAACCGATGTCTTCCGATCGGGATGAAATTTGCACCAAGGTTAGTCCTATTGGATAGTAGTTTAGACACAATGTTTCCACAAGATCGGTTCAGAGCTCTCTGAGTTAGAGGGGATCAAAATTAGACATTTTGGCCAAACAGGTGTTTTTTCTCATCAATGTAACTTATTACCTATTGTTCTTAGAAAATTTTCTCCCAAAGATTTTAGATAGCTATTTCTTCAATATTTTGGGAAAAAATACTTAAAAAAAAAATTTGTAGACTTTTGTAGACTGCATTTTTTGCCTTTTTTTCAAAAAGTGCATTTTTTTTTTTTTTTTTCATAAGAAAGCTTAGGATTTTTCCTTTAAGAGCTTTTTGGTCGCTTAGTGGGATGGTAGTGGGATATCTATCAAAATAAATGTTTTGTAACTCAAGACAACGGTTTTTCAATTTTTCACAAATGCACCACTATTTTGAATTTTTTCCTATTTGTGTGTAAAACCTTACAAATAAAACTTATACTGAGAAACTAGACAAATTAACCTTTCCGAAGGTATGTAACATAACTTCATAACATAACAGAAGAGAATGGTTATCTGTAACCTGAAACAGTTATTTGCAACATTTCAATCTGGCTTCACGAAATTGACCCAAATTTACCATGAAAATGTTAAACTGATGTTGAAGGAAATCAACTTAAAGTATTTAACAGATGATTCGGCAGAAGATTTACACGATTACCGCGATTGCCTTAAATTGACTATGTATCCTAATGCAACAAATTCTTGCCACTTAGGTGAATGTACCAATTGCCCGAAAACCACATTCATCAAAGAAAATTTAATCAACTCTTTAGATCGAGAATATATAGAGTAGGTCAAATTTGATTCTTGGATTCAGACTGACAGATGCACATTGAAAACAATCATTTTAAATGTGGATGATTTTGTAGAAGAAATGTGTACAGGATTGCTAAACTTGAGAAACCATGACTTTTTAGTCAAAGAGCAATGGTCATTCTTCAAGGATTTGAAGATACATTTGAAGTCTGGTGAATGCGTTATTTCATATGATTTCGCAGAAAACTATAAATATATTTTTTTGGATGCCATACAAGCATTCCACTTCAATAACGACCAAGCAACTATATTCACAGTAGTTATTTACTACATGAAAGATGAAAAACTGGAACATAAAAGTATGGCAATCATATCCGACGATTTAAAACATGATACCGTTGCAGTTTATGAGTACCAGCAGAGAATACTAAAATTTCTAAAATCTAAATTTACAGTAAAGAAGGTATACTACGTTTCGGACGGACCTCGTCAACATTTTAAAAACAAAAGTAGCTTGGCAAATCCTATGCCCATGAAAAAGATTTTGGAATGACAGCTGAGTGGCATTTTCATCCTATTGCTCATGGTAAAGGAGCATGTGTTGGTATTGGAGCAAACCTCAAAAGAAATGCAGCGAAGTATAGCCTCCAGTGCTCTCATCAAGTTCGCATCTTAGATGCGACAGCTTTATTCCATTGGGCAAAGAGTTATTGTAAAGAAACTAAAATAGTTTTTAGTAGCAAAGAGGATCATCAGGAAATATTGAAAACACTGAAGAGCAGATTCGATGCTGCGGTAACAATCGATGGCACCGCTCAATACCATGCTTTTATACCGCTTGTCGATGGAAGACTCAAGTTGAAAAAGTTTTCTGCCTCTATTCAATGCGATTTCTTTCCAAAGACAACAAATAAACCAGCAGCGAAATCAACAGCTGAACCTAGTAACGCCAAGAAAGGATTGACAAAAAACGCAGTAAATAAAGGCGACAAAAAAGCTGGATGAAAGACTGGGTATTTAAAAATTTACAAGACTTAAATACTTCATCAGCTACAATAAATTAAGTATAAAAATAGTTATGATATAAATGGATCTAATGCAATTAAGATTAAATTTTAATAAATTATTTATCTTTTTATTTTTAATATTATTATTATTATACATTAATTTAATTATTATTAAAAATAAATAAAAAATAATAATTTTTCAACATTTCTATAGAAAAAAAGCGATTTTTTTTTTCCTGAGGTTAACATATTCTGGGTAGTACAGTATCGAGGGTACAAAATTTTAGTTAGGTATGTTACATACCTTCGGAAAGGTTAATTTGTCTAGTTTCTCAGTATAAGTTTTATTTGTAAGGTTTTAGACACAAATAGGAAAAAATTCAAAATAGTGCATTTGTGAAAAATTGAGAAACCGTTGTCTTGAGTTACAAAATATTTATTTTGATAGATATCCCACTCCCATCCCACTAAGTGACCAAAAAGCTCTTAGAGGAAAAATCCTAAGCTTTCTTATGAAAAAAATGCCCTTTTCGAAAAAAGGCAAAAATGCTTTAATTTAGAAAAAAAAAATCTACAAATTTTTTTTTTTTTTAAGTATTTTTTTCCGAAATATTGAAGAAATAGCTATCTAAACTCTTTGGAAGAAAATTTTCTAAGAACAATAGGTAATAAGTTACATGGATGAGAAAAAACACCTGTTTGGGCAAAATGTTAAATTTTGATCCCCTCTAACTCAGAGAGATCTGGACCGATCTTGTTGAAAAATTGTGTTTAAACTACTATCCAATAGGAATAACCTTGGTGCAAATTTCATCCCGATCGGAAGACATCGGTTTCAAAAGTTGGTGCACTTGATATGAAATCCCCCATATATAGATATTGCATTTTTTTTTAAACAATTCCAGTTTCATATTTTCTCCTAAAAAATGTTTTCGATGTACCGTTTTTAATAAATATTCTTTTTAGTGAATATTTGTCAACCCTGAAAAGGGCTGCTTATCGTAACTTCTTCTTCATAACTGTGATCCATGTTCATTGAACATTGTTCAATGCTATGCCAAATGAACATCCTGAGATCTGCCACTCTTGTTCATAAATGTGATCCATGTTCAAATGAACATTCTGAGATCTGCCAATCTTGCATTATCAGGTTCATGATGACAAAATTGCATTTTGCACAGCCTCATCTATATATGATTCTTGATTAGACCCCCAGCATTTGCATTTTGTTATAAAATTTATATAAAATTTTTTTAAATAAGGTTTTCACCTCTTCAGTAGTGCTCCCATATGGAACTTTTAGCATCTCTTTGATGTTATTCCACTTTAACTATACGTGCAAAATTTTCCTATGTGTTAAAAGTTTTTTTTAACATCCAAATTTCGACTAGAACCTACTGTATCATTCCTTCTTTTTATTTTGTTGAAAAATGTATACAATTTTTCAAAAAATATTTTTACTTGTCCCTTTGTAGAAAATAATTGATTCATAATACTAATTAATTCACAAACCGACACAGTGCTATTATTTTGAAAGCGGCTGTAAGTGTTTTTAGGCATCTAATACAATATTTTCATGTTTTACACCATTAAATATGTAACAAGTACATTTAATTCTACTCAATGTTATAAATTGTTCTTAGGCCCCTATGTATTGTGTGTGTATGTGTGTTAATGTGTGGATATGTCCTTATGTTTACCAGACTTTCCTTGTAGTACAAACATATACACGCGTACATTTAAAGAAATAGTAGCTAGCCAGAGTTATTTGGAGAGTGAAATCTTAGCTTAGTATCATTTTTCTGCAAACAGATCGACTTAGATTTCTGAGTTAATCGGTATAATTAGAAATTCATAATTACGGTACTGTGACCAAAGATCAATGTGGTAAATTAAATGATTAAAATCCATCTTCTAAATTTAAATTTTAAAGCAACTATATCATAATATTTCTCTATTGGAAGTGATGCGTTTTAGAAAGTGGCTGCTGTACATCCATTTGTGTTGGAAAATACCAAGCTTTAAAGGATTGCAGCGTCTCTAATGTATTGGCCAGGTTCTGTTTACACTAAATTTACCTTTTTTTTTTTGTTGACGTTGTTATTTTTGTTGCTTCTTTAAAACAAATCTCTTGGAGACTTTATGATTCTGTTCAAGTTTATTTGTATTGCGTTAGTGAATGTCTGGTTTGTGTATGGATATGTGGTTACGTGAGTGTTTATTCGTGTTGATAAAATAAACATTCGCACATTCCTGCGGGAAATACTATTTTTGAATTCCTTGTAATTTTGTTGTTTTTCTGATGGTATTTTGTTCAATGTCAGAAATGTTAAGGTGTATTAAAGTTAAATAAACATAAATATTTATAGAAATTTATATGTGTGCACAAATGTCCTATTTCAATTGTATTTGTTGTAAATCTTTTTAGGGTTTCATAATAATGTTCTCGTGTGTATGTAAGTATGTATACAATTGATTTTATGTTGTGACCGCCTCGTTATGTTATTTACAGTTATATGGATGTTATGTTATTGTCAACACTTAACATTTACGTGATATGTTAGATATCAGACTGTTAGCTTAACAGTATTGGTGGCCGGTTTTTAAGGGGTTGGGAGAAATGTTAGAAATATAAACAGAGAATATTTTTCAAACAGTACTATAGATTGTTTATGTGTATGAGTATGAGGCGGTGTGTTTAACTCTTTCACACTCTTACCACAAGCAACATATTATTGTGATTATTTTACACTGAATCTCAAGATCTCATACCAAACAGCAAATAATAATGTAGGTACATATATTGCTTGCAGCTTTAAAATGTTTTGCCATGTTTTTCAGCCAAAAATTATATAATAAAATTAAAAATAAAGTTGTAGTCGAACTAAACAAACTATATGATGCCCTATGCTATTTGTTAATGGACACATAAAAGTAAAGTATACCTATTTTAAGTAAGATTATCATGAATTTGATAGTGTACCACGCTTAAGACGCCCGCTGCAGAATAACAAAAAGGTACATTATTAAGAAAATCATATTTTTAAAAATACTATTTTCAACCTTTTGCTCTACTACACTTTTAGCCAAATTTTTACGTTTTTCGATTTGTTAATCTTAAAAAAATGTTACTGCCTAATATTTATGCCTCATTGGGTATAAGGTGCAACCTGCCAACTATTTTGCTTTTCGATGTTTAGTTTTTGCCAAAATTTTTATTTTTTGATCTGACAACCCTTAGAAATATTTTCCGCCCAAGATACGATAGCCTTGGTTATCGCGGCGGACAGTGGGTTGAATGATAGTCAAAATGGGGATTAATTCAGGGAGCCGTATTAAAAAAAACTAGCAGATTCCAGCCCTCGAAATTCGAGTGCAAATTCTAGGAAATTTTATTTTTTCATTAAATAAAGACCCTAAATGTATGCTAATCAATTATAGACAATTCACAAATCAACACAAAAAACAAATACATTAACAAATTTAAGAAACACACACATAGCATTGTATAATTTTATGTATGTGTCAGTAGCAACTTTAAATTCAATTTACTCAAAATAAAAGAAAAAATTTTAAAATCTCTGAAGCTTCAAAACGGCTGAAAAGAAATACCTCTGAAATAATATACGCTTGGTCAAAACCGGGATAAAACGGTAGAACAAAACATCGGTCACAAGAAATCGCCTAACCTATTAATATTATAGATATGCACTTATGTATATATTTTTTACATATTATTACACTGTACAACACAAAAAACAAGTAAACAATTATAGTCGGTCTAGGTATAGTATGTTTACCGCAGATATAGCAAAACAAATCAAAATTTTTTCTCAACAATTGGACTTTTTTGCCAAAACAAATCTTACACGTAAAGTTTAATAATTTTTTACTTTAATTTTTTGTTATTTTTTTAAGTAAAACACTCAAATCACAAAACAATTTATGTACACAATATATGCACCGCAAATTCACACGTTTTCAGTACAATAAGGAATATAGTACTTGATTTTTGTGTTGATTTTGTTTTTAATTGTTTTCGTTGTAACGTAACGGATAATATTTTTGCGGAACATTTTAATGGTGTTTTTGCTCTTTTTTAAAAGGACAAAAAAGACCCGTAACTTGAGGAGTTAGAGGGTTAACATATTCTACAAAAATGTTCTCCATAACATTCTACATATATTTGGTGGACAAATTTTATGCCTAAAATGTAAGGGTCTCATGGTTTCTTATGCCGATAAAGAATAAGAATGGGCCAGAGATGGGAAACTTTAACCCCCCCCTCCAATGAAATTCAGATGTAAACTTTCGAAACGCCGATATACGAGTCTTTTGTTTTTGTCTCCTCTATCCAAATTTATTGGCCGGACCTTGTAATTTTGGAAAAAAAATTTGATTTTGTTGTACAGTGTTATTAGTGCATTAAAAACTACCATTTGGAAAAAAAATAATTTTTTTTACATTTTTTGAACCTGTCAAGCTCTTTTTTGATTTTCGGAAAAAATTACATTGGCTCACAATTTTTGGTGTAACTTTGGATTCTGAAAAGATAAATTAATGAATTAAATTGCAAACTGTAGTGTACTTAATACTCTATTAAAAAAAAATCATGTGAGTCCGATCACAGGGGAGATGTGCAACATCTAGTAATTAAACTTTTTTTTATGTAATTTTTTTAAAATCAAACGGAAAGCGTCATCTATGTATCACTTATAGCAAACAACTGCAACGACTCTGGTTATACCTGTGGGGTTGTTGAATTATGTATATGTTATACGTTTATATTGTGAAATTTTTGTCGTTTTACTGCAAATGGTTGTAAACAACTTTAACAATATTTAATGCAAATAAAAAGGCCAACGAACTAAACGATATTCTTGAGGATGATTATTTCATAATAAAAGAATCAATTTTTTATATTTTCAATAATTTAAGAAAGAAATTGTCGTCTGGTATGGATAACATCCGTAATATTATTTTAAGAAACATTTCAGAGGTTATAATTCTTGAATATTATACTCTGTTCGACAATATGCTTAATAATTCATACTTCCCTCGTGCATGGAAAGAAGCTAAAGTTGTGGTTTTACCAAAGATAAAGATACTTCTAACCCGAAGAACCTTCGTGCAATAAGTTTATTACCGAACATAAGTAAAGTTTATGAAATATGCATTAACAAAAATATATTAAAATTCTGTGAAAATAAAAATTTAGTAAATGACAATCAATTCGGATTTAAATATAAACATTCAACAAACCATGCAATACATTCACATATCTCAAATATAAATTGGAATATGCATAAATCTTTTTGTTCGGGCGCATGTTTCATAGATTTCAAAAAGCATTCGATAGTATCTGGATTCCTGGATTAATATATAAACTTTGGAGATATAAATTTCCGCAATACTTAATAATACTTCTATATAATATGTTAAACAACAAAACCTTTTTTTGTCAGTAACAATAAACAAATAAGTTCTAACAATTTTATTATAGTTAATGGCTTACAGCAATGAACTGTTAACTCACCAATCTTATTTAATTTGTTCATCTATGACCTCATTAATAAAATAGATAATATAATTGGTTTCGCTGATGCCATTATTATTTATTATTCCGATAACAAAATTTAAAAAATTAACGATAAATTACAAAATCATTTTAACTTAGTAAATGGTGATTTTTTAAGAGCTATAGGAAAGTTTTCCAAAAAAAAAAAACACATAAAATTCAGAAAAATGCATGAAATCTTCATTTGAATCGATAGTACGGTCCATATAATTTAATGTTTGAAGATTATTTCATGCAAATGTTGACCGTGACTGCGCCTCAAATGTTCCATCCGCTTAGTCCAATTTTGGCATACTCCTTCCAACAATTCGGCCGGTATCTCACGAATAAATGCTTCAATGTTGTCTTCCAATGCGTCAATTGAAGCGGGATTGTCTGTATAGACATGAGCTTTAACATAGCCCCACAAAAAATAGTCTAAAGGCGTTAAATCGCACGATCTAGGCGGCCAATTGACCGGTCCCGAACGTGAAATAAAAGGTTCACCGAACTCGCCTCTCAATAAGTCCATTGTTGCGCGTGCTGTGTGGCATGTGGCACCGTCTTGTTGAATTCACATGTCACGCAAGTCAAGCTGTTGCATTTTGGGCAAAAAAAAAATCACCCTTTAGAAACCTATGCAGCTGATTGGAAAATGAAAATCAATATTAATAAATGCGAAACTATATTGTTTCGTCCCCCAGTAGGAAAATGTAATTATAATATTAAAAACAAGTAAGAAAATTATAGTCGGTCTAGACCGACTATACGATACTCTATACCATGCGTTTAGAGACCCTATCTCTTAGGCCCAACTAACTGGACATAGAAAATAAGATAAACCTAATTTGAGTGGGATTTTTATTAATTTTTTTGGCTGCAGATACGAAAAAGTTCATATCGGATGCTATATCTATATGGGCACTAGGCCCAAAAATGGACCGATCCTGACCATGTTTGGTAAGGTCTCTTGTATTTTGCAAAAATATATACAAACAAAATTTGAGAAGAATCAGTGCAATATTTTTGTTTTTTAATAGATTGAAGTGAAGATCGGGAAGCAGCTCTATATGGGGTCAAAGGGATCATTTTTGCACTACTCATTAGTGGATGTAATGAACGCATACAAACCCAATCTGAGTAAGATCTATATGACAATTTAGATCTTATGGCAATTTATGTCGATTTCATATGGGTAATTTGTATGGGGGCTAGGTCTGAACATGGACCGATTCTCACCGATTTCAATAGCGTTCATCCCATGGCCGATAAAAGCTTATATGCCAAACTTCATCAAATTATGTTCATATTTGCGACCTGCAGTTTCATTACAATGTTTACATGGACACACAGACGGACGGACGGACGGACGGACATTGTTAAATCAACTCAGAAAGTGATTCTGATTCGATCGGTATAATTAAAGATGGGTCTAGGTCAAATATTTTTAGTTGTTACAAACAGCAGCACAAAGTCATTATACCCAAACCACATAGTGGTATAGGGTATAAAAATTGGAAAAATATTGGTATAAAATCTAATAGTCATATTGATATTCCAAACGAAGATGTGGTTAAATATTTTGTCATTTTTCTAGATAAATTTTTGTACTTTAATAACCCTATTAATTTACAGCTAATAAAAGCAAGAAATGCATTTTTCATATACAAGAAACTATTTTTTTTTCACGATATATTAAACATGAAGTTAAAGTCATGTTGTACAAATCTTTAATAAGGCCTATCTTAACATATGGTTGCGAAATTTGGTTCAATATTGCACCATCTTATATGGAGAAAATAAGAGTATTTGAAAGGAAATGCCTAAGAGCGTGTACATCACTGTATAGAGACCCTAATAGTGATTTTAAGAAATATATATCAAATAAAGTACTGTACATGACAGCGAAGATAAGTAGAATCGATAATTTTATGATTCATTTGATCAGAAATCTCATCATTAAAAGCTGTGAAAGCAAAGTTAATATTACGAAAGGGCAGAATATATTTTTAATACATTACAAAATGGTTATATACCACCAGAAGCGTTCGTATATCTAGATAGGAAAGATTACATCCAGAACGAACTTGGCATACCTATAATTTTTCACATTTATAGGCGAGCCAATATTAAAGCAATTCATTCTAATAAAGTAATTATTGAAAATCGCGGATTTGATACTAGCGTTTACTAGATGATAAAACTATGATAGCGAACATATATATTAAAAAATATTGGTGGCTCAATGAATAGCTTCCACTTCTTTTTTTGTCCTTTGACAATAGCTTTTATCTTTTTTAAATATAAAAGTAATGATTTTTGGTATTTTTTCCCTTACATTAATTAATCTATATAAAAATTGCACACAAATATTATATACGTATTTAAATTGTGTTATTTATTTTCAAAACACAAAATGTTAATTAATATTTAGTATAGTAGAGAGCTCGAATATGGGACTGTGTGTACTAATTTATATTCTCACTATTTGTTTATTTATAGTTTAAGATTATGAATTTGAATTAAATAAACGTAAAAAAAACAGCAAAGGATTGTTGAATTGGCTGAAACAATTTTATATGATAATTTTTTCACCAATACAATCATAAGTCATACCGATTTGTCTTACGGCTCACATGTGAGCTCACATGTTACGCTGTTTATGTGATTGTATTGTGAAATAGAAAAAAAAAACAAATAAGTATTTGAATTATTATTATTATTTTTTTTAATAATGCTCCATATCAAGAAAATTTTCATTCTTGTAAACACCATTACATCATATTTCACACTCATCATAATCATCATCACTTTCATAGTCATCATCTTTATAATCATCATCATTAACCTCTTCTTCACGTGTTGTGTTTTGCAAAATTATTAAATCCAGTGCCATCTGGGGTAATATGATGAATTTTTTCTTATAACTTTTACTTTTGGCGTCAAGGCGTCAGGCGAGTCTACAGATTGCTACTGGAGTACTGAATGTTTTAAAGTAATTTGTGCCATATATGGGTCCACTTAAAACGTTCTCTATAAAAAATTGATAACGGTAAACAAATAGCATAACACAACGGAACATTTATAAGCCTTAATCAGCAAAAGAAATGAAGCTCTAAGCTAAACGCAAAAAATTAGCATTTTGGTGCACTTTTAGTTAAAATTTTTAAGATTTACTTGATCTCTGGTTTTGTATCTTTTATATGTCCATGGTAATATACTTAAAAATGTAGTGTACTATGTTGACCTCAGGAACGAGAAAAGAGGGATTAGTATTTGTCATAAAAGACTTCTTTATTCCACATAAGACCTTTTCTCTAAACACATGGTACAGGGTATCGTATAGTCGGTCTAGACCGACTTTTATTTTCTAACTTGTTTTTTATTTTTATTCGCTTATTTTCCAATACAAAAAAAATTAAAAATTTTTAAATTAAAGTAAATGACTTCTACACTGTATTGATAAATACACTGTATATATAAACAAATAAAGCATAACAAAGCATAATATAGAACATAAAACGAAATGCAAATAAAAATTAAAAATAAAAGAAAACCTTTCTTTGAAATATTTTAATTAACATAAACATAGATATAAAAGAGAGCTGACAACAATTTAATTTTTAATTAATTATGCGTAAACGGAAATAATTTTTTCTTAAAGCTTAAAAAGGCAACTTTAAAGTTTTCTTAGCTATTATTAAATACTTAGACTTCTATAAATAAAACACTTTTATTTATTTGAATAAATGGTTTTATTTATTAACTTTGCTGAGCTGAACAATTTAGCTCTTAGAATGGTCAAAGCAAAAGTGTGTCGATTGAACAAAATCGAACACTATTTATACTTAAAATAAACTTACAAAGTTGCTTAAATTAACGTGAAGAAATGTAGCATTGGACAGAACATCTTTGGTCAATTTTATATGTATATCTCAACAATCGTTGTACAACACCAAAAGGGTTGACTGTTACAGTAGGTACCGTAGCAGCTTAATTGCACACAGCACTACTTGAGTACTCTAAATCTAGAGCACTTGAATTATTGTATAAGCAGTGCTGATCGTGTTGGTAGCTTTAATTATTTTGTGTGTAACATGATCACTCTTTATATTTTATTACCCAAAAATGTTCTTGTTGGTAATGATGACTTATAGTTTATGCTACACTTCAAAGAATTAAAACGCAAACTATTTGCATTTGCCCAGTCGTGAATGTGCTTAAATCACTACTAACATTGAGTTGTATATTGGCAACGCTTTGAAATTGAAAATAGTATTTGTCCCAGTATCGATTTTTGTGGAACTCCTTTCGGAAGAAAGGAAATTTTATTATTTGCAAAGATAAATGTGTATAGAGGGGAGAAATTAAATATTTTAAGCAGTTTCAATTTCAGGACTTTATGAACCACAATGTCAATTGCTAGGGAGTGGGCCAGAGTAAAAAAGAAAGAGATATTTACATAATCAATTTTACTACGAATTTCTTCAGGTAGATAAATAAGTGCTATTCTGCAGTTGTTTTGGGATCGAAAACCTGATTGTCTATTTATTAACAAACCATTATTGTTGACGTAATATCTGAAAGGAAATAGTTTACTTAAATTTTACACTGTAAAGAATATAAATGTTTATTAAGTCATTATGAGAAATTTTCTGTAAAATTATCTCATATTGAAATAAGAGCAAATTCTCACACTTTCGTATCGAAAGTGTCTGAACTTTTGGGAGCAGTAGTTCGTCCGAGCCCTAATATTGGAAAGAGTACTTGAAATTTAAATTAAATAATATACCCATAGTTCCAACTTTGACAATTAAGAAAATTATAGTTGATCTAGAATTTTGTCGTAGGTTTCTTTTCCGAAATAAATACGACGTTGATTATTTATTTAAAATATATTTTATTTTTGAATTGTTTTATGGCTATGATGGTCAGCTTATAAGTTTTAAATAAATTAAATTAAAACAAAGTTTATTTCGCCAACACTCTACGTTTCGTTGATGGTTTTCCAACTTCATCAGGAGTGTATAAAAATTTTTTTTATTATTAATTTGATTAATCCAACTTATATTGTCCGGTTATTATTATTTAATAAATTTAAAGATAAAAAACTGGATATCGCGACACAAATTTAATAAAATTAAATAAATTAATATAAATAAATAATCAAAATAAATATAAAAAAATCACAGTTTTAAATTTAACAACGAATATCGCAGAACTAATATTTAAGTAATTGCAATTGAATATTGAATATTGAATATTGAATAAAATAATAAATGAAAGGAAATGAAATGAATAAAATAAATAAATAAAATAAATAAAAAAAACGTGAAAATAAATGTTTTAAAATTATAAATAACTAGCAGATTCCAGCCCTCGAAATTCGAGTGCAAATTCTAGAAAACTTTATTTTTTCATTAAATAATGACCCAATTATAGCCAATTCACAAATCAACACATAAAAACAAACTCATTTTATTACAAACACATTAACAAATTTAATAAACACACACACAGCACTGTGTAATTTTATGTATGTGTTTGTAGCAACTTTAAATGCAATTTACTCAAAATAAAGGAAAAATTAAAAAATATGTAAATCGGCTAAAAAGAAATACCTTTCAAATAATATACGCTTGGTCAAAATCGGGATAAAACGGTAGAACAAAACATCGGTAACAAAAAATCGTCTAGCCTATTAATATTATAGATAAACACTGGAGATTCTCAACATCTCTTCCGCGTAGCGAAACAGGTTATGATTAAGGGTACGTTCGTAAATGCAGTAAATTTGTGCATCATTGCGGCAGTTATGCAAAGTTTTGTTGCTGATACGTGATCAGCTGTTGCAGATGCTTTGTTACTGCTCAACAATTGCACAGAGTTTGCTTTTTAGAACGTTTTGCAAAAGGTAAAAAACTTATTCACATTAACAAATATTGTTGAAAATCTGGATTCTAAAAATAAAAATGACAACTTTTTTTAACTTATAATAAACAAGTAAGAAAATTATAGTCGGTCTAGGCCGACTATACGATACCCTATACCATGGTTTACAGACCTTATCTCTTCGGTCCAACTAATTTGATATAGAAAATAAGCATAAAACAAATCTGAGGGGCATTGTTATTCATTTTTTTTTGGCTACAGGTATGAAAAAGTTCATATCGGATGCTATGTTTATATGGGGACTAGGTCGAAAAACGAACCGATCCTGACCATATTTGGTAGAGTCACTTATATTTAAAAACCATTAATACAAACCAAATTTGAGAAAAATCTGTGTAATATTTTTGTTTTTTGATAGATTTAAGTGTAAATCGGGAAGTAGCTCTATGTGTGGGCTATGACAAAAAATTGCCATACGGGGTTTATTTTTGGACAACTTATAAAGGGATGTAATAAACACACATAAACCAATTTGACCGAGATCTATATGATAATTTGAATCTTGTGACAGTTTAAGTTGATTTAATTTGTATGGGGACTAGGTCTGAACATGTACCGAATTTCACCAATTTCAACAGCGTTCATCCTATGGCCGATAAAAGCTTATGTACCAAATTTCATTAAAATATATTCATATTTGCGACCTGTAGTTTGATTACAAGATTTACATGAACACACAGACGGACAGACGGACACACGGACAGACATCGCTAAATCGACACAGAAAGTGATTCTTAGTCGATCGGTATAATATGTCAATTATTTTTGGTAGTTACAAACAGCAGCACAAAGTCAGTATACCCAAATCCCATAGTGGTATAGGGTATTAAAAGTATAAATTTGTACCCTGTGTTATTTAAAAATTTTTTGTAAATCGATCCCAAATGTTAATGGAGTGCATAATTATACCCTATACCACTATGTGGTTTGGGTATAATGTCTTTGTGCTGCTGTTTGTAACTACCGTAAATATTTGACCTAGATTCATCTTTTATTATACCGATCGACTTAGAATCACTTTCTGAGTCGATTTAGTGATGTCCATCCGTCCGTCTGTGTGTCCATGTAAACCTTGTAAGCAAACTACAGGCCGCAAATATGAAAATATTTTGATGAGATGTGGTATGTAAGCTTTTATCGGCCATAGGATGGACCCTGTTGCAATTGGTGAAATCCGGTCCATGTTCAGCCCTAGTCCTCATACAAATGAACCCTATGAAATCGACTTAAGTTGACATAAGATCCAAATTATCATATAGATCTCAGACAAATTGGGTTTGTATGTGTTAATTATATCGATTAATCAGTAGTCCAAAAATAATATCTATGGGGCAATTCCTAGTCATAGGCCCCATATGGAGCTGCTTCCCGATTTTCACTTAAATCTATCAAAAAGCAAAAATATTGTACAGATTTTTCTAAAATTTGGTTTGTATATATTTTTTCAAAATATAAGTGACTTTACCAAATGTGGTCAGGATCGGTACATTTTTCGACCTGGTCCCCATATAAATATAGCACCCGATATGAACTTTTTCATATCTGCAGCCAAAAATATTAATATCAATGCCACTCAAATTTGCTATATGCTTATTTTCTATATCCACTTAGTTGGACCGAAAGCATAGGGTCTCTAAGCCATGGTATAGGGTATCATATAGTCTAGACCGACTATAATTTTCTTACTTATTTTTTTGAATTTTATTTTGAATTTGTATATTGTCAATTACAGACAATATAAAAATTAAAAAAAAAAATTATTTTTTTATAAAAAATTTTAAAAAAAAATTATTAATTTTTTTAAAATATTTTTTTTTATTTTTGCAAAATCTTTTTCGAGTAGTTGTTTCCACACGCCAACATTTTTATCGGAATGCTTTGAAACTCTGAAAACATATTCTCTAGATATATAATAGTTTTTTTCAAGTGTTCAATTTTTTTTTTGAAAATAGACATCAAACATATACGACTAACATATTTTCATACATTTGAGTGCAAACTGTTTGATCTTTTTCGAGTTGTAGTTAGCCCATTCTATAGATGTTATCAGAATCATTCATTATTTCAGGAGAGTAATCTATCAATATAATTGACTTCAAAGCATATAAAGCGTAGCATGTATTTGAGGAAAATTTATTTTGCAAAATGATGTAAAACATCTATGAACTGAACACTTTCATACATTTGTATGAAAGTCGTCGAGCTTTTGCGAGTAGTAGTTTTCCCACGCTATTAGGACCGTCCGATTTAAGTGAAATTTAAGCATGACATTCCTGGTACTTGTACGATTCCAAAAAGTGTATATTTGTTATACTCGGTTGGCTTGTGTTCCTCTAAGATTGACTCAAGTAGCTTGATATTCGAAAAATCGGAAGGTCTGCTTTGGTAGATGTATAGAAAACAACAAGAAACTATTTTTTAACTTCCAACTCCATCTTTCTCGTTTCACATCTTCTAAGACCTATTCAAACTATAAGCTAAGAATGCAAAATAACAATAAATAATATATTCTTATTCACTGAAGTTTTATATCCATCCCTTTTCACTTTTCTATTTCAAATATAACTTGATTTCGTATGCTATTGACTTTTATATAATCCTGTTTAATTTATTTTAAACTAACCTAATCTGATTATAATTTTTACTTGCTTTCACAGTTTTAACATTAACGAAGCCACGCCACATTATCCTTTACAAAGTCAATAAAACCTTTGAAATGAGAAAATCCTTTTAAAGTATTTCGTACATTTTACATACATAATACAATAAGAATGAAATAAAAAAATACGCATGTAAATATATATATATATATTATATATATATAAGTATATATATGAGTATGTATAGGGAAAACAGAAAAGTTTGCATTAAATTCTAATTAGAATTACTGTTTATATGAGCAACAGGTAAAATGGTAAAATGTATTTTCTTTTTGGGTGTAAAGTAATAAAAAGAAAATGTTACCAGATAAGCATTGTGAAAAAGTGATAAAATGTATAATATCCTTATAAATAGAGTTTCCAGGGTACAGAAATTTAAATTAACTAGGGAAACATTAAAAAAAATGTAATTCTCCATTTAGTTAGCTTCAAGTCATTCCAACCACAAACACACGATGTGAGAAGCAAAGGCAGAATTCATTGGCAATTAATGTATTAAAAAATGTGTTTCGTTAAAGTTTTTAATTTGCCAACGGTTTGTGTAACGTATTCCAGTTGGTGGTCAGAGTAATGAGGTTGTGCTGGTCACTTGAAATTCATAGTGACACGTCAGAATCACTGGTGACTTTTTGATCTGCTCACATACAAAAAAACAAAACTTATCATGACAATCCCTGATTAGTTCATACATTTCTAAAAGTCAATTTTTATTTCCAATGGAATATAAGAAAAGTTTAAGTTTACAGGACCTTAATATGCAAAACTAAAGTGCCCTGTGCGAATTGATGTATTAAGGTATAGAATGTATGCAGACGCGGTAATTGTTCATTCCTTCTACACTGCATCCAAATATATTGGGCCAACACCTGTGAATTTTTGTGGAGCGCAGCATTTAGGGACCTTATGATGTTCTTCACCACCAGGGTTGAGCTTAAGATATCTGAAAGTTGGGAGCTTATCTCTTTATCTGAATTTTTTTTTTAAAATTGTATATTTATTCATTACATTTATACATTACAAAATTACAAATATATGCCCCAGCGCCAAATATGGCTTGAAAGAGGCTAGTAGGCAACTAAGAATAAAAAATTATATCTAAATTATTAATAGGATAGGGGATTACTTGTGACCGATGTTTTGTTCTACCATTTTATCCCGATTTTGACCAAACATATATTATTTGAAAGGTATTTCTTTTTAGCCATTTTTCGGATTAACAGATTTTTAAATTTTTTCCTTTATTTTGAGTAAATTGCACTTAAAGTTGCTACTAACACATACATAAAATTATACAATGCTAAGTGTGTGTTTATTAAATTTGTTAATGTGTTTGTTATAAAAATGAGTTTGTTTTTTGTGTTGATTTGTAAATTGGCTATAATTGATTAGCATAACTTTAGGGTCTTTATTTAATGAAAAAATAAAATTTCCTAGAATTTGCACTCGAATTTCGAGGGCTGGAATCTGCTAGTATACATTATTTTACTACATAATAAAAAATTCATAATTATGTTGCATTATAAGGATTTTGTTTCAATTTGTAGGAAGAATTTCAAAATTTTGCAAAAAAATTGTTTTAAGCTATTTTTAAAAGTAGACAAAACTGAAATGCTTTTCAAATTATCTGGTAGGTGATTGTACTCAACTGGGCCTACAAATCTTATAGCTTGCTTGGTTAGTTCAAGGCGACATCTTTATACAGATAAATCCATCGCTTGCCTTGTATTTCTATGCGAAAGTAACATATTTGGAGTAAATCGTATGGTCTTAGATCCAATACCATTAATAGACTTGAAGATATAATCAACAGCTGCTGCCTAACAAGTCCACATATTGGAAGTATCATTTTAGCCTAATTTTTGAATAAATCAGTAGTCGAAAATCGTAATGGAAGATTAAAAACAATTTTCTGTGCTTTGTTCTGTGTCGATTGCAAAGATTTCATAGGTGGAAGATATGTCTCTTTATATCTCTTTATCTGAAAATTCTCCAGAGTTCATAGTATATACCAGGCATGACCAAGCCGCGGTGCCCATGCGGCTTGTTATGTTTTGCGGCCCGTTGCTTGATTATTATTCTCTGCAAAAATTTTGCAGAATCAATCTATATATATAAAATTCATTTTCTGTTTGTTTGTTTGTTTGTTTGTTTGACCGCTATACAAATTTTTATTTTTCAACGGATTTTCCTGAAATTTTATACACACGATCTCTATACCCCAGGAAAGGTCGCCATATACTTTTTACCGCCCACGCCTACTTTTACGCCCACTTTTTATGTAAAATTCATTTTCTGTGTTATTCATATTTGTTCACTATACAAATTTTTATTTGTTAACAGATTTCTCTGAAATTCGGTAAACGAGATCCCTGTACTCCAGCTAAGGTCACCATATACTTTTTATCGACCACGCCTACTTTTACGCCCACTTTTTATATACAATTCATTTTCTGTATTTTGGTATATTTGTTCGCTATACAAATTTTTATTTTTCAACGCATTTCTCTGAAATTTGGTACACACGATCTCTGTACTCCAGAGAGGTCGCCATATGATTCTTGCCGGCCACGCCTACTTCTACGCCCACTTTTTATACAAAATTAATTTTCTGTTTTTTGGTATATTTGTGCACTATAGAAACTTTTATTTGTTAACAGATTTCTCTGAAATTCGGAAAACACGATCCCTGTACTCCAGCTAAGGTCACCATATACTTTTTATCGACCACGCCTACTTTTACGCCCTTTTTTTATATACAATTCATTTTCTGTATTTTGGTATATTTGTTCACTATACAAATTTTTATTTTTCAACCGATTTCTCTGAAATTTGGTGCACACGATCTCTCTGCTCCAGGGAAGGTCGACATATTCTTCGTACCGGTCACGCCTACTGTTACGCCCACTTTTTGTATACAATTCATATTCTGTTTTTTGGTACATTTGTTCCATACACAATTTTTTTTTAAACGGATTTCTCTGAAATTTGCTACACACGATCTCTGTACTCCAGAGAGGTCGCCATATCATTCTTGCCGGCCACGCCTACTTCTACGCCCACTTTTTATACAACATTAATTTTCTGTTTTTTGGTATATTTGTGCACTATAGAAATTTTTATTTTTCAAGGGATGTCTAAAATTTGGCCACACGATCTCTTCTTACAAGGCCATGCCTACTTTGCGCCAACTTCTATGTATATAAAACTTATTTTATCCTTTTATTTGTTTCTTTATTTGATTGCTATACAAACTTATATTTTTCAATGGCTTTCTCCGAAATTGAGTACATATTCCATGGAAGGTCGCCATATGATTTTACCGACCACGCCTACTTTTACGCCCAAGTTTCATATAAAATTCATATTTTGTTGTGTGGTATATTTCTTCCCTATACAAATTTGTACTTTTCAACGGATTTCTCTGACATTTGGTTTACACGGAAATAACTACACGGTGAACAAATTCCCCAAACTTAAAAAAAGGTACCCACAAGAAATGAACAAATTCGCCATTTTTAATCGAAATAAAAATTGAACTTACTCCCCAAATTCATTCTTAAATTTTTACATAGTTTTATTTAATGAATTTTGTTAAATATTTATTTTAGTAAACATTTGCATACTGCTCTCAATATATGTCCTACAGTAAATGCATTTAAAATGAGTATTCTTTTCAATAGCATAATTTCGTTGCGCGGAAGCTACGCGCACGGGGAATACAGCTTAGCTAGAATATCGGAATGATCTGGAAAATATATTTTGACAATTAAAATAAGTTGGCAACAGCTGCGCGGCAGCACAGGTGTGGTTGCCAAACGCGCGGAAGCGGCGCGCGGTGCGCGACCGCGGACTCGGACGCGACGGATGCGGACGCGACGCGCTCTTGGAACACAGCTCAGCTAAAATATCACAATGCTCTAAAAAATATGTTTTAGGAATTAAAATAAGTTAACGAGAACTAAGCGGAGGCACGGGTAGTAGCTGCGAGGAAGCGGCGCGAGGCGCGCGGACGCGGACGCAACGGATGCGGACGCGACGCGCTCGCGGAACACAGCTCAGCTAAAATATCGCAATGATCTGAAAAATATATTTTGGCGATTAAAATAAGTTGACAATAACTGCGCGGCAGCACGAGTGTAGCTGCCAAACGCACGGAAGCGGACCGCGGTGCGCGACCGCGGACTCGGACGCGACGGATGCGGACGCGACGCGCTCTTGGAACACAGCTCAGCTAAAATATCACAATGCTTTAAAAAATATGTTTTAGGAATTAAAATAAGTTAACGAGAACTAAGCGGCAGCACGGGTAGTAGCTGCGAGGAAGTGGCGCGAGGCGCGCGGACGCGACGCGGCGCGCGACCGCGGACTAGGACGCGACGCGCTTTCGGAATGCAGCTCAGCTAAAATATCGCAATGCTTTAAAAAATATGTTTTAGAAATTAAAATAAGTTAACGGGAACTAAGCGGCAGCACGGGTAGTAGCTGCGAGGAAGTGGCGCGAGGCGCGCGGAGTGCGGATGCGGACGCGAACGCGAACGCGACGGATGCGGATACGACGCACTCGCGGATCACAGCTCAGCTAAAATATCGCAATGATCTGAAAAATATATTTTGGCGATTAAATAAGTTGACAACAACTGCGCGGCAGCACGGGTGTGGCTGCCAAACGCGCGGAAGCGGACGCGACTCGCTCGCGGAACACAGCTTAGTGAAATGTCGTATGATAAATTTTATCTACGTATGTGAAATAATTACCTATTGATCAAAAGAGGCCACACATATACTATAAGCAGTTGCTTAAAAAGAAACCTTGCGACACAATATTAAAGGTCGCATTAGTCTTTCATTTCTGAAACTTGAATTTGATGTCTCTGCTCAATGATGATCACTTATTAAATGAAGTAATTCAATTTTTAAAAGTTCCGATTCCTTTAATTTGCGAACCGTTCCGTTATATTTGATGTTTATAAATAAACTGAAAAAAAAAAACTTAAAGCGGTTTCGGTTTATTTTTGATGCATTTTTGCTGCAGCATCTTATAAAAAACTTCTAAATTAAAAAATCAAAAAATTTTTAATTGAAATAAAAAATGAATTTACTGCCCATACAAATTTTTGGGGAGAAAGTTAATTTTATTGGGGAATTTGTTAACTGGGGACTAAGTACTCAGCGCTTGGTAAGCATAGTGAACCATTTTTCAAGTCAAATGCCTTTTTATTCCGGGCAAGACCGGGTAAAAACAGCTAGTAACAAAATAAAAGTATTTCAAAATCTACTAAAATTTTCTAAAACAAACTTAGAAAAAACCTTTGTAATACACTGTTATATGCTCATCTATTGCCCATGAAACACGTCATGGATGTGGTTATAAAAATAGTTAACTATATTCAATCGCATGCGCTCTAGCATCACAACTTCAAAGCATACCGATGTAAAAGCTGTTTGGTATGAAAACTGATTATAAACCAGGCCTGACTTTAGATGAGGGTGACACGTACGAGCGTATGTGAGATAGACGCAGGTTCGAATATCACGGTCACCCTAAGTAGAAAAATTCCATATAACAATTTTATAACAATTTTTACAATGTTTAATGTAATCCCTAATGAAGGTTCAATGCCAGAATCCCGTCTGAAGACAGAGTAGTTATAATTTTTAAAAATATATGATTTCTTTTTCTCTATTATGCACTAACTATTAAAAACAATATTCACCATTTTCCATCTTTAAAAGAATTGGAGCATAACAAAACTACTAATTGTGCAAACTGTCAACTGAATTTTATCGCCGTTTCTCAGAAGAAAAACATATGACAAAACGTGTGAGACATCTTCTTCTCGATTGCATGTAGAAGTCTCCAGTGTTCTAGAAGATTTTCAGATGAAAATAATTAATTTGGAATGTAACAATGAGTTTAGGGAGGTTCATCAGACGGCATTAATTTTCAGATCGAAATTTTATAAAAGTAAATTTCGCGGTTCAATAACAGATGGAAATCTAGAAAGCCAATTGTGGTGTGCAACTACATATTAAATTGATGTAGATTTAAAAACATTGAACGATAGCAAATAAAAACAAATTCCTCATTTGCAGGTTCCTCTCTCGGAATATGAAATTTGGTGTGTAGACTCTATCCGGGCTCAGAACGAATTTTTTCGAAATTCGGCCATTTAAGGGGGAAAAGCGGCCAAAAACGGTAAAAATTGTACTTTTCTGCATCTTCTTAACATATTAATCTATATATATGAATTTTGATATACAGACTACACCGAATACGTGGGTCACAGTGCAGAATGAATTTATTGGTAATTCTAACGCCTAGGGGAGGAAAAACGGCCAACACGTGTACATTTGGTATCGGGCAAAAAGTGTACATTTGGTGTCTTTTAAACAAACGAATTTAGGAATACTAAATATAGCATGTGGATTCCACTAGAGATAGAAACATCAGATAAGGGGAAAACTTTAGGAAATTCCGGTGCTAAGGTACCTTTTTTTACATCTTCTTTACAAAGTAATTTAGGAATATGACATTTGATATGTGGGTTCCTCGAGAGACACGAACATGGGCCAAGAATAAAATTTTTTTAAATTCGAGCCACCAGGAGGTAAAAGCGGACAAAAGGGGGGGGGGGGGAACGGTAACAAATTAATCTAGGAATATGAAATTTTGTGTGTAGACTCCATCCGAGAAACAAATGTGGGCTCAGAGCTAACTTTTTCGAAATTCGGCCATTTAAGGGGAAAAAACGGACAAATAGGGCACAAATTGCACCTTTTTGCATCTTTTTAACATATTAATCTATCCATATGAATTTTGGTATACAGACTCAACCGGATACGTAGGCATCAGTCAAGAATGAAGTTATTGCTAATTCTAATATTTCGGAAAGGAGAAACGTCCAAAAATGGCAAAAAGTGTACATTTGATATCTTCTAAACAAACGAATCTAGGAATATCAAATATAGTATGCGGATTCCATTAGAGATATAAACATCAGACGAGAGGAAAACTTTTGGAAATTCGGGTGTTAAGGGGGGTAAAAACGGTCAAAAAGGGTAAATATTTTACTTTTTTGCATCTTTTGCAAAAAGGGGAAAATTATAAGAAATGAATCTAGGAATATGAAATTTGGTGTGGACTCCATCCTGGGAAACAAATATTGGCCCAGGATAAATTTTTTCGAAATTCGGCCATTTAAGGGGACAAACGGACAAATAGGGCACAAATTGCACCTTTCTGTATCTTTTTAACATATTAATCTATCCATATGAATGTTGGTATACAGACTCCACCGGATACGTAGGCATCAGTCAAGAATGAAGTTTTTGCTAATTTTAATATTTAGGGGAGGAGAAACGGCCAAAAAGGAAAAAATTATACATTTGATATCTTCTAAACAAACGAATATAAAATATAGTTTGTGGATAGAAACATCAAATGAGACGAAATCTTTTGGAAATTCGGATGTTAAAAAGGGGTAAAAACAGCCCGTAAATGTAAGAGTTTACCTTTTTCTATCTTCCTTACAAAGTAATTTAGGAATATGAAATTTGATATGTAGATTCCACCAGAAACACAAACATCGGAGAAGAATAAATTTTGTTTTAATTCGAGCCTTAAGGGGAAAACTGATACTTTTCAACTGGTAAAGTTTCATTTGAAAGTACATTTTCTTAAGAAAACAAGGGGCAAACTGATACTTTTCAACCGGTAAATTTTCATTTGAAAGTACATTTTCTTAAGAAAACAAGTAAGAAATTTATAGCCGGTATCGACCGATACCTTATACCATGTGTTTAGAGAATTGATCTTAGTTAAAACTAATTGAGTTTAGAAAAAAAGCATAAACCATATTTGGTAAAGTCACTTATTTTTTGCAACAACATATACAAACCGATTTTGAGAAAAATCTGTGCAATATTTTTGTTATTGATAGGTTTAAATGAATCGTCCTGTATGGTTTATTTTTGGTCTATGGTACATCCAAAACGCACAAAACTCCAATTCGACTGAGATCTATTTGATAATTTGAATCTTAAGTTGATATCATAGGGGTCATTTGAATGGAAAGTAGGTCTGAACAAGCACCCATTTTCACCAATTTCAATAGCGTTTGTCCTATGGCTTGATAAATAAAATAATACTATTTTTTATCTTTATAATTTGAATATTTTCGAACCCGTTATGAATAAAAAAGTGGTACTTAATTAGAGTCGGTAGCAATACATTTTAAACCTTTAAAAAATTGTATATTTGCCAATTTTGTTTTTTAATAATTGCGTGCTTAGTAACAAAATTATGTATTTATTTGCGAAATCACTATTTGGTGTGTTCTATATTGGAAGATAACACATTTGTTACAAAAAATACAATTAAAAAAAATAGATAAACGAAAAAGAGATATTTCTTTTAAAGATACCAAATAAATTAAATTAAAATAAATTAATACAATCGTTCGGTATAGGAATCATCTACCCCCCAAGACCATTATTGTATAGTAAAGGTTTCCATTGTTTTGTCAACAGCATAAAAATTAATTAGTTTTGTTAATATTTCTTCTTTGTTAAATAAATAAAACATACAAATGTTTAAATTAATAAAATAGTTTTTAATTTTATGATAAAATTTTTTGGTATTGACCGTCAAAGTCGTCAAAAATATATTTTATTAAAAGTTTCCATCGTATTGTCACTCACACCATATTTCTCATTGTTTTAAATATTACTATGGCTTAAGTAATCTATAAAATAATTACGCTAACAACGTAGCGGGTATTCTGCTAGTTATAAATATAAAAATAAATTTCTTCGTGAAATGACATTATGTACTGAAATAAAACAAATAAATCGTTCAATAATTTTTTTTGCATATAATAAGTATATAGCTCGTGAACAATTTTAAATAAACTGATGGCCCGCGGAACGATTTTTGTTGGTCAGGCCTGGTCTATATCAAAATATTCAGTTTCGCATTTCTACAATATTTAATTCATTGGAACAAAGATTCATTCAAAAAGCTCAGGTTTATAAAACATTTTACTTCTTTAACAAGCCAAAAACTATGATATATTGGCAACCCTTTGCAATCAACTATCACCCATCGTATGGATTAGAGCGGTGTTATACACCAGCCATTAGCGTTATTCACAATTTAGCACATCCATAAAATGCACATGTGGTGTGCATTTATAAATCTAGTTGCAAAATACTTATGTATATATAAAGAACAAGTAAGATATTTATAGTCGGGATGTGACAATAAACGACACCCTACACCATGAGGTTGTGGTCATGGATATAGATATTTTCTAGTAAACCATATCTTAAGAGGGAGATTATATTTGTTGTAGGGTGATATATCGAAGTTCATATTGGAAACGGTCCGAAAATTAACTGATTAAAAAAAATTTACAAACGAAAGTAAACATAGCTTTGAGGTCTTATAAGTAAACATAGCTTTGAGGTCTTATTATTCTCATCACTAAAGCACTGACTTATTGTCATAAATTTAATATGCACACATACCTTATCTTAAAAAAACATAATTTTTTAAAAACTATATTTTTTTATATAAGTAAATTTTCTAAAAAAGTTAAATGTTCTTAAATACGTAAATTTTTTAAGAAGAGCACATCTTAAATAATTTAACCCATAAAAACAAAGTTTTTATTAAAGTTTTTATTAAAACTCTGTTTTTCCTTATGTATATGAGTTTTGAATATCTTCGTGACTGTGCATGACTGTGTGTGACTATCTTAAAATTAATCTTTGGCCACAACAAGTCTATGGACAAAGTTTCGGATCGATCGGATGAGGGGAAGTGAGGTTTTAATCTCTCCGTGACTGTGCATGACTATGTCAAAGTTAATCTTTTTTCATAGCACGTCTAACGACCAAGTTTCAGATCGATCGGATGAGAGGAAATGGGGTTTAAGTCACTCCGTGACTGTGCGTGACTATGCGTGACTGTGCGTTACTATGTCGAAGTTGATCTTTCATTACAGCAAGTATATCGACCAAGTTTCAGATCGATCGGATGAGGGTAAATGACATTTAGATCACTCCGTAACTGTGCGTGACCATGCGTGACTATGCGTGACTAAGTCAAAGTTAATCTTTTTTCACAACAAGTGTATGGACCAAGTTTCAGATCAATCAGATGAGGGGAAATGACATTTAGATCACTCCGTGACTGTGCGTGACCACGCGTGACTGTGCGCGACTACCCCATAATTTATTTGTAGTCACAACAAGACTATGGGCCAAGTTTCAGAGCAATTGGATAAGTGGGAATGGGGTTGCTCCACGACAGACAGAGAATCTCTCTTAAAAGATAAAGTTTAAAAAAGTAAATTTTCTCAAAAAAGTACCTTTTGTTAAAAAAACCTTTTTCAAAAAATTGCCTTTGGCTAAAAAGTATCTTTTGTTAAAAAGTACCTTTTGTTGAAAAAGTAACTTATTTTAATACCCTTAAAAGTACTTTTTCTTAAATAAGTGAGTTTTCAAAAAAAAAACTTTTTGTTAAGGAAGTACTTTGACTAAAAATAACCTTTTCTTAACAAAGTTCCTGTTTTTAAAAAGTACCTTTTCTTAAAAAATAACTTTTTTCCAAAAAGTACCTTTGATTAAAAATTACTTGTTGCTAAGAATTACATTTTGTTACAATGTAGCTTTTATTTAAAATATATCTCTTCTTAAGAAATCTTAAAAGAGTTCCTTTTATTAAAAAATACATTTTTTTAACCAAACTTTTTATAAAAAAGTATAATATCTTAAAAATAGTTTTTTTTTTAAAAACGTGACTTGTGTAAAACTACCTTTTGTTAAAAAGTACCTATTGTTAAAAAATACCTTTTCTTAAAAAGTACCTCAGCTTAATAAGTATATTTTCTTAAATCTACATGTTCTTGAAAAGTACATTCTGTTATAAAATTTACTTATTAAAAAAAAAAGAAAATAACTTATGTTCCAATTAAATTTTTTTACAAAAGGTGCTTCAAAATTAAATTTTCTTTAAAATTATTTTCTTTAAAACATAAATTTTCTTAAAAAATACGTATTCTTAAAAATTATATAAAAATAACTATTTTCTAATAACACCTTTTTTTTCTTAAAAAGTACATTTTCTTAAAAAGTAACTTTTCTTAAAATGTAACTTTTCTTAAAATGTACATTTTCTTAAAAAATTTCTATTCCAAGAGTCACCATTTTAAAAATGTTACTCGTAACAAAATACATTTTCTTACAGAAATATAGCTTTTCTGAAAAAAGTACCTTTTCTCAAAAAAGCACCTTTTCTTAAAAAAGTACCTTTTGTTAAAAAAGTACATTTTCTTAAAATAGTACCTTTTCTTAAAAAGGTACCTTTTTAAAAAAGTTAATTTTTTGAAACAAGTACCTTTTCTTAAATAGGTTCTTTTCATAAAAAACCTTTTCTTAAAAAAGTGCCTTTTATTAAAAAATACCTGTTGTTAAAAAGTATTGTTTAATAAAAAGTCCCTATTATTTAAAAATACCCTCTCTTAAAACATTCTTAAAAAGGTTCCTTTTTTTAAAAGTACATTTTCTTTAAAGGGTTTATTTTCTTTAACAAAAGTTTTTTAAATGTGCCTTTTTTAAAAGGTATCTTTTTTGAAAAATGTATTTTCTTAAAAAAGTAGCTTTTTTAATTAAGTAGATACCTTTTTTAAAAAGAGTAAATTTTCAAAAAGAAAAAAAATTTTTTATAAAAGAATTTGTCTTAAAATACCTTTTCTTAGAAAAGTACCTTTGATTAAAAATATGTTTTTAAAAAATAACTTCTCTTAAAAAAGTACATAATCTTAAAAAGTACATTTTCTTGGAGAAGTACCTTTTATTCAAAAATTTAACTTTTTTTTAAAAGATACTTCATTTTGGAAATAAATTTTCTTACAAAAGGTTCTTTTTGCTTCAATATTACATTTTCTTAGAAACAAATTTTCTTAAAAAAGTACATATTTTTAAAAATTACCGTTTTTTTTAAGTAATTTTTTTTAAACAAGTACCTTAGCTTGAAAAGAATTTAAAGAATTTATATTCTAAAAAACACCTTTTTTAAAATAAGTACGTTTTCTTAGAAAAAACCTTTTTTAAAAAAGTTATTTTCTTAAAAAAATACTTTCCTTAAAAAAGTACTTTTCATTTAAATGTACATGTTGTTAAAAAGTACGATTTGTTAAAAAAGTCCCTTTTATTTAAAAAAACATCCCTTTCTTTAATTCTTGAAAAGCACATTTTTTTTTAAAAGTATCTTTTTTAAAAAAGTAAATTTTCTCAAAAAAATCCTTAAGAATACTTTTTTTTTTAAAGTACCTTTGATCAAAAAGTCTTTTTGTTCAAAAGTACTGTTGTTATAAAATAATTTTTCTTGCAAATAAATTTTCTTACAATATGCTCTTTTTATTTCAAAATTACCTTCTCTTTAAAAATAAATTTTCTTAAAAAGGAAATTTTTGTAAAAACGTACCTTTTCTTAAAAATATGAATTTTTGAAATTGGTATATCCTAAAAAAATGCATTTGAGCATATATTTCCATGTTGATATACACTGAGATGAGTTCACGACTAAATCTATATTATAGAAGAGTGACCTAATTCAACTACTTAAGATGGTTACAAACATCAGATCGAACTCACAACACCCTGGCAACAGTGTAGTCTGGTGCAAAAAAAAAACTAACGAAAGCATACATAAGTAAATGGCGAACTTTTTAAATTAACCCGAAAAAACAGCATAACAGGAAAAACATCCAGATGACAAAAAAAAAAAAACTATGCACGTATGTGTACCAGGTGCATTAAGACAGCAAAACACGAAAATCTGTTAAAGCGCACAAAGTTGCACCAATTGAAAATGAGCAGATAGTCTGCAACAAATTTTACTATACTCGAACGTAACTGCAGATAAAAAGTGTTGTTTTTTCAACACACATTAAAATTGCATTTGATTTGTATGTCACAGAGATAGCACATTTAGTAAAAAAAAAGAAAAAAGAAAAACAGCAATGACGGACGAAAATTTCATGATATTTAGAAGTGACTGCACGTTGCACTGTGGCAAATATTTTGAGAAGGCGGTCAAAAATAATTTTTGTCATTTTAAGACTACCGATTCAAAAGTAAATACCAGTGAACCTCGTGAGTCAAAAATTACAACTCTATTGCAACAATATCACAGCCAAAAGGGTGATCCAAAAATAACTTTCTCAGTATTTTGCTAATATTAAAAATTTCTTAGTAAATGAAGTAATCTGGCCTTCTTAACACAGAACTAAAGACAAAAAATTTTTCTTAAATCACCTTCTTGAGAGATGTTTGTTTTGGCGTACACTGTCTATAAAACCAACATGTCACCCAATATTAGAGTAATTACATAGAAATCATATAAAAAAAACCATTTATTTTCTACATTTTGTACCATGGCGAACAAATAATTCAACACTTTATGCTAGCCATAAGAGATCTGTCTGAAGAAATGCCAGACAAAAGGAACAAGGGCTACAGATTCTTTCGTGAGAACAACACAAGAAAAATGTCTAGATGTTGTTCTAACGAAGACTTTAACGAAATTTTGTTGTACACCTCAGATCCATAAATGTTCAATATTCAACAAAAATGGAAAACTCTCTATTGAATTACACAAAGAAGCTAAACAACTTCTAGAAAATGAAAATCAAGTTTATTTAGATCAAATACTTACTAAAATTTATTTGATTTATAGTAGATTTTCAGTACGCTAACTTATACTCGTTTTTATACAGATAACAATTTGTTTTTTATATAGAAATTTATGTAAATTGATTAATACTAGCAGAGCCCAGCACTCGAAATTCGAGTGCAACTTTTACGAAATTTTACTTTTTCATTCTATCTTTTTCTTTCAATGTTTTTTAATCTGTATATATGTATATAAAAAGCTATGAATATTTGAGAAATAAATTCATTAAATTGTGAATTTTTAAATAAAATTCATTACATTTCATTATAAATATTTGTTGAACACACAGAAGCTATATAAATGGGTTTGTTAATAAATAATTTTATAAGAGCCTAAAGGTATGCTAATTAATTTTAATAATTATATGGTCTTTTATTTGAAGCTTAAATATGTGTTTTTTGTATGTGCTAGTAGCAACTTTAAATGATTATTACTCAAAAAATGTAAAGATAATGCATATCTGTATAGAAATACCTTTCGAATAGTATATTCTTTGTCAAAATCACTTGGTAACTAAGAGTTTAGGAGATGTCACAAGGAATCGCCTTGCCTATTAATATTATAGATTTATTTTATAAATCTCAAAATAATGTTACATAATGCATTTTGAGCGCCGCTGAATCCAAATCTGATAATAAAAATTAAAAATAGCAACTCCGATATGGAGGCGATTGAAACTAAAATCACAATGATTGAGTCAATACAAAAAATAATTAAAGAACCTACAAATTCAAGCACGGTGGGTCAGGATTCTGAAAAAAGCAATATATTATATTTTGAGGGCCGTTGATTCCGAATCTATTATTATGCGAAATCAACCGATTTAGATAAAAAGTGTTTAACACATAATTTTTCATGGAAAATGTACTGGAAAGTGTTGTGGAAATTTTAGTGCCCAACCATTGCTTTTTGCAAAATTCAACTTCAGATTCAGTAGTTCTCCAATTGTCATAATATAAAAATTTTAACATCCAATAGCACATGGCCTACGATAATGAAATAATTTCTTAACTAGATTTTCCAAAAAAAATAGTGCATCTGCAGAACATATTTGGGTAAAGCGGGATTAAAAACGTTTATTAATAACTTAACAGCAATTTTAAAATAAACTGGTGATATTGCAAATTTCGAAAATACACACATCAAGCACACAATGTTCTGTTCTAAAGCAGCCAACACATATTTTTATTTTCATATCAATTATATGTGTTTCTTAATTTTGTAAGGTGCCGAACACAATCATGAATGTGTTTCTTTTAATATTTCGTTATCTACACGTATTTTTTGTTTTGAACACACATAAATCACACAGATTCGCGTGTAGCTTTATATTAAGTTCGTGTTCTTGCATGTGTACATACATGCGTTTCGAACACACATAATCCACACAAATTCGAATTTAGCTTTATTTTAAGTTCTCCTTCTTGCACGTGTACTACTAAAAAACAGCACATGTTCTTGAACACTTATATCGCTTAAAATTAAAATTAAAAGGTTTTTCCTATCTTTTTACCTTAAATTGTGTTCTTTATAAATATTTTGATATTTTTTGTTAATAAAATTTTAGTTTTAATTTGTTGCAATACTTTTATGTAAATTCTTAAAATATTGTATGTATTAAATAATATAAGTTTTTTAATTGATTTGATGATAGTTAAATAAAAAAAATATAAAAAAAAAAATAAAAAATTAAAACATTATTCATTCGCGATCGGAAAAATCTGATACACCCTTATAATAATGACAAAAATTGTTTCAATCAAATTTATTAAAAAAATCTTATATAATTAGCATTAGCAGTTATAAAAAAATAAAAATAAAAAGATAATAATAAAAAAACAAGTAAGAAAATTATAGTCGGTCTAGCCCGACTATACGATACCCTATACCATGGTTAAGAGACCCTATCTCTTCAGTCCAACTAATTGGATATAGCAAATATGAATAAACCAAATTTGAGTGGCATTTTTATTAATTTTTTTCGCTGCAGATATGAAAAAGTTCATATCGGATAATATATTTAAATGGGGACTAGGTCAAAAAATGGACCGATCCTGACCATATTTGGTAAAGTCACTTATACTTTGAAAAAATATATACAAACCAAATTTGAGAAAAATCTGTGCAATATTTTTGTTTTTTGATAGATTTAAGTGAAGATCGGGAAGCAGCTCTATATGGGGCCTATGACTAAGAATTGTCCAATAGGGATCATTTTTGGAGTACTGATTAATGGATGTAATATATACATACAAACCCAATTTGACTAACATTTGTGTGATAATTTGGATCTTATGGCAATATATGTTGATTTCATAGGGGTCATTTGTATGGGGGCTAGGTCTGAACATAGACCGATTCTCACCAATTTCAATAGCGTTCATCCCATGTCCGATAAAAGATCAAATACCAAATTTCATCAAAATATATTCATATTTGCTACCTGCAGTTTGATTACAAGCTTTACATGGACACACAGACGGACGGACGGACGGACATCGTTAAATCGAATCAGATAGTGATTCTGATCCGATCGGTATAATTAAAGATGGGTGTAGGTCAAATATTTTTGGTTGTTACAAACAGCAGCACAAAGTCATTATACCCAAACCACATAGTGGTATAGGGTATAATAAATAAAAATAAAAAGAGAGCAATAAAATAGAAAACAGAGAAATTTTATATGTTGTTTATGACTTAGTTTAGTTTTTTTTTCCGATCGCGAGTGGATATTGTTTTAATTTTTAGATCTACGAGTTCAAGAATATATTCTGTTTTTTTTTTAGCAGTACACGTACAAGAACACGAACTTAAAATAAAGCTACACTCAAATCTGTGTGGTTTATGTGTGTTCGAAATAAAAAAAATACTTGATGGAAAACTGTTCGTGTAGATAACGAAATATTAAAACGAAACACAGTCATGATTGTGTTCGGCACCGTACATATTTGATATGAAAATTAAAATATGTGTTTTTTTTTTGTTTACATATATGTATGACTTTTTTATTGAGTGTGTGTTTTTTCTGAACTCTGGTGAAATTGAATCGACCAGGCATAGTCAGTTCAATGTGAGGCGATTCAATTCGCGAGCGAACCGCAATGATAACCAGCGCGCGACGATAACGAAAATCCGTAAAAAGTGTGGCCAATATTACCAATCTCAATGAATTGGAGTTGTAAGAATGGTTGGGATTCATAACAGCTTATGATGAGTCATAATAAAATCAATATTAGATGAAACGAAATTTAACGAATATAGCTAGTTTACAATTAAAATTAATATAGAAGTATATCGTCACCTTAAAAACCAAACAACCTATCAGCAGTTTTCAAAAGTTTACAGGAGAGAGAAAAAACATTATAAAATTGGAACTATTTGCAATATTGAAACGAAAATTATATATTCTTAATTTGGTAATAGCTTGGTTATTTGTAATATTAGGCATTCAAAATTTTGCATACATATGCTTTATGATATATGGAATAATATTAAATAAAAAAACTCAATTTTGAAATTTTTGCTGATAGGTTGTTTGATCTTTAAGGTGACGATGTGAAAAAAAAAATAAAAAAAACCAACCCATAAAAACCATTTTTTTATTATAGTCCCTTTCTTACGGTACGACTACTCACATTTTAAATAATTATTTGGTATGAGAGGTGCCACGCCCCTAAACTGATCCCGAATATTTTCGGTACGACTACATTAACAATAGATTATCTCACACTAATTTTCAAAGCTCTCCCTGTTATAGAACTTGCGATATTTGATATTGAATAATTATTTTGTAAGGGAGTTGCCACGCCCCGATGCGATCGATAATTTGTTAGATCCTTTTTACTGTTTAGCAATTTATGGCTAGATTTTTATGTTTAAAAAGTGTTAATTAGTAGTTGTAAAAGTTACTAAAAAAATATGACGTTTTATAAACAAAAACATTTTTAACATGTTGTAACACTTCATTTCTGTAGTGAAATTCAACCAGTGCGATACCCTATGCCATGTGTTTTGAGAGGGTGCAACTAATTGGATATAGAAATGAAGCATAAACCAAATTTGAGTGGTTAGTTTGTTTGCCTGCAGATATGAAAAAGTTCATATCGGATGCTATATTTATATGGGGACTAGGTCAAAATATGGGCCGATCCTGACCATATTTGTTAAAGTCACTTATATTTTGAAAATATATATATATACAATCCAAATTTGAGAAAAACCTGTGCAATATTTTTGTTTTTTGATCGATTTAATTGAAGATCTGAAAGCAGCTTTACATGGCTGCTAAGATTAGGAAATCTCTTACGTCATTTACTACTTTACTAGACTACTGATTAATGGGTGTAATAAATACAAACAAACCAAATTTGACCAAGATCTTTATGATAATTTAAGTCAATATCATGGAGGTCATTTGTATGGGAATTGGGTTCGAACATGCACCAAATTTAATAGCGTTTGTCCTATGGCTGATATATACGACATGTAGTTTGATTACAAGGTTTACACGGACACATAGACGGATAGGCAGATGGACGGGCAGACAGATGGGCATCGCTAAATCGGCTCAGAAACTGATTGTTAGTCGATCGGTATAATAAAAGTAAAATATTTTTGGTAGTTATAGAGTATAATCAAAAAATATTTTCTATACTCCATAGCTTTTTTACTTTCTATAGCAATATTTAAAGTCAAAGTCCTACCTAATAAACACAAAAAAAAAAAAAAAGACCGGGTATCAAAATTCCAATCCAATCAAAAGCTATTCTCGTGAAATGGTCCACTGTGCGTTGGTTTGCATAACCTACACAACTATATAATAGAGGGTAAGCTTGTGAGTTCGGAATGGTGTTTGTTACTACCAAGTATAAATTACTTGTGCCGTTTTCTTTTCTGACAAAAAATGTCGCATTTTATTTGCACTTTTTTCGAAAAGTGTATTTTTTGTATATATTCTAAATTAAGAGCAACCTAATTTTGTACATTAATCGAAAGGTCTCAAAGTGCTGTGTTCATAAAATGCAAAAAATATTCAAAAAAAAAGGGGAACAATCTGGAAATATTCTCACACTATGACCTGAATGAAGTCAATGGCTACCATTTTTTACGATTGAGACCTTTCGATTGATGTATAAAAAATAAAAAATACACTTTTTGAAATAAGTGCAAATAAAATGCGACATTTTTGTCACAAAAGAAAACGTTATCTATACAAATCGACCCAAAAAAATTTTCGAGTCCTTTGCGCTTTGGATGTCCATTTGTCTCTGAGTCCAGTGAATAAAACAATAGAATAAATAAAATATAGAAGTTTAATACAGTTGGTTAGAAACTGCCCAAATTTAGCTGTGGAGTACATTTTTCCATTAATCACTTTTGGTCATCGAACTCAGATTTTATTTTGTCATAGTTCTTCACAAAATACTTCCTATACTGTAAACACTTTCAAATATATCCAGGCGTGAAATAATTGACAATCTTTGCAAAATTTAATTTATGATTACTAATATCAATATTCATTAATGACCTCAACATATATAGTTACGATTTGATTCTCATTTGGTAAAAGGGTCTATTACGAATATCATCTTGGTAGGTTATCATATAGTTCGGTGTAGGCTGATTATAGCCTTTTTGTTTTACTGTTAACTTTAGTATTAGAATCTCTCGTAGCTCAATAAAATAAAAACATTCAAATTTTTTTCAGTCCTTTTACAAAAAGTTAAGTGTCATTGTTGCACAAAAAAAAATAAGTACCCAGCGCAATTGTTGAGTTGTTGATTGGTAAATTGTAGGAAGAGTATGGTTGGAGTTTTCGGTTTCAATATCATCAAGCTGCATCCCAAGAGATTTGAGTGATTGACCAACGTACAAGTACATATGGGCAGTTCCACAGAATATGGGACAAACATAATTTTGTTTTTAGAAATACATACTTTATTCTCAGTCAAACTAGCTGTTGAAAATTCAAGAGGAAATTTTGCTTTTCCATCTTAATTGCAAGTGTAATAATTAATAAGTAGCAGATTCCAGCGCTCGAAATTCGAGGGCAATTTGTAGGCAATTTTATTTCTTAACTTAGCCAATTCACAAACCAACACTTTTTTGGTTTATTATTATTGTGAATGAAGATAACAAACTCATTAACAAACATATCAACAATTTTAGTAAACACACACATAGCATATATATAATTTTATGTATGTGTTAGTAGCAAATTAAATGCAATTTCTCAAAATAAATGAAAAAATTTCAAAATCTGTAAATTTGGTGAATAGCTAAAAAGAAATACCTTTCAAATAATATGCCTGTGGTCAAAATCGGGATAAAACGGTAGAACAAAACATCGGTAACAAGAATTTACCTAGCCTATTAATATTATAGATAATCTAACCCATAAAAACAAAGTTTTTATTAAAACTCTTTCTTTCCTTATGCATATGAGTTTTGAATCTCTCCCTGACTGTGCGTGACTTTACGTGACCATTTTAATATTAATCTTTGGTCACAACAAGTCTATGGACCAGGATTTGGATTGATTGGATAAGGAGAAATGGGGTTGGAATCATTCCGTGACTATGCGTAACTGTGTGTGACTATCTTTAAGTTAATATTTGGTGACAGCAAGTCTGTGGACCAATTTTCAGATTAATTGGATGAGGGGAAATGGGTTTTAAAGCACTGCGTGACTGTGCGTGACTATGCGTGACTACCCCCGAAATTAATCTCTAGTAACAACAAGACTATGGGCCAAGTTTCAGATCAATTGAGGGGGAATGGGGTTGCCCCAAGCAGACAGACAGATAGAGAGTATGAGTTAATAGAAAGGGTTTAAAAATAGTTTCTCAGTATTTCATTTATTTCATGAAAATATCTACAGATTAAAGTCGCCAGAATTGGCCCAACTCCTTGCCGTGCAGCTCATTTGCACAGCATCCTATCATCCAAGTTCCAACGGGATGATTGAGATGTGACATCGAACTCTGAAGACCAATTATTTGCCGGCACCGTTCCTGCGATTGAGAGCAAGTTTCCGTGAAGACGTCAACGGAATTCCATTTAGGCTGATAAAATCCATCACCGCTTAAAGATTTTTTAAAAGCTTCTAAGTTTTAAATTAATGCTCTTAAAAGCTTCACATCTCTGAAAAAAACCAACCTCACAGTTTTCTTTTCGAAACGACTTAACAGCTACTCATGAATCTTCGTTCGACTAAAGACTGTTAAGACACCATTTCAACCACAACTTTGCATTATTCCAACTACAAGTAAATAAATATGAATTGTTGAATGTTTAAGAATTTATTGCAAATAATTCATTCACAGATATTTATACCCTATAGCACTCTGTGGTCAGGTTATATTGGTGTTTGTAACTTCCAAAATTTCTTGCGTTAGACCCATACCGTTTGACCAAGAATCACTTCCTGAGTCAATTTAGCGATATCCTTTCGTGCGTCTACCTCTCTGTCCAATTACAGGTCGCAAATATATAAACATATATTTACGATAGATATTAAAATGGGAAAAAATCGTTGTTTTTAAGACATAGTCCCCATACATATGACCCGTCTGAGATCAAACTAAATTACCCTATGCTTCATATTATCATATAAATTATGGTAAAATTTTTTTAAGGACCACTTTTAGTCATAATCCCCATATAAAGCTGTTTCCCGATCTTCACTTAATCTTTCATAAAAGAAAAATAATGCTTATATTTTTCTCAAATTTGTTTACTATCGCAATGACCAGTCCATTTTTCTACCAATCCACTGATATGAAATTTTTTATATCTTCAGGCCACAAATTCAAAAGGTTTGGTTTATGCTTATTGCCTATATCCAGTTATAATCTAAGCAAAGTTGAATCGAAGACCCATCTAGAAACTCCCGGTATAGGGTATCGTATAGTCGGTGTAGACTGGCGATTACTTTCTTACTCGTTTTAGTGTATATTTCTGTGTTAACAAGTGTGGTTATGAAAATCATGTTTTTGTACTTTTAAATGCATTTATTTGACAAATATATGTTATCCAGTTCATGTTCACTATTCAGTATGGTAGATTTTTAACAACACAGAGACGTGGATGATTCAGAATAATATGACTACCGAAAATTTTTCCATATTTTATAGAAAGTGTTGATTTATTTGATGTATTTCATTTATAACAATAACACTGGTCTACAAATTAAAAAAAAAAATTGACTGCAGAAACGAAGTATGTTTTTTTAACTAATCTGGGTGTGCTGAATTCGAATCTGGTATAAAAATTGTGCTATCACGTCTTGTTAATTTTTTATCGCATGCTGGCCATACTGTAAAACAGTCAATACTGACACCACAATTTCACATTCATTCTAAATCTTAATTATAGTAGCGTTTACGCATTTCAGGAAAATCGTGTGTCACTGATTCAAAAAAGGATATGCAATATCAGAATCATTAAAATATGCATATTTGCATTATTCTGGTTTTGCTGTCAGAAACTTGGACAATTCGTGGACACCGATAATGTTTTGCAATAGTTGTAGAACTGTTTTATACAAGTGGTCAAATGGCAAGAAGATCTATTTCGATTTTTCAATTCCAGTACATTAGAGAGAGTCAAGTCTGTTTTACAAAAGTTGCTGGATTCAGTATGAAAAATCAAAAAAAAAATATTACTTACGCGAATGTCCCATCGGTTTCCAAACCAGTTCCACGTCCACCAAATTATCCATTACCAGTCATTCCCAGTGCTACGAGCAGTGAGTCCGAAACATCTTTCACCAGCAGTGGTAGTTTGTATGGGGCTGATTATGAACGCCATTTATTGACTCAAGCTGAGCTGAATGATCTAATTCGGGATTTACATTTAACGAAGCAAGACGCAGAATTACTAAGTTCACGCATGCAGCAGTGGAAACATCTTTCAGTTGGGAGAAAAGTAACAATCTATAGAGATAGAAGCTTGGAATTGGCTGCATATTTTGAAAAGAAACTCTCTTCTCAGTACTGTACTGATGTTGATGGTTTATTTCAAAAAATGAACCAGCCACATGACAAAACTGAATGGAGATTGTTTACTGATGGCTCTAAGTATAGTTTAAAGGTTCTTCTTTTGCATAATGGGAATGAAAAACCAGCCATACTAATTGCTCATGCCATTAATACAAAGGAAAATTAAGAATCAATGACTGAAATCTTGACATTACTCAAATACAGCGATCATTAATGGAAGATCTGTGGTGACCTTAAGGTGTGTGATTTAATTTTTTTTGTATATATACTATAGACCATCGTAAATAACTGTAAATTAATATGTTTCAGGTCATTGGCTTGTTGACTGGTATGCAAGGAAGTTTCACAAAACATTGTTGTTTCCTATGTCTATGGGATAGTCACGCTATATGTCATCATTACGTCAGAACAGAGTGGCCAAAAAGAACTGAGTATTCACCAGGAAAACAAAACATTTCAAATAAACCATTAGTTGATCCGTTGACGTTCTTCTTCAGCCGCTGCACATACAATTGGGCATTTTTAAGAACTTTATCAAGGCTCTGGACAAAGATGGCGCAGCATTGAAATATTTGTTAGCGGTTTTTCCTAAAATTTCATATGCTAAAATCAAAGAAGGCATATTTTTTGGCCCTCAGATCAGGAAGCTATTGAATGATGACAATTTTTCATAATGTTTATTGGAGAAAAAATATACAGCCTGGAAATCTTTCAAGAGCATCGTGGACAGTTTTCTTGGAAACAATAAGAGTGAAAACTACAGACAAATTGTTGCTGAATTATTGAAAAATTATCACGAATCGGGTGCACGATTTTCAGTCAAAATGCATTTTCTTCATTCGCATTTTGATTTTTTTTCACAAAACCTAGGTGCGGTAAGCGACGAACAAGGGGAGCGTACTCACCAAGATTTAATGAAAATTGAAAGAAATAATCAAGAATTTTGGGACAAAAGCATGCTGGGAGACTATTGCTGGACTCTAATACATGAAACCGAACCAACAAAATACAAACGACGTACAAATAACGCCATTCAGTTTTGAAAATTCATCGATTTTTAAATAAATTAATGATTTTTTATGAAAAAAACGAATAAAAACATTTTTTGTATCTCGAAAACCTGACGTAATAAAAAAACCAATTACAGATTCGAATTCAGCACACCAAATTAGCCTAGGAAAGATATTTGGTTGCTCCAGTCCAAAACTTTGTTGGTTAGTGTAATTAGACAAGAAAATTGGTAGATTTAATTCTGGTCTATGATAAATACACATAAAAAGATGTTAGTCTGTTGTCATTATTGACTTTATGATATCCTTCAACATGAGTTGTGGAAAAAGGTGTTAGGTGCAATTTTTTTTTGCAAGTGAATATATCAAAGTTCAAGATTTTTATATGAGCGCTGGGTCCAAAAATGATGCGATCAGATCCATATTTAGTGAGGTAAATTAAGTGTTCTATAACCATGTAAGCCAAATTTGAGTAAAATATATCATTGTTGTAAAATTTTATATCAATGTTAGTGAATATCGGAAATAGCTTTATATGGGGATTATGGCTAAAATTGATCTTAAACTATTTTTTGTACCCTATACAACTATGAGGTAAATGTGTAATCAGTTTGTGCTGATGTTTGTTACTACCAACAAGTAAGAAAGTTATACGATACCCTATACCATGCGACAGAAAAAGGCATTAACCAGATTTGATTTTATTTATTAATTAATAATTTTTTGTCTTCGAATATGAAAATGTTCATATCGGATACTATATATACATATATGAGGACTAGGTCGAAAAATGGACTGATCCTGACTATATTGGCAAAGTCACTTATCTTTTGCAAAAACATGTACAAACCAAATTGGGGAAAAGTCCGTGCAATATATTTGTTTTCTCATAGATTTAAGTGAAGATCGGAAATCAGCTTCACATGGGGGTTATGACTAAGAATTGTTTTACGGGGCTTATTTTGAGACAACTAATTAATGTATGCAATAAACACACAAAAAACAAATTTGACCAAGATATATACGATAATTTGGATCTTATGACAATTTAAGTCGATCTCATAGGGATCATATGTATGGGGACTAGGTCTAAACATGCACCAATTTCAATAGCGTTCATCCTATGGCCGATTAGATCATATATATAAAATTTCTTTAAAATATATTCATATTTGCGAACAGTATTTTGATTACAAAGTTAACGTGGACACACAGACGGATGGACGGATGGACAAACGGACGGACATCGCTCAGAAAATGATTCTGAGTATGTCGTTATGAAAGAAAATGGCTCCAGGTCAAATATTTTTGTAGTTACAAACATCAGCATTCATCAGCAGTCATTTTACCCTGACCCCATAGTGGTATAGGGTATAAAAATAAACCAACGACCAAATTTTATTATATCCATCGACTCAGAATCGTTTTCTGAATCTTTTTCTGAATCGATTTTGCGATGTCCGTCCATCCGCGGGTTTGTCTATCTGTATGTGTGACCATGAAACTTTGATATCAAACTAGATTTTATTTATTTCATTTATACAATCATCAACAAATACACCACATCTACGCCTACAAGAACATGAAGGGTTACTTTAAACACATAGAACTCAAATACAACAGCGAGGCATGAAGAATAATGAAGGAATATTGCAAAGAAGTTAAAAAATTAGCACAACAACAGGAAAGACTTGTATTTTTATTGTCATGTAGAAGCTATGGCTTAATACAAAATCACACAAAAACACCACTAAACAGGTAACACAACTTTTTCAATGTCGGAACATACAAGGACAATTAAGAAAAATTGAACACAATTTTCACAAAAAAAATATCAACCTAGAAATATCTCAGACAAGCACTAACATAAAATTAATTACAAAGGAGCTTAATCATCTGAACAATGGTATTAAAAATATGATATCAACAACTGATCACATTGGTTTTGTTAGTAAACAGAATTAACGAACAAAAAACATAAGAGACAAATCAAAACACACGCAAACAAACAAACTTGATACACTGAAAGAAAAACTTTTTAAATCGTTCGGACTTATTTTTAATAACCATTGGTTTGAAAACAAAACCATAATAAATATCCCAATGGAGTGTAAATGGATGCTTTCTTTAGGAAAAAAATTTGCCGTACCGGTCGACAAAAATAATTTTTCCCCGATAAATATTATTGCTGATATAGAATATTGCATATAAGCAATGGAGGAGGATGTTGATGGGGAGAAATATATAGCTAGGACTAAATTAGCTAACAATCTTATTACTTTCAAAAGAAATATTAAAAACACACCCAGGGAAAAATTCATACTCACTATTTTTGAAAAAACAAAAAAGTTTTTAAGAGAACACAAAGACATCACAATTATTCAAGCTGATAAGGGAAGGGAAACAGGACGGTAGCAATGTACAAAAGCGAATATAACCACCAAATGAAAAACCTACTGGAAGATAGCAACACATACAGAACTTTGAGATCGGATCCAACTACAAAACTACAAAAAAATTACAACAACATTGTATCGGAACTGTTTAAAAAAGCAATCACTGATCTTTGGAAAAACGTAAATTAACATGTTCTGCAGCCACAGCCCCTCGAATTTACGGATTGCCCAAAATTCATAAAACGGGGATCCCCTTAGACCAATCGTCTCATCGATACAACTACAATCTTTCCAAATATATTGCGCAAATTATTAGACATATCGTATCTAAAGAATATAACATAAAAAACTCAATAGAATTAAAAAATCAATTCAAAAATGTAAAATTCCAAGACAGGGAGATATTGGTATCATTTGATGTAGTTTCGCTATTTACAAATATTCCGGTCCATACTGCCATCAAGAATATTATGAAAAAATGGTCTATTATTAAAAATTTCTAAAGGACAAAAATATCACTATGAAATACATATATAAATATGTAGATGACATTCTAGCAGTTATCAACATAGACGACCAGGATGAAATTATATATTGAATAATCACCATCCTAAAATTAAATTTACTATCAAAGTGGAGGAAAATAATCAAATAACATACCTAGACACGAAATTACATAGATCATCAGGAGGTATCGTTTTTGATTGGCATTCAAAAGAAACTGCTTCGGGGAGACTTATGAATTACAACGCAACCCAACCAAAAAACCAGATTCATTGAAAGAGTTCTGAATATTAGTGACAAACAGTTCCACATAAAAAACACACACAAAATTTACAAAATACTAATAGAGAACAGTTTTCACAAAAAACTCATAAATTCATTAATAGAAGAAATCAAACAGCGATTAACAAACAATATCCAACATGGTAACACCGAAGAAAAGAAAAATTACAAATTTTACAGAGTACAATATATCCCTGGTCTAACCGGTAATAGAAACGTAATAAATACAATTAAAAATAACATCAACGTTAACTTTGCATTCCAACCCAACCGAACACTGAGTGTAATATTTACAAACATCAAGGCGCCAATAGAAAAGCAACAAAAGAACAACGTCGTGTATTAAATAGGATGTAAGGGAAATGACAAACAGAGATGTGACCTAATTTACATAGGAACAACGAAGAGAACTCTAGCTACACGAATGGGAGAATATCAAATGGATATCGCCAAAAGAAAAGAGACAACATTAACATTAGCACAACACATATTAAAAACCAGCCACACAGCTGATTTCGAAAAAGTCAGGATACTAGACAAGGAAACATTGAAAGAAAAAGGTACACTAAAGAGTGCTTATATATTCAGCAAAATATTCAACGAACCATGAATTTGAAAGAGGACGGACACCAACAATATAAATACGAACTACGGAGTCGCCACTCAGTTACCTATGACATGTTAATGTGTGTTTAAAACTTCTAATTTTATGTTCATATATGTTTTATGTTAAATGTAATAACTACATTTTAAATGTAAAAATATATTGTAAGTTGTATGAAATATTATTTGTAAATTATTATATTTGTATAATTTTATTTAATAGACGATCCCCAGAAGATGTCGACAAAAAATCGACGAAACGTCGGGAAAAAACTGTAATCAACGATCTTACACCCTTACATATAACTCTTATCAGACCGACTAATATCGTACGAGCCCGATTATAATATATCTATAATATTAATAGGCGAGGCGATTGCTTGTTACCGATGTTTCGTTCTACAGTTTTATCCCGATTTTGTTTAAAAAAAATTAAACAAAAAAGTTTTAAAATGCATTGCATTGCTATTAAGCTGTTGTTCATGTGGAATTGTATTCCAAAGACGAGCGGCATGAATAAAGAACTGCCATTCCGAAACTAAATGTCGATGTCTTGGTATGATGATTAGTTTGCCCCTATTCGATCTTGCAAACTGAATTTTGGCATACATATATTGCGGGTTTTTTGTATAAATAACTTTATGTATGAGTATTAGTACCCTTATCTTAAGTAAGTTTTCAAAAGATACTCCATATAAGCTTTTTGCGAAAGCAGACACATGGTCGTATTTTCTTAACCCGTAAACATACCTAATGATGTTATTGTATAAAACATCAAGCTTACATATTTCTGCTTATAGAGTTGCAACTAGAAAAGAGTTCACAACCATAGGTAAGTCCCGGAATAAGATAGGTCTTTGCCAGAAGTATCCTGACTCTTAAAGGTGTAAATACCTGTGTTGCCCAAAGCGTTCTTAATTTCACATAAGTTTGACATACAAGTGAATTTATATGATCAGACCAGGTTAAATTTTTGTTGAAGACTAATCCAAGATTTTTCGCTGATTGTACAATTTCAATTTTCTGACCATTTATAAGGATTTCAGGTTCGATATGCGGGGTTATGGTTCCTTTGTGTATCACCAAACATTTTGATTTTTTAGGATTCAGACATAAGCCATTAGCAGTAGCCCAACGATATGTGGTGTCCAGATCTTGGTTGAGTTTTCCCACGCTTGCGTTGATTGAATTAACTGAGCCACTTAGGTACAACTGTACATCATCCGCATACATATGTACGCTGGAATGGGATATTTGTTGCGGCAAGTCATTTGCATATATGGAGAACAAAAGTTGTCCCAATATTGATCCTTGTGGTACACCTCTCATAAGTGACACCGGATTCGATGATGTATTGTTAACGAACACTGATTGAGTACGGTTTGTAAGGTATGATGAAATTAAATGTGTTGATGTTGGTGCAAAATTGAAAAAACTTAGTCTTACTAAGTATATCCCTAGAATTCGAAGTGCTGGGAGTGCCTCATAGCATTTTCGTGATCTCACCCACGTCAGTATCTATTATTGATACATGCGAATTGGTTCTAAAATCCGTTAGTTTTCAGTTTGAGAGACTTGAAAGTTATTGAGTTCTCCAAGTTGACTCTATTCTAGAGAAGAACCCTTAATGGCCAGTTTGTCAGCAATCTCGTTTCCCCTTATAACGCTGTATCGTGAGATCCAAATAATTTCAAGTCTGTCCTGTCTGTAGAAGTTGGCTATCTTCTCCCTACACTTAGGGATTGTCTTGGATCTAATTTCGTCCGAGGATATCACTCTGCTAGCTACTAGACTTCCTTAAATATGTTCAAGTTTCCGTGATTGCCACATATTAATAACAAATAGCAGACAGATCCCAGTTCTCGAAATTCCAGTGCAAATTCTAGGAAATTTTAATTCTTTATTTAATAAATAATTTTACAAGAGCCTAAAGGTATGCTAATCAATTTTAGAGCCAATTCACAATTCAACACTTTTTAAATAAAATTAATTAAATTGCATTATAAATATTTGTTAAACACACAGAAAATATATAAAGGGGTTTAGTGATAATAAATTTTATAATAAAAACACATACAGTATGAGTTTTATGTATGCGTTGTAGCAACTTTATATGAGCATTACTCCAAAAAATGTTGCAGACGGTGAAAATCTGTAAATGTGATGGAGAGCTAAAAAGAAATATCTTTCAAATGAGGTATGTTTGGTCAAAATCGGTTAATAACTACAATTTGTATATCGGTCACAAGACCGAGACCAATACCTTGCTTATTAATATTATAGATATCACTAAAATTTGGTTTATTATTTATTTCTATATCCAGTTGTTTCAGAAAAATTGGATCTTAGACCCCTCTCTCGAAAGACATGGTTTAGGGTATTGTGGGGTAGACCGACTATAATTTTCTTATCTGTTTAATGACGATTTATGGCTGTATTGAAATTCATAGACCATATTTGATCATAATTTATACTCATGTTATAATCTGGATCTAAAGGCAATTTGTGTCGACTTCTTGAAAGGGGAATGGGCTTAAATCAAATTTAATTACAATTTTTTTTCATTTGCGACCTGTAGGTTAAAAACCATGAAAGGTTAAAAACCAGAAAGTAAGTAAAGGAGGTAGGCTACTAAACTTATAGATAACATAACTGTAAAATTCTTCTTATTTTACTTAAAACTGATTACAGGTGCTTCGTGGCACCTCAGAAACGACTGCATATATCCGTAGGAACCTGTATATTCTCACTGTTCTTGGTAAGATAAAAATACGTGCAACAAATTTATTTCCGAACCTGTGGTTCATCATAACTCGCTGGCCCGAGGGTTACGATTTTTTGGAGGACAAAGAATCACTTTGGATTTAGGCTAACTCAATGCTGCAGGCGATTTTGGTGTATACTTACACAAGATTTGAGTACATATTGTAAATTTCTGAATGGAAGATTCAATAAAGGAAAAGGAAAAGCAAAAACACAAATTCAAATTTTTTGCCCAATTTAATCCTTTTCGTGACGTACACCCATGTTTTGATTTTAATTTGCGGCCTGCATGCCCTGCAACTTACTCGTTTATGTTCAATTCCTATTTGGTAAGGTCAGCAGCCAACGAACAAGTCTTCATGGTTAAATGCAGTTCAAAATGTGTCAAAATTTACTCTAACTAGATAATGAAGTAATGTAGTTTACTTGTTTTTCTCTTGGTTTGGCTTCGTCTAAATAATATATATATTACCTTGTACACCGGTACAGTTTATATTAAAATGAAATATATTTCCATGGATTGTTTAAAATTTCAACATGAGGAATTGTTTTTTTTATAGCTTTATTGCTGTTGAGGCTTTTGGCCATAGCAAAAAATTTGCATTTGTTTTCTTTTTGTTAAAACTGGTCATTGGTTTCATTTATATGAAGAGAGCTTTGCATTTTGAAAACAGTAATAGAATAGATTTCTAACGGGAATTAATTGTAAATTTATTGCATAGCAAACTCTAAATTGTAATTTATGTTAAAATAAGGCAATTCTTTTGCTCTATCTAAAAACAGATATGCAATGTGTCGCGGTATCATTTAATTGTTTTTATTTTATACCAGATAACAGATGCAAACGAAACAAAATGCTGGAATTATAGCTGTATGGGTTGGGCATTTAGTACTTATAGTTATACGAGTACATATGGCAATGAGCAAAGGTAATATTAAACATAATTTTAGATAAAATAACCAGGAAGGTTCCATTAAGAGAATTGGTTATATCTGAATTTTCGACGTATGAATAAAAAATACCAAAATCTAAAATAGTAATAGTAAAATTTAATAAGGTATTAATAATTATACCCTATACCACTATGTGGTTTGGGTATAATGACTTTGTGCTGCTGTTTGTAACAACCAAAAGTATTTGACCTAGACCCATCTTTAATTATACCGATCGAATCAGAATCACTTTCTGAGTTGATTTAACAATGTCCGTCCGTCCGTCCGTCCGTCCGTCTGTGTGTCTATGTAAAGCTTGTAATCAAACTGCAGGTCGCAAATATGAATGTATTTTGATGAAATTTGGTACATAAGCTTTTGTCGGCCATGGAATGAACGCTATTGAAATTGGTGAGAATCGGTCCATGTTCAGACCTAGCCCCCATACAAATTACCCATATGAAATCGACATAAATTGCCATAAGATCCAAATTGTCATATAGATCTTACTCAAATTGGGTTTGTATGCGTTCACTACATCCATTAATGAGTAGTCCAAAAATGATCCCTTTGACCCCATACAGAGCTGCTTCCCGGTCTTCACTTAAATCTATTAAAAAACAAAAATATTGCACTGATTCTTCTCAAATTTTGTTTGTATATATTTTTGCAAAATACAAGAGACTTTACCAAACATGATCAGGATCGGTCCATTTTTGGACCAAGTCCCTATATAGATATAGCATTCGATATGAACTTTTTCATATCTGCAGCCAAAAAAATTAATAAAAATCCCACTCAAATTTGGTTTTTGCTTATTTTCTATGTCCAGTTAGTTGGGCCTAAGAGATAGGGTCTCTAAACGCATGGTATAGGGTATCGTATAGTCGGTCTAGACCGACTATAATTTTCTTACTTGTTTTTTTTTGTAATTCATAAATATTTTCAATATTTTCAATAGATTTTTTCATTATCTATACTAATATAATAAAGAGGTAATGTGTGTTTGTTTGTTTGTTTGTAGGAGGTAATCTTCGTAACTACCCAACTGATCTTCCTGAAATTTTCACAGAGTCTTACTGCGGATGTGGGAAGTGCTATAGGCTATAATTTTTTAAATATTTTTGGTGGGCGTGGCACCTCCCACACAAAGTATATTTTTAATATCATGTACATATATTGAGTACTATGATAGGGAGAGCTTTGCAAATTTGTGTGAGGTCACCCATTGTTAATATAAGTAGCTACGCCGGAAATGGGCGGGATCGAATAAGTGGGCGTGGTACCTCCCATACAAGTAATAGTTCAATATTATGTATCTCGAGTAATGTGATAGAGAGAGCTCATCAAAATTTTCCGATGTAACCTATTATTAGTGTGAGTAGTCGGATGCAATATGGGCAGTATCGGACCAATAGGCGTGGCACCTGCCATACAAAGTAAATATGAAATGCCATATATCTGGAGTACTGTAATAGTGAGAGTCTTGGGACTTTGTTTGAGCCCATAAGTTATTCATTGGATTAGTTAGACAAAAAATGGGCGTGATCGAAGCAGTGGGCGTGGCACCGCCCATACAAAGTAAATATGTGATATCATATAACTGGTGTGCTAAAAAAGGAAAGCTTTGACACGTTGCACGTGCCAATCAAATCTTAGTATGAGTACAAAAATTGGCGGGTTCACACCAATGGGCGTGGCACTCCCCATGCAAAGTAACTATTTAATGTCATATATCAGGAGTACTGTAAAATAGATAGCTTTGTGGTTTTGCCTGAGCCAATAGGTTCTTTGTGTGATTAGTCGAACAAAAAAATGGGCGTGATCGGAGCAGTGGGCGTAGCACCGCCCATACAAAGTAGATATCTAATATCATATAACTGGTGTACTATAAAAGGGAAAGACTCGACATTTTGCATGAGTCCATCAAATATTAATGTGATGGGATTAGTGGGCGTGGCATCTCCTATGTAAAAAATATGAAGCACTACGAAAGCGACAGTCTTTTGACAGGTTCATTAGTTCTCAATGTGATTTGTCGTTTAAAATATATCGCCAAAATCAAAAATCGCCAAACGCAAAAATCGCGAAAAATAAAAATCGCCCAAAAACAAAAACCTTTAAAATCAAAAATGGGCAAAAGCAAAAATCGGTAAAAAGAAAAATTGCCAAATGATATTCTATTCAAGACCAATAGTTAAGTGTTGCCAGATCATGGGCAGCTACATGTACCTTGCTCCAGGGTAGGAACGCCGAAAAATCTGATAATTGTTGTACCGAATGAAAAAACAAAAAACATTGTGTATCAGAAAGTATCAAAATAAAAAAATCTATACTAATAATCTATACTAGCATAATAAAGAGGTAATGTGTGTTTGTTTGTTTGTAGAAGGTAATCTCCTTAACTACTCATCTGATCTTCATGAAATTTTCACAGAGTCTTACTGCGGATATGGGAGTGCTACAGCCTTAAATTTTTTAAATATTTTTAGTGGGCGTGGCACCTCCCATACAAAATAAATTTTTAATATCATATATATTAAGTACTATGATAGAGAAAGCTTTACAAATTTGTCTCAGGTCATCTATTATTAACGTGAGTCAGACAAAAAAATGGCCGGGATTAAAAAATGCGCGTGGTACCCCCACACAAACTTAATAATAAATGTGATATATCTGAATTACTGCACACAGAAAAAGAATTTGTTGGAAATAGGTTATCATTAAAAATAATTATTTATTTATCCAGATATATTATTGTAATTCATATATATTTGAAAATAAAATAGATTTTCTTTATAAAATACCTCTCAACCATAATTCTAATGAAACGAAAATAGATACAACAGCAAAATAAGTTCCTTTCACCAATGAAAGTTTTTATGCAAGTTGTTAAAATAATTCAATTGGTACAACTGAACTAAAGCCAGTATAACATGTATTAACTCTAAATATTGGTGATAACAATAAAATATTCTATCATAATGAAGTATTTTAACGAAAAAATGAATCTACAGTCATTGTTACAAATTTTATGTTAATATGATAGAAACAAATTTGTATTTATAACAATTTTTCGGTTACAATAAAGTGGGGAAGGAAATCAAATTCAGTTATTAATATTATCAAATATAAAAAAATGTTAAACCTAACCGAATTTTCGAATTAATATGTCATTTTTGAAAAAATAAGACAGCAGATAAAAAAATTTAAATTAAACAAAAATATAAAATAAAATTTTTGTTAATATTAAATTATGATTAATCGTATGTACATACATATGTACATAAGAATGGATTGTAGCATAATAAAGAACTTTAATCGATTGGGTAAGTGGTCATTATTTTTTTTTTGTTGTGTTTTTATTTTTTGTAAAAATTATTTTATGCAACGTTAGTTTAAATTCAAAATAAGCTTTTCCAAATTTTGTGCATTCTATTAGAAGTAAGATCGTCAAGGAATAGTTTTTATAAAAAAGCACGTAAAAACACAACAATAATGGTCGTAAATTTTTCATTCTATAGGAAATCTTACTATTTTAGGTAAATTTGCGACAATGCATAGATAAACTGCTATTTTTTAACATCAAAATTCAAATTGCTTTTACCCAATTTTATGAAACTATCTTTGGCCATTAAGTTGGTATTTGGGGGATAACAAAGCAAAATGTTAAATAACCTTGAAAATAAATTTAAAGCCATTATTAAACAACAAACTGTCTGGCTATATTGTTTAGCATTGGCAAATTGATCAGAGTTAATGGGAAACGTATACAACTATCTCTGCAACTACTTCAACTGAATAATGGCGTTTACCTTCATACACACTCCAAACGATTTGCAAGCAAAATAAAACAGACGAGATAAAAGCCTTTCGGTGACGGGACAGGATCGTACATTCTAACCGTATTTGTCTACAGTAAAACGGTCATCTTACTTGGATCCGAACATGGTGTGCGGCTTTATTTTTACTATATTTTTATATTGCACAATTTTTATTTTACTTATAACATTTTTAAGAAATATCAGAAGAATATAATGCGAGGGTACAACATGCAGCTATAGACAATTATAAAACGGCAAAAAAGTAGTATAAGAGCCTAAGTGAAAACGGGAACATTAATGCATTAACTAATACACGTAATATCGCTTATTTATTCCCTATTCGTATGTGTTCCTAAAATCTTTTTTATCATGTAATATAATCGTGTCTTTTATTAATTTTAATCTCATATTTAGAAATAAACTAATGAAAAAAAATAAGAGCATTAAAAATGCATGTGCTTTTATATATCAGATGATTAGTGCGCTTTTAAAATAGGCTACCTGATAAATGATTGTTACAACCAATAAATAAAATCTAAATTCCATTTCATCAATCGAATTTATTTCAAAATTCAATTGCCTGAGTACTTACTACGTTAGTTTTTAAAATATAATTCAGTAATCATAATAGAATAATGTGATAGTACATGGGACTATCAAAATTCGGTTGGCAACAAATACGGTTGTCACAACAAATCCGTTCTCTGTGTGTGTATTAGTGAGAGACTTGGGACTTTGCGTACGCCCTTTCATAACGATTCGGAAGGGGGGGAGGGGGAGGGTGTAGCGAAGCACACCGGGTTACATCTAGTCTACAATATAATAATAATTCTCAGAAAATTGATGTACTTCAATAGAAAAATAAATTCTATTTACCAATCAAAATTTTTAAATTAAAAACAAGTAAGAAAATTATAGTCGGTCTAGCCCGACTATACAATACCCTATACCATGGTTTAGAGACCCTATCTCTTCGGTCCAACTAATTGGATATAGCAAATAAGCATAAACCAAATTTGAGTGGCATTTTTATTAATTTTTTTGGCTGCAGATATCAAAAAGTTCATATCGGATGATATGTCTATATGGGGACTAGGTCCAAAAAAGGACCGATCCTGACCATATATGGTAAATTCACTTACACTTTGAAAAAATATATACAAACCAAATTTGAGAAAAATCTGTGCAATATTTTTGTTTTTTGATATATTTAAGTGAAGAGCGGGAAGCAGCTCTATATGAGGCCTATGACTAAGAACTTCCTATAGCGATAATTTTTGGACTACTCATTAATGGATGTAATAAACACATACAAACCCAATTTGAAAAAGATCTATATGATAATTTGGAAATTAAGGCAATTTATGTCGATTTCATAGGGGTCATTTGTATAGGGGTCTGAACATGGACCGATTCTCAACAATTTCAATATGTTCATCCCATGGCCGATGAAAGCTTATATACCAAATTTCATCAAAATATGTTCATATTTGCGACCTGTAGTTTGATTACAAAGTTTGCATGGACACACAGACGGACGGACTGACGGACGGACATTGCTATTTCGACTCAAAAAGTGGTTCAGAGTCGATCGGTATAATTAAAGATGGGTCTAGGACGAATATTTTTGGTTGTTACAAACAGCAGCACAAAGTCATTATACCCAAACCACATAGTGGTATAGGGTAAAATTATAGTCGGTCTAGACCGACTATACGATACCCTATACCATGCGTTTAGAGACCATATCTCTCAGGCCTAACTAACTGGATATAGAAAATAAGCATAAACCAAATTTGAGTGGGATTTTTATTAATTTTTTCGGCTGCAGATATGAAAAAGTTCATATCGGATGCTATATCTATATGGGGACTAGGCCCAAAAATGGGCCGATCCTGACCATGTTTGGTAAAGTCTCTTGTGTTTTGGAAAAATATATACAAACAAAATTTGAGAAGACTCAGTGCAATATTTTTGTTTTTTGAAGGATTTAAGTGAAGATCGGGAAGCAGCTCTATATGGGGCCTATGACTAAGAGTTGTCCAATAGGGATCATTTTTGGAATACTGATTAATGCATGTAATATATACATATAAACCCAATTTGACTAAGATTTGTATGATAATTTGGATCTTATGGCAATATATGTTGATTTCATAGGGTCATTTGTATGGGGGCTAGGTCTGAACATGGACCGATTCTCACTAATTTCAATAGCGTTCATCCCATAGCTGACAAAAGATTAAATACCAAATTTCATCAAAATATATTCATATTTGCGACCTGCAGTTTGATTACAAGCTTTACATGGACACACAGACGGACGGACGGACTGACGGACATCGTTAAATCGAATCTGATAGTGATTCTGATTCGATCGGTATAATTAAAGATGGGTGTAGGTCAAATATTTTTGGTAGTTACAAACAGCAGCACAAAGTCATTATACCCAAACCACATAGTGGTATAGGGTATAATAATATAAAATAACTCGTTCTTAAATATTGGTGATTAAAACAGTTTAATTCTTGGAACACAAGATTCACTGAACCGGTTGATAAGGCTAATCTTTTAGCAGAACTTTTTCCAAAAAACTCGTTTTTACCGGAAGCGATCAACCTCTGCCCGAACTTGAAAGTGTATTTTATACTATGCCTAAAATATTCTTCCGAGCACGTGCAGGTAAAAAGGTTCTCTCGGAGCTCAGCACTAGTGCTGAAACAGTACTCTTCGACGCTAGCCAGTCCATTGGCCAACCTTTTCAGCCTTTCGTACCGTGCGGGAGTCTTTCGATCTTGCTGTAAAGTTGCTAATGTCCAACCAATCCCTAAAAAGTGTGCGGCTAATAACCCTGAAAATTACCGTCCAATTGCACTCTGCTCTGCGCTGTCAAAGGTGATGGAGGGCATGATCAATTTCCATCTTGTGAACTAGCTAGAGGCCAACTCACTTCTTAATGATCGACAGTATGGCTTCCGTAGAAATTGTTCCACGGGAGACCTGTTAGCTCTACTTTCTGAGCGTTGGAGTCGATCCATTTGCAATTTTGGCGAAAGTAAAGTGGTTGCTCTGGATATTTCCAAGGCATTCAATCGTGTGTGGCGCGGTGGATTGATATCAAAGCTCATTGCATTTGGGGTCGGTAATGACTTCTCTCGTTTTATATCGAGTTTTCTCAGAGACCGAACAATACGTGTTGTTGTTAATGGGGTCTCATCTAATGAGTTTCAGCTTAATTTAGGGGTGCCCCAAGGTTCCGTTCTTTCTCGTTCCCTTTTTCTTATCTTTCTGAACGACCTTTTTGGTCAAACTTTTAATTCTATGTACTCTTTCGTAGACGACAGCAGCATTTTTCATTAATTTTAGCCAAACCTTTTGGAGGTTGGGGGGGCAAAAGGCAGACAATGAAAGACACACTCAATCAAGACCTGTTAACAAACTTCGAGTGGGGTAAAGCGAATAGTGTTGATTTTAATGCGCTGAAGACTCAATGTTGTATGTTGACCCATAGGGCCATGGATTCAACAATGTCATCTGTATATATGGGTGGTATAGGTAGTGAGGAATCGGGTACTCTTGATGTTCTAGGCATGAGAACTCAATGTGATGTTCGTTGGAACGAGCATGTTTACTTCACTCCTTCTGATCTTCTTAAAATCTGTACCACTTACAGCCGACCGAAAATGGAATACAAATTCCATATATGGGCAAGAGCTTCAAAGTCTATTTTGGAGCTACTGGATCGTGTGCAAAGGAGGGCTTTGGCGCTCATCAATGACAGCAGGGTATCCAACTCTAATGATTCATTGGAACATCGTCGGAATGTGGGTTGTGTAGCACTGTTCTATAGATATTACCAATGGGAACTGTTCTTCTGATATAAGCGAACTTCTTACAAGTGTCCGAGTTTCGGTTCGCTCTACCCGCGTCTCTAATAGATCACATCCGTTTGCAGTCTATTGTCAAGTTGACCGCACAACGCATTACAGAGAGAATTCGTTTATCAGTCGAACGAGCCGTATGTGGAATAAACTCCCCGCAGAGGTCTTTCCAGACAGTTATAATCTAATCCTTCCCATAACCTCTTTTCCTGAAATCAAAATACGAAAACGTATTGACAAATTGTCGGTAAATATAATAGAAACAAATTAGTAATTAGAATTATTGAATTCGGTTATAACAAAAGAAAACCATTTAACTGGGTTTGATAGATTTAACCGAAATGAAATTGCATGAATCAAATTCTGTTCGAGGTAACAAAAAATACAATGAAATGATAAGTCCAACCGAATAATTTTATTTATTTAGCATTTTTGAAAAATAATAAAAATAAAATTGTCTTGTTGAGAGTTCTCATTTTCTCGCTTATTATGTTAGCTTAGATGGATTGCCCTCCCGAAGGCGAGTACACTCGGAGGCCACATGACCAACAGTGGTGCCCTTTTGAAAGTGTCAGAAGGCAGAGATAGGAAAAGAGATTATTAAAGTACAGGTAGGTATCGTAAGGAGTAAGGAAAAGAAAATAATTAGAAGAATGGAATTAGTGAAATTTGCCCACTAAACGCCCCTCGTGACCTAGCCAGGATCCCTCAAGAAGACCGCAAGTTCGCCGAGGGGAACATATTTTATGCAGGCCAGGTTATCGAAGAATTTTGTCCCTAGATATCTAAGGCGCTTCTCCTTCAGTCCTGGATATTCACACAGCAAATATTTCACTGACTCCTCCCCGTCCACATCTATACAGCTTCTACAGAAGTCAGCTCTCGAGACATTTATGCATTCTGCCATCCGCCCTATTTCACAATGTCCAATGAGTTTTCCAATAAGTGGGCCGATTTTTCCTTTACCAAAATCAAGGAGTATTTTCGTTCTCCTTGGATTAAGCAAATGCCATAAGATCTGCGATTTTCTGCAAGAGGACAGTTGTGTCCACCTTGTCCTTATTTCAAGACCAGCTCCTCTTCAATAAGGTTCGACAGCTCGGATAGAGGGATTCTATTATCAGTGTTCATTGTTCCGCTCAAAGCATCTGAGAACTTTCGCGCACACTCGTCAGCGAGCTCGTTTCCTTTGACGCACTATGTCCTTGAACCCGTACCAGCCTCACGGTGTGTTGCTAGACTTGGTCGAGGAAACTGATACATTCTCTCACACACTGCGATCTAATGGTACTCGATTTCAGAGGTTTGAGGAGAAGCAAGACTGTCCGGGAAATATTTTAATGGTCGCTGGATCCATATCCCTCTCCAGAATTATTAAATTGAGTGAATCTCGGGCGAAAAAATGCTATATTTGTCAGGGATTCTCCGAGATACCAGAATGTCAAGTTACTCAGAGTAGCCCGTGATGCTGTACTCGCTTCCATCTCGGTTATTAGTTGTGAAAAGTAGACAACAAATCTAAGAATCAAAATGGCTCCATCTGTGCCCAAACCATCCGGCATGGCCAAAATGATGAACGAAGGAGCCCCTATATATAGCTGCTCTGTAGAGGTAGTTTATCATAATATTACTACCTGCAAAGAGTTTGGCCAAAACATGCGCTGCGCTCACGGTCCAAATGGTTTGAACAATATAATTAATTATCATATTGAAAAACAGTTTGTAACGAGTGATGCTGGTACCATAATGCGTGAATTGGATATCGAACATCCGGCTGCCAAGCTCATTGTCATGGCTATTGTAGATGGCACCAATCTCGTGGATATATTTTCCGGATTTCTGCTCGAGAAAGCCGAAGAACTTTTACTTTTAGGTATCACCAACTCGGAAAAAGCTGATGGTTATGAGAAGGCTTTGGAAAAAGCTTTAGACATTCTGCCTAAGCTAATAAAGACAATCCGCACGTTGAAAAAATACAATTACGAATAATTATTGTGTAGTGGCTCTTCGATTAAAGAAAAAATTATTGTTCAGCTGCAAACCTTTGGCATTTTCTTTTCCGTTTTAACCACCAGCCGTGTAACATATAATGCATTCAATATTTTACATATATAAGACATTTCCGGTTTGAAGAAAAGCACCAGTGTAAGTCGCTATTGGGTAATCCATTTTTTTATTAATTAATTAATATCTAAATAAATCTGTTCTTAGATTTTAGCATACCGAAATAAAATAAATAAATTAAAGTTCCATCGTTTAAAATAAGTGTTTTAATTTACGTGGCTGGTCGGTCAACAATTGGCATTGCACGAAATTAAAGATTATCGTGATGTTGCTCAAGTCATGTCCAAAAAATATGCCCAAGAAAATTTACTTAGTTGCTAAAGCCTATGCTGCTAACTTACCAGATAGGGTTACCTTCTATACTAACAACATTCGGTATGCCAAATCTTGGACAGTGGTTTATCCAAGTCTGAGATGGTGCATGACATGGTTTATAAACAACATTCGGTATGCAAAATCTTGGACAGTGGTTTATCCAAGTCTGAGATGGTGCATGACATGGTTTATAAACGTTTTCTTGAAGTGAAGTTTCTTTTGCTCAAAAGGCTAAGATTACCATCTTTTCAAATCGAGAGAATGGGTATTGTTTTCATGAAATTCGCTGATGAGTTAATAAATTTCTCAGATGACGAGGAGAATACTGGCGCATCACCACACCCAGCCAGGAAGAGCAAGGTTATTAAGGAATTGTAGCAATGATGGGAAAAATTCTCCACAATTGATATGCGCGATAATTACTTGGAACGTTGAATGTTCCATCAATGATGCTGTCCATAAGTTCAAAGGTTTGTCACGTGATTTCCGTTATATGGCTGGATCTGATGCTGAAAATGAATTGGCTATATAAATTGCTGCTTTTGCCTCTACTTGATCTTTTTTGGAACAGTATGCCTTTATATGTTTTACCACTGCATTCCCTAAAGCTTTGGTTGAAACTTCCGGTGTCAATGATATGATAGTAAAGAATGCTCCCAAAAAAAATTTTACATATTATTTTATTCATATTTTTAAAACACTTTCCTTGTGCCCAAAATTTTTCAATTGGTCGAAGCTCAGGCAGTTTAGTGGGTTGCACAATTTTAGTACATAGTTCACTTTATTATTGTCAAACCAATCTATTGTTTGTTTGGCAGAAAACATTGTAGCCAAATCTGCCAAGAATAAGGATGGAATTGAGAGCTGTTTATACAGGGGTAACAAGCGGTTTTATTTATTTTTTGATTTAAAACTAAATAATAAATAATTTTTTTTTTATTCATCTTTATTTATTGAATCTTCACATAGGTTTGTGAACTAACAATAAATTATTCAAATCTTAAAACTAAAACTTAAAAATTAAATCCAGCTAGTGCCAGACAATATTTCATTTATTCTATATACATAATCTAATGATAAAAAAAATGTTTGTATATCAATCCATTTTTCATCCAATGAGATCAGCAGTCTCCCTCCTTCTTAAGCGTTGGTGGATACGATTGTTGATTAAGTTACGTGCTACAGGATTCGGGTGAGACTCTAGCTTTTCCAAATAGTTTGCACTATATCTAGTGATTTCGTACTTTACTAGAGAAACATTTAAGTCTCTGTGCAAATGTGCGTTTCTTACGTACCATGGTGTGCCTGTAATCATTCTCAAAATCTTGTTTTGGCATTTTTGTCTTTCCTGTCAGTTATCTATACTAATATTATAAAGAGGTAATGTGTGTTTGTTTGTTTGTTTGTTTGTTTGTTTGTAGGAGGTAATCTCCGTAACTACCCATGCGATATTCCTGAAATTTTAACAGAGTCTTACTGCGGATATGGGTAGTGCTATGGGCTATAATTTTTTAAATATTTTTAGTGGGCGTGGCACCTCCCACGCAAAGTAAATTTTTAATATCATATACATATATTGAGTATTATGATAGGGAGAGCTTGGCAAATTTGTGTGAGGTCACCTATTGTTAATATTAGTAGCTACGCCGGAAATGGGCGGGATCGGACAAGTGGGCGTGGTACCTCCCATACAAGTAATAATTCAATATTATATATCTCGAGTACTGTGATAGAGAGCTTTTCAAATTCGTCTGATGTCACCTATTATTAATGTTAGTAGTCGGACATAAAATGGGCAGTATCGGACCCATAGGCGTGGCACCTGCAATAAAAATTAAATATAAAATGCCATATATCTGGAGCACTGTTATAGTAAGAGTCTTGGGACTTTGTGTGAGCCCATAAGTTTTTCATGTGATTAGTTGGACAAAAAATGGGCGTGATCGGAGCAGTGGGCGTGGCACCGCCTATACAAAGTAAATATATGATATCATATAACTGGTGTATTAAAAAAGGGAAGCTTTGACACTTTGCACGACACCATCAGATTTAAGTATGAGTAGTCTGACAAAAAATTGGCGGGTTTACACCAATGGGCAAGGAACTCCCCATGCAAAGTAACTATTTAATGTCATATATCTGGAGTACTGTGAACGAGAGGGCTTTGTGGCTTTGCATGAGCCCATAGGTTCTTTGTATGATTAGTCGAACAAAAAAGTGGGCGTGATCATAGCAGTGGGCGTAACACCGCCCATGCAAAGTAGATAACTAATATGATATAACTGGTGTCCTATGAAAGGGAAAGACTCGACATTTTGCACGAGTCCATCAGATATTAATGTGAGTAGTCCAATAAAAATTGGGCGGGATGGGATTAGTGGGCGTAACACCTCCTATATAAATAATATGAAGTACTACGAAAGCAACAGTCTTTTGTTAAGTACATTAGTTATCAGTGTGATTTGTAGTGGAAATATATCGCTAAGTTCAAGGCCAATAGTTGTGTTGCCAGATCTAATTTTGATAATCCATCTTCTTCTCATAGGCAGCTACATGTTCCTTGCTCCAGGGTAGGAACGCCGAAAAATCTGATAATTGTTGTACCCAATGAAAAAACCAAAAAACATTGTATATCAGCAAGTATTAGAATAAAAAATCTATGCTAATAATCTATACTAACACAATAAAGAGGTTATATGTGTTTGTTTGTTTGTTCGTTTGTAGGAGGTAATCTCCGTAACTACTCATCTGACCTTTCTGAAATTTTCTCAGACTGTAATTTTTTTCAAATATTTTTACAAAGTAAATTTTAAGTATCATATATATTAATATGATAGAGAAAGCTTTGCAAATTTGTCGCAGGTCATCTATTATTAACGTGAGTAGTCAGACAAAAAAATGGGCGGGATTGGACAAATGCACGTGGCACCTCTACACAAACTTAATATTAAATGTGATATATCTAAATTCCTGTATTAGTGAGAGCCTTGGGACTTTGCGTGAGCCCTTTCATAACGATTCGGGGGGAAGGGAGAGGGTGTAGCGAAGCACACCGGGTTACATCTAGTAATCTAATAAAATTTAAGTCAAATATCCACATACACTACTCCCTCTTTCCTCCTCCCCACAACCTATTTTCCTGAAATCAACACAATGCATTGCATTTGTAGGGGGCATCCCCTGAGTGTTGGTTAATATAAAAAAAAGTTAGACAGTTAACTTATTGGCCTATACGAATCGACCTTTGTGTGATCTTTACCTGGTTTAGTTATCATTGTAACGAGTGAAACTTTCCATTATGGGGGAAAATGTTCAAGGCGTTTTATAGCATTAAAAATAAACAGAATTATTTTTAATGCTATTCGGGGTAACTCCAAAAGCATTTTATTACTGATCCCATCGATCCCTGATGCTTTTTTGGGGGGTTTAAATCAACAATAGCCTTTTCGACCTCTCGAATCTCAAAACGAAGGGACACTGCTCTATGCTTTGAAGTAACAGGTGGCACTCATTAATAGAACTAGGGGTTATATTTGGAGTAAAAACTTTTTTAGATGTTCCACAAACAGATCTCCCTTCTCTTTGTCATTCCTAGCCCATCCTCCACTTTCCTTTCTTAGAGGAGGCTTAAATACAACAGGTTTTTTTAAGATTTTTTGTAACACGCCACAAAGAGTTATCAGTTTTTTCTGTTGGATCCAGTTTTTCAACATAACTATTCAATTTAGCGTTTCTTTCTGTTTCAAGCAGTTTCCTTAGGTTTTTTTTGTGCATTCTTTCAATACATAAATACATAATGTATAGCATAAATGTGAAATATAATTAATGTATATGTTATGTATACATTAGGATGGCCCTTAATAAAAAACGTGTTTAAACTTTCGGTCTCACCCCCTAACAATATGCGAATAGCCAAAAAATCTGAGAAATACAAAGTTTTGGCAAATCAAAAAAAAAATTTTTTTTTAAGTTACTTTTTTTAATATTGTTGGAACCTGGATAAAATTTGTCAGCCTGCCTTGCCCAATTTACATTTGAAAATACCCAAAAAAATAAAAATCGGCTAACCAAAAATATGGTTATAAACTAAAATGGCTGTCATCACGCCTTTTTTGCAAATATGAAATATGAAGAAAAATTAGAATTATTTTTATAATAAATATCCTTGTTAAAACAAAGGATTTTATTGAAAAGAAAAACTGTTAAGATTATGAATATAAAACTTACTTAAGGATGAATAAGTTTCCGATTCAAATTGTTTTCTCCAAACGACTTGTAATAAGTATTGCTTTTCTTGTTCTTTCTTTGTTAATGTGTTATCAATCAATTTAACACCGCGATCTGCTGAATCATTAACTACTTTTATTTTTGAAACAATACCAAGTCCGTTTTTAAAAGTCTCAGTATCATTCCATAACAGAGGATTTTCAGTTAGAATTTGAAAGGAAATTAAAAAATTCATTCAAAAACTGCGGAAATATTCAAAAAAGGGGAACAATGGGGAAATATTCTCACACTATGACGTGAAAGAAATCAATGGCTGCAATTTTTTGTGATTTGAGACCTTTCGATTGATATATAAGATAAGGTTACCCTCAATTCAGAATATGTAAAAAAAAATCACTTTTCGGAAAAAGTGTAAAGAAAATAATAAATTTTTTGTCAGAAAAGAAAACGGCATATGTAACTAAACTTAATAATTTACATTACACAAAACTGTAAATTCCTAAAAAGTTAATACAACAATTCAGACATAAAACACAATTATTTGCAAGGAACCTTGGCCGACATACGGACTATCGTACTATACAAAGAAGATGAAGATAAAGTCTTATTATAAAAGTAGTATAATATAATTTTATAGTTGTATATATTCGACTTTTCAAATTGTTAATAAAACTTCATATGTTGAGCTCGAGGTCATTGATTTTTATTATATAAATATTCTCCTTATTTAATCGATATTTCGATACTCTTTGAGTATCATCATCAGGATTATTCCCTAAAATTTTTAACAAAAAACAATAACTTAAGTATATGTAGCATAAATAAATAAGACAACATAACAACAATAATTATAATAATACTTTTAACATGAATACAAAAACTTACAGTGAATGTTTACATGAACAAAACTAAATATTTTAAGCTATAGTTGCTTACACATTGTCATCTGTTATTGCACTGAAATATACTTAAAACTAATTATTACACTGCGCCTTTGTTTATCAAAAATCTGTAACTTTGAGCGTAACTATTAATATCAGCTTTAAAATTCATTCTCTTTGTTGTTGGTGTATTAATAATGTGGAGCATTTCTAACATATAACGGCGTCTATAATTATTCTCGCTTTGTAATACTCTCACATCGTCAAAATTTGGTGAGTGTTTATTCTCTACACAATGTTGTGTCAGTGTAGTTTTTTGTGTATTACTGTTACGCATTAACCTTTGGTCTGATTTGTGGCCTGCTATGCGTGACTTCAATTTATTTTTCGTAGTGCCCACATAGACTTTATCACATATCATATTTTCACCACCACTGCATGGAATTTTATATATTACGTTGGATCTTTCCATTGTCTGTATTTTATCCTTGGTTTTACTGTATAGTTTAGCCATATTGTTGTCAGTTTTATGTGCAACTCTAATATTTTCACCATTAAATAGATGTGATTTTTCAAATCTTTCGGAAATTCCAGCGACGTACGTTAAAGATTTGTAAATAATTGGATCCTCAGTTACTTTTTGACAGTCTTGCTTTTCATATTTAAAATCTCTTATTAGTTTGTTCGTAAGCTCCTTAGAGAAATTATTGTCATGTAATATATTTTTAATTTTATTTATATTATTTTTATGAAATTCTCTATCACTAATGTTTAATACTCTCTTAATGAGGTTATTGGCTGTGTTTATTATTATTCTTTTTGGGTGTTTGGAATGAAAGTTAATAATTCGGCTGGAAGCTGTTGGTTTTTGATACCAATCTATTTTAATATTGTCATTTTCCCTGATAATCATCGTGTCAAGATACGGTAATCTGTTATTGCACTCCTTTTCAACTGTAAACTTAATATTATGGTGAAAACTATTCAATTTCGTCAAAATCTCCTGAATTGCACTTTCCCGAGCTATACTAAAAATATCATCCACGTATTTCGTCAAGATTTTAGGTTTTTCTTCCAAGTTGTTGTTAACTGTATCCAGAAGCCTTTCCATCACAACTATAGGGGATGCCGGTGATCCCATTGGTAAACCTCTTTTCTGGATATATATTTTTCCGTCGTATTTAAAATATCTATTATCTTTAATACAGAATTTCACAATTCGTAGGAATAATCTTTTCGTCATAGTTGTATAATTTGCAATTTCGTCCCATCTATCTTCTATTATAACTAATGCTAGATCCACAGGAATACTAGGAAACAAAGACACAACATCAAACGAACATAATTTCTCATCTTCTTGTAAAGTCAAGTTTCTAATCTTATTCCTAAATTGCACTGAATCCTTAACATTATATATTGAATTTTCTGTGATTCTTCTTAAAATCCCGGTTATATGTTTGCACAGTTGACTAGATGGGGCGTTTATGCTAGAACAAATAGGACGTAAAGGATATCCTTCTTTGTGGATTTTCGGAAGACCATATATTCTTGGAGCCGTGGCAGTATCCGTCTTAAACTTTTTCTTTTCATATTCTGTGATAATGTTGTTCTTAACAACTTCTTCAACCAGTTCATTATTCGTCCGTTGGAGACCACTTGTGGGATCTTTTGTCGATCTCTGATACGTCATAATATCACCTATAATATGTTTCATTCTCATATCATAATCACTCTTCTCCATTGCCACCGTCACATTGCCCTTATCGGCGTTTAGAATCAATATATTGTTACTGTTTTTCAAAAATCGGTTTTTCTTTTCGAAAATATTAAGTGTAAATTTATCCCTGTTGTCAATCTTCATTTTGTTACAGTGGTTATCAATTATCGTTGCAAATCGTGTCCTAGCAATTTCCTCTTTTTCCTTATCTTGAATTGTTTGTATAAAATCTTCCCCATCAGCTATGTATTTAAACATCGGAAATTCGTACTTAGTCACCGGTAGTGCGTGTTTTTGTCCTAGGGAAAGTATCCATTGCACGTCCTCTGGTAGTATAATATATCTATACTAATATAATAAAGAGGTAATGTGTGTGTTACGGAAATCAGCCCAAGCGCGGGGTTCCCACTAGAATCTGTATGGTAAATACAAAACTTAATTTGGTGTTCATTTAGGTTTTATATTTGAGCATTCAAATTCCTAAGATTACAAAATTAATAAAAAATAAAAAAATTTAAAAATTATTTAATCTTACGTACTTTTTCAGTGTGAGAATAAGCGCAAAATTTTCTACTAAACGTGTGTAAAAAATAATGATCGGTGTTTAACCTTTTAAAAACAATTCCGGAAGGATTTAATGTTAAAATTTGCTAAATTATGGGCGCGGTAATATTCCTTACTTTTAGCGATTAGAATTAGATATAACAAATAAAAAATAATCGAAAAGTATGCTAATCTAATCTAATCGATAAATAATTGAGCGAGAGTGGTGGTAACACTGTGTTTGTTTGTTTGTTTGTTTGTAGGTCTTAATCTCCATAACTACTCATCTGATCTTCGTGAAATTTTCACAGAGTCTTACTGCAGAAATGGGAAGTGCTATAGGCTATAATTTTTTTTCAATATTTTTAGTGGGCGTCGCACCTCCAATATAACGTATATTTTTAATATGATATATATTGCGTACTATGATAGGGAGAGCTTTGCAACATGAGCCGTATAAAACTGAACACTGGGGATTTGCTTGAAATCACTTTTAACGTATGTCTCATCATTCACCAATATGCATCCGTAAATATTTTTCAATTCTGATGTTAATAATTTTCTCGCTCTCGTTTTAGCTCTTCTATTCACTTTATCATTTCCGTTTGAAACTTTTATAACTTTAAATGATCTCAACTTTAATTTCTTTTTGACTTTATGCACATATGCAGGTGATGCATTATGTCTTTTAGCCAAGATTGACCTGTATATCGGTTAAAATCTTTAGTCATGTCTTAAGCCAATTTTGGGTTCATAAATTCACTTTTTCGACCTAATCCTGGTTTTCTGGTACAGGTCTTGATCTGTTGAAACTGATTGATAACATTTCGGGTAATCGCCCGGGATTCTCCAACTTGCTTTCCTATGGCTGCAAATGAAGAAGTGAGATTGTTTAAACATATGGGACATATTCTTTCTTATTTCTTTTTGGATCGATGTTTGAATAAACCCGTGTTTGTTTTTAAATAGTTCTGATGACAATGAATTTGAAATGTAACGGAACATTTTCATTGCTCTTGCTGGGACTTAGTAATTGAGATTCAAATTTGTAAAAAAAAATTTAAGTAAGCATTCTTTACATGGGAATCCCAAGTTCGGTGACAGCTACTGCGGTTGCAACAACAAATCCGTTCCTTGTGTGAAGTATCAAGGAACTTCTTCAAATAGCAGCGCTTTGGAACATTTTGTCAACTCGTCACTATTCAAGGAAAGCTGTCGTATGTAGTTAAATGTGTAAAGCAAGGAAATCGTTCATGTATTATAATTATATTAAACTACATAAGGCGCAAAATCCCACGTTGAGATACTCAGGAATATTAAAAAGTGTGTCATCTTTTGCGAAAACAATTTAAAGAAAATCGGTTGTCCCGTTTTCGTCTGAAGCATAAACAAACAAACAGAAAAACAAAAGGTTCTATTATATTCATTGAACGACCCAAATTTCTAAATTCCTGAAAAACATAAAATAATGAATTAATTGATGCCACTCCACATCTTAATTCCTAAAATTTATATTTAATGTTAAAAATACCAGCACATATATATTGTATCAATATTTTAATAGGATTACTGATTTCAGTTATCTGAATATGAAAGTGAATATTGATAAATAAGACGTAATTCCACTATTCATATTGTTATGATTTTCATAATTTCTCAGTATTTTACATTTCGACAACAAAACGTGTCCACCTTTTTTTCTTGTGAATTTTCATTACATCATTATGTGCTTGATTATTTTCCTGTTATTCAATTTCCATAACAACAAATTTGTCGACAATACAAAAGGACAACCGCCTAAATTACAATTTACGTAAACGTGCCAAAACAAAAAAAAAAAAAAAAAAAAAAAATAAAAGAACTTGATAATGGCAAGCTTGAACAAAAATTTAATCTTACCTCCAAAAATATAGATTTTAATAAACTTTGCTCGCTCTTAAGGAACTGTACAATTTTTCAACAATAGTATTACGTTATCATTAGTGGAGATCGCTGTAAATTTATGTGAAAAATCCTTATATTTCAGGGGGGGAAAATACAAAACAAAAAATAAAAATAAAAATATAAAGAAAATGCTCTACTAAATACTGATTAAAATCAATGCAAATTAAATTGTTTCTTTGGCCACTTACCAAAAATTATTACGAGAAGTGTACCTAAGACTAAATAATGAAATAAGAAAATAATGTGTTTCATTTTCTCAACGAACATATTGGACTAATTTAGTTACTGCAATACATTATGCGCTTCTAGACCATCAAATTTAACAGCTCGGGCAGGAATCGAAAGAGAAGTCCTTCGAGCCAGTCTAGCCAAATGTTTTGAATTATGGACTTAACAGAGATAACACAATTTATATACATATCTGCTTTCTACATCACTTTGCATAAACTTATTCCCTAAATGCTTATAAAGTATAACTAGCCTAGAAAAACTGTGGATATCTTCTTATTCTGTAGTGGGTGTATTTCGGTGGTTTCTTTAATATTTTTTTTTGTTTCTGAATTTTATTTGATAACATTGAAATGAAAATGAAACAATTTAAAACGGAAAATTAAATTAAAATTAAAAAATTAGAGTGAAGTATTTTTGAGATTTTTTTTTCAGATTTTTCGGAAGTAGTTTACAGGTCGCTAAGGTCGAATTTTACCGATAAATCTGGTTTTCCATGCATATTTTGAATTAAGCTCATTAAAAGATGAAATATAAATTCAACGTGAAAAATCTCATATTTCGAACATTAAAACAAATCCGATGCACAACTGGCAAATATTTCTAATTTCACAAGGCTTAAAAATGGTATAACTTTGGGTAACAGCAAATTCAAATAACTCAGAATTTATCCGCCTCCATTATCAGTTTTTTTCTAACTTCAATCGAAATTTTAAAACCTTTTTTTTTTTAAATTTATGCTAAATTTATGAAAAAATGTCATAAAGGGTACCAAAATTAGCAAAAAAAAAAAAAAAACACATTATTACGGGAATTTAAGTTGATAGTCCATTTTTTACCTTGTCTTCAGACAAAAATAGCATTTGTCTTGTTTTTCTAGAAGTAACTGATATTTTTGAAAGTCAAAATGGCTATATATCATGTTTAGAATTAATCAGATAACAAAAATTAAAGATATTTTTTTATAAAAGAAATTATTAAATGTATTCAGCATAAATGTAAATACATACAATTAGATTTAACCATCCGATATTCTCCTATTTTAAACGATAAACCATTCGTTCGCATGTACAAAAAAAAAAAAAAAAAAAAACAATAGCAAACAAAAATGTCTATGCCCCCCTCATGCATATCTATATATATTAACAGATTCCAGACCTCGAAATTCGAGCGCAAATTCTAGGAAATTTTATTTTTTCATTAAAGACCCTAAAAGTATGCTAATCAATTATAGCCAATTCACAAATCAACACAAACAACAAACTCATTTTATTACAAACACATTAACAAATTTAATAAACACACACATAGCATTGTATAATTTTATGTATGTTTTAGTAGCAACTTTCAATGCAATTTACTCAAAATAAGGGCAAAAATCTAAAAATCTGTAAATCTGCAAATCGGCTAAAAAGAAATACCTTTCAAATAATATACGTTTGGTCAAAATCGGGATAAAACGGTAGAACAAAACATCAGTCACAATAAATCGCCTAGCCTATTAATATTAGAGATGCACATTAGGGTGACCTTTAACAAAAAAAGTGTTCAAACTCTCGGTCGCACCCCCTAGAAATATGCGAATAGCAAAAAAAACTGAGAAATACAAAGTTTTGTGCCAATCAAAAAACATTTAGAGGTGGCTCAACGCGATTAAAAATTTCAAGTGTGTTTATATGGGGAAATTATGACTTTTTTTTTTTCTTCAGATTTTACGAAAATTTCGTTCTATAGTTTAATTCTAGCGACAAGTTTTTATTTAATTCGGTATTAGTTTTAAATTATCTTTCCAAAAAGCTATAAAACTTCAAAATCGAATAAAAACTCGCCAAGAAATAACAAATGCCCCAGACCACTTTTGTGCCAAAAACAAATCGGTCATGAAATTTGATGGCATTTTTTTCAACTTTGATTTTGAAATTGAATAATAATTTTTTTGGTCTCTATACTTATAAGAACTCAGATATGAGGTATTGTTTTGTAACCACGTTGTTAACCTATTGAGACCGAAAATGGGAAATTTTTTTGATAACATTTTGAAAATTCCTTTTTTAAGTTTTAAAAAATTTTCTTCAACAAAATTTTAAAAACTGGATCTGGCACTTTAAGGTTTTGTTAAATACATTTCGCAGATTAACTGTGAGAATTTTTAAATAAATCCCTTTGCCAACATTTTTTTTTGGAGTATTTTATTTTTGCCGATATCGAGAAAAATGGGATTTTTGTAAAATATTCTGTAAATGTACTCCTTCTAAATACTTTGTATCAAAAATTTATCACTTTGCTACTTTTAAATGTTATATTCTATCTTAATAGCCTAGGGCTTCGGAAAAAGTTAACCCTTTTGGAATTGGGGTCACATATGACCCCAAGCTAATAAGAGACAATTTATTCAAAAAATTTAAATATTTTGTAAGTGCTGTTGAATTTTTGGATGCGATGCTTAAAATATAATAACCAAATGTGTCGAACTTTCGTTCCTAAAACTCGGGATAAATCCGAGAACGTTAAATCATTATTTGCCAAGGCCAGCTTTGGATTTTAAGATATTTTTAAATAAAAATTACCGAAAACGAGTTTTTCTATTAAACTCGATGAAACCACTATATAGAATTGAGGAAAAATAATTCGGTTAATTTTTATTTATTAAACCGTTCATTGCTCCTGGGATCAAAATAATCCATTGTGATATATCTCTGGTGCAAGTGTCTGATTATTGCTCTCGAATATAAATTTAAACAACTTTTAACATATTTTATTATAAAAGTATTTTATTTTTAAAAAACATATGTATATATTAGAGTAAATTTTAAAAATTTGATTTGCGGATATCAACATTTTTTTTAAGGTTTTTGGGTAAAAAAAAAATTTTGAAAATTTTCTCTCTTTGGGGTGGTTCAACCCACCTAAAAACGCGGATTTTGAGCTCGTTTTTCTGCAGAGCAAAAACGGTTAAATATATTGCAAATCTGATTTCACCAGTCGATTCTGCAGCAAAAATTAATACAATTTATGTTTTTTGAACCCTTAAAAAAGTTCCAAAAACCCACAACAGAGGGGCAAATCTCATTAAAAAAAAAATTAAGTTTTTTAAACATGCACGATGAAAAGGCATTTTAAGCTTAGCGAAACGGTACCAACATTTTATTTTTATCACAACCCGTTAAAAAGTTATGAGACTTCAAAATTATTTTATAACAAAAAAAAAAAATAATTGGCAAAAAAGTTTACAAATTTTTTTATTGTTTCAAATGATTCATTTAAAGTAATTTTAAACAATTTCAGTGTTATCTACTTCGGCTATAGCTAAACGATTTAAACCATCTTTATTTTTCAGCAAACACGAATCGTTTAGTCTTGAAATTCGGCCAACTAGTTGTTCCGTATAAATGCTTGTAGATTTAATGTTATTGGCGATTTTGATTGCATTTATAAAAGAAATATTTATTTATATTTATACCAAAATTAGCTAAACTTTTTATGCTCTGAAGAGTGACGTAATCAAAAGGCGATTTAGAACAAAAAGAATCATAATTTGGTAATTTGCTAGTTACGTCGATAGTTTTGTTTAATACATTTTCATTTTCATCGACATCAACGGAATCTTTTTCATAAAGTATTTGATCGGTTGAATGGATCAAGTTAACAAAATCTTCAGCTTCTTCATCCGGTGTACAATATGTAACGGCATCATAGTCTTTGAAATCGTGTAAATAACAATTTGGATCAATTTCTAACAACTTTTGAGTTTGATCTTTGATTTTACTTGGTAACAATTTTTTCGTAGTTTTTCCTTTTCCTCTAATGAAATTCGTTCGTCAAAAATTGAAAATACTGCGTTATCTTCGCTTAGGTATTCCAAATGCCGTAGCTGAGTGACTTTAGCACTGTTTGCAATTAAAGAACAATATTTTCCTTCCATCTGCGAAAATTTCTCAAGTTCGGACAAAAAGTCTAGGTCATTTTTTGTAACATAAATTGTGAGCCAATACTTTAGGTATACGGTTATAAAATAGAGAAGCATAGCTTCAAATTGCTCCACCAACGTTTCCGAAATGTAAAAATGATTTTTTTACAACATTATTTTGAAAATATATATTACTTTTGAGAGCCATCGGGCGTGGTGATCTGCTCCGCAGGCTTTTAAATTATAGCCAGGATTCGCATTTAAATGAACAAGTGCAAGTTCGGCCACTTCTCTGTGATCCGCCCTTCGGTGATTTTTATTTGCTAAATGTAACAGATCCGACATATTGATAAAGTATTATCAATTGCAAACAAATGTTTAAGATTTAATTTTTTAAAAATTTTAAATGACAGGAAACTCTTTGCAAAATTTTTTTCAACAGTTTTAACTTTTTTCTAACAAGTTACTTAGCCTTAACAAAAAATGTTTAAAGCCATATAACTTTTTTACGGGTTCTGATAAAAAATAAAATGTTGGTACCGTTTCACTAAGCTTAAAATGCCTTTTCATCGTGCATGTTTAAAAAATCAAATTTTTTTTTTATTTTTTTTTATGAGATTTGCGCCCTCTGTTGTGGGTTTTTGGAACTTTTTTAGGGGTTCAAAAAACATACATTGTATTAATTTTTGCTGCAGAATCGACTGGTGAAATCAGATTTGCAATATATTTAACCGTTTTTGCACTGCGGAAAATGAGCTCAAAATCCGCGTTTTTAGGTAGGTTGAACCACCCCAAGGAGTAAAAATTTAAAAAAAAAGACAGCCATTATTTTTATTTACCCAAAAACCTTAAAAAAATGTTGATACCCGAAAAACAAATCAAGTGACCTGGTCGCCAAACGAACTCTAATATATATATATATAATTATAAAGGGTCCGCCAAATAACTTTTTTTTTTTTTGAAAAAGCTATAAAAAAACTACTGAATATTATATCAAATTTCTTTTTTTATTTGAAAGTACAATCCTTCCGGTTAATAATGGAAAATAATTTCATTAAAATGGCTGCCTCGGCTGGCCATGCAGTAGCCTACACGATCGGTCCAATTTTTAAGCATATTATCGATTGTGTGCAGCTGTGTTTCACCAATGGCTTCACGAATATTGTCCTTTAAAGCGTCAATTGTCTCTGGCTTGTTGGCGTAACACTTGCCTTTGAGGGCAATCCACAAATAATAATCCAACGGTGTCAAATCGCAGCTCCGAGGTGGCCCAACGACATCAGCTCTGCGGCTGATAATGCGATCCTCAAAAACAGGGCGCAAAACATCGAGTGTAGCTTCGGCTGTGTGGCACGTAGCGCCACAATTTTTTGTGAACAAAAATTCGTTCTACATGGCCCGGTAACGATCGCCATTGACTGTAACGGCCACTCCTTGCTCATTTTCGAAGAAAAATGGCCCAATTATGCCTCTGGACCCAAATCCGCACCAAACAGTGACTCGTTTTGGGTGTATCGGCTTTTCAATGTATGCGTGCGGGTTTTCTGTGCCCCAAATGTGACAATTTTGCTTGTTTACATACCCGCCAAGATCAAATGAGCTTCGTCGATCGCAGGCCCACTTAGCGAAGCGAAAACGCATTGGATGGTCAGTTGGCTTCAACTCCTGAACCAACTGGACTTTGTATGGCGTCATACCAAGGTCATTATGCAAAATTAGTCTCAATGATGACTCCGAAATGTTCAATTCTTGAGAACGACGGTGAATTGATGTTGATGGCGCTTCACGCACACTTTCTGCCACAGCAGCAATATTCTCTTGTGTACGCACTGTTTTTGGCTTTTCACGCTTTGGTTTATCGATGAGGATGGCAGTTTCTTTCACTTTTTTTTTCACAAGATAACGAACATACGGAGCTGATGGTGCTTCTCTTCTTCCAAAATCCGTACGCAATTTTCGCACACATTCTGCAACATTACCATGATTTTCAAAGTAATATCGCAATATTTCCCAGCGTTGTTCAAGCGTATACACAACCATATTCGTTCAGCGGAAGGATAAAACTAATTATCTGTCAAATCAAACATGAGCTAAGTGTTACCATTCACGAAATAAGCACTAGTTGAAAAAAAAAAAAAAACGTTATATATATGCTTCGAAATAAAATAATAATTTTTGAGCTATAACTCAACATTGTTAAATTAAACTTTGTACAGGAAGGATGTTGTTTTTTGTGTGAGATTATTATCTGGAGTTAAAACTGCTTTACTTCTTCATTAGTTGTCAACACGTTATTGAAATCTTTTATGAATTTAGCGCCTCTTTCGGCAGTATCGTTTACGACAAATAATCCTTGCAGAAACTGTAACTCTTTTTAAAATCTTCGTTAGATTCCCATGTCGATGGAGGATATAATAAAAATTCTGCAGAAATACTAAAACAGCTGAAAAAATGTTTAGTTTTCTGGGACACAAAATCGCATAAATGATTATTTATTAATGTTTATGTGTGAATGAATTTTCTATTTTCGATAAGTTTTACAACTGGTTCTACTGCATCTAGACGACCAACCATTTTTTCTTCCACTTCTAGTGGAACTTTTGAGTCAAAAAATGCTACCATTTCTTCGTCCAAATACCACAAATGCTGTTGCATTTTATTTAACAACTCTTGAGAAACTGATGAATCTATTTCGGCATAAGCATGAGATGCTTTTATAAAATTTAAATCACGTAACGGGGCTCTTGCTTCATTTTCGCATTCAAACCAAGCCTTTATATAAAGGCGAATGATAAAAATACAAACATTTCTTATGCCTCTCGACTCTGAATTTGTAAGATTAAACTGTTGATGGAATAGATAAATTTTTAACGAGTAAATCGGTTTAGACAACCATCTGGTTCGGCCAGGTGCTCGAAGTTGTTCTCCTTCGCCACCAAGGAAATGTAATACCAGTTGTAAAAACTCTTTATAGTCCTCGCGACTATGATTGTAGTTTAATTGGTAACGGCAAAATTGTTTTACCTCATCACATTCTTGGTCGTTGATTTTTGAATAAATTGTCTTTTAATAGCTGGGTGTCATATGTGACCCCAATTTCAAAAGAGCTAATGGGGTCATATTATTTTTTTTCCGAAACCCTAGGCTATTAAGATGAAATATAACATTTGAAAGAAGAAAAGTGATCAATTTTTGATACAAAAATCCCATTTTTCTCGAAATGCGCAAAAATAAAATCCTTGTCAAAAAAATTCTGAAGAAAATTTTTTAAAACTTGGAAAAGGAGTTTTCAAAATTTTGTGAAAAAAAATTTCCCATTTTCGGTCTCAATGCTCAATAGGTTAACAACATGATGATCAAAACAATACTTCATATCTGATAACTTATAAGTAATCAATTTCTCAAAGGCGAAAAAAATTCTATCAAATTTCATGACCTAGTTTTTTTTTTGACGCAAAAGTGGTCTGGGGCATTTGCTATTTCTTTGCGAGGTTTTATTCGACTTCGAAGTTTTTTACGAGTAGCTTTTTGAAAGTATAATTTAATACTGTTCCCGAATTATATAACAGCATGTCGAAAAAATAAACTATAGAACGAAATTTTCGTAAAATCTGAAAAAAAAAAGTCATATTTTCTCCGTATAAACACACTTTAAATTCTGTCTGTGTGTCCATGTAAACTTTGTAATCAAACTACAGGTCGGAAATGTGAATATATTTTAATGAAATTTAGTATATAAACTACTATCGGCCATAGAATGAACGCTATTGTAATTGGTGAAAATCGGCTTATATGCAGACGTAATCCCCATACAAATGACCCCTATGAGATCGACTTAAATTGCCCTAATATCTATATTATCATATATATCTCGGTAAAATTGTGTTTGTATATGTTTATGAAATCCATTTATCAGTAGTCCAAAAATAAATTCTATTGTAGCATAAACTATAAGTCATCATTACCAACAAGAACATTTTTGGGTAATAAAATATAAAGAGTGATCATGTTACACACAAAATAATTAAAGCTACCAACACGATCAGCACTGCTTATACAATAATTCAAGTGCTCTAGATTTAGAGTACTCAAGTAGTGCTGTGTGCAATTAAGCTGCTACGGTACCTACTGTAACAGTCAACCCTTTTGGTGTTGTACAACGATTGTTGAGATATACATATAAAATTGACCAAAGATGTTCTGTCCAATGCTACATTTCTTCACGTTAATTTAAGCAACTTTGTAAGTTTATTTTAAGTATAAATAGTGTTCGATTTTGTTCAATCGACACACTTTTGCTTTGACCATTCTAAGAGCTAAATTGTTCAGCTCAGCAAAGTTAATAAATAAAACCATTTATTCAAATAAATAAAAGTGTTTTATTTATATGGCGATCCTGCCAGATACGCGTATAAAGCCGCGTATAAAGCCTGAAAAGCGTATTATCCGCTTATGTTCTGCAGAGCGTAAAATCCGCTTGCAAATACCACAGGACTAGAAAAGAAAAACGCGTAAAAACCGCGTGATATTGCACTACAATAGTACTGACGTAGACAGCCAGAAAAGTTCGTCAGCAGCGTTGAAGGATGTCAGCAGGACCTCAACCACTAACCATTGAGGAGTATAGGCAAAGGCAGTACAAGAAGAAGCCTGAAGAGGAAATAAAAATACCACGAATGAATAAACCAAAACGGAGAGGCGGATATACTTATAAACAAATTAAGAAGAGAACGTGCAGTGCTGATAAGAGAGACCAGCACCAAACCACCACCATCTTGGCAACGTTCAACAGAGATTTGTAAGAGGATAGATAAATTAGAATTCCTCATCGAACAATATGGTAATAAACAAAAGGAAAAGTAAATAACTTTATTAAAGAAGAAGTGCGTTTAAGTCGCACTCATAGAGTCAAACGGCGTTAACCGCCTTGTGACGAAACAAAAATTTTTTTTTTAAATGGACAATATTTTTATATTAAATAAAGTTTCAAAGGAAAAGAAAAGAAATTGTTAATAATAGGAAATAATTAAATTTTTTTTTAAATTTTAAAAAAGAAAAAGAGAAAAAAAAAAGAAAAAAAAAAACATTTTTTTATATAAATAAGTTTAAGTTCAAAAAAAAAAAAAAAAAAAATCATTTTTTATAATAAATAATACCTAAAAATTTACGTTAATAACTTCTAATTATAATTAATTTTATATTTTAAAATTCTACATTATTTGAAATGGGCAATGAAGAGTCCAAGATAGTCAATCCTAAGGCAAATGTAATTAACGAAATCATAGTAAAACATGACGGACAAGACATGTTATTAATAGAAATATGTTTGATAATAATGGCAATACTTATGTGCTTAAACCTAGCTATACATATCTATTCAATGCACAACAAAAGATTAAAAAAAAAAAAATATTTGAGTAGGGCTAATGGCCTAGATAAAATTTAAACATATGGATCAATGGGAATTGATAGAGAAAATATTGTCAAGCGAAAGGGACAATTTTAGAAAATCATACAAATGTATTAATAAACATGTTTTCATAAAGACAGAGACAATAAGGAAGCATTTGAATATATTGGTTATTTCCTTAGAAAATATAAGAGAAATAATAAATAAACACCTTCATAAATTTACAAAAGAACATAGAGAGCAAGGTTTGGAATTATATTGGAACTTAAGGGATCAGTTAGTAAAAATATTGGATAAATATTGTATCCAACAAAAAGTCCCTCATACCTTAGAAGAACCAATTAAATTCGACCTCCAAACTGGAATCTGTTGGGGAAGATTTATCAGATTCTGATTCAATCGATTCAAGTAAACATTTTAAAATGCCACAGACAGTAGTAGAATTTCTGAATACAGCTTCGAAGCTGATACCCGAGTTTGACGGCAAATCGGAAAATTTGAGGTCGTTTTTGGATTCACTCCAACTATTAGAATCAATAAAGGACACACATGAGACCATTGCGGTGTCTCTAATCAAGACAAGATTGAAGGGTAACACTAGAAACTTAATTGAGAATGAGTCTACAATTGCTGAGATAATAACCAAACTGAAAAATAGCGTGAAAGGAGAGTCCATCGAAGTTTTGTCCGCTAAGATAATGAATGTAAGACAAAATGGCAAATCGGCAAACGCCTATTGCAATGAAATAGAAAGTCTTACAAAGTCATTAGAAAACTCATATATAACAGATGGGTTATCAAGCACATTGGCGACAAAATACGCTACACAAACAGCCATTAGAGCTATGACCAAGAATTGTACCATAGATAAGGTAAAACTTATCATGGAGGCAGGCCAGTTCAATAATATGAACGAAGCAGTGGGCAAGTTTATTGGCAGCTGTACTGAGGCCACCGGTCAGCAGAATACGGTTCTGCATTTTAGACAAAGAACGTTCAATAATACCTATCGCGGACAAAGAAGACAATTTCACGGTAGATTCAATAATACTTGGAATAACAGAGGCACCAATAACAACAATAACAACAATTATAACTATAGAAATACAAACAATAGGCCTGGACGTGGACGATTCAACGGTCATAACAATGGCCACCATAGAGGCAATATAAGAGCGACATATGTAGATGAAATTAGTTCGGAAAACTCGAACAGCCCCCTAAGATCGTAAACAGAAAAGTGTATAACATTGACCTTAACTTAAGCGTTTTTGTTCAAGTTCATATAGACGATAATAACATTCCATAACATTGTTGGTGGATACAGGCGCCGACATATCAATTATAAAAAATTACCATTTTTCACACAACCAAATAAATAGAAACAAAATAACAACATTAAGTGGCATAGGACAAGGTAAAATCATATCGAAAGGTACTACATTTTTTGACATTAAATTCAAAAATTTTTTGATACCACATACATACCACGTGGTTAATAATGACTTCCCAATACCATGCGACGGAATAATAGGCATGGATTTCATTAAAAAATATAATTGTATACTAAAATTTAATGAAGATCATGATTGCCTTACACTACGACCACACAATTTTACACAACACATAGAAATACCCATTACGAACACATGCAATGACGACTTAGCTTTACCAGCAAGATCAGAAGTAATACGTCAAGTAAAACTTTTGACCTCTTGTACTGAAGTGTTGATTCCGAATCAAGAACCACACCCAGGAGTGTTTATAGCTAGCACTTTGGTGAAGACAAACAGAGCATTAATTCGTATACTTAACACTACTAACAGAACGATTACACTGAAACAAGGCCAGATACAGACTGAGGATATGAATGATTATGAAATATTCTCAAATAAATTGGACAATGCGCAAAGAAAAAATGAAGTGATGGAAATTTTAAAGGGAAAATTCCCGGAACGTTTTAGTTCTACATTGACTAATCTTTGTTCTGAATACAGTGACATTTTCGGTTTGGAATCTGAAACAATAACTACCAACAATTTTTATGAACAAAAGTTAAGGGTTAAGGATACACAACCGGTATACATTAAGAACTACCGTATACCACATACACATAAAGAAGAAGTCGAAAAACAGGTCAAGAAACTCATAGAAGACGAAATAGTTGAACCTTCATGTTCCGAATATAATAGTCCAATTCTGTTGGTTCCGAAAAAATCACTTCCGAATAACAACGACAAAAGATGGAGACTTGTAATAGACTATAGACAAATTAATAAGAAATTAGTGGCAGATAAGTTCCCACTGCCAAGAATAGACGATATTTTAGATCAACTTGGCAGGGCGAAATATTTTTCTTGTCTGGATTTAATGTCCGGATTCCATCAAATTAAATTAGAGAACGATTCTAGAGATCTAACATCTTTTTCAACCAATATCGGTTCATATAGATTTACTAGACTACCGTACGGTCTAAAAATAGCCCCAAACTCATTTCAAAGAATGATGACCATTGCTTTTAGTGGTTTAAAATCCGAACAAGCCTTTTTATACATGGATCACTTAGTTGTATTGGGTTGTTCAGAAAAACATATGCTAACTAACTTAACGAACGTTTTCGAATTGTGTCGTAAACATAACCTCAAATTGCATCCCGGAAAATGCTCATTTTTTATGAACGAAGTAACATACTTGGGCCATAGATGCACCGATAAGGGCATACTCCCGGATGATAGTAAATATTCAGCAATAAGGGATTATCCAACACCCACAGATGCAGATAGTGCGAAGCGATTTGTAGCTTTCTGCAATTATTATAGAAGATTTATCAAAAATTTTTCAGAATATTCAAGGCATCTCACAAGATTGTCTAAAAAAGGAGTCCCATTCGAGTGGACAGAGGAATGCAATAATGCTTTCAATCATCTGAAAACATCCTTAATGAAACCAACACTACTGCAATACCCCAACTTCGAAAAACAATTCTGTATTACCACAGACGCAAGCAAAACCGCTTGCGGTGCAGTACTCACCCAGGAATACAACGGAAAACATCTTCCAGTGGCATACGCCTCTAAAAGTTTCACAAAAGGTGAAGCTAATAAGTCTACCATTGAACAAGAGTTAACGGCGATACATTGGGCTATTGCGCACTTTAGACCATACATATATGGAAAACAGTTTCTCGTTAGAACTGATCACAGACCACTATCTTACCTATTTTCAATGAAAAATCCAAGCTCCAAACTGACCAGAATGAGACTTGACCTAGAAGAATACGATTTCACTGTTGAATATCTTAGGGGTAAAGACAACTATATTGCCGACGCTTTATCGCGTATAACTATAAATGACTTGAAGGAAATAAATAGAAATAAAATACATAAAGTCACAACAAGATCAATGACAAACAGAAAAACAAGTAGGACAGTAGATAATAATTTGAATAAGCAGCATGAAAAAAATGAATATAAAAAGCCCAGTATATATGTACCAATAAATAACACTGACGTCAGAAAATACTATAAATTAAAGATTAACCCCGCAAGATGTTATATCAAACGAGGAAAATCTATAATAACATACATACAAATCAATGATTTGTTTATTAATGGGAAATTTGACTTAGGACAATTTTTCCCAAGGCTCGAAGAAGTGGCCTGTAAACACAACATTGATAAATTACAAGTGGCACCTAGTGAGAAAATTTTCGAATTTGTCTCGATTAATGAATTTAAAGATATGGGCAATAATAAATTGAAGGAAATAAAAGTAGCGCTACTAAATAAGGTGACCCAAATTGATAATAAAAATGCAAAAGCTATTCAAGATATTATAGAAAGATACCATGACAGTCCCATAGAAGGGGGACACTGTGGAATATATAGAACAACTGAAAAAATAAAACGGTATTACTACTGGAAAAATATGACGAAAGACATAACAAAACACATAAAAAATTGTCATAAATGCCAAACAGCAAAAATAACAAACCACTTGAAATGTCCAATGACTTTAACAACGACACCAACAATGCCATTCGATACTGTATACGTGGATACAATTGGCCCGTTTCCAAGGTCAACTAACGGAAACGAATATGCAGTAACGATAATATGCGACTTGACAAAATATCTTGTCACCGTACCAATTGTTGACAAAAGTGCGAGATCGGTCGCAAAAGCAATATTTGAAAATTTCATTCTTACCTACGGTCCAATGAAGACGTTCATTTCGGACATGGGTACTGAGTATAAAAATTCAATATTAACAGAGTTGTGCAATCTCCTCAAAATTGAGAAACTAACTTCAACAGCATACCATCACCAGACGCTTGGCACAATCGAAAGAAGTCATAGAACTTTTAATGAATACATAAGATCTTATATATCGGTTGACAAAAGCGATTGGGATGAATGGCTTAAGTACTTCGCGTACTGTTTTAATACGACGCCATCGACAGCACACAATTACTGTCCGTTTGAGTTAGTTTTTGCGAAAATTCCCAACAGTTTTCAACAACTCGGAGAGGTAGATAGGATAACTCCATTGTATAATTTAGAAGATTATGCCAAAGAGGCAAAATTTAGGTTAGAAGTAGCACATAAGAGGGCCCAAATATTATTGGATAAAAATAAATTAAGACAAAAATCTAGTTATGACAAAAATACAATAGATTATGATTTTAACATAGGAGACTTAGTGTTAATTAGAAATGAAGTAGGTCATAAATTAGATAGGAAATATAACGGACCGTTTAGAATTAAGGAAATAATATTAGAAAAAAATAATTTTAAAATCGTAGATATAAAAACAAACAAAGAACAATTAGTACATAAGAATAGACTTAAGAGATATAACCAATGTTTAAAATAATATTATAACACATAATTGTAAAAGAATGATCATAACATTAGAAATGTATGACCATTCTTCCGTAAAAGGGAGGTGTAGCATAAACTATAAGTCATCATTACCAACAAGAACATTTTTGGGTAATAAAATATAAAGAGTGATCATGTTACACACAAAATAATTAAAGCTACCAACACGATCAGCACTGCAATATTTGAAAATTTCATTCTTACCTACGGTCCAATGAAGACGTTCATTTCGGACATGGGTACTGAGTATAAAAATTCAATATTAACAGAGTTGTGCAATCTCCTCAAAATTGAGAAACTAACTTCAACAGCATACCATCACCAGAAATGAAGTAGGTCATAAATTAGATAGGAAATATAACGGACCGTTTAGAATTAAGGAAATAATATTAGAAAAAAATAATTTTAAAATCGTAGATATAAAAACAAACAAAGAACAATTAGTACATAAGAATAGACTTAAGATATATAACCAATGTTTAAAATAATATTATAACACATAATTGTAAAAGAATGATCATAACATTAGAAATGTATGACCATTCTTCCGTAAAAGGGAGGTGTAGCATAAACTATAAGTCATCATTACCAACAAGAACATTTTTGGGTAATAAAATATAAAGAGTGATCATGTTACACACAAAATAATTAAAGCTACCAACACGATCAGCACTGCTTATACAATAATTCAAGTGCTCTAGATTTAGAGCACTCAAGTAGTGCTGTGTGCAATTAAGCTGCTACGGTACCTACTGTAACAGTCAACCCTTTTGGTGTTGTACAACGATTGTTGAGATACACATATAAAATTGACCAAAGATGTTCTGTCCAATGCTACATTTCTTCACGTTAATTTAAGCAACTTTGTAAGTTTATTTTAAGTATAAATAGTGTTCGATTTTGTTCAATCGACACACTTTTGCTTTGACCATTCTAAGAGCTAAATTGTTCAGCTCAGCAAAGTTAATAAATAAAACCATTTATTCAAATAAATAAAAGTGTTTTATTTATACTATATTTAGAGCCTCCATGTAAAGTTGCTTCCCGGTTTTAATTAAATCTATCAGAAAACAAAAATGTTGCACAGATTTTTCTCAAACTTGGTTTGTATATGTTTTTGCAAAAACCAAGTGACCTTACCAAATATGGTTAGGATCGGTCCATTTTTCAACCAAGTCCCAATATAAATATATCATCGGATATGACCTTTTTCATATCCGTAGGCAAAAAAATTAATAACAATGCCACTCAAATTTGGATTAAGCATATTTTTTATATCGTATTTGTTAAACTTAAGAGATAGGGTCTCTAAACGCATGGTTTAGGGTATCGTATAGTAGGTCTAGGCCGACTTTAATTTTCTTACTTGTGTCAGTAAAGGTACTTTTTTAAGAAAATGTGCTTCGTAGTAAAATTGAAGTTTTTTAGAAAAGATGCTTACATCAGAAACGGTACTTTAAAAACAAGGTACTTTTTTAAGAAAACGAACTTTTTAATTAAATTAAATATTTGATCAAAATGAACTTGTCGAGAAGAGGTATTTTTTAAGATGTATGTACTTGTTATGAAAATTTACTTTTTTAAGAAGAGAGATTTATTTAAGATTATGTAGTTTTTTAAGAAAATTTCTTTTTTAATAAAAGAAAGTGCACTTTCTTAGGAAAAAGTGTTTTTAACAAACTGTACCTTAAAAAAAAAAACACTTAAAAATTAGTACGTTAAATTAATGCGATGTTACTTTGTTATGTTGGTATACATACGTATGAGAAATAATTTTATGAAATTCATTATTAATCATACGACTACAGTAAACGTAAATATACGTAAATATACAAGTTAACTAACATAAATAAAATTGGAAGATACAAAATGGACATACGCGGTTATTCCAGAAAACCACAGATATATGTGAACAGAGATAACAGTGGTATCGTTTGAGCCGAAGTTAATTAATACGGAGATGCTGTATGCAATTTACAGAAATTAATTTGCCGAAATCTGAAATTTTGCCCTATGTTAATTCAAAATCTAAAAATCTCTTATTTTACAATTACATTCTAACACGTCATTGATCTGTATATGTTCAGACAGAAAACAGATTAATTCTGTGGTTTTCTGGCATAACCGCCATATGTCCATTTTTTTGTCAGTTTTGAGTTTACGATGCCAAAAATATTAATTTTTAACGCTCTTTAAACGTGACCGTTTCTGAGTTTTTCGTTAAATAACGACGTAACTTAACTTTAACTAACGTAACTTTATTAAATTAATTTGCAGCACTAACGACGTATGTCAACCTACGTTTGATTGCTGAAAAATTATTTTCTCAGAAAACGACACACAGCGACATACGTTGTTATTAATGAAAAAAAAAAAAATGCAAAATAATTTTGGATTAGTTTTCAGTTTATAACCGCTTATAAAAACTGTATTGTTTATTTCTGTTATTTCTTGTCACTTTTATTCTTGGTACGTTGTTATATTGTCATCCTAACTTCCGTTAACTTTTTGTTGACGAACAAAAAATCCATTTTTCAAGCAACAACAACTTATGTCTACATGGGTGGTTGCATTGGTAGTCGACATAAGTCGTTACACACTTTAAGTGTAATTTACATATTGTGTTTTTTCGTCCTTCTCTAGGATCTATTCCTCTGAAGAGTTTTGACCCAAAATTTTTTATAAAGTATTTATTGACCGTATCTACAGGACTGTTAAATAAAAGGCTCTAAGATCTTTATATCGAGCCCATAATTTCAAATATAACGTTTTTTGGCTCCCCTGAACATTTTGATTTTACGACATACGCGGTTATTCTAGAAAACCACAGAATTGTGTTTACCATATTCATTGCCAACCGAGTTTCGGTTAAGTTTATAACTGAATTTCGAGTTGATTATGGTCAAAGTAATTATTTCACCCGCAATAGAAAACAGTTAGCTGCTATAAAATTTCTCTTGATACAATCGAAAATACAGTTGTTGGGCTTTGGGACTTTTCTGAAGGTTTGTTAATTTCAACAGAGGATTTCTTCAAAAGCAAAGAAGATATCTGAAATAATCCAGGCAGTATATTTAATGGGAAGATTATTACTTTCAAATGCCTTGATGACTTTGGTGTAGAAATATATATTCGCGATGCAATATAGTCTCAACTACTGTAAAAATGTTTTTTGTATTTTAGGTTATTACTTGCGAAAAACCTGATGGTTAAGACTCGGGTTCAGTTTTAAGCTTAGCTTCAGATTCAATGATCCAGAGCCTGCTCCTAGTTTTATCATAAAAGATGAGTCTAGGTGAAATATTTTTGGTAGCACAAAGTCATTATACCCTTATCACATAGTGGTAAAGTACATTTTCTTAAAAAATACATTTCCTAAAAAATAAACTTTTTTCTAAGTGCCTCTTCTTAAAAATTAGATTTTATTAAAAAGCACCTTTTCTTAAAAAGGTATTTTTTCTTAAAAAGGTACCTCTTTTCAAACAAGGATAATTTCTTAACAAAATAGCTATTATTAAAAAGTGCATATCCTTAATTATGTATTTTTTTTTTATAAGCGCCTCTTCTTAAAATGTACGTTTTCTTAAAATAGTACATTTTCTTAAAAAATACATGTTTTAAAAAAGTACATTTTCTGGAAAAGAACGTTGTCTTATAAAAGGACATTTTTTAAGAAGTGGTTAGAGGTTCTTCCTCTTAAAAAAATTAATTTTGTTAAACGAGTAACTTTTCTAAAACAATCCCTTTCCTAAAAAATTACATTTTCCTATAAAAGTACCTTTTTCTTAAAAAAAATACTTTTTCTTAAAAAAGTACTTTTTGATGCTTTTGGTAAAAAAGAACTTTTTGGTAAAAAAGTACTTTTTCTTAAAAAAGTACATTTTCTTAAAAAAGTACATTTTCTTAAAAAGAACCTTCTCTGAAAGTGTAGATTTTCTTAAAAAATAAATTACCTAAAAAAGTAAATTTTTTAATAAAAGTACCTCTGCTGAAAAATAGTGAATTCTCTTTAAAAAAATATATTTTCCTCAATTCTACCTTTTTTAAAAATTTAATTTTCTTAAAAAAGAACCTTTTCTTAAAAAAGAACCATTTCTTAAGAATCTACCTTTTCTTAAAAAAGTACCATTTCTGTACAAGTGATATTCTTAAAAAGTCATATTCTTTAAAATTACATTTCCTTATAAAAGCACTTTTTCTTAAAAAAGTGCATTTTCCTAAAAAATATGTATATTGTTAGTTATAAAATTGTTATATCCTAAGAAAATACCTCTTCTTTTCTGAAAAACTTAATTTTCTTAACAAACAGATTATCTTATAAAAGATCATAGAAAAATTCAAAAAGTGAATTTTCCTAAAAAATAAATTTCCCCATAAAAGTACCTTTTCTTTAAAAACTGCCCTTTCTTAAAAAGCTAATTTTCTTAAAAAATTAATTTTCCTATCAAAGTACATTTTCGTATAAAAGTATGTTTACCTAAAAAAGTAAATTTTCTTATAAAAGCACATTTTTTTAAAATGTTCTTTAAAAATTCCGTTTGTTAAAAAAAATACATTTTACTGAAAAGTTTTTTTCTAACAAAGTATCTTGTTGTTAAAGTACCTTTTCTGAAAAAAGTGCCTTTTATAAAAAAGGTGCATTTTCTTAAAAAAATTACATTCATTAAAAAGTACCTTTTTTCAAAAGTACATTTCTTAAAAATTTTTTTTTTTTTTTTTAAGTACCTTCCTTTTCATTAAAAGTACTTTTTCTTAAAAAAGTGCCCTCTCTTAAAAAGATAAATTTTCTTAAAAAGGACCTTTTCCGAAAAAGGGACATGTTCTTTTGAAAGAGCTTCTTTTTAAAAAAGTACTTCTTCTGAAAAATTTACTTTTTTTAAAAAAAGTTCCTTTTCTTAAAAACTTATATTTTATTGAAAAGTTATTCTTCTTAAAAAAGTACCTTGCTGTTAAAGTTCAATTTCTGTATTAAGAAGCTGTTCTTGAAAAAGGTAAAATTTCTTTAAAAAATTACATCATCTTAAAAGTGTACCTTTTCCTACAAAAAAGTGATTTTTCTTACAAAAAGGAACCTTTTGTTATAAAATTACTTTTTAAAAAATTACCTTTTCATAAGCTTTCAAGGGGAAAATAATTTAATAAATGGCAAAATATTTTGTTGGTGAACTTCAAATATTTTGAACAGAGAAACACGTAATATTTAGAAGAATTTTCATACTGCCTGGTAATTTTGAAGAATACTCTGTGTAAAAATACTTGGCCTGGTAAGATGAATTTAAAATATTTATTTTGAAAAGTTTTAATTTTTAATACTGGAAAGACCCAAGTTTTTTTCATGATACAATTTTTTTTTGGAAATTTTATTTAGACGAAATATTTTCATTTCCTTTTGATATCTTGCCTTCGTTTTCTTTCCCTCTTATGCTTAGTGTTCACTTAAAGAGTTTTTCGACTTTATTGAAAATGTTCGAGATTTTCTTAAAGAAATAAAATGCATATGCTCATCTTGGGATGGTTTCCTAATAAATAATACACTTTTGCAGTAATTCTGTTAATAGCCAACAAATTTGTTATTTGGGACTTTAGCAAAATAAAGAAAGTCGAAGTTTCTTTCCACATTTACATGTACTTACATAAATATTTGTTACTTTACAATGATCCTTCGTTTTATATCATTTACACTATAAAAAATTTGTTATTTGTCCACTAGTTTCAACTTTTCGCCTGTAATAATGTTGATGTTGGCAAAGGAGGAGTGTCTTTTTTTTATTTGGACAAATATTTCGTTTGTTAAGTTTCTATAATGAGTTTCCTTCTATCTCAATCCCGTTCTTTTTGATGTTGGTGTGACAATGATGAATGACAATTTCTTGGAAAAAGACGATTTTTTTATTTAAATATGTTTTTCAGTTCAGAGATGTTATCAAAAACTCATTATGTTTGTTTAAAAGTTTTATGATTGAATTATTTTTGATTAAAGACAATTGACAAGGGAAAACTACTGAGTTCATGCGATGTTTTATTACGTCCTTACGTAATGAAGTAAGGACATGGAAAAATTGAATTTCATGTCGAAAACATCTGTTCTAATTGTTAGAGGCCAAGACAGTAGTTATGAAATTTTAAATATTTCTATATAATGGTAATTAAGGTAAAGTTGAATAAAGTTAATAGAAAATTTACTGCTCATGAATTAGATAAATTTGTTGGTGCTGTTTAGTTTGAAGATTTTGTTTTTGTTAAGAAGTTAGAAGTTAGTCAGACTCGGGATCACATACAAACAATGAAATATCGTGAAAAAAAAAACATTGTCAATAAAACATTTTCCAGGTGAGCAAAATATACGTGGTTCTGTACAACATTATTAGCAATCTTTCTATTAATGCGATAAATATCGACCAATTTTTTCTACACACAGAAAAAATATCGCCAACCGAATTGATCCAAAGTGTATCAACTGAATTTTCTATTGTAATAATTCTACTGCTAATTCTATCCTGATTGAAAGTAAGGTAAAGTATTTTCAATTATTTCTATAACGCTGCGATATCGCATTCTTTTTGTTTTGGCAGAAAAAAAAAAACGTTTTAAAAACTAATTTTGATGTGATTGTTACTTTTTTTCGCTCTCTAAAAGAAGCTCAGAATGAGGAGCTCGGTTACGAATAATAACACTTATTAAATTATTAAGATAATTTTTATGCATATTGCGAAAACTAAGAAAATTTCATTCTTGCAAAGCACAAGTTTGGGAGCTTTTATATTTTTGTATTGTAAAATCGGGGCAGTTTGGAGTTTTTTTTTTAAGTTTGACCTCCAAAAACTCTACTTGTGTGCCGAATTTTTTCAATATGAGAATAGATGTAGAAAGCTGAGGTAATTTGCTTCTAAACCGGCGATACAGGTTAATCTTCCAATAATTGCAATGAATTATGCCACAATTATATAAATTTTCCCTTACAAATTGTAGGCTCTGTTTTTTTTTTTTTGGTATTTTCTGTAGGTTTCGTCTCTACTATACTCCTGGTTGACAAAAAATTGACGCACCATAATATACACACACTAAGAATATGCATTTAAGCTAAAACTGTTTTTGCTGTACATTGGGAATGGTATTTTGTATACCTATGAAATTTTCATTGATGATACATACGATCATAAATATCATGCCACTTAAGCTAGTTTCGCGGTCAGTCTCGATATCTATTTTGTTTTTTTTTAGATGAGATTGAGTATCTGTTATTTTTATTTACTTACTTATTTACTTAGTTGTTTTCATGCACTAAATATAAGACTAGGAGTCTTATAATAAAAGTACCGGATCAGTAATATGTAATATTTAATAAATAAACAGTATTTAATGAAAAAAATTTTAGTTTACAATTTTTAAAAAAAATAGACCAACAAAAGTATTTTTAACATGTATACAAAACAAAGCAAATGTTATTCACAAATTGGAAGTCTAATATCTGAAAATACCTATATATTGTATATATTGTATAGTTAATATAAAACTGCCACTGGGAAACGAAATGACAGAACTATTTCTTCTTGAATTTATAAATATAATCTTATCAATGATCTTATATTCAAGAAATTGCCAAACTCATACTATGTTATGTGAGATGATCTTTTCAAATTCTCGACGTATCTTTGTGAAGAAATTGGCGTAGTTGTTAACTTCATAGAGCTAATCAAATCACAGCTAGCAATTAGTTCGCATTCCTATAATACAGTTGGAATTATATAGGTTTGTGCAAGTAGATTTCGTTAAGTTTTCCACAGTAATCATAGTATTGTATACGTTTGATCTAATGCGACATTTATATAATTATTTTTTGCAAAAACCTATTAATATCAGAGTTAAGATCATACCAATTTTATATGGAGGCTATGACTAATAATGATCCTATAGCATTTAGCTGGTGTGATAAATACATGCGACCCAAATTTGACCGATGTGAATGTGATTATATCAATCTTACAGAAATTCAAGCCTATCTGATAGAAATTATTTGTACGGGGGCTAGGTATGAATATGCAACAATTTTCTCCAATTTCAAAGCATTCATCCTATGGCCGACAAAAGCGGATATACTAAATTACGCATCAAATCCTATTTAAATTTGCGGCCTCTAGTTTGATTAAAAGCTTTACATGGGCGCACAGACAAACAGATTGACAGATTGAGTCCATCGGTATAACACAATGTTGGTCTATGTCAGATATTTTTAATAGTTATAGCATAAATTCATTTTACCTTGGTATATGGTATAAATATCTGTATGAAAATAAATGAACATACATTTAAAGGTAGGCCTATTGCATTTTAAATTGAATCAGTATTCAGTATTTTTAAACTCTTTCTGTTGAATTTAGCGTTTTCTAATTAATATATAAATATGGTAAAGTAGTTAACAAATATTTTGACATTATCTATAAAACAGCAAATGTCATTTTTAATAATTTTGTATTTGTAATAATTGCATTTCCGTTTTCCTAAACTCTCTTGTCTTTTGGCTGTCACATAAGAAGCACACATCTTTGTAATATCTTTAATATTTTTATACATTTAATTGAATTAAATATATTGATTGAATTCCAAATATAAATCCTGTTTTTACTTTTGAGAGACTACGATATTTAAGTATATTTACAACAGGTTATGGGCCCAGTCCCTCATTGGTAAAACATTGAAGTTTATATGGATGAACAAACTCGTTTAAAGACTAAAAAAGAACCTGAAACTTATACAACTAATTTGGGCTTGATCGACAACGCATTGAAACCTAAAGAAGATTCTGCAACAGACATTGATTTAGAAAACTTAATCAACCATTCAGAAAATAAAATGTCTGAAACTAAATCGTATCAATTACATCGTTTTAACGGACAGAACTATCAGTTGTGGAAGCGTCAAATGGAAATCTATATGACGGAAAACAAATTGAAGCCATATATTTTTGGAACAATACCGAGGCCATTAACTAATAGCCAAGCATGGGATGAAAAGGATGCTGAGGCGCAAGCTTTTATAATGAGAGGTATAGAATTAGATCAGTTAAAATATTTAACAAGTTGTGAGACAGCAGAACAGATGTGGTCAAAACTAAAAACAGTACATGCAGAAAAGAGTGAACAATCGCTACAAGTTTTATTAGAAAAATTCATAAACTGTAAAATGGATGAGGATGACAGCATGGTAAATTTTATAGCAAATGTTACTTCATTGGCACAACGGTTGAAAGATATGAATTTAGAACAAAAGGAACCAATGATAATGGCAAAAATTTTAAGCAGTTTGCCATCAAAGTTTGACAATGTAAGAACTTCATGGTATGCCGTCCCCCGTAAAGAACAAAACATTGAAAGATTAACTGACCACCTTGTAAATGAAGAATCTTTACTAAATCTGCGTACAAATGAAGTTGCGGAACCCAACACACACAAAACCGCATATTCTGTAAGTAAAAATAAAAACAAAAATTTTAATACAAATAAGAGAAATGGCAAATGCAATTATTGTCATAAACAAGGTCATTGGGCAAGAGAATGTTTTAAGAGACAAAGAGATCAGCAAAACAAAACACAAAATGAACGTAACTCTTTAGTAGTAACAAGAGATTTAAAAACAAAACCAAATGAAGAAATGTCAAACAGAAAATCACATTTATTTGTTCTACATTCTAACAACACACAAAATAAATTTAAAAATATTTTTTATGCAGATTCGGGTGCAACAGACCATATGTGTTTCCAGAGGGAGCTATATACAAACTTTTCTGAATTTCAACATGGTACGTGTCAAGTAAGAGTTGGTGATGGTCGCAAATTAAACGTTGTTGGTGTTGGTGATATTGAGGTGCAGGTGGTGAATGGCAGCGGTGGTTGCATACATACAATTAAAGAAGTTTTGCTTGTTCCAGATTTGGATAGAAATTTTTTGTCAGTTTCAAAATCAACAGAAAAGGGTATGAAGGTGGTGTTTGAGGAGGGTGCAGAACGTGTTTGCTTTATGAAAGGCGGTGAAATTATTGTTGATGGTATTCGCGATAATAGGTTGTACAAAATGAATTTAGTTCCAGTAGCAAGTGCAGAACTAAATACAGCGACCACAGAAAGTATAATGCTTTGGCACGAGCGTCTGGGTCATGTAAATTTTAAAACGTTAATAGAAATGAACAACAAAAATGTGGTTGAAGATTTAAAAATTGAAAATATTCCAGCAGAAACCCCATTTTGTGAAGGATGTGCGTACGGTAAGCAGCATCGTCATTGTTTTCCAAAAACAGGTGCAACACGAGCCAACAAACCAGGTGAAACGTTTCATGCAGACCTTTGTGGTAAGATGAGTGTGTCATCTATTGGAAAGGCAAACTATTTTTTATTGTTGAAAGATGATTATTCTAGATATTGTTTTGTTTATTTTCTTAAAAATAAATCAGATGTTTTAAAAAGTTTAATGGAATTTTTTGCAGAAGTTCAATCGGATGGTCATACAATTAAAAGGCTCAGAACTGACGGTGGTCTGGAATTTTGCAACGAAGAAGTAAGAACATTTTTATTAAAACATAATGTCAAACATGAAGTAACTACGCCAAGAGCTCCGGAACAAAATGGTTTTATAGAGAGGCAAAATCGCACAATAGTAGAAAGTGCTAAAGCTATGCTGCACAAACGTGAGCTTCAATACTTTCTTTGGGCGGAAGCCACAAATACAGCGGTATACATCAAAAATCGTACAGCATCAGAGGTTTTAAATGGACGTACACCATATGAACTATGGTTTAACAAAAAACCTTCAGTTGGTCACCTTAAAGTTTTTGGCTGCGACGCTTATGTACACATTGCAAAAGAACAACGTACAAAGTGGGAGAAAAATTCAACCAAAGGAATAATGATTGGCTACAATGATGACAGCAAAGCATATCGTATATATGATCCAGTTGGTAAGAGAATATTTATAAGAAGAGATGTGCAATTTAATGAAAAAGAAGAAAAAGTTCATGAAATAGTGGAAATTCAAAACAAAACAATAAATGAACAAGAAGAAGAAACAGCTGATTCTAATGAAGACAAAATTGAACAAATTAATAAAAATACAAAACAAGCAATTGCTCGCAGTCCATACAATACAAGAAGTGGTGTTAAAAATAAAAAGGAAAATTACGATGAAATTGATGCTGAACTGTGTGTAGCGGAATTGGAACCAACATCATTAGAAGAAGCACTGAAAGATTCGAATTCTAAGAATTGGTTAGCAGCGATTCATGATGAAATTGACTCTCTTATTAAAAACAAAACATGGATTTTAGTACCAAGAACAACAAATATGCACATATTGTCATATCAATGGGTTTTTAAACGTAAGTACAAAGCAAAAGGTGATATTGATAAATACAAGGCCAGATTAGTAGTCCGTGGTTGTTTTCAAAAAAGAGGCATCGATTATAATGAAATTTATTCTCCTGTTGCACGATACGATTCGGTAAGAACTATTTTAGCTATAGCTGCAGCACAAAACATGCAGATTATTCAATTTGATGTAAAGACTGCGTTTTTACATGGTTTTATTGAAGAAAACATTTTTATGGAGCAACCGTATGGTTTTGAAAAAGACGACAATGTTTGTCATTTACAAAAGGGTTTGTATGGTTTGAAACAAGCTTCTCATCAGTGGAATAAAAGAATAGTTGGTTTTCTCACAAGTTTTGGTTTCAAACAGTCGAGTGCCGATTTGTGTGTTTTCTTTTACACGACTGATACAACAACAATATATCTCACTTTATATGTTGATGACGGATTAATTTGTGGAAACAACAGCGACATAATGCATCAATTGTTACAAGCTTTACATGACGAGTTTGAAATAACGTACAAAGAAGCTGAATTTTTCGTCGGACTTCAAATAAAAATCGATCGTCAGAAAAATATATTAAAAATTTTTCAAAATATTTATACACAGAAAATTTTACAACGTTTTAATCACATTAATTGTTCTTCTGTAGCTACACCTGCTGAGCCTGGTATACAATTTGTACAAGAAAAAGTAACAACACAGCCAAACTTCCCGTATCGTGAAGCAATCGGTTCGTTGATGTATTTAATGGTATGTACACGCCCTGACATTGCATATATTGTTGGAGTCTTAAGTAGATTTGTAGAAAATCCGTCTAATATCCATTGGCGAGGTGTCAAACGAGTTTTTAAGTATTTAAAAGGTACTGAAAATCGTGGTATTTCTTTTAAAATAGGCTCTTATTCAAAACAGCTTATGATGTATTGTGATTCTGATTGGGCTGGCGATGTAAATACAAGGCGTAGTACCACTGGTTGGATTTGTTTTATGAATGGAGGTCCAGTTGCCTGGAGTTCCAGAAAACAAAGCGTAACAGCAACATCTACTACGGAAGCTGAATTTATAGCTTTGTGTGCAGCAACAAAAGCAGTACAGCTGTTAAGAAAGTTGGCAGTTGATATCAACATAAAACAAACATTTTTTACACCAATTATGTGTGATAATCAAAGAGCAATTACTCTAGTGAAGACGCCAGAATCTTCAAAGCGAACAAAACATATTGATATTCAATACTTTTATACATGTGATATTCAACGAGAAGGTGCCATAGACGTACAATATCTGGAGACATCTAAACAACTCGCTGATGTTTTAACAAAATCTCTTACAAAAGAAAAATTTAATAATTTAATTAAATATTTTGGTTTTGAAAATTAATATTAATTAAAGAAAACGAGAGGGAGTGTTGAATTTAGCGTTTTCTAGTTAATATATAAATATGGTAAAGTAGTTAACAAATATTTTGACATTATCTATAAAACAGCAAATGTCATTTTTAATAATTTTGTATTTGTAATAATTGCATTTCCGTTTTTCTAAACTCTCTTGTCTTTTGGCTGTCACATAAGAAGCACACATCTTTGTAATATCTTTAATATTTTTATACATTTAATTGAATTAAATATATTGATTGAATTCCAAATATAAATCCTGTTTTTACTTTTGAGAGACTATGATATTTAAGTATATTTACAACACTTTCTTTTAACTCATACTCTCTGTCTGTCTGGCCACGGGTGGACCACGGGTGGACCCCATTCCCCCATATCCAATTGATCTGAAACTTGGCCCATAGTCTTGTCGTGACTACAGATTAATTTTGGGGTAGTCACGCATGGTCACGGAGTGATCTAAATGTCATATCCCCTCATCAGATCAATCTCAAACTTGGTCCAAACACTTGCTGTAAAAAGTCACGGAGTGATCTAAATGTCATTTTCCTTCATCCGATCGATCTGAAACTTGATCGATAGACTTGCTCTGAAAAAGATTAACTTTGACATAATCACGCATAGTCACGCATGGTCACGCACAGTCACGGAGTGATCTAAATGTCATATCCCCTATCCGATCAATCTCAAACTTGGTCCAAACACTTGCTGTAAAAAAAAGATTAACATTGACATAGTCACGCACAGTCACGCATAGTCACGCACAGTCACGAAGTGATCTAAATGTCATTTTCCTTCATCCGATCGATCTGAAGCTTGGTGTCGATAGACTTGCTCTGAAAAAGATTAACTTTGACATAGTCACGCATAGTCACGCATGGTCGCGCAGAGTCACGGAGACGGTTAAAACCCATTTCCTCTCATCCAATCAATCTAAAACTTGGTCGATATACTTCCTGTGAAAAAGATTAACTTTGACATAGTCACGCACATAGTCACGCATGGTCACGCACAGTCACAGAGATACAAAAACCCATTTCCCCTCATCCTCATTTAATCTCATCCTCAAGGAGAGATTAAAAACCAACTTCCATGAAGAACATGGTCTTGATGATACTGGTAGTTATTCATATATTTTAAAAATATCGTTGGAAAGTTTTTCAATAATATTATTGCTGCAACAGTCAAATTTTGTAACATAAAAATGATGTTTATTTGGTATAGTAACCAAATGCGGTTTAATTTATATCATAAGTGATGCACCTATTGAATAATTTAATAATAGTAACGAATGTAAAGGAGAAAACATTTTGTAGCTTGCAAGCGTTGGCAGATATTGAAAAGATGCGTAAATTTCCTTCTTACCTCAATGTTGATTGATAAAAATTCCATGGACTTAACACTGAATGTTTCTTATTTAATCTTAATGAAAATTCCAAAAACTAAGTAGAAACATTAAGCAACTAAATAGAGACTCAGTAAATTGATGTTTACGATTAAAATAATACAATAATTTGTGATTATTACCAATGGGATTCTTTTATATTTAATAGCAATAAAACCATCAAACAAAGAAATAATATAACAGTACAATGCACTGAAAACAGAAGACTTAAAAATTTTATGCATAAGGAAAGAAAGAGTTTTAATAAAAACGTTGTTCATTTCATTTATTAAATAATCCAACCCATTAAAACGAAGTTTTTAATAAAACTCTTTCTTTCCTTATGCATATGAGTTTTGAACCTCTCCGTGAGTGTGCGTGACTTTGCGTGAGTCTTTTAAAATTAATCTTTGGTCACAACAAGTCTATGGACAAAGTTTCAGAATGATCGGATGAGGGGAAATGGGGTTTAAAGTACTTCGTGGCTGTGCGTGACTATGCGTGACTGTTAATCTTTTTTTACAGCAAGTACATCGACCAAGTTTCAGATTGATTGGATGAAGGGAAATCCGTTTTAAATCTCTCCGTTTCTGTGAAATCTTATTTTCACAGAAAGTGTATGAACCAAGTTTCAGATCGATCGGATAAGGGGAAATGATATTTAGATCACTCCGTGACTGTGCGTGACTACCCCAAAAATAGTCTGTAGTCACAACAAGACTATAGACCAAGTTTCAGATCAATTGGATAAGGTGGAATGGGGTTGTCCCATGGCAGACATACAGAGAGTATGAATTAAAAGAAAGAAAAAAAATTGAAACTACAAAGTAATAATAAACAACCAGTTTGTTTTTATACCTTATGTGATCAGGGTATAATGACTTTGGCAAAAATATTATACCGATCGACTCAAAATCATTTCAGAATCATTTTCTTAGTCGATTTTGCGATTACCGCCCGTCCGTCCAAATATGTTGCAAATGTGAACATATTTTAATGAAAAGTAGTATATAAGCTTATATGGTCATAGGTTGAACACTATTGAAATTGGTGAAAATCGGTTCATGTTCAGACCTAGCCCCCATACAAATGACCCCAATGAGATCGACTTAAATTGACATAATATCCAAATTATTATATAGATCTCGGCCAAATTTGGTTTCTGTAAGTTTATTATATCCGTTTATCAGTAGTCCAAAAATAAACCCCTGATTCCAGATCTTCACTTAAATCTATCAAAAAATATAGTCAGGGTCGGTATATTTTTCGACTTAGTCCCCATATAAATATAGCATCCGTTATGAAATTTTTCACATCCGAATTCAAAAAATTCATTACAATGCCACTCAAATTTGGTTTATGTTTATTTTCTATATTTAAACGCATGTTATAAGGTATCGTATTATTTTCTTACTTGTTTTCGTTTTGTATTATTATTTTTTGTATAAATTAATGTTGCCTTCTTCTTATTTAAATTAAAACAATAATAAATTTATTTTACTCAATTTATTTTATTTCAACAATAATTTAGGCAATAATAAATTATTTAATTAAGTTTGTTTTATTTGGCTTTGAGCAATAGCCTTTAATTTAAATTCTTATTTCAATTAACGCTCCTTATTATGAGGATAGTTTACCAAACAAAATATCAAATTAGACTGACTTAATATTCATATCAAACACTTCGAGAGGCTCATATTGCTCTCCCAAGAGTTCTCTTTAGAATATAATAAAACAAGTAAGAAAATTATAGTCGGTCTAGACCGACTATACGATACCCTATACCATGCGTTTAGGCCAAACTAACTGGACATAGAAAACAAGTAAGAAAATTATAGTCGGTCTAGACCGACTATACGACACCCTATACCATGCGTTTAGATACCCTATCTCTCAGGCCCAACTAACTGGATATAGAAAATAAGCATAAACCAAATTTGAGTGGGATTTTTATTAATTTTTCAGCTGCAGATATGAAAAAGTTCATATCGGATGCTATATCTATATGGGGACTAGGCCCAAAAATGGACCGATCCTGACCATGTTTGGTGAAGTCTCTTGTATTTTGTAAAACTATATACAAACAAAATTTGAGAAGAATCAGTGCAATATTTTTGTTTTTTGATAGATTTAAGTGAAGATCGGGAAGCAGCACTATATGTGGCCTATGACTAAGAGTTGTCCAATAGGGATCATTTTTGGACTACTGATTAATGGATGTAATACATACATACAAACCCAATTTGACTAAGATTTGTATGATAATTTGGATCTTATGGCAATTTATGTCGATTTCATAGGGGTCATTTGTATGGGGCTAGGTCTGAACATGGACCATTCTCACCAATTTCAATAGCGTTCATCCCATGGCCGATAAAAGATTAAATACAAAATTTCATCAAAATAAATTCATATTTGCGACTTGCAGTTTGATTACAAGCTTTACATGGACACACAGACGGACGGACATCGTTAAATCGAATCAGATAGTGATTCTGATTCGATCGGTATACCCAAACCACATAGTGGTATAGGGTATAATGATAAAGTAATGTAATGAATGTAAATAGTAAAAATAATAATAACACTCATGATCAAATTAAGAAAAAGTAATATCAAGAAAATGTAAAAGTAGAGAGTAATATTTATTGCCTTAACTTATACGACAATGTTTATAAAAATCTTTTGTAGTACAAAGTTGTAAACACCATCATTATTGTAATGTATTTACCTTTTAAATAAAATATACATGATCTTGTTCACAGTCACTCAATTCTCATTTATTAGCATCGAAAACATATGACTCGGTTGGGTATGTTCAGTATACAATCGTGGTTGTATTAAATGTAATAGCATGTTCAGACGGCAAAATGAACCACTTGATTCGCTCTCTGAATCATGATTGTGAACCTAGGTGTTCAGACGAGTGTTCTTGTTTCATTTTGATGTATATAAATTTTTTTTTTTTTGAAACATATGGCGCGGCTTTTTGTTTTTTGTTTTGTTTTTATATACATTAACATTTTTCGTTTAAATATTTAGGGTTTTTCTGTTTGAAGACATCCTTCTGCACTTCAAAATATGTTTCACTATTTCTTTTTTTTACATTTTTTTAATTATTTATATGCTATATGTAATATATGGCTTTTATTTGTTTCTATTTATTTATGTTTCTATTTATTTTTTTGTACACGTTAATTTCTTGTTTTTTTTGTTTGTATTGTTTTGTACACGTTAATTTATTGTTTTTTCTTTGTTTATATTGTTTTTTACACATTAATTTCTTGTTTTTTCTTTGTTTATGTTCTTTGTACACATTAATTACTTGTTTTTTTTCTTTGTATATATTTTGTACTTGACAGCTAATTTAGATAAACTAGCGATAATTTGTTATCAAACTTGGAGATGACACTGAATGTTTCTAGTTTCACAACTAGGTTCAAAATGAACCAAGTAGATTCGCTCTCAAAATTTTGTATGGCGAATCATGTAGATTCAATCATGATTCGCTCGCCAACCGAGAATAAGAGAGCGAACCGCGAATATTGCTGTCCGTGTGAACATAGTATAAGACAATAGGCGTGTTTTGTTATACTCCTTAATCAGCTATGTATAAGTACAATACCTTACAATTATCATATGCACAATTTGAATTGAAACAGAATTGTATTTAAACAAACATTTGAATAAAAAGCAACAATTAAGAATTATTATTTCAGTCGTGATCGACTGCGATACTCAATAGCATGATTTCTGAGAAAGAATTATATCCAACTGACATGATAATGAAAATAAACATAAACAAAAATTGATCGGCATTATGATCAATTTGGTGCTTGCCGATATAAAAAGTTCCGACATAACTTTTTTATATAAACAATTCCGATATAAACGTTTTATATATAAGAGGTTTAAGTTGAGAAATGGAACAATATTGACCATATTTAGTAATATAAAATTTAATTAAATTATATTCATATTGGTGACATGTAGTGTGATCATAATGTTTACAAGGACACGCATAAAGCTAGACACACAGACAGATTCTGAAAGTAATTTTAAGGGCATAGGTATAATCAGATGTATGTATTTTTCAGATATATTTGGTAGTTACAAACATCGGCACAAATTCAATATACCCTAGAAAGAAAAATGACCAAACCGAAAATACAGTTGGAAACCGTTTAATGTAAAACTAGATGAAGATTATTATGGTTGCAAAAAATTCATTTCTATAAAATTCATGGATTCTAATTTACGTTACAAAGATTCCAAAAAAGTAATTTCAAAAATTTTAATAATTAGCCAAAACAAATTCTCCTTCAACATTTACAAACGACACCTAACGTACAGCAATTAATTTTAAGTAACTATTTTGGTACAAAATATTTTTGTGGTCAATAACTGAATTTTCATTTGAAAGTAACTATACTGAAAACTATTTGCTGGAACAACAATCTGTTAACTTAAACATTTTTTAATGAATACAATTATCACCTCAGAAAAATAATCCTAAGACCTTTTCTCGTAGCTTGTGGTGTCGGATATCGTATGGTGGATCCATATCGATTTTCTTACTTAATTTGTTTTGGTTTATATGGAGCGATTTGCTTATGAGCCTGATAAATTTCGAATTCGATTATTTTAAGAAAAAACATTAGCAGCATTAATGATACGTATACGATTCTTTGTTTTGTTCACAAAGTTTCTCTTAATAGAGAACACCCGTTGAGTTTGAATTGAAGTGGATTTTACTGTTAGTAACATTAAGTGTGCCCTCCAAATATGGCGTTCCTGCACCAATAGCATACAACAATAAAATTCTTAATAGTTTTTGCTTCTTTATTATTAATTTCTATGTCAGCTTTAATTGTTTTGAAAATATTTTCATGTGTTAATGATGTACATGATTTAATTTTTCAGTAGTTTTATATTCTCAGACACCTGGCAAAAATTCCTGTGAATTGGCAAGTGAAAAAAAAAATAGAATTCCGGAGAAATTTTTCCCGAAATCTAAACGCTACATAGGGGATATTTTAAAAATTTCCCATGCTGTATATTGTACTAGTAGTTCCTGATAAATTATGCATTGTTCTGAGAATGTTGTATATAACGCTCTATTGATGATACTGCAATATTTCTTAAGCTTTTAGTTTGGGATAATCGGAACACTTTCCATAAGCTATTCATGGAAAAATATATTTAATATAATTGTCATCATGTTGGGTTTATTAATCTTTCAAACTTAAAGCATTACCTTTTTTTATTGTAGAAAACAAATGCTTCTCTAAAGAAAAGAACATTAAACTAAACTTTGAAGAAAATATAATACATTGAGTCTGCACCTCAGTCAAACAAATCCCCTTTGTTTTCTTTCAAAAAGGGTCTGTAACTTCAAATCATACTTATGCAGACACTACACATTCTTCACATACAATGAAATGTGAATTTTGTATTGAGGCTTTAGAAAACCACCACATACGTGTATTAAAAAAATATTAGAGATTTACAAAAGCCATTAGACTAGACACATATTATGTAAACAATTTAATACATATGTGCTATACATATATGTATATGTATGTATGTTTACACATTCATATGCGAAGGTAGTTCCGCAAATGTAACATCAGTACAAAGAAACATGTTTATATATGTATGACCTAACAACTCAATACAATTTCCATTAGTGTGTGTTAAGCATTTAGTAGTAGAGAGATGGGCCAAGTTGGGTACGAGGCTAAATACCACACATGTACTCTATAAATCCACCCAAATGCTAATGTAAGGTCACTACACTGTTTTCTTTTTAACCCAAAAAAAAAAAAATGTTTGTACAAAAAAGGGCACCTAGGGAAGCTAATATTTGTATATAATTTTAAGAAATAACACCTTTTCATGTTGCTAAAGCTACCAAAGACTATTTTCTTCATAGAAAAAAGTAAATATTGGCACAAAGTTCTATACTCTAAGTGAGTTGAGTGAGGAGATGTTTTTGATTTTAGGATTAAACATTTCATATTTCATTGAGAATATCCTACAACTATTTAGTTGTAAGGCGACTTAGATACCCACAGAAAAATTAAAAATTTATTGGTTTAATTTATTTAAATACTTTTAACATTGTGAATAATATTGAGAAAGGCCAAAATTTCAAACATTTTGGTCTACGTCGCTTAGTTTTCGATATATAAATTATTTTATGTACCCCACCAAAATTAATTACGATAATTATGTGAATAAATCATACAGCATTTCACATTTAAAAATTCAGCGACTAAGTGATAAGATCTTTCGAATAATAGAATTTTAGCCTTTGATTCAAAAAGTTACTTTTCTCGAAAGCATGATTTTCGACTTAGGCGGTTGGTGCTTATGACCACAGATACATATATTTATACCCTATATATGGTCATGGTATGATGACTTTGTGCTGATGTTTGTAACTACCAAATATATTTGACCTGGACCCATCTGTTATTATACAGATAAAATCACTTTCTGAGTCGATTTAGCAATGTCCGTCCGTCCGTCCGTCTGTGTGTCCATTTAAACTTTTTAATCAAACTACGGAACGCAAATTTATTTTTAATTTTTAAATGAAAATGACCAATTTTGCAAAAGTTATTCAGAACTTGATGAAATTTGGTAACATTGTTCGCTTTGGTAAACTAAAATAAAAATAAAAAAAAAAATTTGAAAAATCACAAGATGGCGGAAAAATCCAGCTCGGAAAATGGAGGAGGATTTTTTTTTTAACGGCTGTATCTTTTGAACCGTTTGTTCGATTCTGGTAATTTTAACAGTTTTGAGTAAGAAAAAGATTATGTTTAGTACAAAAATTATTTTAAAAAATATTTATGTTATATTATTAAAAAATTTTCGGGAAAGTTTTAGAAAATGTGCTTTTTCAAAAGAGCTTTGTGTCCAAACTTTTTGAAATTTTTTTCAGAGATAGCCAAAAATATGTTCTATTATGGTATAAATTAAATTTTTCAATTTTTTTTTTTTTGATTTTTATTTTAGTTTACCAAAGCAAACAATGTTACCAAATTTCATCAAGCCCTGATGATGCTACTCAAAGAGTAGCGAAATATCGGTGAATAAAGAATTTAAGAACAAAAATTGGACCTCGAGCTTTACTATTAATTTCTTTTGGATTACATATGTATAAAAAATGTCAAATAAAAAAATTAACATAAATAATTTTTATTAATATATCCATATAAAATGCAAGTCGGACTTATTTTATCTAATAAAATTTTAAAAAATTTGTCATTTCTTCCCTTTTTGTAAAATCAATTTTAAAATCAATATAGTGAAGCACAAACTTTATGGATTTAAAATAGAACAAATTCAGACATATGCGCTTTGCAAAAAAATTTGGCATTGTTGGTTGCTAATCCATGGTTGGATTGGATTTGGTATCCTATCGTATGTTAAATTCAAATTGGTTCAACATATTACAACGGCATCTATTACAGCTCGTGGAGTTCTTGTTTACACATTGTAAATCCGATTTTTGAATACGATTCTTTTATTTGGGAATATCAATATAATGTTCCCTGCAAAAAAACAAACGTATAAACAATTTCTTATATTTTGTCTACGAAATTTTTATCAGAACAATGTTAAGGAATTACCCTCCTATACAACTAGGCTTGATACAATTAAACTTCCTGCCCTGGAAATCTAAAGAACTATGCTTAATGTATTGTTTCAAATTAATTTAATTAATGGTGAAGCTCTGCTTTCCAACTTAACAACTTATCAATTAAGTTTCCAAAACGGTCAACCAAACTCCAATAAATAATTTGATTGATTTTTCTACTAAGCCATCAATATTAAATGTACTATTATGCTGTTTTTAAATACATCTAAAATATTAATAGGCAAGGCGATTTATTGTGACCGATTTTAATCTTAAATTACCAACCGATTTTTGCAAAAAATACCTCGTTTGAAAGGTACCTCTTTTTTGCTGTCCACCATATTTAAAGATCTGTACCATCTGGAACATTTCATTTGGAGTAAAATGCTTTTAAAGTTGCTACTAACACATATATAAGCTTCAAATAAAAAATTATACAATCCTCAGAAAGACTCAAAAAGTGATTCCAATAAAAGATGGATCTATTTTAGATATTTTTGATAGTTGCAAACATCAAATATTGAAGAAATATAGGCATGGGAAATAAAGCATGGGTTAGTAAATTATTTTCTTTGCCAGATTTTGGCTGATTTTATTGAAAAAGTATGAATCTGAAATATATTATCAAACTGCTTCTGCTTTCTGATATAAGAGTTTTTCTAAATTACAAAATAAGAAAACTTTTAAATGTTTTCAAATGAAAACAAAACTAATATTATGAAAGTTATTCAATAAAAATCAAATTTGAAGTATATAAAATAAAAACTGCTTAAGAGTTTTTAAAAGAAGATATCAAAGTATAACTAATCTTTAATATTAATAGGCTAGGCAATTTCTTGTGACTGATGTTTTGTTCTACCGTTTTATCCCGGTTTTGAGCAAACGTATATTATTTGAGAGGTATTTCTTTTTAGCCGATTTGCAGATTTACAGATTTTTAAATTTTTTCCTTAATTTTGAGTAAATTTCATTTAAAATTGCTACTAATACATACATAAAATTATTCAATGCTATGTGTGTGTTTATTAAATTTATTAATGTGTTTGTAATAAAAATGAGTTCGTTTTTTGTGTTGATTTGTGAATTGGCTATAATTGATTAGCATACTTTTAGGGTCTTTGTTTAATGAAAAAATAAAATTTCCTAGAATTTGCACTCGAAGTGCGAGGGCTGGAACCTGCTAGTTTCCATTAATATCTAAAAATATTTATTTTATTTATTTATAATAATATTTATTCTACCATATTTTATCTATTGGTGATGGTATAATGAAAGCGTGCTGATGTTTGTAACTATCAACAATATTTGACCCAGACCCACCTTCAATTATACCGATCGATACAGCATCAACTTCTGAGTTGATGTAGGGATGTTTCTGCGTCTATCTGTCTATCTGTTCATTTCTCTGTGTGTCCATTTAAACATTGTAATTAAGCTACAGGTTGCAAATATTAAATTAATTAAATTTGTTAATAAGCTTTTGTCGACCATAGAACGATCCAAAATTAAACCCTAGAGAATCAGTTTTATTCAAAGTCCCCATATAAATCTGATTCTCGATCTTCTTTTAAATGTATCAAAAATCAAATATATTCCATAGATTTTTTTCAAATTTGTTATAAATATGTTTTTGAAAAAAGTAAGTCACTTGAGTAAATATGATCATGATCGAACCATAACAATCGCACTAAAATTTGGATAATGCTTAGTTTCTATATCCAGTTAATGCCTCAGTAAAGCTGGATCCAAGTTTCCTCTCGAAATGCATGCTATAGTGTAGTGTATAGTCGGTCTAGATCGACTATACTTTTCATATTTTATTTTGTATGCATTTCGGGAGAAGGATAAAAAAGTTATGGCAATAATTAAGCCAGTATGACACAAAGTCTCTCATTATAACCTTACGTACATTACCTTTACATATTATATTAAACAACACTTTTCGGTATTATTGTTTTATTGTTACTAGCAGATTCCATCCCTCGAAATTCGAGCGCAAATTCTAGGAAACTTTATTTTTTCATTAATTAAAGACCCTAAAAGTGTGCTAATCAATTATAGCCAATTCAAAAATCAACACAAAAAACAAACTCATTTTTATTACAAACATATTAACAAATTTAAAAAACATACACATAGCATTGTATAATTTTATGTATGTGTTAGTAGCAACTTTAAATGCAATTTACTCAAAATAAACGAAAAAATTTAAAAATCTGTAAATCTGCAAATCGGCCAAAAAGAAATACCTTTCAAATAATATACGTTTGGCCAAAATCGGGATAAAACGGTAAAACAAAACATCAGTCACAAGAAATCGCCTAGCCTATTAATATTATAGATATATAATTATGTTCACACCAAGTCGCTGATTCGCTAATTCGATGAATGTGTAACGCTGTGCGTATAAATATGATTAATTCCATCATTAATTGTCCATCATACGTCTACGTATCAATTTTGGCAATTAACATGAAATATATTATATCTCGTAAACTCAGCGTCATAGTTGGAATTGGTTGGTGTTTTGTCTCCCAGCTATAATATTCTATATTATTTGGGCGGTAGCTATGTTTAGGGTAACGAGATCGAAAGATGTAAAATTTTGGCGGGAAACATAAAAACGCTTATATCACGAGAACTAAAAATGGTTGAGATAGGTTGTTTTTTTTAATTGATTTTTTCTTTAAAAAAAATATTTTTCTGAAAACAGTATCTTCATCATTTAAGCAAGAGTGCCTTAAAGTGAGTGTACATGTTTTTCCGCTTCAACACTTTTTGGAGTACAAAACGTATGTGACAAGCGACAAAAATTCATCAACTTTCAACTTTTCCAAACGATATGTGCTTAGTGGCAGCTAATTAATTGTCTAAAAGTATGAAAGAAAATCTAATAGAAAAATATAAGAAACATAATGTTGTCTATCCAAAGGGAAATAGCAAAATAGCTCATGATTTAAGCTAAATTATTTATGGCAGAAGGTAACTACAGTATCCTTGCAATTGAAAATGAAATAAATGTCGAATGAATATGGAATAATATGGTTTAAGGCAAATAAAGTAATTTATTTGAATTAAAATACGTATCTAAAATTTCCATTAGTTATTTCAATAAGTGGCTTTGCTTGTATAAGACTGCATGGTGCTCCATGGTGTGAGCTTCAGTGTTGGTGCAACATTCTCCAGTCTCGTTTAGCTTTTAGCCATTAAAGTTATTTAATATATTGTTTGTTAGTTTTCTTACAGACAAATAACCTTGGGTGCAGAATAAATTTATTACCATTCTCGATAATATGGCCAGCAAATACTTCAGACAAAATATTTATAGTTTAAAAATATTTGTTTGGTACTTGAGCAATCCTCTCAGCAGCTACAATATTACCATATAATTCAGTTCTCCATAGATACTCTTTGCCTCTGGAGCTTTGACCAGCAGGAAAGTTAAATATCTTAGCAATTGAAAAGGAATCAAAGATTTAATTCCCTTTACTAGTGCTATGGAGTGTAAGCGAATACTTATTTAAAATTGAGTAGAGTTAAAGTGAGCCTATTATAGATTTTCCGTATACTTAAATGTGCATTGTATATATGGATTCATATTTTGATAATTAAAGTGGATTAATTGATCAGTGAGCAGAATGAGGAATATTTTTTTACAAGAAAATTATATTTAAGATGAAAAATTATTGAACTTAAAATATTTTAATAATAAAATAAAAAAGGAAAAAAATCCATATAAAAGTAGAAATTTAATAAACTGTTAAACTATTTGACACACTATGGCGATTGTAGGCTTTCAAAATATTAAATTTGGAGGCATCTTGCACAAAACAGAGTGACTTACGGGCAGCCAAAATTGACCACCTCAGGAGTGAAAAGGCTTCCAGAGCTTTCTTAAATATGAACCGATTTTATAATTTTTTTAACTTTTTGAGCCACAAAAAAAATTTAACCATACCCAAAATTCATAATGCTTATGATTGAAAAGATATTGGATTTCAAGAAACAAAATTTGTATATTTGACCAAACATTTTTTTTTTAATAAAAATAACGAATTTTTTAATATCTAATTTTTGTGAAAAATAGTAGTGTAAGATTTTTTCAATTATCTCAAACCGGAAAATATTCCAAAATCTATGTTTTGAAGCGGGTTTGCAAGACCCTTAATTCTTTCAGTTTTCGCTTAAAAATTTGAAAATAAGTATATATAGTTTTTACATACTTCGAAAGAATAGGCTTCAAGAAATACTTTAGAATATTTTGCGATATGCAGCCACCGTTTAGCGTTAGTCGAAGATGTTTGACTGTCTGAGTAGATATATCAGCTTTCCAATAAACTACAGGTCGCAAATATTAATATAATTCGATGAAATTTGATTTGAAAGTTTCTGCCAGACACACGCAATCGGTCCATATTCAGAACAAACCAAATAACTCCTATAAGATCGATTATTAGATACGTATCAGTTAAATTTTGTTTTTGTGAGTACATTATACCCATTAATCAGTAGTCAAAAAATACAATCTGTGGGATAATGTGGTCACCATATGAAACAACTTCCCCATCTTCATTAAATTATATAACACAAAACAAGTAAGAAAATTATAGTCGGTCTAGATCGACAATATTATACTCTATACCATGCGTTTAGAGACCCTATCTCTTAGGTCCATGTCTACGGATGTGAAAAATTTCATATTGGATGCTATATTTATATCGGGACTAGGTCGAAAAATGGACCGATCCTGACTGTATTTGTTAAGGCCACTTATTTTTTGAAAAAACAAATTCTAACCAAATTTGAGAAAAATCTATGCAATATTTTTTTTTAAGATTTAAGTAAATATAGAGAATCAGCTTCTTAGGGGGCTATGACTAAGAATTATGTTCGAGATGTACTTATATGTTAATAAGGATACTATGGCAATTTTAATCGATCTCATAGGGGTCATGTCTATGGGGAGTAGGTCTGAACATGAATCGATATTTATCAATTTCAATATTGCTCATTTTGTAGCCTATAGAAGCTTAAACACTAAATATCATCAACCTAAATTCATATTTGCGACCTGTAGTTTGATAACAAGATTGACACGGACATACAGACGGACGGACAGACAATGGTAAATCGGCTCAGAATCGCTTTCTGAACCACTTTCTGATCGGTATAATAAAAGATGGGTCTATGTGAAATATATTTGGTAGTTATAAACATCAGCATAAAAACATTGCATAAATTTTTTTAAAATTAATTTTTGAGAAATATAAGTGACTTTGCTTAGTGTGGTCAGGATTGGTTCATATCTGTGCCTAGTCTGCGGGGCACAAATTAATAGCAATAAACCATTCTGTATCTAATTATGAACTCACAAAACTCACAATAGTCAAAAGTTTTTTTTAATTTTTTTGTTTTTTTTTTTTGGTAAAGTGTTTCATATATTTTCATAAATTTTCAAAATATGTTAATCAGCAATGAGTTCGCATCAAAGATATTCAAATTCTTTACTTGACTTATCTTTATAAAAGATAATACCCCTGATAGACATGTAGTGTACGTATCATACAATCATTGAAAACCACATGTGTGTCAGCCTATACCACAGTTAAAGCTGGTTTAAAGTTGGGTTATATCTGAGTCGTATGTTAATTTCGTGTACGTAGTATAAACGTGGAAGAATATTAAACACAGCTAAAAATAAAAAGTAAGGGGCAACAATTTCATCAAATGTCATTTGATCAGTTCTAAATTCATTAAAAGAAGACAGTCATTTATTATAGTTTATTTGGTTCTTGTGTGTTAAATTTACCTTTTTTTTAACATTTCTGTGAAAAAATAATACAAAACATAATATATATATATTCAAAATATAAAATAAATCAGCCATTTTGTAAGCCAAGCTGATAAAAAAGATAGTATAAATATTGAAAGCGATAAGAGAAACTGACATCGTGGATTATTTGTAAAACCAGCCACAAAAAATTAAATTAAATCGCCAGGTATCAAAAGTATTCGAATATTTCTTTTTGAGAGAATTGGTTTTGCTGTTCAGAAATGGGAAAATGCATGCTAAATTATGGGAAAATGCCTGTTAAGACTATATGAAATGCATGCTTAATGGTAAAAATGCATGTCATGTGCATGTTTTTGTTTTTTCGAAAGATTTTTTTTATCTGCAGCTTTGAAAATCATTTTTCTTAATTCAGCATGCAATTTCCTTACATCTAGCATGGAATTTCCCTACATTTAGCATGCAAATTTTTTCCATTTTTAGCATGCATTTTCCTATAAATTTGCCTAATTTAGCAAACATTTTGCCATTTTTGACATGCATTTTTAACATTTGGCATGCATTTCCTATAGACTTAACTGGTATTTTCCTATAATTTAGCATGCATTTTCCCATTTTTACTAAGCGCTTCCCTTAGTCCCATTTTTTTTTATTTAAAAAAATATATAAACAATAGAAATAAAATATCTTTATATAATATTTATATCAAAAACAGAAAAAATAATATATTTTTATTGTGAATCAACAATCATACAACAGTGACTACAAAAATCCATTCTAGTATCTAGTATGTCAAATGTTTCGAAGAGAAATATCCTCGAGACAAAAGACCTTCGCATAACACTGTGGAACAAATTCAGGTTAGCAAAAGTTAGGTCGATTCTGAGAGTCAGGGGTGAAAATAGAGGCTAAATTAGAAGACCCGTATTGCGGCGTTTGTTTATGTTAGTTCGAATTTTTTTTTTATCGATCTTCGAACTTTGCAGTCAAATGCCGATTTTCAGCATATTGCTTATATGGTTTTTTTTGGCTATAACTCGTCGACTAATTTATAATTTTTCAATCTGTAAAAGCCAAATTATTGCTAGAGACCTGTGCAATCATTAAAATTTTTGTGGTGCTTATGAAGCAAAATGTTGGAAAAATAATTTCTTTTTCAAATTTTTTTTTGAAAATATTTTCCACAAAACTAAGTCTTTTTTGATTTCTGTTTGATCTATAATATGCTTCTCAGTTTCTTCAATAAATTTCATTTGAAAATAAAATGGTCTTAGTCGATGATTTGCGTTAAAAATCCCAAAACCATTAAAAAATAGCGATTTAGGTAGAAGTAATTAAAAAGGGAAGTTCCAAGAATTAGGAATTAGTAAAACAACTTTTTTGTTTTCAACCAAATGCAATACTCGCTGAAATTTGTTGGTGGTATAAAAACACGTTTGAAGAAGAGGAAGACGAGAAAAAAGAGGAAGAAGGGGAAGACAAAGATGAAATTCCAGAATATCTGTTGGACGATGATGATGACGATGACCAAGATATTAGAGAGAGCAGTGATGTTGATCCACTGCCGCCTGCTAAACGGCAACTGGCCAAATCATTAATTTAATTTATTTATTTTTTATACCCTATACCACTATGTGGTTTGGATATAATGACTTTGTGCTGCTGTTTGTAACAACCAAAAATATTTGACCTAGACCCATCTTTAATTATACCGATCGAATCAGAATCGCTTTCTGAGTTGATTTAACAATGTCCGTCCGTCCGTCCGTCCGTCTGTGTGTCCATGTAAACCTTGTAATCAAACTGCAGGTCGCAAATATGCATATATTTTGATGAAATTTGGTATATAAGCTTATATCTGCCGTGGGATGAACGCTATTGAAATTGGTGAGAATCGGTCCATGTTCAGACCTAGCCCCTATACAAATTACCCCTATGAAATCGACATAAATTGTCATAAGATCCAAATTGTCACATAGATCTTACTCAAATTGGGTTTATATGCGTTCATTACATCCACTAATGAGTAGTCCAAAAATGATCCCTTTGGCCCCATATAGAGCTGCTTCCCGATCTTCACTTAAATCTATTAAAAAACAAAAATATTGCACTGATTCTTCCCAAATTTTGTTTGTATATATTTTTGCAAAATACAAGAGATTTTACCAAACATGATCAGGATCGGTCCATTTTTGGACCTAGTCCCCATATAAATATAGCATCCGATATGAATTTTTTCATATCTGCAGCCAAAAAAATTAATAAAAATCCCACTCAAATTTGGTTTTTGCTTATTTTCTATGTCCAGTTAGTTGGGCCTAAGAGATAGGGTTTCTAAACGCATGGTATAGGGTATCGTATAGTCGGCTAGACCGACTATAACTTTCTTACTTGTTTTACTTAAAACTTTTCATAACTAACATTTCAAAAGTATATTTTTTCCATATTTTTATAATTTATTTTTCAATGTTTCTTCAAAACTAACACTGAACAAAATTGGTACATAAAAAATGAGAAGTAAATTAATATTAAGCTGGAAAACGCAAGTTTTGTATTACGATTGCTCTCTTTTCAATTTGAAATTTATTGAAGAAACTGAGAAGCATATTATAGATCAAACAGAAAGCGAAAAAGACTTAGTTTTGTGGAAAATATTTTCAAAAAGCATGAAAAAAATAATTTTTCAACATTTTGCTTCATAAGCACCACAAAGAAGTTCTACATCAATTTTTTACAAAATTTTAATTGTTGCACAGGTCCCTAGCAATAATTTGGGTTTTACAGATTGAAAAAATATCAATTAGTCGACGAGCTATAGCCAAAAAACCATATAAACAATATGCTGAAAATCGGCATTTGACTGCAAAGTTCGAAGGTCGATTAAAAGAAAAATTCGAACTAACATAAACAATCACCGCGATACGGGTCTTCTAATTTAGCCTCTATTTTCACCCCTTACTCTCAGAATCGACCTAACTTTTAGTAACCTGAATTTGTTCCACAGTGCAATTATAGACACATGGAAGGGAAACATTGGTAGTTGAGAGGAGCACATCGCAACGCAAATGTTTACGCCATCCTGTGCGAGGAAGCCAGAAAATACGGCATTATTTTGTCGTCTGGAGGTAGTCCATCGATATGGATATTTCATAGCCAGGTCCACGCCATTTTAAGACAATTTAAGTATTTCATATAAAGAACAGGTGGACGACAGTGTAGGTTTGTATTAATTATACCCTATACCACTATGTGGTTTGGATATAATGACTTTGTGCTGCTATTTGTAACTACCAAAAATATTTGAGCTAGACCCATCTTTTATTGTACCGATCAGCTCAGAATGACTTTCTGAGTCGTTTTAGCAATATCCGTCCGTCCGTCTCTGTGTAATCAAACTACAGGCCGCAAATATGAATATATTTTGATGAAATTTGGTATATAAGCTTTTATTGGCCATGGGATAAACGCTATTAATATTGGTGAAATTCGGTCTATGTTCCAACCTAGTCCCCATGCAAAGGGCCCCAATGAAATGGACATAAATTGCAATAAGATCCAAATTATCATATACATCTTAGTAAAATTGGCTTTGTATGTGTTTATTGTATCTATTAATCAGTAGTCCAAAAATAATGCCTATTGGACATTTCTTAGTCATAGGCCCCATATAGAGCTGCTTCCCGATATTCACTTAAATCTATCAAAAAATCCAAAAATATTGCACAGATTTTTCTCAAATTTGGTTTGTGTATATTTTTTCAAAATAAGGTGACTTTACCAAATATGGTCAGAATCGGTCCATTTTTTGACCTAGTCCACATATAAATATAACACCCGATATGAACTTTTCATATCTGAAGTTTTTCATATCTGCAGCCAAAAAATTAATAACAATGCCAGTCAAATTTGGTTTATGCTTATTTTCTATATCCAATTAGTTGGGCCGAAAAGGTAGGGTCTCTAAACCATGGTATAGGGTATCATGTAGTCGGTCTAAACCGGCTATAATTTTCTTACTTGTTTTTATTTAATTTGTTGATTAGATGATGCGGATAACGCGTAGTTATCTATATCCAGACCGCCATTAGCCACTTCACAGGCATACATAGCTCCGTCGCCATCAGCGGCAATGTTATCATCATCTCCATCAACTTCAGCTGCAGCTAAAAAAAAAGGAAATTTAGATGTAGCAGAAATTTTACAAAAAGATCAGACGGCAGTGGAGCAATTCCTAAAATAATAGGATTGCTCCAAGAAAACTACAGCTTTTAAAAAAATAATAATATTTCTTATTTTGTTATTTAGCCAAGTCTTTAAATAGTTTAAATTGACAATATTTCTTTATTTAATTCGCATTCATTATTAAAATAATTAAATATTGGTTTTATAAAGTAAACGATTTTAAAAACGTTTACATTTTCTTTAAATGAAAAAAAAAACTCTTATTGTTAATGTTATATGTTTATGTTATATTTTTATTTTTTATGCTTCGTGCCATTTGACAATAAAAAACTGATTTTAATAAATATATATAAATACAAAATTTGTGTTTTCAAGAACCCAAAAATTTTAATTTCATTCTTATGCAAAATACCAACGTTTCAAGAACAGCTCTGAATAAATTCCTTATTTTAGTTCCACTATTGTTTCCTTGGATGGGCAATGATGGGGCTGTTGTAGTACATTTTCTGAACTATATTCTTGCAACTTACCCATGTCCAAAAACGCCTATATTTCTTTATTTGTTTTTTAAATATGAGAAGTTTTCTCCTTTTAATGCGATTGTAAGTAATAAGACCATATGGCAGACATATTCTTTTTTTTTCGTCAGAAATAAATTATTTTGTTATTATTATTCATTAAACGAAGTACACTTTTCCGTATTTCTTCTTCCATTTTACAAAACATATGGTCAAATGTCAAATTAAACCACAATCTATATACACTACCTGTGTTTTACTATATATTAGTTAGCATGTATACCATAGTATGCCATGGATTCTATACCATATCTCCGTCAGGGGTATTACCTTCCACTAACTTAAATCAATGTAATACATATTGACAACATAAGGTAACCTTTTGATCTTCCGAGATAAATATGCGAAAGTCAAACTTCATTTAATAACAGTCTTTACCAGAAAATACAAAATCATTTTACGAAAAAATAATTTCGTAGCGAGTTCTTTCGAAGAATCTACGAAATTTTCTTTAATTTTACACTTTATGAAACTAGCAAAATCCTGTCGTGGCTACTTTTCAGAATTTTAATTTTACAAAAAATATTTCGTATCGATTTGTTTTGGAGAATGAAAAAAAGTTTCTTTAATTTACGAAATAAATTTTATCACAAAATTTTTTTATTTTTTAAGACTGAGTAAAAAATATTTAAATTTAATCTATCAGGGTTTTACATCCAAAACATTTTTTAGGAGAGCGAGTGTAACCAATTTATTAGATCTAAAAGTATTTGTAGATCGGTTTATGATTAATATTAATATTATAGATGACAGTTGCATATATCAGACAAGAGTCTACTTTCAGTTGCAGATAACACTTTTTAAATATAAACGCTCGATATTTTAGTTTTCTTTTATAAAAGTGTCATAAGGTTTTTTCTGAATTTTTTTTTTAAATATTTTAATTAAGAAAAAATCATAGCTATTCAGGTTTTTGTAAATTTTCTCGATTTTGAAGTCTTGCTAGTTGACATTCCTTTATTGGCGCTTTAAATGTTTTTTAATTTTTAAACGCGTTTTATTATTTCTGGAATTTAAAAACAAGAATCTATTTTAGCATAGAAAAATTTCGGACATTTTAAGAAAGGCTTTCGTATGTAATCATGGTTTGAAGTAATGAAATTTAAATTCAATAATCCGGACCCCGCTAAGCTTGATTATTCGGTAATCCGGACTACATTTACTAACTCATTGGATATTCCATAATCCGAATTGGTAGCTACTTTATAATTCGAATTGAATGTAAATATTTATTTTTTATTTATTTTTTATTTTAATTGTAGTATACTATGTTTTTGTTTTTATATTTGCAATGTGTTTTTGATAATCCGGAAAACTTTAATCTGGATTGGGATTTCCAATCAATTATCCGAATTATCGAGCTTTATTTACGTCGATTTTCGTCCATTTAAATCATAAATTATTTTTTGTGTAGTTTCAGTTCATTATCAATTAACCAACATGTATTGTTAACTTATCCTTTCAATAACTTTTTGGCATGGTTATTACATTCACACTATTATATATATAAGGTAATATGGAACATATTTTTTTTTTTTTTAACTACGAAGTGTAAAAAGTTAATGTTTGAAACAAACTTTTAAATATAAATTTCATTTGTATGAATTTTATTCAATCAATTAACAATACTCATTGAAAGAATATAATGAATCAAATTTTTCATATATTTCTATATAAGTTTGTTATTCCGTCTGTAATAATAAAATAAAATATCCTTATAACAAGCGGAGTTGTTATAGTGATGAAGGTCTGTGTGCCTGACTGTCTGTGGAAATCCCAATCACGCCCTAATTAGGTTTGCTGGGTTGCTCATTTTTAGAGAAAATGATTCATTGACCTACTGAGCAGGTTCCTACTTAATATGATCAGAATCGGTTCGATAAGTCCCGCAATTTTAATGAAAATGTAAAAAAAAACTCTTGAAAGGGTATAAGGTATGGGATAGTGCATGACTTTTCGGATAAAAAACTCCATGACCAAAAAATGCGTGGGGTGTGGGTTGAAGGACGAGAATTTTAACGTTTTAAATATATTTCCTACTAGCTGTTTTAACCCGGTCTTGATCGGGAACCAAAGGCCTTTGACTTGAAAAATGGTTCACTATTCCTACCAGGCGCTGAGTACTTAGTGCCCAATGAACAAATTCCTCAAAAAATTTAACTTTCTCCCCAAAAATTTGTATGGGATTGGGGAATTTGTTGCTGATGACGTTTTGGGGAGTAAATTTATTTTTTATTTCAATTTAAAATTTTTTGATTTTTAAATTTAGATGTTTTTTTTAAAGACGCTGCAGCAAAAATACTTCAAAAATAAGCTGCGAAACTGCTTTAAGTTTTTATTTGGAATTTTATTTATTTTGTAAACATCAAATATCGCGAAATCGTTTGCAAATTAAAGGAATCAGAACTTTTAGAATTGAATTACTTCATCCAATAAATTATCACCATTGAGCAGAGACGTCAAATTTATAGATGTTTCAAAAATGGAAAATGAATGCGACGTTTAAAATTGTGCCGCAAGGTTGCTTTATTGCACATACGTAGTTAAAATTGATCATAAGACTTTTCACTGAGTTGTGTTCCGCGAGCGAGTCGCGTCCGCGCGTTTGGCAGCTACACCCGTGCTGCCGCGTAGTTAGCGTCAACTTATTTTAATCGCCAAAGTATATATTTCGGATCATTCCGATATTTTAGCTGAGCTGTGTCCGCGAGCCGCTTCTGTGCGTTTGACAGCCACACCAGTGCTGCCGCGCAGTTGTTGTCAACTTATTGTAATTGCCAAATTATATTTTTCAGACCATTCCGATATTTTAGCTAAGCTGTGTTCTGCGAGCCGCTTCCGCGCGTTTGGCAGCCACACCTGTGGTGCCACGTAGTTGTCGTTAACTTATTTTAATCGCCAAAATATATTTTTCAGCTCAATCCGATATTTTAGCTACTCTGTGTTCCGCGAGCGCGTCGCGTCGCGTCCGCGCCCCGATTCCGCGCCCCGAGACGATGCTATTGAAAAGAATACAGACATTAAATAAAGTTGTTGTAGGACAGATATTGAGAGCAGTATGGGGAAGTTATTCATCTCTTTCGGGGACATTTTTTAAATTTGGGGAATTTGTTCATCGTGAAGTTATTCCCCAATTTTTTGGGGAATAAGTTCATTTTTTTTCGGAAATTTATTCATTGGTGGCTAAGTACTCGGCGCCTGCTTACCATTACAACTGCTTGGAGTATTTTGAGTGTATGATGTCTAAAAGTTACGAATTTTAGTTATTATAGAGCTTTGTGATATACAACATTTCTGATTTTTCCTTTTCTTTCAGGGACCTTTTTTTAAATTTGGGGAATTTGTTCATCGAGAAGTTATTCCCGTGTGTACCAAATTTCAGAGAAATACGTTGAAAAATACAAATTTGTATAGCGAACAAACGTACCAAAAACAGAAAATGAGATTTATAAAAAAGTGGGCGTAACGGTAGGCGTGGCCAGAAAGATATAATCCGACCTTCGCTGGAGTACGGAGATTACGTGTACCAAATTTCAGAGAAAGCCGTGAAAAACAAAAATTTGTATAGCTGTCAAGCAAAGAAACAAATAAAAGGAAAAAAATTTATATACATAGAAGTAGGCGCAAAATTAGGCGTGGCCTGTCGGAATTATATGGTGAGCTTGCCTGGAGTACAAAGACTGTGCGGACCAAATTTCAGAGAAATCCGTTGAAAAATAAAAAATTGTATAGGGTCAAACAAACAAACAAACAAACAAACAAAAATGAAATGAATTTTATATATATAGATTAAACACGTTTAAGGTTATTCCATAATATTTGTCAGATTCTAATATTTTTCCTAGAATCGCCGCAAATCTTACAAAGCTTAATACAAGTTAATAACAAATTATTTCCAGTAGACTTTTCTCCTGTTTATCGTCATAATACATTCAAATTATTTGAGGGATTACTCGTGAATTGGACTTTATCAATTGATTTTTGTTTTATATTTTAGAAAATGGCTTTAAACATAATGTTAATTTTCACAAAAAGATATATTAACCTTATAAAGCCTTTAAAAAACAATAAAATTTATATAATTTTTATTATAGCTTTTATAGTATTTGATTTTCGCAATCGATCGAAAACTCATGTTATTTCGATGGTATGTACATTAAGGTGGTTCGGTCCCCATATAAAAAAAAGTCGAGCATCCCCTAAGATTAAAGATTAGTTGAAGACGATTCGGAAAAATTTTTTTTGCCACGCGCCTGGATACCGCCCTTTTAGTTTTTGTACACTACGTCGCCATTAAAAGTCCGATCGTAAAGTGTTGTGTATTGTTGTTCATGCCTTCGTAATAGCTACATTTCTCATTTTAATAATTTTTGACTCCGACGTCAAATTCTCGTAGTGACTTTGACAATCTCGGTTCCTAGCCACCCTAATGCCAACCATTTTGAAACATAAGGAAAGCGGCTTTAATTTCATGAAATTTTTTCTTCAAAAGTATTAACTTCTATTCATAAACAAAAAAGTTACAGAGGTTTAAAAAATGCATTAATCAAATGATCAAATATGTCAACTCATATTGTATTTTTGAGATATGACAACTCTTTTTGTGAAAAGAAAGCCACATTAATTTGATGAAACTTTTAAAAATAAAATATGGACGTACAACAAGACAATTTTTGGCGAGGATTGAGATTGCTATAGTGTTCGCGACTTCTTATTTTAGCAAATATAAAGCACATGCGCCTATCGTCCGTAACCTTATTTGCGGATTCACTAACAACCCGCACAAAATGTTCAGTATTTTGAGAATGGCGTGGAAATTCTAAAACATAAATTAAGTGTTATTAGTTATTGTTGATATATAAAGTTTTGGATATAATTATCTGGTATTTGAATTATTTCATGAGATGAATTTTGGTATTGCACCAATTGCTCATCCGTATAGAAATGGAGACATGGTGGCTCAGTTATTTGTAGATTATCCCACTTTGTAACATCTGTGTATGCATTGCAATCAAAATTTATCGAATCTTTGCAGGTGGGTCTTCCCGAACACTTCATAACCCTGAAATCGTACTGCTTGATCAGGATCCGTTATCATTAACAGTAGTATATTTTCGAAATATAAATAATAACTATTATGTTCAATGGTCGGGCGAATTATTTCTTGTAAATGTAGTTTTTTAATCCAAAGCAAGTAATTAAAGATATGATGGGTTCCGTGTGTGGACTGGGGTTGGCTCTTTACAAGAAACCAGAAAGGTCCATAAACTTTAACGATGAACATCACTAAGTTTCGCAAAGTGTCTGAAGGCTGACTCTTGGATACATAAAGCCGAAGTAGCCTAGATGCTGTTGTCAACAATCGTGCTGTACTTACAGGACCGGGTTTCTGACTAGCTAGACCATCTTTGCATAAACCATTATTAATGGCTAGAATCATACGATAAAGATTGATCTGGTCATCGCGGATGTTCCAGTTGCCTATATAGTCTGGCATAATACCCATAGAAATTGGCTCAAAACCATTAAAGACCTAAAAAAAATTCACATTAATTTTACTATTGTGATGGCGGGCAAAGTTACAGGATATAGGTAACATTCCAGCAATTCAGTTCCAGATTGTCTAGACCAAATTCCTGGATCAGGTTGCTTTCCAATTAAATGGGTCATCAAACTTTTAAGTGGTGATTCGTTGAAATGAAATAGATAGACCTTCCACTGTAATGGTCGTTGTCGATATCTTTCCGTGCATGCGTTTACTCCAGTTTTGTAACCTGTATTTACAGTTGTTCCATCGCAATTGATTGAAACTAAATAGTTCAATGAATAACCTTCTGAATTCAAAAAGTTTACAATGGCCTTCTGAAGCTTTAACCCTGTACCTACTGCTGGAGATGTTTATCCGACGAATGTCGATTCAGGCTCTTTAACAATTGTTATATGTTCTTCAGTAACTCTATGAAGACGTGTTTGTTTATCATATTCTTGTTTTTTTAAAGTCATATCTTTTTTTCCATCATAAGAGATACATTTTAATATAATATCACTGGTAGATGAGGCCTTGGCTCCTTCTCTAAGCTTAGCTCGCTCTCGCCGGATTTTATTCCTTAAGCATTCTCTCACTAATGCCTCCATAATCGTTACTCGCTTTTGTAGCGTTTGAATTTTTCAAATCTTTTATAAATGTTGTTGCACGTAAAGATCCATAGCCATCTGACGTACCAGTGCGATCCAATGCCAAAGCATACTTTTGCAGGGATATGTCTAATACATTCAGTTGCTGCTTGTTTGGGGAAACATTATTTTCATTTTCAAATTCATTTTCTTCACTGGAGCATGGTGCATATGAAAATATATAAGAACCCTCATCTGAAAAAATAATTGAGCTTTAGTCGACTTCATCATTGTCTATAGTATTAAATTGGATATTATCTAACGTTAAAAGCCTTGGGCCACATTGATCAATAAAAAAGTGTATTTTGTTTGGAAGGATTTTTAACTTCGGGACATCTACATTCGGAATTCATGTCAGTACCGCACTTGCATTTTGAAATATGAAACAACATATTCCAATCGATTTTAACTTATTTACCAGGTTTTTTTAACAATTTTATAATAAGAGTCCAGAAGACCAAACAACAATTTTCTAACCGTGGTTCTAGTTAATATCGGAATATTTGTATTTTTCCACACTTCACAAAGAATCGTTATAACCACTTCCGTGTAACGCATTAAACTTTAATTTTTATAAATATTTGGTGCACCATTTGTCCTCAAATATAAACAAGTAAGAAAATTATAGTCGGTCTAGACTGACTATACGATACCCTATACCATACGTTTAGAGACCCTATCTCTTAGACCCAACTAACTGAATATAGAAAATTAGCATAAACCAAATTTGAGTGGGATTTTTATTAATTTTTTCGGCTGCAGATATAAAAAAGTTCATATCGGATACTATATTTATATGGGGACTAGGCCCAAAAATGGACCGATCCTGACCATGTTTGGTAAAGTCTCTTGTATTTTGCAAAAATATGTACAAACAAAATTTGAGAAGAATCAGTGCAATATTTTTGTTTTTGATAGATTTAATTGAAGATCGGGAAACAGCTCTATATGGGGCCTATGACTAAGAGTTGTCCAATAGGGATCATTTTTGGGCTACTGATTAATGGATACAATAAACACATACAAACCCAATTTTACTAAGATTTGTATGATAATTTGGATCTTATGGCAATATATGTCGCTTTCAAAGGGGTCATTTGTATGGGGGCTAGGTCTGAACATGGACCGATTCTCACCAATTTTATTAGCGTTCATCCCATGGCCGATAAAAGATTAAATACCAAATTTCATCAAAATATATTCATATTTGCGACCTGCAGTTTGATTACAAGCTTTACATGGACGGCCGGACGGACGGACGGACGGACGGACATCGTTAAATCGAATCAGATAGTGATTCTGATTCGATCGGTATAATTAAAGATGGGTGTAGGTCAAATATTTTTGGTTGTTACAAACAGCAGCACAAAGTCATTATACCCAAATCACATAGTGGTATAGGGTATAAAAATATTATATGACTTGGCATTTTATTGGTAATTTTGTTTTGCCGATATTATTTATAGTAATTAAATTTAATAAACCAATTTTAGAATGAAAAGGAAATATTTTTGAAATTTGATAAATGAACGACAAAATCGAATGTGAGCAAAAAAGAATGTCACTTTGGAATGTCAACGCTTCTGTTTTTGCACTATTTTATGTTCCCTGTTCTGTAATATTATTTTTTTTAACTTCTGTAACTTTTTTGTTTATGAATAGAACCGAATACTGTGAAAGCAAAAGTTCAATGAAATTAGTGCGGTTTTACTTTCGTTTAAAAGTAATTGCCATTAGGGTGGGTAGGAACTGAGATACTAAAGTCGGAAAAATTTTTGACGTCGGATTAAAAAATTATTAAAGAAAGAAATGTAGCCACAACGAAACCATGCACAACGACATGCAACATGTTATGGTAGGACCAAAAGTGACGCTGCAGTGACAAAAAACTAAAAGGGCGGTATCCAGGGGCTTGGAAAAAAATAAAAAAATATTTTTCCGAATAATCTTTAACTAATCTTTAATCCTAGGGTAGGACAAACTCAACTTTTTTTTGACGAACCACCTTAAGGTGGTTTTTCTTGTCCAAATTGAATAAAAAAATGTGATAAAATATTCATTTAATTACAAAATTTTTTTTAGGTATCCATAAATATGTATACATCTCAGCGTGTAAAAAGAGAAGTAAGTGACTTTACTAAATATTGTCATGGTCGGTGCATTTTTTGACCTAGTCCCCACGTAAAAATATCATCAGATATGAATTTTTCACATCTGCATGCCACAATAAAATTGGGTATATTCTTATTATGAACTCCACATATATCAGGTATATATCAGTTTGTCCATCCATTTGTCAACCATCGAAATAAATTTAGGAGATGCCATAAATTATATATATTCTTGATCCTTATAAAAGGAGAAAATAATCTCTTCTCCGCAATGGGTCAAGTAGGCCCAATAGCCGAAAAATGACATACGAAAATGTAAAGATACTAATATAGAATTTCATATAGAAAACTAAAATTGGTGAACATGTGCATATGTACGCCTAAGCGTTGTATACATATTTTTGATTGTTAGTTGCTTTTGTTGTTTCTTTTTTGTACAACAAGCAAACAAATATGCATGCATTGCTTATAGACAAACAAATATGTGATTACGTTCACGATTGCATTTAGCTATTGTTTTCAATTAAAATATCATGAAAATACCTAAAATGTTTGTAATTATCTTAATAATTTTAAACATTTGTAATTATTTGGAAATCAAATCTGAAAAACAAATTTGACTTTGATTATGGCATGACGGACTTGTTTATACGATTATAAATTTAATCTTCCTTATCTAATTCACAAAACTTATTCTAAGTTTTCTCTCCTCTCGCACACTTAATGTTCAAATTGGCCTATCTTGTTCTAATCATCGACCTATAATTGCCGGTTGTGTTCAAGGATCATGTTTGCCATTTATCTTTTATAATTTACATATAGCCGATTTTCCCTATCAATCTTTACTAAATTAAGAATCCAAAAAAATTTAATAAACACACACATAGGAATTTCATATTTTATGTATGTGTTAGTAGCAACTTTAAATGTATTTTGCTGCAAAAACATGTAAAAATTTGAAAATCTGTAAATCTGCTGGATAGCTAAAAAGAAATATCTTTCAAAAAAGTTTCGTTTAGTCAAAATCGGGAGAAATTTTTGAACAAATCATCGGGCACAAGAAATCGCCTTAACTATTAATATTATAGATATATGTACTATATAATCTGAAATGAAATTTAGCTTATATAACAAATAAAATAAATGTCTTTGGATTTTTCAATTTATGAAACTAGGTACATTTACATATTAAATTAATCTGAAGAGTCACGGAAAAACTGAGTGGAATCGGACCAATGGGCGTGGCACCCACCATACAAAGTAAATATTTAATATAATGCAACTGGAGTACCATAATAGAACAACCCTTGGGACTTAGCCTGAGTTCATAAGTTATTATTGTGAGTAGTTGCTCAAAAAAAGGGCGGCATCGGACTAATGGGCGTGGCACCTCTAAACAAAATTTTTGTACATTATTTACCAATGTTATTAATCGTGATAAAAATCGGCGGAATCACCAAAACCGAAAATCGTGAATAAGAATAATCATCAAAATCAAAAATCGCAAAAAACAAAAATCGCCGAAATCAAAAATCACTTCTGACAAATGCATTATTTACCAATGTGATTAATCGTGGAAAATATCGGCGAAATCACCAAAACCGAAAATCGTGAATAAGAAAAATCATCAAAATCAAAAATCGCAAAAAAGAAAAATCGCCAAAACCGAAATTCACGGGTAATAAAAATAGCAAAAAACAGAAATCGCCAAAAATAAAATGGTAGGCCCAAAAATCGAGAATGACAAAAATTGCAAAAAACAAAAATATCCAAAATCAAAAATCGCAAAAAAAAAACAAAAATTGCTACAGTTAAAAATCGCCAAAATTAAAAATAGCAACAAAATAAACAAAAACGCCAAAATCAAAAATCACTTAAATAAAAATTGGCAACACCGAAGATCGTGAATAACAAAAATTATAAAACCAAAAATCGCATATAACAAAAATCGGCAAAATTAAAAAACGCCAACATCAAAAATCGCCAAAATCTAAAATCGCAAATACAAAGATCGACAAAATCAAAAATCGACAAAAATAAATAAAATAGTTTTCTAAAAAATTTATTCCCAGTTATTTATTTCGTAACGATGGTTGTAACGAAGTGCATCAGGTTGCAGCTAGTACAATGCAATAATTATTAATCTGAAAAATATTAAATCTAGAGCACTCTAACATACTACATATATAATAATTTTTAAGCAAACATGTGAATAGGATTAAGGGTTAATAAAATTAACTTAACTGAATTTTAAATTTTTATGGCGTACACTTTTATAAACTCTAATCCGATTTGTAAAATATTAGGCACCAGACATTGTATTAAGTTGTGTAAAATTGATAAAAAAAAAAAAATCGATGAATAATTAAATTTTTGGTATGATTAATCAATATTTTGGTATCAGACATTCTGATATGGAACTTTAGTTAAAAATATCTTTTATTTTTTTTTTATAATCCTTATTTTCAGTGGGCTATTTTCTATGAAATCTATGTGTCTAGTATTTCGCACTGGCAGTCTTAAAGTTTCTTCGATTTGCTCTACCGATTCATACATCTGTCTGATTTCAAATGATTTTCACCATAAAATAACAACATTCAAAAGGTGCACACATCTTTTCAATATTATGTATGAACAAACAACAGGCATGAAAATACCAGCGACGAAAGTATGAGTTTCTCCCCTGTAAGAAATGTATATTAGGGGTTTAACAATTTTTTTAGTAATTTTAAACCTACATGATGGGCAAAATGTTTTTAATAAAAGCAATTTATTTTTGAGGAAAAAACCTTCGTACCAAACGCTAATTCTCAAGAAAGTCAAGATAAGAAGGAAAATTTAGGGATTGTAAAATCTAGTACCCCTAATTTTACATGTATATATATATATATTTTTTTTTTTTTTTGTATACGTCGGTTCAATGTTCGTTTATGAATAGAAAAGTTTGAATGAAGAAAGTTCTTTTTATTCCGCTGATGGTATGTTGGTATTTTGTTTTTATACCTTTCATATTTATGTTTTGCAAACAACATTGAATTGTAGTTTTTAGTGGATGTTATTTGTTTAGAATTTTATTATAAAGGTTCATGTTATAAATATACATATGTATGTATGTATGTGGTGTAAAGCAGTGCAAACCAAATACAAATACTTTACATACAATGCTACGTATATAATACATTTTATACAATGTTCAAATAGTTTGGTATATCAAAATAAAACAACACAGAAAAAAACAAATTAAAATATTTTAAATAAATAAAGAAATAGTTGGAGATTTTGTTTTAGTATTAATTAAATATTTTATAGAAAATGATTTTTGTGAAAACCGTGCTATACCATAAATCCAGATTATCATATATATGTATGTATATCTGGTTAAATTTGGTTTAGGCTTTTAGATAACACAAATCAGTGGTACAAAAATAAACTATGTAGAACGTTTTTAAGTCAGAATGCCCTTATAAATTGCAACAAAAAAGTTTAAAGTGGTAATTACAATAATTTAAATCAATATTTATACAACACAAACTGGCTCTAGATGTTGTAAATAACCGATTTAAATCCAATTAAATGTGTTCCAAAAATAACTACGACAAAGATTTTGGTCCTTTATCAAGTTGTGATAAGTTAGCAAATAATTTGATTGTTTATGTGATGTGGTATTTTAAAATTTTAAAATTTATTTAAAAAATAATATCTAGCAAATAATAGAGATAATAAAATGGAAAATTAAATGGTAACAGAAGGTTATTTAAAAGGTTTTGTCTAGAAATGAAAAAAAAAAAAAAATATCAATAACCTTTGTTTTAAAAATCGTCCCCAAAGTGCTATCAAAGTATGTACTTTAATAACTAATTTATGTTTAAAGAAAGAGTATTTCCCAAATTTGTGGAAGGAAGCTAAAACCATACCCATTGATAAGCCCCATAAGCCCAATAATTCTCCCTCTTTGCATCGTCATATATCAATAAGATATTGGAAAATATTATCAAAATCAAACTAAGCACTTTTATTAACGACAAAAACTTTACTAAAGAGCAATTTGGATTAATACCTACCATGTTTTAACATTAAAAACATAGTCATATCAGATTTTCAAAATGGCAATTCCAACGCAAATGATTCAGTTTGGCATGATGCTTTAATTTTTTAATGAGTAATCCCAACTTTCCAATACCTGTTATCAAAATTATCCAAAGCTATCTAAAAAATCGTGAGTTGAGAGTTCATATAAGAAAATATTTCTCATATAACGTTGCTGTTACTACAGATTCCTCACAGCGATGATGCTAATCACCTATTAATATATATACGTCAGACTGTCCAAGTCCATATGGTTGTGCAACATCAATTTTTGTGGCGCATCTTTATTGTGCTATAGCTCTTTAGCAGAAGATAGAATAAACAACCTTCAATCATCATTAATTATTGTAGGTGACTAAAGGCAAATAAAGGAGTGTTATATACCTCAACTTTGTCTAGAAGTATTCAACATTCCATGTAATTCTAAAGTAAAATATTTAGGTATGTTTTTAAGATCCAAAACCAAATTTTGAAGAACATATTTTATATGCCATAGACAAAATTAACCTAACCAAAAGAATACTATTTCGTTTTTTTTTGATAAAAATCCAGAACGACCTGCAAAAATAAAATAATTAGTTAGTTAGTTAATTGTTCCATCTTTAATATTAATAGGCTAGGCGATTTCTTGTGACTGATGTTTTGTTCTACCGTTTTATCCCGATTTTAACCAAACGTATATTATTTGAAAGATATTTCTTTTTAGCCGTTTTGCAGATTTACAGATTTTTAAATTTTTTCCTTTATTTTGAGTAAATTGCATTTAAAGTTGCTAATAACCAGAGTTCAGAAAAAAACACACACTGAATAAAAAACTCGTACATATATGTAAACAAACATAACTTAGACCAACACACACATATTTTTATTTTCATACCAATTACGTTTGTTTTTAAATTTTCTTCGGTGCCCAACACAACCATGACTGTGTTCGTTTTAATATTTCGTTATTTACACGAACATTTTTGTATCACATACTTTTTGTTTCAATCACACATAAAGCACACATTTTTGAGTGTTGCTTTATTTGAAGTTAAACACGACTTAAAATATAACTGAACTCGAACCTGTTTATTGTACATGTTCTGTTTTTTCTTACTACACGAGCCACAACACGACTTAAAATATAACTGAACTCGAAACTGTTTATTGTACATGTTCTGTGTTTTTTTTTCAGTACACGTACCAGAACATGAACTGCAAATAAAGCAACACTCAAAAATGTGTGCTTTATGTGTGATTGAAACAAAAAGTATGTGATACAAAAATGTTCGTGTAAATAACGAAATATTAAAACGAACACAGTCATGGTTGTGTTGGGCACCGTAGAAAATTTAGAAACGCACATAATTGATATGAAAATAAAGATATGTGTTGGCTGCTTTTGAACAGAACATTGTGTGTTTCATGTGTGTATTTTCTGAACCTTGCTAATATCACATACATAGAATTATATAATGCAATGTGTGTGTTTATTAAATTTGTTTATGTGTTTGTAATACAAATGCGTTTTTTTTGTGTTGATTTGTGAATTGGCTATAATTGATAAGCATAACTTTAGGGTCCTTATTTAATGAAAAAATAAAATTTCCTAGCATTTGCACTCGAACTTAGAGGGATGAGATCTGCTAGTATTTAATTAATTTCTTGTGTTTACATATTTTACAAATATGCGACTTTGCCTTAATATCGTCAGTCGGAAAAAGTTTTTTTACTTTTAAGAAATTTTCATAATGTGTTTTGTGTTACAAAAAAATTTATTATTAAATTCATCGATTAAATCCTTTTTATAACCAATCGCATCTACATATAATATATCTAGACGTTTAATTAAAATTGTCTTTAGCATTATTTAATATTGTCTTTAAGGTATTTTGTATGAAATGTTGAATATTATCAATTTCTTGTAGATTGCATAATGAACATAACCGAAATCTTTGATGCTGAAACCTGGTTCCATTGAGCTCTATTAGGTCACATATTACCTTAATGATGAAACTGAGAGCGTAGCTGTTGTAAGTGTGTAGAAAATGAGATTGTGGCTCACTGAAATTAAGCTTCGAATAAAATCGACTGGAAGAAGCAGCTTTCTCTAGATACAATTCTCTTGCCTTTGTTTTTTAGCCCAGTTATTGTATCAACTCTTAAGCGTTCCCAGCTTTCACTTGTTGTACATTGTTTTAGGTAGCTAAGGAGTCAATATGCACATACCAATAAGATTTTTTTCTGTGATGATTTTTTTAAGCTGATTTGGTAATCTATTATTAGAGTATTCATATAATGTTTTTATAATATACTGCATATGTAAATCAGCTCACGGTGATCTTGAAGAAGGGGAATGTGGACCTAAAATGGTTCCAAAATCGGCTAATGCAGAAAGTTTCTATATTGTTTCTTGATTAAAAAAACGTAAAAATTAAAATCCTAGCTGCTCGTCTTCGCTAGTTATGCATATTTTTGTGTTCAAAGTATGCACTTGCATGAAAAGCAGAATTGAATCTTCAAGTACACATATTCAATCGGTTCATTCTACTTAATTTGACAAAATTTTTTCAAAATATATAAATCATGAGTACAAAAACCACGAGGACGTAGTGGTTACATGATCCCATTTTTTAGTGTTTTTTTTATTATTTTTTATTTTTTAAAACTATTTTTTAAAATAATTTTACTTATATATTGTTATGTTTTTTATGTTAGGACAACTATGAATAATCTACTTTTTAGTTTAACTCCAAGGATAAAAATTAATTTCAATTTAAATAATAAATATCTTCAAAAAAAAAAAAAATATATATATTGAAATTAGAGATGAAGGGATGAATATTCAGTTACTGCTTTTAATAAATTGATTGAGTAAGTATCATGATGAATACTGTTGACTTTGTAGCGTTTCCAAAAGTGTAAAATGTCTCGGTGTACCAGCTCTCCACTTTGTTCAGCCCAATATCCTAATCCACGATTACCGTCGATGAACGGTAAACTTTCTTTTAAGTGTGAAAGAATAACATGAAGCTTTATTGTTTGTGAGAGTTTATCAATACTTTTCAAAGCTCTATCTAATTCTTCAATATGAGCATCAAGTGAAAGTCCTACTTTGCTTGAGATGAAGCAGTAATTTTCGACCTTGGGTTGGGAAGCCTATTAGAATATGCTATGACACTCTTTACTGTATTTTTTATCTTACCCTTTACTACAGTATTTTTTGTAATCTGCTCTTAAGTAAATTTTTTACAACTTCCCGCTTCTGAGTTTTTAGGTGCACCTCTTAAATCGTTTAAGGAAATAAAGCAATGAGGACAAGGAAACATTGCAATTTCAGTTTGTTGCCCATTTTCAATTAACAAAATTTTGAAATCTGCAACAAATATAAACGGAATTCGATTAATTTTAGTTAACTCAAATAGAAGTTTAATATTTGCATGTGTTTCTTTTATTCCAGAAACTATACGCAACAATATTAACTTACCTACACTAGACATCTTAGCTTTCTTACTTAGACTTCCACCTTCAGAATACAGTTTTTTTTTGATTCATTAAAATACTCAGAATTTTGTATACGATCTTCATCATCACAACCTTTTTGCACTAAGCTCTTTTCATCAATTGTTTCGGGTGAATAATTTTCGGGCAATATAGTTAAACTTATTTTAAAAAAGCCTTGACCTCCATCAGCCTTGGCTTTAATAGTAACGTTTCCTAATATTTGTCTATGCTCCATACCATTCTTAAGAAGCCCTTCTGCATCAGAATAAACTACAGTCGTAACTGTTTATCTTCTGCATTTTCACAATCACATTCGTATGTACCTGTTTTATATAAATCGTTTAAAGTATTTTATGTTTCTAACATATGCTTAGAGTAATTTGCAGGAATATACGTCCTTCCAACATTACATCTAATATAATTAGTTAATTTTTTATTATGTATGTTGAAGCTCCTACTTTAATTCGAAAATTATCTAAACCTTCTTGATCAAATACAACTTTATCATCTTTAAATTTATTTACATTAATTCTTGTATTTCGTCCGCCAGTAGGTAACACCAAATCAATGTTTTCAAGTCTTCCGCCTACATCAGAATCAGATTCAAATTTATTTTTTATTACGCGTGTCGCAATTTGCTGTTGTATTATATCAGGAAATCTTTCGATAATTTTTATCACGTTATCTTTAAAATTTTTACATAAATGATTAATACCCTTACCGATTTCTTGGAAACATTTAGTACATAGCTTAATGGATTCTACTGAATCGTTTTGTGTCGCTGTTTGTGATTCATTAAATTCAACGGAAATATCTTTTTCCTTGTTTAACTCTCTAAATTTTCCTCTGCCTTTCTTAGTTTTAATGTGTCCTCTAAATCTGGCTGTCTCACATATATAACAAGTACATAATCCTTTATTTGAACGAGTGGTTTTTTCTACGCTCAGATATTAAAAATTTTGCTGGCTTAATTTTAACCAACTCGATTTTTCTACCACACGGACTACATACTTTTGCCCTATTATCATTATGAGAACCCAGAGTGTTGGGCATTTTGAAAAAGTAAAGAAACAATAATTTTTAACAGAGTAGCTTCAACTTGAAGATCGTCAGCACAAAATAATTAAATGATTCTTTCGTTGATCTTCAGTTGTATATGTAACTTAAAGATGTATTTTCCTGTTATGGGTTTGTATGCAACATCTAGCGATGAGAAAGTTACTAATTTTCCAAAAAAAAAAAAAAAATATTCTTTAAAAACTTTATGGAGCGTTTCAAGGTATACTAATTTAAAAACGGAAAAAATGTCTAAACTGCATTATTCACAGGGCCGTGGATCAAAATAACCATAAATTTAGAAAAAAAGATATTATTAACAATAATTCTTATATATTTTGAACAAATTTTGTCAAATTAAGAGGAATGAACCGATTGAATATGTGTACATGAATATACGATTCTGCTTTTCATGCAAGTGCATTACCTTGAACACAAAAATGTGCATAACTAGCGAAGGCGAGAAGCTAGCATTTTCATTTTACATTTTTTTAAATCTAGTAGAAACAATACAGAAACTTTCTGCATTGCCCGATTTTGGATCCATTTTAGGTCCACATTCGCCCTCTTCAAGGTCACCGTGAGCCCCAGCATCAGAGCAAATGTAGGTGTAAAAGGTGGTAATTTCAGAATCTTTCTTAGAAAAAAAAACGTTGAAGTTTATCTACTTCATTAAACATATTAAATCCCCATATTTGGGCACCATAGAACCGAATCGAGCGGCATACTTCTCTATATATATTCCATTTTGCTTCCACACTTATTTATTTTTTTTCCAGAAAAAAAAAACTTTCCATGTTGCATTTATGCTACTTTTTGCAGATAAATTTCTTTGTTCCACATGTTTCCTAAATATCATAAAATATTTATATTGAAAGTTATATTTCAATTGATAATGATTTATGGCGCTCCTGTTTGGGCAAATGTATGAAAATGTCATGTAAAAATTGCATATCATACAGAATAAGTTATTTTAAATTGTGGCAATTTTCAACCCGCAGATTGCAAATTATTAACAATATCGAAATGGCCAATATAAACGTTCATCAGCTTAAACAAAATTTTGTTCAAAGGTGTCTATTATCCCAATATCAGCATATCAATACAGTAATGGTATTACATATTTTTTTTTTATATTATTTTAGTTTGTTACTATTTTTGGAGAAGGTTCAAAATAGTATAACTCTTTGCTTGGATTATCATTGTATTTGTTTCGCCGCAAAGATATATGAATTTAACTTTTTACCAAGCAAACTATCTACTTCTTTTAGATACTGATGAGGGTTGATGACTCTACCCGAAACAGTTGTATAACCTGTAATGCAGAATATAGATCAATATTTGAAACAAATGTGCCTTGTTCATTATTTTAGTTACAGTAAAAACATTTGATCTTGAGCCTGATTTAATTCCTAACTTTTTCGAAAATAAGAATTCATTAAAATCTTTTTTGTTCTCTTATAACTTAAACTTTTTAATAAAAAAAATATATTTTTTGAGTTGAAAGAGGTTTATTTTTAACGTTTCCTCGAAATCCTCACTTTTAAAATTTCCTTATTAATTTTATACCAGCAGGGCCCAGCCCTCGAAATTCGAGTGCAAATTCTAGGAAGTTTTATTTTTTCATAAAATTTTTTCGTTCAATATTTTTTTAATCTACATATTTAAAAAAATTATGAATTTTTAAATAAAATTATTTAAATTTCATTGTAAATAATTGTTGAACACACAAAAGATATATAACTGAGTTTGTTAATAAATAATTTTATGAGAGCCTAAATGTATCCTAATCCATTTTAGCCAATTCACAATTCAACAAAAGCTTAATAAACACACACAACATTGTATAGTTTTTTACTTGAAGCTTAAGTATGTGTTTTATGTACGTGTTAGTAGCAACTTTAAAAGAATTTTACTTAAAAAAAATTTTCGGTAAGGTGCGAATCTGTACATATGTTGGATAGCTAAAAAGAAATACATTTCAAATGGTATATTTTTTGTCAAAATCAGTTGAAAACTAAAACCGTAAAATCGGTCACAGGAAATTGGCTTGCCTGTTAATATTATAGACAAAAGATTTATGTGTGAGTAGAAAAGATTTAATTTTATCTATTTGATCAATGATATATGTAACACCATGTACAAATATTATTGTAAATAAATATATATATAAAATATAAGATAATAATTTTTGAAAAAATCCAAAATATATTTGTGCCGTAAAAGAGGTAAATTAATTAAATAAAACAAGTACAGGTTTATTTTTGGACTACTGACTAATGGATGTAATAAACACGCATAAATCCAATTTGACAGAGGTCTGTATGAAAATTTGGAATTTATGGCAATTCGATCTCAAAGGGGTCATTTGTGTGGTGTCATTCGTCCTATGACTGATAAAAGCTTATATACCAAATTTCATCGATATATATTTACAAAGTTTACAGCGACACAGACTGACGGACGAACAGACGGACATCACTAAATCAACTCATAAAGCGATTCTAAGTCGATCGGTATAATAAAAGATGGGTCTACATCATGGTCTACGTCATGACCACATAGTGGTATAGGGTATACAAATTATAGTCGATCTGTACGAACTATACCATTAGTTTCAAGGGATGGTCTTAAATCTAATTTTGCTGAGATAATACTTTGATATATGAAATAAGCATCACTCAAAATTAAATGGAATTATTATTAATTTGTGCCCAACAGATATGAAAAAGTTCATATCAAATGTTATTTTTATATGGAGACTAGGTCAATTTGGAGCAAAGTCGACGCAAAGTCTACGGCCGTACCAGTTTAATTTTTGGACCACTGCTTAATATGTGCAATAAACATACTTAAACCAAATTGAATAGATATATACGATAATCTGGATCTTACGGCAAAGTCGAACTCATAGGGGTTACTTTTTCAAGTTTTAGTTCTGAACATGCACCGATTTTCACCAATTCCAATAGGGTTTAAAAAGGCTGACAGAAGCTTATATACCAATTGTCATCAAGGTTTACAGACAGACAGACGGACTGACGAACATCACTAAACTACTCAGACAGTGGTTCTGAGTCGATTGGTATAATAATAGGTGGGTCTTGGTCAAATATTTTCGGTAGTTACAAACATCAGCACAAACTCATTATACTCTGACCACAGAGTTGTATAGGGTATAAAAATGTAAAATAAAACTTTCAAAAAATATTTTTTGTACTCTTTTGGTAATAATTTTTTTTTAGACTGATTTCGTAGTACCCAGGGCGTTTGACACTATGATTGTTTAGTCAAATTACCGTGTATTTAAAAAAATGAATTTAGGTTTAACTACGCTTTACTTAAACTCAATGTTTAAAAATTTTTTTCCCCTAAAATAGTACGTATATGTATACGTACGCGAACATATATCGTTATACATTTCTAGAATCAGTATGTCAGTGATGAACGTAGCTATATACATACTTATATATGAGGATATGGACAACATTGAGTTTTAAAGAATTTTTTAACTCAATAGAAGTTTTACCTAAAATTTGTGGGGTTTACCTTGGATTCTGACCTCGTAAGGTGTGATTAAAACGGTAAACGGTAATCATGTACAAAAACCAAAAGAAATTTTGTTTTAAGACCTTAATTATATCAAAAGGTTTTCTCAACCTACCAAACTTAGTACTGTTATATGTATAATTATTCCTAAGCGGCTTATTCCAAATATAATTTTATATATTAGGTTTTTACTTAATGTGAGTTACCCGAACCGTTCCCATTATTGAGTTGTCATTTTATGACCTTATTTTGACAAATATATTTTTGTTTAATATTACAAATATCCTTTACATATAATAGTTGTATGTCTGCATATATATGTATGTATATATGCTGATAAGTCTTTAAAAGATAATTACTTAAGGGAGCATCATATAATCACAATTTTCAAGAGTATTCTGTACTCATCTCTTTTTATGGTAAAGCTCAAGTGTGCACTTCTTTTGTGAAGTGTCGGTTAGTAAGATTGAAAGAAAACAGATGAAAATTTTATGCATTTATTGTGATCATTTCAAATATTTTTATAATACAACATTCAACCATTAAATTATATGGACATATTGCATGTGTTGTCGTGTGCGTGAATATTAGGTTGGCTCTTAATAACACCGATGATAATATTCGGCATGTTTTCTTGGGAGGTCAGAAATACCAAGTCAGATTGAAAGTACTAGGCCAGTGTAGTACATCCTCCAAAGTGGTTTGGTGAGCTCAGGTCAAACGTTGTTTTTATGATCTTTTATATTTTGTCCTTATCTTGATGTTGTGCTGAAAGTGTCAATCATACGTAGACATCTCTTCTACTTTACTAATATATAATATTCATACTTACTGAATATGTTATGCTATTCCAAAAATTGATAAAAGAAAGTGGAATTTTTTTTAAAGATTACATGCGATAAAATTAATACAACTAGATTTACTGGAGCACTTTGCTTCAGAATGGAATGAGAAATCATCAAGAACGTCAAACTCTGTGGAGGTTTTACTATACTCGCCTAGTTGATTACTCGCACTTGGAATCTCTTACCCACCCTCCAGAATGGTTGTTAGTTATGTTGTTAACTATGCGAAAGCTAATTTAATGACTTTTGATGTAATACGTGTAGAAAAATTAATGTTTTTTATAAAAAATTTTAGTTTTAAACATTTGAAATATAGTAAACGATGTAATGCAAAAACGAAGAGTCTACTTTGGTTTTTGGTTCTCCGGAATTTATTTCGATGATTTTCGAACGGAATGACTAACCTATATATACCCTCTGCACAGCGGTGCACAGCGGTACAGAGAACTAAGTTAGAGAGCCCAGCCCTCGAAATTAGAGTGCAAATTCTAGGAAAATTTATTTTCTATTCAATTATAAATATGTGTGAACAGACAGAAGATATTTAATTGGGTTTGTTAATAAATAATTTTATAAGAGCCTAAAAGTATGCTTATCTCTATTAGCCAATTCAAAAATCAACAGTTTAGTAAACAAACCCACGTCATTACATTTTTCTTCTTGCAGCTAAAATATGTGTTTTATGTATACGTTAGTAGCAACTTTCAATGCATTTTACTCCAAAAAAATGTTCCAGGAGGTGCAAATCTGTAAATATGATGGACAGATAAAAAGAAATACCTTTAAAATGGGGTATTTTTTGTTAAAATCGGTTGGTAAGTGAATGTTTAAAATCATTCACAAGAAATCGCCTTCCCTGTTAATATAACACATGCTCATATGCCATATTTTATTTTGTTAAAAAATTGATACAAGCTTTTAGTTTCATTCTAATTTAGGGCCCTACATCGCTTTTTGGGCTAATGGTTTGCTCTTTTTACTTGGAAGAAGTTGGCATCACTTTTTAAGCATTATTTGGTAAATTTAGTTTTTTTTTGGATTAATATTTCAAAGATACTAGTAATTTTTCTTGTTGACAAGTAGCTTAATAATATATTAACAAAAAATCAGCTTAGTTAATTTTTTCTTATGTTTTTCGTAGTAAGACAGGTCTAATTTATGTGAACGCATACTTTATCTAGCAAGTGTAAGCTGTAAATATATTTTTGGTTTTTAATAAAAATAAATATCTGTATATTTATCGCAAAAATTATACGACTATTATATATATATATATGGTTTATGGTTTATGGTTTTTCCCGGTTGCTTGGTCTCATTCGTTTTTTTTTTTTTTGGTAATTAATTTGAAATGGTTTCTATTTCACAATAAAAAATCCCATTATACTTGATTTTTGTTTTTGTTAGAGTATTCTTGTTGAAGTTTAACTTTTTGATTGCAATGAATGGTTTTATATAATGACTTGCTGGCTTGTTACGACGAAACATTAAAAACTTTTCACCAGTACAATTATTGCGAACATAAGTTTAATGAAATGATGGTTAGACGTAGTTTTGTAACTGGGATACTATTTAATTACAAACTATATACATAAACAAAAATTATTAATAATATTTCCAACTATTTAACGTTAAAAAAAGTTATTGGTAACAGCAAGTTGTTATTACTTTGAAAAGTTTTTTTGCTTAGTCGTTTGTATTTTTTAATTTTGGCAAAAAAAAAAAAAAAAACAAACATATATGTATTTATATATGTATAAAAATTATAGAAAAATATAAAAAATTTAGTTGTACTTGTTAATAATTTTTTTTTTTTTAGCAATTGTTGCTCAAGTGTTGTTACAAACAACTTTGTAGCAAGTTTGTTTTAGTAGTTGTTATTATCGTAATAAAGCCAAATGCTTCTTAACAATAGAATAATAAGTTGTTGATAATATTATGACCCTGGTTTGGTATATAAATAGTTTGATATTAAATGAATTATTAAGCCTCATAAACTTTTTGTGGACGTGATATTTTTTATTAAAATTGACGATATTGCTTTTGAATTATTGTTATATACCAACAAAAAAACCATGTTTTTAAATAACCACAACTACAGGGCTCTATTAAATTTTTAATTTCAAATGAATAAAATTACAGCTTTTAGGCAAGTATACAAATAAATTTACGAATGTGGATTTATACGATTTCAGGTTAACTGCGAGAAATAATGATCAGATCATAAACGAGAAATTGCTTAAATAATATGTTGTCAGCCACTTTACGCAATTGCTGAAAGTTTCAGAGATCTCGCTGGTCGGTAAGTTGGCGAAAATTTTGTTACAAAATTCCACCTAAAACAATCATATTAAGAGACATAATTAATTAAAAGCATGTAAGAAGTCAAGCGTTATAAAAACTTTGCTTAGTTTTTAAAAATTTTTGACTTATATTATGATTTCAGCCAAGACCTATAAAAATTAAAAAACATAGATTTTTGGCACAGAATATATATTACGCGTTTTAACTACTTCGTACTGTTCGTCTTGCCAATAAAAAAATTTAGACAATAGGTTGGAATTATCGTACGAGGGCGGTTTGATTACGCAGTAAAATTTTAACTAATAAATATATATACCAGTAGATATATATATATGTATATTAGGGTGGCCCTTCATTATATGGAGAAAAAAGTGTTCAAACTCTCGGTCGCACCCCTAGAAATATGCGAATAGTAAAAAAACTGAGAAATACAAAGTTTTGGGCCAATCAAAAATATTTAGAAGTGGCTCAACGCGATTGAAAATTTCAAGTGTATTTTATATGGCGAAAATATTACTTTTTTTCAGATTTTACGAAAATTTCGTTCTATAGTTTAATTTTTCCGGCAAACTGTTATATAATTCGAGATCAGTATTAAATTATCTTTCCAAAAGGCTATAAAACTTCAAAATTGAAAAAAAAAACTCGCCAAGAAATAGCAAATGCCCCAGACCACTTTTGTGTCAAAAAAAACTATATCATGAAATTTGATGGCATTTTTTTCAACTTTAAGAAATTAATTAAAGCCAACAATCCTTTAAGGTATATAATATTAATGGTATTTCTTGTGACCGATATAAAAAATGTAGTTAATAACCGATTTTGACCAAACATACCTCATTTGAAAACTATTTATTTTTAGCTGGCCACTGATTTACAGATTTGCGGTGTGTGTGTTTTTAGCGTGATTCATAAGGTGGACGATGAATTTATTTAGTCACTAATAAGTATATTTTAGTTTACGTTTAGTTTAAGTAAAAACATTTGCTGATACGACAATTTACAATAAAGTTAACGCCCGTATTTTATATACGGAAATGTTTATGATTTATCAATTGTCGATACAGCAAATGAATTGTGCAATACTATATCACGCTATGCCCCATATGTAGGTCAAGTATATTTTGTTGAATATTTGTATGTATATTGTTTACGTATATTTTCTCTTAACATAGGTATTTTTTCATTCTAAATCAAGAAAGAAAACACATCTAAATTGTTTGTTTTAATTATCTTTCCTTTTAGTTTATTATAAATATCAAAAGCTCGGTGTTGAACTGCAAATTGGCTGAAATTGATTAGCATACCTTTAGTATCCTTTAAAATTATTTATTAACAAACCCATTTATATATCTTCTGTGTGTTCAACAAATATTTAAAATAAAGTTTATTGCATTTTATTTAAAAAGTGTTGAATTGATTAGCACACCTTTAGGCTTTTATAAAATTATTTATTAAATGAAAAAATAAAATTTCCTAGAATTTGAACTCGACTTTCGAGGTCTGGGCTCTTCTAACTAGTGTACATATAAAATGTGATGTACCTTTTCAGTTGAGATACCTACAACCTCAGCCACTAAACGTACTTTTATTCTCTGATCGTCCAATATAATTATTTTGATTTTGTTTACGATTGCTGGCATGTAGACGTTTTGCGGCCATCACTTGTGCAGGCACGTCCACAACGAAATTAAATAAACCACTTCTTAACCATTGAAGTTGATAATGCAGAGTCCCCATACTATTTTTCAAGTCTTTCATGGGTTTCGGGGATGAGTTTTTTTATGCTAAATATTATCGAAATTCACTTTTTTACATAATTTTTTTTAAAACATTCTCGTTGTTGTTGGTTTTCAATGACTTAAACATAAACTAAATAACGCAGCCAACCGCAAATTTTATAGTAGTCTAGTTAACTGGAGCAGTATTCGTTATACGTGAAAAACGGCGAGTGTTCAGACCTAGCCCCCACACAAATAAACCCTATGACATCGACATAAATTTAAGGTTATCAATTAGACTACCGTGAAACTTGGTTTATGTATATTTAATGCACAGACAAATATACGGCCCAAAAATAAATCCTGACGGACCATTTTAATCGTAGTTCCCATTTAAAGCTGGTTTCCGCTATTCCCTTAAATCTTTCTCAAACAAACATAAAACAGAGATGTGTTTCAAATGCTATTAGTATATGTTTTTGAGTAAAATAAGTGATTTTACTAAATATGATCGTAATTCTTCCAATTTTTGACCTGGTACCCATAAAGGCATAGAATTTGATATGATCATTATACCCTATATCACTATGTAGTCAAAGTATATTGACTTATGTATGTGTTAGTAGCAACTTTAAGTGCAAATAAAGGGAAAAATTTAAAAATCTGTAAATCTGGTGAACAGCTAAAAAGAAATGCCTTTCAAATAATATACGTTTGGTCAAAATCCGGATAAAATGGTAGAACAAAACATCGGTAACAAGAAATAACCTAGCCTATTAATTATTAAATATTATGCCAAGATAATTGCTGGTTCTGAAAGCAATGTCATAGATTTCTTGGTTATAATTAAGTATTTTGACTTTGAGGGATTTACGCAAAGACCATTTGCATTAGCCAATATGTGAATTCGGTTAATATCTTCATTACTTTTATACACACAATCATCAATTTGCCGTATATCACTACTAATGTAGACTTGAACGTCATCAGCATAGATATGCACATTACAGTATGATAATTGGGTAGTTAAATCATTTACATAGATGGTAAATAGGAGGGGGCCAAGAATAGAGTCTTGTGGTACACCTTTTGCTATAGATAACGGGTGCCATCTCATATTATTAACAAATAATGATTGGTGTCGATCCGATAAGTATTTTTCTCAATTTTCTCATTTTTCTCAGTTTTATAGTAACAACATCATGGTTAACCGTATCAAATGCCTTATAGTGCGTTTACATCTAAGCAAAAATAGTATGTACGAGATTTCGAGCGAAATCTAGCTAATTTTTACTAGATTTCCCATACAAAACAAAATCTACCTCGGTACTAGATTTGTGCAAAATCTCACAAAATCTTGTCAAACTTGGGCACTACCAAATGATACTACTGTGTTTTTTTAATATTGTAGTAGAAAATTAAAATGCAGTGACTGAAAAATTTACATTTAAAAACAAAAGCAAACAAGTTGAATAAAAAGGAATTAAAATATTAATTATTAACAAAAAAAAAATGACGAAACTATAATAAAAAAAAAATATATAGTAATTGAAAAGTTATAACTTTTTATACTGACATGTGCCCATTCCAATCTGATAATTAATAATAATTGTGGAAAATGAATTTGTTTTTGTTGTTCAAACAATAAATTTAACAAATGCTGATGTTTTTTTCGCAAAATTTCTATTCAGGGGATGCCCCCTACAAATGCAGTGCATTGTGTTGATTTCAGGAAAATAGGTTGTGGGAGGGAGGAAAGAGGGAGTAGTGTTTGTGGATATTTGACTTAAATTTTATTAGATTACATCTGTCAGGAAAGACCTCTGATAAACGAATTCTCTCTGTAATGCGTTGTGCAGTCAACTGGACAATAGACTACAAACGGGTGTGATCTACTAGAAAAGCGGGTTCGCTCTACCTCGGGCACTTGGAATAAGTGCGCTAATCTCAGAAAAACATTTCCCACGGTAATATCTATAGAATAGTGCTACACAACTCACATAACGACGGTGTTCCAATGAATCAATAGAGTTAGATACCCTACTGTCATTGATGAGCGCCAACGCCCTCCTTTGCACACGGTCCAGAAGCTCCAAAATAAACTTTGAAGCTCCTGCCCATATATGGGAGTTGTATTCCATTTTCAGTCGGATGTAAGTGGTATAAATTTTAAGGAGATCAGAAGGAATGAAGTAATTTTTACACCGTTTTAGAAAACCAAAACACTTGAATGCTTCTTTCGACACTTGAAAAACATGCTCGTTCCAACGAACATCACATTGAATTCTCATGCCTAGAGCATCAAGAGTATCCGATTCCTCAATACCTATACCACCCATACATATAAATGACATTGTTGATTCCATGGCCCTATGGGTCAACATACAGCATTGAGTCTTCAGCGCATTAAAATCAACCCTATTCGCTTTACCCCATTCGGAGATTGTTAACAGGTCTTGATTGAATGTTTCATTCATTGTCTGCCTTCTGCCCCAACCTCCAAGAGGCTTGGCCTACAATTAAAGGAAAATGAATGACAAATACTGTTGTCATCTGCGAAAGAGTAAATAGAATTAAAAGTTTGACCAAGAAGGTCGTTCAGAGAGATAAGGAAAAGAGAAGGAGAAAGAACGGAACCTTGGGGTACCCCTGAATTAAACTGAAACTCATTAGATAAGACCCCATAAATAACAACATGTATTGTTCGGTCTCTGAGAAAAGTCGATATAAATCGAGAGAAGTCATTACCGACCCCAAATGCAATAAGCTTTGATATCAATGCACCGTGCCACACACTATCAAATGCTTTGGAGATATCCAGAGCAACCACTTTACTTTCGCCAAAATTGCGAATGGATCGACTCCAGCGCTCAGAAAGTAGAGCTAACAGGTCTCCCGTGGAACGATTTCTACGGAAGCCATACTGTCAATCATTAAGAAGTGAATTGGCCTCTAAGTAGTTCACAAGATGGAAATTGATCATGCTCTCCATCACCTTTGAGAGCGCAGAGCAGATTGCAATTGGACGGTAATTTTCAGGGTTATTAGCCGCACCCTTTTAGGGATTGGTTGGACATTAGCAACTTTCCAGCAAGAGGGAAAGACTCCCGCACGGTACGAAAGGCTAAAAAGGTTGGCCAATGGACTGGCTAGCGTCGAAGAGCACTGTTTCAGCACCAGTGCTGGTATACCATCCGGTACCGAAGACTTTTTAATGTTGAGATCCGAAAGAACTTTTTTAACTGCACGTGCTCGAAAGAATATTTTAGGCATAGTACAAGATACACTTTCAAGTTCGGGCTGAGGTTGTAACTGCCAAAATTATTTTACCTAGACTCACCTTTTATTAAACCGATCACCTCAGTATCACTTTCCGAGTACATTTAGCAATGTCCGTCCCTCTGTCCGTCCGTCCGTCTGTGTCCATGTAAACCTTGTAATTGAACTACAGGTTGCAAATATGAATATATTTTGATGAAATTAAGTTTATAAACTTCTATCGGCCACAGTATATACGCTATTGAAATCGGTGAAAATGAAAATAACCCCTGTGAGAACGGTTTAAATTGCTGTAATATCCAAATTCGTGTAGATTTCGGTCAGATTTATCAGTAGTCCAAAAATAAACACTATAGGACAATTCTTAGTCATAGCCGCCATATTAAGTCGATACCCGATTTTAACATAAATCTATCAAAAACAAAAGTGTTTTTGCAATGAATGAGCCGCCTTAAAAAATATTGTCCGGTCGGTCCATTTTTCGACCTAGTTCCCAAGTAAATATAGCATCCGATATGAACTTTTTCATATCCGAAGGCAAAAAATTAAAACAATGCCACTCAAAATTCGTTTATGTTTATTTTCTATATCTAATTAGTTGGACATAAGAGGTAGGTATGGTACAGGGTATCATATACTCGGTCTAGATCTATTACAATTTTCTTACATGTTGTTTTTTTTTACTTTCTAAACAAATCATAGTGGGATGCTGCTTATGAAAACAGCCTCCTTTTTAAAATCACTCGTAAATGTACTTTTGTCATTTTCTTATATTTCGTATAAGTTATCATACAACCCTCGTTCATTTACTCAAAACAACAAAAATTCAAATTTTTTTTTCGAAAAATATTTTACAATAACTGGCCTGTTTATTTTACTCTTAACATTTTACTGGTTTTTTATTCGCTTGATAGGAAAATCATATTCTTCAACTTTGTTGCTATTGTTATCGAAAATTCCAATAAAAATTCTTGGGATTAAATACTTCATAAAAGGTTCCTTTCTTTCGGTTCATACCTCCAACAGTGTTTTGTCTGTTGCCACTCGGAAGTAGTTGCAAGAACTAAAAAAAAAGAACATCCAACCATAAAAAGGACCATAAAAGGTAATACAAGGTATTTTATGCAACAACTCACAGTCAAAAGATATTTTGTGTAAAGTAAAATTTAAGTATTATTTTACCGCTTGTAATGAGGGCATTCACCGTTATTTTTAAAGCTTTATTTTGCATTAAGCTTATGAGAGAACAATTTACCAGTCTTTTTTTTAGATATTTTGGGTGGCGATGAACGTTTGAATATTTTCTGCACAAGATGACAATGAAAATGTATTCACATGTTAATGGTTTTTTTAAATGTATTTTGTTATTTTGAAAATTTTCCTTTTAGCTATATAATCTTATTGTAATAAACACAAACTTAAAAGTGGAAGATGATGGATAATTTCTGAGACATGTTGAACATTTACTTTGATTAATCCTATTTAAAAGTTTTATTATTTTAGGTTATAACTTCAGATTAATGTACTTACTTTATGTGCGAAGTCACCTGTGTATTATTTCGAAATTATAGTTTTTGGACTCAAAAATTCTGTTGGGGGTACAGCCACTTCAAATTGATACTGTCTATGATTTTAATTGAATTTAGTTTTTATTACCCGGCAAAAAAGATTTAAAATTGTTCTAAAAACATTTTTAAAATTTTAAAAGATTTCCAAAGATATCAATACAAAGTTACTTCGCTCTAAATCTTCATGAGAAATATATCAAGATGTAATAAAAAAACTTAACAAACAGATTGAAATAAAAACAAGTAAGAAAATTATAGTCGGTCTAGACCGACTATACGATACCCTATACCATGCGTTTAGAAACCCTATCTCTTAGGCCCAACTAACTGGACATAGAAAATAAGCAAAAACCAAATTTGAGTGGGATTTTTATTAATTTTTTTGGCTGCAGATATGAAAAAGTTCATATCGGATGGTATATCTATATAGGGACTAGGTCCAAAAATGGACCGATCCTGATCATGTTTGGTAAAGTCTCTTGTATTTTGCAAAAATATATACAAACAAAATTTGAGAAGAATCAGTGCAATATTTTTGTTTTTTAATAGATTTAAGTGAAGATCGGGAAGCAGCTCTATATGGGGTCAAAGGAATCATTTTTGGACTACTCATTAATGGACGTAATGAACGCATACAAACCCAATTTGAGTAAGATCTATATGACAATTTGGATCTTATGGCAATTTATGTCGATTTCATATGGGTAATTTGTATGGGGGCTAGGTCTGAACATGAACCGATTCTCACCAATTTCAACAGCGTTCATCCCATGGCCGATAAAAGCTTATATACCAAATTTCATCAAAATATATTCATATTTGCGACCTGCAGTTTGATTACAAGCTTTACATGGACACACAGACGGACGGACGGACGGACGGACGGACGGACGGACGGACATTGTTAAATCAACTCAGAAAGTGATTCTGATTCGATCGGTATAATTAAAGATGGGTCTAGGTCAAATATTTTTGGTTGTTACAAACAGCAGCACAAAGTCATTATACCCAAACCACATAGTGGTATAGGGTATAATTAGTTTTTTAAAACAAGTGTGAAACTTAGAGTATATTGTATACCATGAGTTCCAAAAAAAGTTCAGTTTAGGTCCTAATTCATAAATAATTAGAGGAAATAACCATAAACTAAAAATGAATGACATTGTTCTGCATTTGTAGGCTACAGATATGAACTATTTAATTTGGGTTGCTAATTTTATAACAAGGTATAAAGACTTTGTGCTTATGTTCATAACTACTAAAAATATCTGACCTCCACTCATCTTTCTATTATACCGATCTACTCAGAATCACTTTCTAAGTCGATTTAGCGATGTCCGTCCGTCCGTCCGTCTATCTGTGTTGCATGTAAACTTTGTAATCAAACTGCAGGTCGCAAATATGAATATATTTTGATGAGTTTAGTGTATAAGCTTCTAAGGCCATAGAATGAATGCTACTGAAATTGGTTAAAATCTGTTCATGTTCAGACCTTGTCCCAATAGAAATGAGATCGACTTAAATTGCCATAATATCCAAATTATCATATAAATCTCGGTCAAATTGGGTTTGTATATGTTTATTACATCCATTTATCAGTAGTCCAAAAGTAAACCTGAGGACAAATCTTTGCCATAGCCCCGATATGAAGGTAATTCCCGATCTTCACTGAAATCTACAAAAAAAAAAAAAAAAAAAAAAAATATAGTTTTGCACAGATTTTTCTCAAATTTGGTTTGTATATATTTTTGTTAAAAATAGGTGACCTTACCAAATATGGTCGGGATTATAAATATAACATCCGATATGAACTTTAGGCTTATTTTGGTTTATGCTTATTTTCTATATCTAATTAGTTGGACATAAGAGATACGGTCTTTAAACGTATGGTATAGGGTATCATATAGATGGTCTAGAACCTCTGTATTTTCCTTTCCTGTTGTTTAAGAACGAACTGATCATGATAATATATCTTATGGTCTCTTATGTTTCTCGAAAAATATGTTGAAATGAAAAATGAGTAAAATCTACGTCCATGTTTTTGTCCCTTGTTTTGTCCTTTTGTTTTAAAAAACTAAATTTACACCAAGCCAATATGTGGAATGTACAAAAAATACATCACAATAGCAACTATTACGAAATTGAGATTAGTGGAAACTAGAATGCATAAATATTAAAAAAACACAAAAATAGGGATTGGTTGTTGAACAGGGTTGTATCTTCCGAGATTAATAGCACCAATTTGAATCAAATCTTTATTTGTGATTAATTAGAAATCATAGATTATGCTCAAACAGATGAAGATGATGTTGTCCAAAATAAACCGAGGCATTCTGTTGCCTCTCAGATAATTCAAAAAGAGAGAAAAAAAGCCGACTAACCCCGAGACTTGCTATTGTTTTAAATAAAATAAAAGTGAGTTCAATGGATTCGGGCCATTTATTAGTAGCAGTTCTGGATGAAGTTGGGCTAAAGACATCACAATTTATTATTACTCGAAATTCTATACGTAAATTAATAGAAATTTTAAGAAAAGGTAAGAGCGAAAAAATTTTTTTTTTGTAACTCATCTTTAATTATTGAATCTTCACATAGGTTTGTGAACTAACAATAAGTTATTCAAATTTTAAAACTAAAAGTTTAACATTAAATCCAGCCTGTGCCAGACAAAATTTCATTTATTCTATATACATATGTAATCTAATGATAAAAAAAAATAATTGTATCAATCCATTTTTCATCCAATGAGATCAGCAGTCTCCCTCCTTCTTAAGCGTTGGTGGATACGATTGTTGATTAAATTACATGAGGATTCGGGTGAGACTCTAGCTTTTCCAAATAATTTTCACTATTTATAATGATTTCGTACTTTAATAGAGAAACATTTAAATCTCTGTGCAAACGTAAGTTTCTCACGTACCATGGTGCGCCTGTAATCATCCTCAAAATCTTGTTTTGGCATCTTTGTATTCTGTCTGTGGTTGAAGCTGAGGCTGTTCCCCATAACTGTATACCATAGTACCAAATGGGTTTGAAGATCGAGTTATAAATCAAGAGCTTACAATCGAGACTTAACTTTGAGTTCCTGCCAATTAGACATGTGAATTGGACTAATTTCAATTTTATTTGTGTCAATTAAGCATCTATATGGCTTTTTCAGGTAAGTCGGCGATCAAGATGTAGTCCGAGATATTTAACAGAGGAATGTTGAGGTATTGGCTGGTCCCTAATTCGAATTTGACCGCAAGTCTCCCTTCTTAGGGTAAAAGTTACGTGGATACACTTTTGTTTATTTACTTTAATCTTCCACATATCTAGCCAATCTTTCAGCTCTTCAATATGGCTCTGTAAAAGAAGATATGCTGTTGACGGGTTTTCGTGTACGCTTAAAATTGCAGTATTATCCGCGAAAGTCGACGTAATTGTGTTTTCATTTGTTGGCATGTCTGATGTGTAAAGGATATACAGAAGCGGCCCCAAGATACTACCTTGTGGTACACCAGCATGAATTGTCTATGGACGGCTCACAAAGCTTTTCTCTGTTATAGAGAATTTTCTATTAATTATATAGCTCTCCATTAGCTTATGTGTGTTCGGAGGCAACATCTGTTTAACTTTATAGAGGAGTCCCTCGTGGCAATCTCGGTCGAAGGCTTGCGAGACTTCAATAAAAAGTGCAGAGCAGTGCTTTTTCTCTTCAAAAGCTCTTCTTATGGCACTTACAATTCTGTGAACTTGCTCAGTGGTGCTGTGTTTTCGTCTGAAACCAAATTGGTGTGCTGGAATGATATTATTTTGATCTACGGATATTGTAGGTTTGTTTTCCAAAATTCTCTCGAATAATTTTGACAAGTTGGACAGTAAACTTATTGGTCTATACGAATCGACCTTTGTGTGATCTTTACCAGGTTTACGTATCATTGTAACGAGTGAAACTTTCCATTCTGGGGGAAAATGTTCAAGGCGTATTATAGCATTAAAAATAAACAGAATTATTCTTAATGTTATTTGGGGTAACTGCAAAAGCATGTTATTACTGATCCCATCGATCCCGATGCTTTTTTGGGGTTTAAATCAACAATAGACTTTTCGACCTCTCGAATCTCAAAACGAAGGGACAATGCTCTATGCTGTGAAGTAAAAGGTGGCAACTCATCAATAGAACTAGGGGTTATATTTGGAGTAAAAACTTTTTTAGATGTTCCAAAAACAGATCTCCCTTCTCTTTGTCATTCCTAGCCCATCCTCCACTTTCCTTTCTTAGAGGAGGCTTACATACAACAGGTCTTTTAAGATTTGTTGTAGCACGCCACAAAGAGTAATCAGTTTTTCTGTTGGATCCAGTTTTTCAAGATAACTATTGAAATTAGCATTTCTTTGTGTTTCAAGCAGTTTCCGTATGTTTTTCGTGCATTCTTTCAATTGCTGCTTAAGTTGAGGAGATCGGTGCAGTTGCCACTCTCTTCGAATTCTTCTTTTTTATATGGCCTGGTATGACGTTGAGGTTTAGTAGCAAGTTGAGCAGCTAGTTTGAGATTTTGTTCGAAGTTAATAATCGAGAGGTCAATATTATGTGGTGTTCTTAGCGGAAAGCTTTCAGTGCAATGGGTACTAAGAAACTTTTTTTATTTTAGCCAATCAATATTGCTTGAAAGCGTTAAATCACCAGATGGGCACACGATTTTTTGGGGGTTCGAAATAGTAAAAATAACGGGTGTGTGGTCAGACGAGAGTTCCAATGAAGATTCTACATGCACAATTTCTTTTGCGATGTTCTTCGTTAATCCGAAATCGATCAAATCGGGTATTTTTTGCCCATCTGTTGGCCAGTACGTTGCTTCTCCGCTTGAGACCACATCCATACCCATTTTAGAAATTGTGTTGAACAAAACACGACCCTTCGGGGAAATAAGCCGTGACCCCGAGAATGTATGCTTGGCATTAAAATCGCCAGCAACTATGAAACGAGGGCCTAGTGATTTAATAAACTCGTATATTGATTTTGTGATATAGAAAACCTTGGGGGAGAATATATTGATGAAATCATTAGGCTGTTTCCAAGTTCTTCAAAGCAAAAATCTTAAAAAATTATATCAAAATTTACTTTGAACCCTCAACCATTGATAATACATTGGGATACCAAATTTTTACCCACCTGTGTTCACGGAAGCAAACGTTGAAGCTTCTAGTGGTCCGAAAAGAGTAATTTTTAAAAAATTTAAAAAACATTTGCCAAAAATAAAATAGGATGGTTCTGGATTGACATACCAAAAAACCAGTTAAATTTTAGAAAGTAACAGAGATAACATTAGATTTGCAAATGAAAAAGTTTCGGCAGACTTTCCACGTAATGATTACAATGAATTATTTGATTTAGTAACAATATTATTAGCAGGAAGTCCTCCTAGAGGAATTAAATTTAAAAATCCTGGCGCTTTTCATTTAGCCTGGTGGATGGCCAAGGCCATTTACTGTTTAAAAACACTTATTTTTCGAAACCAATATTCTGAAAAAAACGAAATTGAAGTAAAAAGCTTACTCGAAATTTTTTAATTTGTTATAAAGCGCTATTCTATATTCCGGTTTAATACTGATAAAGCGGACTAAGCTCCTTTAAGCGACATCGATTTCAAAAGAATCTTATAAAATTAAAAAAAAAGTAAGAAAATTATAGTCGGTCTAGGCCGACTATACGATACCCTATATCATGGTCTAGAGACCCTATCTCTTCGGTCCAACTAATTGGATATAGAAAATAAGCATAAACCAAATTTGTGTGGCAGTTTTATTATTTTTTTTTTGGCTGCAGATATGAAAAAGTTCATATCGGGTGCTATATTTATATGGGGATTAGGTCGAAAAATGGATCGATCCTGACCATATTTGGTAAAGTCACTTATATTTTGAAAAAATATATACAAACCAAATTTGGAAAAAATTTGTGCAAAATTTTAGTGAAGATCGGGAAGTAGCTCTATATGGGGCCTATGACTAAAAATTGTCCAATAGGGATTATTTTTGGGTTACTGATAAATGGATGTAATAAACACATACAAACCCAATTTGAGTGAGATCTATTTATAATTTGTCGATTTCATAGGGTCATTTGTATGGGGACTAGGTCTGAACATGGACCGAATTTCACCAATTTCAATAGCGGTCATCATATGGCCGATAAAGGCTTATATACCCAATTTCATCAAAATATATTCATATTTGCGACCTGTAGTTTGATTAAAATGTTTACATGGACACACAGACGGAATGACGGACGTCGCTAAAACGACTCAAAAAGTGATTCTGAGTCGATCGGTATAATAAAAGATGGGTCTAGGTCAAAATTTTTTTGATAGTTACAAACAGCAGCACAAAGTCATTATACCCAAACCACATAGTGGTATAGGGTATAATAACCGCAGCATAGCAGAGAAGGCAATATCAAAATTTCTTAACCACCTTTGTTATAAGAATGAAGAATGTGCCTGTTTCGCTTTGTTCGATGATAGAATCCATTTCGAAACTAAAGCCAAGCATGCTGCGAAGATTAATGGTAATATTTCTGAAGGAGATATTCTGGAAGAAGGTGAAGACATTCCGAAAATGCTTGCGATTATATATCAAAATCTTAGTGGTTTCATTAAAACAAATAATTTATTAATTTTGGAGGAATTCTTCTCCACGAATACTAACAAACTTTTAAAGAGATATAAGATTTCTAAAAAATTTTTAAAAAGAGACCCACGTTTACGGAATGATTTACCGAATATCGTAGAGGAAAAAAACGTAGTTTTGAATGGGGAACTTAGCTAATTCAAAAATACCATGAAAAAATCACCAAAGATGAGGATCAGAGGCATGCCACAGGGCATGGTAGGGTTAATTTTCTCAAAAATTTTTCTGAATATTATCAACAATACCTGGAGGAACAAATGTTACAATTTCACTGTTGAACAAATTCAGGTTACCAAAAGTTAGGTCGATTCTGACATTGAGGGGTGAAAATAGAGGCTAAGTTAGAAGACCCGTATCGCGGCGTTTGTTTATGTTAGTTCGAATTTTTTTTTTTAATAGACTTTCGAACTTTGCAGTCAAATGCCGATTTTCAGCATATTGTTTATATGTTTTTTTTGGCTATAACTCGTCGACTAATTGATATTTTTTCAATCTGTAAAAGCCAAATTATTGCTAGAGACTGATGCAACAATTTTTTAAACAATTGATTTAGAAAATTTTTGTGGTGCTTATGAAGCAAAATGTTGAAGAAATTATTTTTTTTTAATGCGTTTTGAAAATATTTTCCACAAAACTAAGTCTTTTTTGCTTTCTGTTTGATCTATAATATGCTTCTCAATAAATTTCATTTCAAAAAAAAATGGTCTTAGTCGATAATTTGCGTTAAAAATCCGAAAACCATTAAATAAATAGCGATTTAGGTAAAAGTAATTAAAAAGGGAAGTTCCAAGAATTAGGAATTAGTAAAAACAACTTTTTTGTTTTCAACCACCGCACCGGTAGCGATTTTTTTTTATTTCGTACAAGCGAACTAATTTCGGAAATGAAGATTCAGTTAAGACTCGAAACTCAGCCGAATCTGATGTCTTTTAATTTTCGCTCGGTCGTGATAAAATTTGCTATTAATTTTTTTGGAACTTATTTCATTTTGTGAGTGATTTAAGTTAAGTGCATCGGTTTCATAAAAATAGCAAAAAAAAAACATTTTTATAATATATATTGTATTAAAAATGTCGGAATCAAAATAAAAAATGGACCTTTTTTGTAATGTTTGTGAACGTTTCATAGCAAGCGTTAAAAAATGTGGCAATGCGAGTGATTTTTTTTTGGATGCCTATAAACAATATTTCATGCAAGAGTTTATCACTGACGTAAACTATGTCCCTAAAAAAGTTTGCTTTAATTGCTATTCAACTCTTATGCAATGGAAAAGGGAAAAGAAGAAGGCTATGCCTTTTGGTATACCAATGATGTGGTTAGACAACAGCCCGCATCAAGAAGAAAATTGCTATGGATGTATCAACTACCATAAAATTTTGAATAGAAGGAAAGTAAAGAATAAAACTTATTTAGCAGTGCCAAGTGTCCAAGTATTGATCTTCAAACAGATATCAGTACTACAACCGCCGCTGCTACATCCATGGATTTCTTCTCAGAATACGACCCTGGTGAAGGTACATCCTATGAAACATCGAAGGACGAAATTATCGACGTTTCTGATGATGATGACAATGACCAAGATATTAGAGAGAGCAGTGATGTTGATCCACAGCCGCCTGCTGAACGGCAACTGGCCAAATCATTAATTTAATTTATTTAATTTTTTTACTTAAAACTTTTCATAACTAACATTCCAAAAATATATTTTTTCCATATTTTTATAATTTCTTTTTCAATATTTCTTCAAAACTAACACTGAACAAAATTGGTACATAAAAAATGAGAAGTAAATTAATATTAAGCTGGAAAACACAAGTTTTGTATTATGATTGTTTTCTTTTCAAATGAAATTTATTGAATGTCAGAATCGACCTAACTTTTGCTCCACAGTGTTTTCATATCAACCCAGGAAAAAAGAAACACATTTCTTTAAAAATACTTTCAAAAAATAAAGAATTTGCTAAAATTTAACCTTTGCCCTCTTTGGGACAGTACTTAAAGTTGTCCGATTTTGCTAAACTTTACAGCAATTGCTTTTTTTTTTACAAATTGGCACATTATTCCACCTGGGCTTCTTTAAAATTCAGAAAAATTATTTCGTTCATATGTTTCAATGCCGCACTAATACACTTACATATTAATATTTAATTTTCTGCAATAACAAAAGCATTGCTTAATAATGGTTAATGTAGGAAAAGAGGGTGTGTGCCCAAACTAATTAAATGTTAATCATCACATATCTATAGTGAGTTCTTCTATAATATTAAAAGGCAAGGCGATTTCGTATGACCGATGTAAGTTTGTCAGTTTAGATCCTATTTTGACCAAACATCCCTCTTTTGAAATGTATTTCTTTTTAGCTGTCCACCAGATTTACAGATTTTTAAATTTTTAAATCTTTTTGGAGTAAAATGCATTTAAAGTTGCTACTACCACATACATAAAACTTTCTTCCAAGATCTCTATACGATTAAACGATCTTACCTTCAGTAACTTTTCTGAGCTGAGACCTCTTCGATGAGTCGGCCAAACTGCACTTTCTTCCAGAGCCACGCTTTCTCTTTGCGGTTTTTACAGTTTTGTCCTACCCAGTATTCTATATACCACACACCAATTTTCTCCTTGCTCTACAAAATGAGAAACAATTTCCGAAGTTTTCCAATTAGTATGATTATTGAAAAAATTGAAAATTGTTTCTCGACGTTGTTTTTCTCTTGTCGACATTTTAAAATAATTAAATGTCAAATTATTGATAAAATTGTCAAAACAACATGCGAAAACATGTGATTATTCAAATATAGCGGTAAAAAATTAATAGCTCTAGTACTTTTTTTCCAGCGTTGGAAAATTTGTTGCAATTTCATTCCTCATAGGTTATGTCCAACTTATTAGATAGAAAACAAGCGTAAACCAAATTTGAGTGGCATTGTTATTAATTTTTTTACCTTCAGATTTTTATATGGGGACTAGGTCGAAAAATGGACCGATCCTGACTATATTTGGTAAGGTCACTTATTTTTGGCAAAAACTTATACAAACCAAATTTGAGAAAACTCTGTGCTATATTTTTTTTTTTGATGGATTTAAGTAAAGATCGGGAATCAGCTTCATATGGGGACTATGACTAAGATTTGTCATACAGAATTTATTTTTGGACTATTGACTGAGATCTGTATCATAATTTCGATATTATGGCAATTTAAGTCAATCTCATAGGAGTCATTTGTATGGGGGCTAGGTATGAACATTAACCGGTTTTCACCAATTTCAGTAGCGTTCATCCTATGTTCGATAGAAGCATATTTGCGACGTTTAGTTTGATTGCGAAGTTTGCATGGATAACAAATTCGACTACGATCGCAAGTTTGACTCAGAAAGTAAGTTTGAGTCGATCGGTATAATAAAAGGTAAAATATTTTTGGTAACGACCAATTTCCCTAAGTGTGATATTTTTACATCACTTGGTCCTTTTCAACTTATTTTGACTAGTTTTTGAATACAACATCAATCAAATAGCCGCCAATATTCGTTACGGCAAAATGTCCCTTTTTTGCTGCATTTCAAAACCTCGGCTGGTATATCAAAAATTTCGGCACGAATGTTTTCCTTGAGCTCATCAAATATCTGTGGCATATTGGCGTACACTTTTCTTTGCAAGTAACCGCATAAGAAGATGTTTGGATGGGTCACATCTGGAGAATTGGGTGGCTTGTCAATGACGCCATGCAATGATATTTCCTGGATATCGTGTTTACTTCCTTCGCAAAAAAGCATAAATCTTAAAAGATGAACCGCAAAATGGTTCCACTAACACAGCTGAGCACAGTTTCGATACGACTCATTTGGGGTTTTGGCAACACTCTCTCTTCCTGCTTTAAAGTCTTGTGCGTTGATGAATGGCATGTGGATGATATCCCACACTAGATACAAATAGTGTTGTCATACGGTAGGGGGTGGGATTCCTCAACCATGACTTTTGTAGAAGCAGCCAAGATTTTGAAACTTTACTTCACTTCAGATTTCAATATTTTGGCGGTTCGGTACTGGCGCATCTGACAAGTATATCTGGCATATATGTCAACAGTATAAACTTATTTTTTCGTGACTCCTTTTAATAACTAAATAATGGTAAATGGAAAAATACATGTGGAGGATAGGAAAGTATACAAAACGATTAGGATGCTACTGTGGTCATATTAACAATAACAGCTATGGACAAAATAAGAAAATTGTCACGGACCCTCTGTGAAAAAGAAATTGCTTAAACATCATTTATTACAAAATTTATTCTGTTTTATTATTTAATTATTTTAATATTTTTATTTCAATAGTATAAAAAATTTGAAGAAATTCAAATTTTTAATGTGAAGGTTGCTGCTTTTTCTTGATTAACAGATTGAATTGAGGGATGGTTTTCGACAAAGCAACGCGCATATCATGTTCGATATTCAGTCAATTTCGATGTTTTGTTTTTATTGTGACAAGTGTGGAAAATCCCCCTTCGCAAAGATATACTGTAGCAAACGGAATAATGGCTGCCATAGCTCGTTTTACAAGCAATGGGTAGGCCTCTCTTAAAGAAGACCAAAACTCTCCTAGAGTTTTTGAATCGAAATCCTTTTTTAACAAGGGCTTTGTTTCCAATCAATTAGATCACCTTTGGCAAGGTTCATGTCATCGATACAGTCAATATCACAAAGAAAAGGATTACGAATCCACAACTCATCTTTTATATTTATTCCATCCGAATTGAAATATTTTTCAAGTGAAACTTGAAGTACTTCCAGCTGTTCACAGATTTCATTTTTCAAGTTATTCAATAACAAACTATGTTGCCGAGATCAATTTTCAAAAAGCACTTCGTCCAACATTTGAAAGTTTGCATAGAACCCATTTTGAATTCTAATTTTCCAAAGTGACATTTTCAATAAAAATGCCTGTAGTTTCTCAGTGGCATCCACAATTGTTATATCAGGCCCTTGAATTGAAAGACTTATATCGTTCTTGTGTTTAAAGATGTCTGCCTGGTAAGCCAATTTACATAAAAAATCTTTTTTCTTGAAATATTCGAAGAGTGAGTTATCTTTTTCTTCTAAAAAGATTGATACTTCTGTCTTCAACATGAAAATTCGTTTCAAAACCTGGCCTCGTGACAGGTACAGAAGTACCTCATGTTCTGCGTTCATTTTTTGACACAGTGTTTAAAAAAGACAATGACTAAGAGCTCTACTTCTAATAAAATTCACAGTTCTAATAACTATTGACAATACTTCTTTTAAGCTGGTTGGAAGAGTTTTTGTAGCCAGTGCATGATTATGTAAAAAACAATGTGTAGCAATAACATTAGGAGCCTCTTTTTTTACCAAATGCCAAGCATCGCAGGTGCTCCATCCGTACAAAGTGAATGAAGTTTTTGTTTCCAGTCGAAGTCGTGTTTGGAAAAGAAAACATTTAAAATCGCTAAAACATCAACTGCCTTTGTAGTTTGCAAAAGAGGCTCACAAAATAAGAATTCTTCTTTGATAGTATCAGCAGACACGTAACGAACAAAAACAAGAAGTTGACTACAATTCGAGATGTCTGTAGTTTCATCCACTTGCACACTAAATGGAAATGGCGATGCTTTTAGTTCATCGATGATCTGTTTCAAGATATTGCAAGAAATTTCAACTATTCTTGAATGTATCACATCATTGGACAATGAAATAGTTTCAAGTTTTTTTCTCTGTTCCAGTACACAAACTAATTCAACCATTTCCAGCGCACATGGCTTAATTAATGTCTCTCCAATAGTATGCGGTTTCTTACTTTTGGCAGTACGATATGCAACTCTGAAAGATGCTCAACCAAAGGTTTTTGTGGAATACCAAATACAAGTTTGGTTAATGTTCCAGATTTCAAAAACTGGGCTTTCTTTTTTGTAAAAAATTCTCGATCTTTAGATGCATTTTCAGGATGAAGAGAATTGAGATGCTTTATCAATTTTGCCGGTTTCATACTGGCGTTTGCCAAAAATTTTCCTTACAGAAAGCATTGTAGCTTTTCAACACCGTCCGATTCCTTCATGCAGCAGAATCCATATTTTATATAATTTTCATCATACTTCCTTTTTTTTTGGACATTTTGGGCTACAAAAAATATATAATCAAACGAAACATTAAGAATTCAAATGACTGAACTCACCTTTAGTTGAAAACACCGTTGGTAACACAAAAAAACACTTGAAAAAAGATATTTTAATTACAACTAATGAAAAAGTAAAACAAATATTTTGTTTTAAAAATTTGCAAGAACTTTGCGGAACTGATTTTAACGTCACTTTATTTCCAAGTGAAGTAAAATTCAAAGGTTACTTTGTGTTTCTAAAATTTAAAATTTTATATGGCTTGCGAATGTTCTTTTCCTCGTATTGTGGAGGTCTCTATTGGGAAATGGCCGACATACGGCTTACAGAGGTTGCCCGTGACAAAAAAAGTTTTTTTTAAAAATATTGATGCAAACATTTTAAAAATTAGGAGCAGTCGGCGGACCCCCAAAATATCACCCATGGCTCCCAAGGGGTCCATGAACCATAGATTAAGAAACCCTGCTTTAGTGTTTCGTCTTTGAATACAAGTTTATTGCAAACAAAAGACTGAGTCGCCGCCATTTCTAGTAATTAATCAACATATAGACGGCATTGTCTGTAATCAATTTTCTCCAATTTATTTGTCAGTTGTAATTAATAAACAAAAAGAGAAAAATCATTTCTCACAAACTTTAGCTAGGCTTTTAAATATGATATGATATATTACATGTTTAATACTTTCTTTTTGGGAGCCATTTTTAATTCTAAATAATTAATTTTCTTTTTCACAAGGAATATTTAATTGCTTTAAAATTTCTCAAATGCTAACCACAGTAGTGTACTTTAAGTAACGTATCCATTGGGAAACTCAAAAATTTCAATTTCAAGCACTAATCAAACACGTTTAAAAAAAAAACATAGAAACCCTTTTATACATAGTTGTAGAAAAAATGTACTAAATTCTATAACTACGACAAGAACTCAATTTGTTTTCACAACCACTTAAGGAATTTTTATGTAAACCTATGCAAACTTATCAACTGCCACAAAATGAACAATAAACATGTACAACTCAGTCTCTTAGCATGGTCTATATAAGAAAAAAAAAAAAAAGAAAATATAAAGGAAAACCCCAATAGACTCAAAAAAAAAAAAAAAAAGAAGAAAAACAAATAACAATCTTAAAGTAAATTTGGCGGTGAAGGTGGTTTACTACTGCGGCAGGTATAATTTTAAGGTACATCGAATATTTGCTTCAGTTTGCGGTGATTTTCCTTGAGTAATAAAGTAATTTTATCCTTTTTTACCATACAATCAAGGTGAAAGAAGGCTGGCGTATTTTCTACCCACCTTAAGTGTAACTATCAATAAATTGGGGTTGTTACAAGCACTAACAACAAGAAATTCAAATTGGAAATAAAGGTAAAGGAAAATAAGTAATATCTTAAGTTACATTGATTTGGATACATGATGGCCCCTACGTAGGCTGGTTTATAATTAATGAGATTAAATACAAGATTACCGGCGATACACAATAGCTTCGATACCCTATTTAGAGTGACAATAATTTAGTCCACCCAATCACCATCAACTTTTTGTCATTGGCAAATCTTTTGCGATCGAGGCATTTCTAAAAATTTGACCTTCATGGTGGCGAATGTGTGAAATGGAGCATTACACAAGAGAACAAAGTTTTTGTTGATTTCGAACTGAATGATGTTTTTAATCCTTTGACGGTCCCCGTACAAAATTTTTTTTATAATGTACGTCCACAGTAATAATTTGGTCAAAATGACGTGCATCACATGTGATACACAGATGAATACTTGAACCATTTATTAATCAAACGTTCTGTGCATCACATATAAGTCAAGTAATTTTTTTTCGTTACTTTTTATTAATTTTGACGTATAGTGTTAGCAATTTTTGCAATTGTCGTTGGTTTGTTGTACAACATAGAATTTTTTAACTGTCAATATCAATTTATTAGTGAAGTATGGATCTATTATGGATAATTGAGGGTCAGAAAACAAAAAATGGGTAATTCAGATTTTGAAAATAGAATTGTTATAAATGATGACAGTTCAGATAAGAGGACTTTCCTTCAGGAGTGATGACAATTTCACTTACCAAAATGGTAATGATTCATCCGATAGTGCATCTGATTGCGAAAGCAACTAGTTTGAGGAATTGCCTAAGATCGCCTCTGTATCAAGATCGTATGTTCAGCAAGAGTGGAGCAATGATCTTGAAAAATCAGAAAAGATTTCTTTTATTAGCAAACATAGTCTAAATAAGCGTATTGTAATTGAAGGTGTACCTTTCTCAATGAATATATTTGAGCAATTTTTTACAGCGAAATTTTTGAACCGATGGTTTTGGAAACAAACAAATATGCGGAATAGTTTATAGAATCCCATCAGGTTCGTCGTAATTCCCGCATGAAAAGACGGTCAAATACCACACATACCGAAATGAAAAGGTTTACAGGTGTGATGATTACCACTGGCATTATCAAATATCCTAATATTGAAGACTATTGGAGAATGGAACCGTTATTTTATCATTCGTTGTTTCACAATATTGGTACGAGCTACAATCGTTTTTGACTGATTTTAAAGAATTGACATGTTGCTGATAATAAAACAGCTAATCCAAGACATAACGATCAAACCGGGTGGGTGTGCCGAATCTGAAATCTAATTCTTATTGTTACAAAATTTTTTTTATCGTATTATATCCTGGAAATTTGCAGTACTTTCTTGTACAAATGTTCATCTCTTATTACCAAATAACATTCTCTACACGCTCAGACCATTAGATCACTTTATTTTCATCAGATCATACAAGATTTTGTTAAAAGAACTAAGACAAATTGTGTATCACATGTGATGCGCAAGTGTATCAATCATAACGTCTGTGCGTCATATGTGATGTATTGGACAGTCAAAGGGTTAATGTTATTTCAGATGCTGAATATAAATCTGTACTTGGCTATTTTCTTTCAGCTCGACTCTTCGCATTATTCCGTCATGTCCAAAATAAAGGCACTTCCACTACATATATTGGAATAACTTGAAATCGGTTTACCATATGCAGTTAAAAATCCAAAACTCGTCAACAATATTATCTTTAAGCCGTGCTTACATTGGTTTTAAATTTTCCTAGTAGTTTCAGAAATATCAGAAATTATCAAATGTATTTCAGAAAATATCAAATGTATTACAGAAATTATTAAATTTACTTCAGAAAATATGAATAGAGTATCAGAAAATATCAATTGGGTTTGTAATATTTCTGAAATACATTTGATAATTTCTGAAATACATTTGATGTTTTATGAAATACAGTTGATATTTTCTGAAATATAGTTGATAACTTCGAAAATACGTTTAATATTTTCTGAAATACATTTGATAATTTCTGAAACTCAATTGATATTTTCTGAAATTCAATTGATATATTCTGAAATTCAAATGATACTTTCTGAAAATCAATTGATGCTTTTTGAAATACCATTTATTATTTCTGAAACACAATTGTTACTTTCTGAAATACAATTGGAAAAGGTTTAGTAATTAAAAAAAAAACACCTTAGTTTATTTTTGACTTCTTCAAACTTTTCCTAGTATTTAGTTTTTTAATGTATCAGGCAGCTATTCACAATAGATAATGGAATTTCAACTCTGTTTGTGTTAAATGTCAAGTAAAACAAGTAAGAAAATTATAGTCGGTCTAGCCCCACTATATATGACCCTATACCATGGCTTAGAGACCATGTCTCTTCGGTCCAACTAATTGGATATAGCAAATAAGCATAAACCAAATTTGAGTGGGGACTAGGTCGAAAAATGGACCGCTCCTGACCATATTTGATAAAATCACTTATACTTTGAACAAATATATACAAACCAAATTTGAGAAAAATCTGTGCAATATTTTTGTTTTTTGATAGATTTAATTGAAGATCGGGAAGCAGCTCTATATGGGGCCTATGACTAAAGGTTCGGTCACATTAGGCAAACGTTTGCTCAAACAAGCGTAACCACTAAATAATGTATAATTTTCCTTGTATAATTTTCATTAAGTTATACAATATATGATATAGAATATAGTTAAATATATTAAATATTACTAATATAATAAAACATAACTTAATTTTATCTTTTATATATCATGTAAGATTGAATAAAACTTTCATAAAATTAGGGGTTACGTTTGTTTGGTCAAATAGTTGCGTAGTCTGAACGCACCTTAAGAATTTTCCTATAGGGACTATTTTTGAACTACTGATTAATGGATGTAATAAACACATACAAACCCAAACCACATAGTGGTATATGGTATAATGAAGACGAAAATAAATCTTTGGAAGTAGGCATATAGAAAAGTAAACAAGTAAGAAAATTATAGTCGGTCTAGACCGACTATACGATACCCTATACCATGCGTTTGGAAACCCCATCTCTTAGGCCCAACTAACTGGACATAGAAAATAAGCAAAAACCAAATTTGAGTGGGATTTTTATTAATTTTTTTGGCTGCAGATATGAAAAAGTTCATATCGGATGCTATATCTATATGGGGACTAGGTCCAAAAATGGACCGATCCAGACCATGGTTGGTAACGTCTCTTGTATTTTGCAAAAACATATACAAACAAAATTTGAGAAGAATCAGTGCAATATTTTTGTTTTTTAATAGATTTAAGTTAATATCGGGAAGCAGCTCTATACGAGACCAAAGGGATCATTTTTGGACTACTCATTAGTGGATGTAATGAACGCATACAAACCCAATTTGAGTAAGATCTATATGACAATTTGGATTTTATGGCAATTTATGTCGATTTCATAGGGGTAATTTATATGGGGGCTAGGTCTGAACATGGACCGAATTTCACCAATTTCAATAGCGTTCATCTCATGGCCGATAGAATCTTATATACCAAATTTCATCAAAACATATTCATATTTGCGACCTGCAGTTTGATTACAAGGTTTACATGGACACACAGACGGACGGACGGACGGACGGACATTGTCAAATCAACTCAAAAAGTGATTCTGATTCGATCGGTATAATTAAAGATGGGTCTGGGTCAAATATTTTTGGTTGTTACAAACAGCAGCACAAAGTATTTATACCCAAACCACATAGTGGTATAGCGTATAAAAATACGTGGAAAGAGGAAAAGTTTACGAGAAAGGTTTATTTTTCTTTTTTCTTCAAGAAATTTAAGCGCTTTTAATAAAATTATAAAGAAAATATGATATTAAGAAGTTTTTGCATGTTTAAGTGCAGATAATAGAGTAAAACACAAGTCAGCAATGAAGAAAATATCGTAATCGTTGCACCAATACACTCACACTTCACACCGCTTTTGTCTTACTCTGTTTTTCTGATTGTATTGTGAAATAGATTTTTACCCCCTTGAGCGTTAAGTTAAGCTTTTAGTTTGTTAATAAAAATTTAAATGTTCTTAAACTAGTTCTGTCAATAGCAAATATATACTTGAGTATTTAAAAAAAAAACAACTCTGTAAGTTTGTGAATATGCTAAACTCACAGCAGACCTAGCGGTCAATAGTAAATATACACTCGAATATTTAAAATTAACGAAAAAGATTTGTGATTTTGCTAACCTGACAGCGAACTCGGCGGTTCTGCTTACTAAATACACCAATACACTTACATACACATACCTCACATTAATTTTCCCTTACGCTGTTTTTGTGACTGTATTGTGAAATTGGATTTTACCTCTCCTGAGCGCATAGATGTTTACACATCAAAAATCCCTTATGTGCTCTCTCTTCAGGATTCCATCGCATAAATATTAAAATAAGCTCATCTAGTACCAGCAGTTGATTATCTTTCCTTAATGGAGATAACATTAGTCTACAAAATAAAAAAAAAAGACTGCAAAAACAAAGCACGTTTTTTAACTAATCTGGGTGTGCTGAATATGAACCTGGCATAAAAATTGGGCTATCACGTTTTGTTCATTTTTTATCGCATGCTGGCAATACTGTAAAACAATCAATACTGATACTACAATTTCACAATTATTAATCTGACAGAAGCCCACATTCATTCTGAATCTTCATAATAGTAGCGTTTAAGCATGTCAGGGAGATCGTGTGTTACTGATTCAAGGTATTTTTGCTTTGTGTAATGAATATTTGGTTGGAAATATAAATATTTGGCATATTTGAATTATTTTGGGTTTGCTGTCAGAAAGTTGGACAAACCGTGGACACCGACAATGTTTTAAAATAGTTGCAGAACTGTTTTATACAAGTGGTCAAATGGCAAGAATATCTATTTCGATTTTTCAATTCCAGGTTTTTGGAGAGAGTCAAGTCTGTTTAGCAAAAGTTGCTGGATTCAATATAAAACATCGAAAAAATATTACTTACGCGAATGTCCCATCGGTTTCCAAACCAGTACAACGTCCACCAAATGATCCATTACCAATCATTCTTTCACCAGAAGCGGTAGTTTGTATAAGGCTGATGATGAACGCCATCTAGTGACTCGAGTTGAGCTGAATGATCTAATTCGGGATTTACATTTAACGAAGCAAGATGCAGAATTACTAGCTTCACGCATGCAGCAGTGGAAACATCTTGCAGTTGGGACAAAAATAATAATCTATAGAGCTATAAGCTTGGAATTGGATGCATATTTTGAAAACAAACACTCTTCTCTATACTGTACTAATGTCGATGGTTTATTTCAAAAAATGAACCAGCCATGTGACAAAACTGAATGGAGATTATTTATTGATGGCTCTAAGTATAGTTTAAAGGCTCTTCTTTTATATAATGGGAATGAAAACCCATTCATACCAATTGCTCATGCCATTAATACAAAGGAAAATTAGGAATCAATGACTGAAATTTTGACATTACTCAAATACAGCAATCATTAATGGAAGATCTGTGGTGACCTTAGGGTGTGTGATTTAAATTTCTTTGTATATAAATATAGTATAGACAGTAAGTAACTGTAAATTAGTCTGTTTCTGTTCATCGGTTTTTTGACTGGTATGCAAGGAGGTTTCACAAAATATTGCTGTTTCGTTTGTCTATGGGATAGTCGCGCTATATGTCATCATTACGTCAGAACAGAGTGGCCAAAAAGAACTTTGTCAAGGCTCTGGACAAAGGTGGTACAGCATTGAAATGTTTGTTAGCGGTTTTTCCTAAAATTTCATATGGTAAAATCAAAGGAGGCATATTTGTTGGCCCTTAGATAAGAAAGCTAATGAATGACGACAATTTTTCACAATGTTTATTGGAGAAAGAATATGCAGCGTGTAAATCTTTGAAGAGCATCGTGGAAAGTTTTCTTGGAAACAATAAGAGCGAAAACTACAGACAAATTGTTGCTGAATTATTGAAAAATTATCAAGAATTATTTGCACGAATATCACTCAAAGTGCATTTTCTTCATTCGCATTTTTATATTTTTTCACAAAACCTAGGTGCGGTGAGCGATCAACAAGGGGAGCGTGCTCACCAAGATTTAATGAAAATTGAAAGAAATTATCAAGGATCTTGTAACAAAAGCATGTTGCAAGACTATTGCTGGACTCAAATACTTGAAACCGACCCATCAAAACAGAAACTACGTTCAAATATCGTCATTCATTTTTGCAAATCATTGATTTTTAAATAAACTATTGATTTTTTATGTAAAAACGAATAAAAATATTTTTTGTGTATCTCGGAAACCTGACGTGATAGAGAAAAAGCAATTACTGATTCGAATTCAGCCCACTAAATTACCATAGGAGTGATATTTGTTTGCTCCAGTCCAAAACCTTGTTGTCTAGTGTAATCTATATTTAATGTTTATTTATTCCATGGTAACTTTTTTGTACCCTATACCACTATGTGGTTTGGGTATAATGACTTTGTGCTGCTGTTTGTAACAACCAAAAATATTTGACCTACACCCATCTTAAATTATACCGATCGCATCAGAATCACTATCTGATTCGATTTAACGATGTCCGTCCGTCCGTCCGTCCGTCCGTCTGTGTGTCCATGTGTAGCATGCAACTTAGCACATAAGGAGCAAAAGAACAAATTCTCCAGGATGAACACTATTAAAATTAGTGAGAATCGGTCCATGTTCAGACCTAGCCCCCATACAAATGACCCCTATGAAATCAACATATATTGCCATAAGATCCAAATTATCATACAAATCTTAGTCAAAATAATCCCTATTGGACAACCCTTAGTCATAGGGCCCATATAGAGCTGTTTCCCGATCTTCACTTAAATCTATCAAAAAACAAAAATATTGCACTGATTCCTCTCAAATTTTGTTTGTATATATTTTATATTATATATTTTTGCAAAATACAAGAGACCTTACCAAACATGTTCAGGATCGATCCGTTTTTGGGCCTAGTCCCCATATAGATATAGCATCCGATATGAACTTTTTCATATCTGCAGCCGAAAAAATTAATAAAAATTCCACTCAAGTTTGGTTTATGCTTATTTTCTATATCCAGTTAGTTGGGCCTGAGAGATAGGGTCTCTAAACGCATGGTATAGAGTATCGTATAGTCGGTCTAGACCGACTTTAATTTTCTTACTTGTTTATTTCTTGTATAGAATATAAATTACTATTGTTGTTGCTGAAATTCTGTTGGGTGTCCAATTATTACTATTTTGAGGAGTACCGTGATTCAGAGTGTTGGGAAACTTACGTTATATTGAACAGGGTTACTGTGATAGGGATTTCTACTAGCAGAATCATTATTCCTAAATATAATATGTTATCTTGGAAGAGTACGCTGTCTTATTTGCAAGTAGTTTGCTCTATTGGAACAATCAGGCCCATTACTTTATGATTGCCATTACAGTTTGTACATTTCTCAAAGGTGCATTACATTCCGCCAACTTGTGGTTACCAGCACATTTGACACAAAATTGTTTCACTTTGCAATGGCTGGATCCATGGCGAAACATTTGGTAATTGTAACAGTGCGTAATTTTGGAGCTGTTAGGTGCTTAAATTTCCCTCCTAACTTTAACATATTCGAATACCGAATGACATTTTCTCAATTCTTTAATAGTAATTGACTTTCTTTGAAAATAAACAACGTATATTGTTTGTTCATTGTTATCTTGCTTTACCCTAGATACTAGTCTTACATCTAAACATAACAACCCCTTCTTGATAAGAGTGTTTTTAATTTCTGATGTGTCTTGTTTATCAAGTTCTAATAATATTGCTTTATTATTACAAAAAAGTTTCAATCCTAATAAAATTTTCTGAATTGAATATTCGCTACTTTTAAGATTTTTTACATAATTCATGAATATTTTCAAGTTTACATTTGATAATAGTAATTGTTGGAATGTAGATTTTCGGGCTTTCTCCAAAACAACCTTAATTGTTTGAAGTGGATAGAAATAGTTTTGGTTTTCAACTCCTTTAGTTGAATTGTCGAATTTTTATTATTCATTGTGTTTAAGTTATACCTCGATGAGGCTGTAACATTGTTCTCACGTGTACGCTTTATTATGTATTTTTATCCTTTTATGTTAGAAAGTAATACTTGACTAATGGTTGATATATTTTTGCTTGTTTGTTTTGTTGTTAAACTCGCGATAGAATAACTCAACAGCTAGAGACTTCTGATCACATTAAAGAGCAGTAAACAACTGAACATCAAAAAATAATAGCCAAAAAGCTTAAAGCTGGTAAAATTAAAAGTTTTTTGATGTATTGCCTAGCAAAATCGAATACGTCGTTTCAAAGTTACGACAAGATGTATGGAGTAGCTTCTTCAAAAATTAAATTCAGAAAAAAATTAAAGAAACCATAGAACTTGAAATAATGATGTTTTTTTCTGGTTTGCTATAGTGACTATTGAAGGAAAAAATGTTTTCCTATTTGTTGCTTAGTGCAGTCACCACAGAATAATGTAATAGTACATTAGCTATCTAAATTCAGTTGGCAACAGATTCGGTTGCCACAACGAATCTGTTTTCTGGGTGTGCAATAATTTTTGTAGTGTCAAATAAATTCTTAATGGGAGAGAAGCCGAACCCGACTGAAGCCAACAGCTCAATGGCTTCAGCAATCCTCCATCCAATGGATTCTTTCGAATACCTTTATTACTGGTTTATATTGTTTTGTGTAACTTAAAATTAGAATAATCCAAACCAAAGGGTGGTTACAATTCAAATTACTTCTGTGTTATAATTTTATTTCTAGAATATAATTTTATTTCTACGACAATTGTTAATTTATTCCTTTACACTGACTTTGATTACAGTTTGTCGTTATATTTACCAGCCAGCCCTTATGTATGTTTATATATGTGGCTCTCAAACATTTCCTTATCTAACAAAATTCATATCTTCTTGTTCACTAACTCAACCATGAATGGAAAATGATTTTATGGTTTTCATTAAAGTATTAATGCAAATTTTACTATCAGTGACCCTTTTTCCAGAAATAGTTTTAATTCCCACATATTTCCGCACTTAATAACATGCATATTTATACATGTTTTCAAAATTTTTATATTTTTAATTGCTATCTTATTCGTGTTTTATTTTAATCTATTGTTCATGTTTTATATATATGCCTAAATGTTCTTTTCATCTTTTTTTATATTATTTATGTATATCCATTTTTTATTGTTGTTGGTTTAACATAAAACAATATTTGCCTCTCAGTTGAAAAATTTTGTAAATATTTTATGGAGATATTACAAAAAAGAAAACAAGAAGAAATTAACAACAGAAATAACATAATCACAATCCACAAAAATCTGGTGAATTTGCTAAAAGCAAAAAAAAAAAAACATTGCACTTTCTCTTAACAGCCCTGAGCTAGAAATTTTTAGCAAAACATATTTTTTGTGTTTATAAAAAAAATTAATAATTATGAGCCATTCCATTTTTGAACTTCATTTTTGAACTTAACACTCCTCATTATCATTTTCCTTAAGCTAATTTGCGATGTTAATATATTGAAATACAACTAATAGAAACAATATTCGTTTATAATTAATTTAATTTAAATTACAAGTAAATTTACCTGTTACTTGTTGGCTTTGGCTCTAAAATGCTCGAAAATAATGAGAAGTTATGCAAAAGTAGACATAATAAATCGAAACGTATGAAGTTAATACCAATAATAATTTGAAGAAAAAGTGCATGGCTTAAACTAAGTGAATGTAATGGCAATACACAGTACGATAGTTCATATTTTGCGCATGAACCGGGTGATATGTGGCTGAAACTAGAAACCAAACTAGAAACGGCATCTTTTATGTCGGCATTGCAACATTTAATGTTTTGATATTTGTCACGCGATTGACTTAAGACCACGAGCTTTTGAAATGTCAATTCTGTAAATTTTTACACCAAATAGTCATTCAGTTGTGTTCACTCAACATGCATATCGTCGAAAATATCGTGGCCAAGAAGCACCGACTGCCAACACTATTGGACGTCTAGTGACGACAGATCGTCCAATTGTCGTTCATTAACGCCTAAGTAGCTCCGATTAACTGCGTGAAGCGGTAAAAGAGAGAGTTACGAGAAACACAAATGAATCGTATGGTCACCGCAATCAGCATTTTGGCATCAATGGAATCGTTTTTTTTTTCGCAATTTGAAGGATGTTTGGCATTGTTTTTCCCTATAAAGTGTAATTGAGTCTCAGTAGCTCACTTCACACTCTGTGGCAGTTTTAACAGGCAAAATTGCCGAATTTGGGGAACGAGGAATCCACACGAGATCCAGGGCATACCATTGCACGACCACAAAATTATCATTGGCCAATTTTTCTTCAGAAAAGCAAAACTGTTGATCGGAGATGATATCGGTGGAGATTGAATTATTATGTCTGCCTAAAATTGCAATGAAAAGGTCGAAGAAAAAGTCATGCATCAAAACATACATCATCTGACACTTCTTGACACTACAACATTCTTGTCTCCAATAAAACGTCAATGCTCTTTTGCACCCAGATCAAGCACACTCTTGGACTTCGTTTTCAACTCATGCTCTCAACATCCTTGCCATCCACTTATTCTCAATACCTTTCGTCAGCGTTAGCCGTCTCAGCATTCTCAAATTCGTTTTCAACTCATCCCATCAATTGACCATCTTGCCTTCCACTCCTTCTTCTCACCACACTGCCCATCCATGATTTTCACATGGGATAGCAATGAGAGCTCTCCGAATTCATTTCAAACTCATGTACGTCATATCGACACTTTCGTTTACTGCACTCCTTCTTCCTGCTACGACATCGATAGCTCTTGGAATTCGTTTTTCAAGTACTGATCCATCTTATGTCTACTGGGCTTATTCTTACTATTTGTCGCTATCATGCAAGGATGATGCTATGACGATGTTCCGAATTGGCTTTTCAACTTCATCTAATAGTTTCCGACTCATCTTGGACGCTGTATTGGCATTCTCATGCTACCGTAAGTGCTTTCAACGCGTCTTCTACCCAAGACTCTTGCTTCCGACTTCTCCGTAATGGTATCTTGTCAGTTGTAGCTGACTCATCCAATACTGGCCTCTTTTTCCACTCATCAACTAAGTCTTCAACTATTCAGCAGTAATATTGTCGGTATGGAAAAAACCATCGGATTCCGTTCTCCAACTTACAACACTGTCGTCTACTTCACCCATTCTTCCTGCCGCCGAATATGAGAATTGGGACTGATAGCGACGACACTGCAAACTTTGTTTTTAATCTTATGTTACCATCATTTAGACCATTTCCATCATTTACACTTTGGGACACCAACACAATTATGGGATGTGACAACCATTTCTCAGGTAAGTTTTGAAACCTCCAGTTTATGTTTACTTGTTCGTTCTGCCTCTGATATGGACAATTCCCTGATTCCCCCCATAGGGCATATGTCTTACCCTGGCCACTGCCCGGTTCCTACCAGTTACCTCCCAAACAGTGTGGGACTGATGATCCTCGGTCAATAGAGGCAGTCATGTGATTAAGGTTGTATTCAAAAACTAGTCCAAATGCTAAATAAAAATATCACACATATGGCAAGCGGTGGTTTTTTTTAAGTGATTCACATATCGACACTAAAGATGAATTTCGTGATATTGACCCCTTTTAAAAGGAGTTCAAAAGTTTCAATTAATTGCATGATCTTAAAAATAAGTATTGAGATACTGCTATACATAAAATAGTAGAATATTGACAATTTTATTAATTTTCTTGAATTATAATATCAAGAAAAATGGATGCAAATAACGTTATTTCGGAACACTATCCTAGTGTAATTAATATTCCTTGAAATTTCCAAAAAATTCGTTAATAAACAACATCCAGCTTTATTAGTTATATGTTAATAAAAACAGTTAACAAACAAACGTTTAGTATAGTCTATGGACTAACTATAAAGCTATATTTATACTTTTTTTAATTTTATTTTATAAAATGAAGTCATAAATATATTTAAACAAAAATATATTTCCGACAATTTGTTCTTTAGTTAAAAATTTAACATTAATTTTGAAAAACGGAAATTTATGTTATATTCGAAGTATTGAGCATTTCTTACCACTACCTCTTCTCAACGTGCTTACCACTACCTTTTTCCAACTTTTTTATGTCTTCATGTGATGTGAAGTGCTGTATAGACATGAGCTTTAACAGAGCCCCACAAAAAATGGTCTAAAGGCGTTAAATCGCACGATCTAGTCGGCCAATTGACCGGTCCCGAACGTGAAATAAAATATTCACCGAACTCGCCTCTCAATAAGTCCATTGTTGCGCGTGCTGTGTGGCATGTGGCACCATCTTGTTGAATTCACATGTCATGCAAGTCAAGCTCTTGCATTTTGGGCAAAAAAAAGTTGGATATCATCTCTCGGTAGCGCTCACCATTCACAGTTACGTTACGATTCGAATCATCTTTGAAGAAGTACGGTCCAATGATGCCACCAACCCATAACCGCACCAAGCTGTGGCTTTTTCTGGATGCATTGGTAGCTCTTCCAATGCTTCTGGCTGATATTCACTCCAAAATCGACAATTCTGCTTATTTACGTACCCATTGAGCCAAAAATGACCTTCGTCGGTGAACACAATTTTTCGGTAAAAAAGCGGATCATCGGCCAACTTTTCAAGAGCCCATTCACCAAAAATTCTACGTTGCGGTAAGTGCTTCGGCTTCAATTCTTGCACCGACTGTATTTTGAAAGGCTTCACACCTAAATCCTTCCGCAAAATTTTCCACGTTGTTGAGTAACAGAGGCCCAATTGCTGCGAACGGCGACGAATCGATAATTGATGGTCATCATTAACACTGGCCGATACAGCTGCGATATTTTCTTCAGTTCGCACTCTGCGTAAGCGTGTTGGTGGTTTAATGTCCAACAGCGTAAATTTGGTGCGAAATTTAGTCACAATAGCCCTAATAGCCGCTTCAGTGGGTCGATTAAACTGACCATAAAATGGAAGAAGCGCGCGATGAACTTTCTTAACAGAGCACGCATTTTGATAATAAAATTCAATAACTTGCAAGCGTTGTTCGTTTGTAAGACGATTCATGGTTAAATTATAGACCAAACTGAAGATATTTGACAATGAAACAAAACACGAAACGTGCGTCAGCTGTTTAAACCAGTGTTGCCAAAAAGATAATAGCTAAAAAATCACCCTTTATATGCAGGTTTTTATTGCATTTAGCAGAAATCTTTATTGAATAAAATCTGCAATTCCGTTTTCGCACGTTCGGCCTCCCCTATATTTGATAGTTTCAATGTCGAATTCACCATTCTCAAACTTTTGAAACCACTGACGCCAAGTTTGCTTATTTAAAGCAGCCTCAAGGTATGCTTCTGCAGGCAATCGATGCGCTTTCAATGCAGATTTCTTCAAATTGAAGAAGTAAATAAAAGGTTTTCACAGATAACGCTTATTCGGCTAGAAAATCGAAATTTTTACATGAGAAAATATATTGTCCTAAGAAAAAATTAAAGGTTATGTTGTTGACATATTTACAACCTGATGGTAATGGTGTTTTACATCTGAAAATTTAACATAACATACATAACATAACTGTCAAATGGTGGAAACTTACTTATGCACCTTTAAGGAACCTCTGGTTGTTCCGTACTTTAAGCTGAGATAACTCAGCTTAAGTTTTAATGATGTGGTTATAAAAGTTATTACAGGTGCTGTCGCTGTACTGATAGTTTCCTGATATAGCGGGTATTGTTTTCCATAACCTATTCTACTGTAGTGATTACGTTCGATGTAATCGAATAATTGGACCTATGTAATCCGGCCCTAATCTTTGCTTTAGCCCCTGTTCATTCAGAAATGAATGTAATTCACCCTATTCCGTTCTTGGGAATATTCTTGTTGGATGTAATCCAGTAATTGGAGGAATGTAATTCACCACTATGCTGAGAATTGCCACTCAAATTTGGTTCAGTAGTTGGATCCACGGGCTTTCTCCAGATTCATCGTATATGGTATCGTATAGGCACTCCATACCAAGGCATCGACTAATCTCAAAGAACCAATACACTTTAAGACGATCCAATATTGTTGCGCAAAAACGAAGTGATGTCTGCCACTAAGTTTGGGCTCATTTTACGAATAGTTTCACAGACAGGAGAAATACATAATGAAACATAGCATGCTAATCGAAGAAAACTGTTAACATGGCATTGTTATTTGGACGAACTTGATCTTTTCGGTCGTACTTAATCTTTTGCATGCAACTCTCTTAACTCACTTGACTGAATGCATTTCATTTCGTTCTGGTTGGTGGAAGAGTATTGTTTCAGATATATAAATGCGACGCTTTAAAAAAAAAAATTTTTTTTTTGAACCACGTTTAAGGCCCAAAAAATATTTTAAAATGGCTTTGACTGATTCTTTTAGAATGTCAACAGTATCAACAAATTCTCTGTTCATCATTTGACGATTTTCAGCACCAACTAATTGATTTCTTTGATTTCTTTTTCTTGTCCAGGGCGCTTTTCGTCTTCCATTCTTTCTCTACCTTCTTCGAATTATTGAAACCACTAACATTTTTTTTCCACGTAGCGTGGTTACGTAGCAAATTTTAGTTCATATGCAAAATTTAATGGAATTTCTTTATTCAACAAAATCACACATTGTTAGAATTGCCAAATTCACTTTTAGTTGTTTACAAAATACGTGCGTCACTATTGAATTGATAACGAAATTCAAATGAAATTTTGCACAGTTGTCGAAAAATGTACCGTAAACCTGAATATTAAAAAGTAAGAAAATTAAAGTCGATTTAAACAGACTATACGATACTCATGATATAATGAGTTTAGGTCCAACCAATTGGATATAGAAAATAAGCATAAACCGAATTGAATGGAATTTTTATTAGTTTTTTTGCCTTCTGATATGAAAAAGTTTATATCGGATGCTATATATTTATGGACACCAGGTCGAAAAATAGACCAATTCTGACCGTATTTGGTAAGGTTTGTAAAAATATAAAAAAAAACACATTTGAGAAAAATTTGTGCAATATTTTAGATTTTTGATAGATTTAGGCGGCAATTCCCTCCCGTTAGCCTTTTCTAAAGTTCATCCTGCTGAGAGAAGAAATCTTATCCTTCCGCCTGCTGTTGTCCTGAGAGATGCCTGCGATCTGTTTCTTTTATACGGGGATCTCTTACAACCATGTTGATTTGTCGCTACACAAACTCTAAATGGTTGTAATAGATATTGTAATGGTGCGGCGTTGGTGGAAGATCCGCTTCCATTTCCCTGAGCCTTTGCTGGTCGCACGTGCTGGCGTAGGGGCCTAGCTCGCCGGATGGGTGGGGTCTTGCTCAGGCCCAGGGAAGCCTCACTACAGATTTTCACGTGCGATTTACGCAAAAAAAAACTGTCAATTTAAACGGACGCTAAATGGATGGATGGCCATACTTACCTTGGGATTGGGGACGAGGTGTTCTGCCCCTTTTGCCCTCCCTACCATGTTACCTCGACTCCATCTTAGTTGGAGGTAACACACAAAATAATAAGAGTTTGGTTTGGTTCGGCTTTCTACATTGGTTTAACAAAAAAAATTTATTTAACCTTCATTTAAGGTTTCAAAATTTAAATTATACATATTTAGCAAAACTTATTTAATTTTTTTTTTATATTTTAGCAAAATTTAATTTTTAGGGAAATTTTAATTTTAGGAAAATTTTTAAATATAGCTCAATTTTAATTTTAGAAGAATTTTTAAATTTTAGCAAAATTCTGTTTTAGGAAAATTTTAAATTTAGGGTAATTTTTAAATTTAGGAAAATTTTTAAGTTTTAGGAAAATTTTAATTTTAACAAAATTTTAACTTTATCAATTGGAATTTAGCACTATTTTTGCACAATTTATATTTAACGCAATTTAATTTAGAAAAATTTTGCTTTTAATAATATTTTAATTTTAGCTCAATTTGAATTTTAGCACTACGGAATAATAATAATATTTTAAATTAAATTTAGTTTTAATTTTAACTTTAACCAAAAAAAATATTTGTCTTTTTTTTTTTTTTTTTTAAATATGGTACCGTTTTGTAAATATTCTTAAATTTAGTATAATTTTAAGTTTAGGTTAATTTTAAATTTTACAGTAATTCTAAATATATAAAAATTATTAGTTTGGTGATTTTAATTTAGTTTTGAATTTAAATTTAGAAAAATTTTCTTTACAGCAAAATTTTAATTTTAGCTAAATTATATTTCTTATTATAATTTTTAATCTTAGCTCAATTTTTTTTTCATTTGGGAAGATTTTTTTAGTTTAATTTTATATATAGCAAAGTTCTTAATTTAGAAAGTTTTTAGTTAAAATTTATATTTAGTAAATTTTATTAACGTAGAAAAATATTTGTTTAAATTTATATTTAGAAAATTTAGATTTATAATTAGAAAAATCTTTAAAAAATAATTTTAGTTTATAGTTAGATAAATCTTATTTAATTTAGATTTAAGAAAACATTTTAATTAGTTTGTTTTAATTACCGCCATATGGTTGTAGTTGTTGAGGATGAAGCTGCTGCCGCCAGAAGCCGTGGTTGTGTTTCGCAATATTCCATTGAAAAAATCGGCCATAGCTGCATTAATAATGATATTGTTGCTGATTTCAATATAAAATGTTTATATGGAGATAGTAAACACCAAAGAACTATTTATGCGACTTGGTTGTATAAGCTTGATCGGTTTATGAGGTAAACTTTAATTTAATTCCTTAATTTCGTTTTAACTTGTGTTGTCATATATGTTTATTGTACTTTTCAATTATTTATTTTTAAACATTATTTTCTCTCTTAACATTAGTGTCTCTTTTTTTTTATTATTTAAATTAACTTAAAATTTTGCTCAGAACGCTTTCTTCTTTTTCTAAATTCACATTTCACTAAAATCTAGTTTTTTTTTTTTTTTTTTTTTCTTAAAGTTTCTAAAATTAAAACTAAATTTTTTTTAATTTTTAAGAGGTTTTTCCTCAACCTTCTTTTGTAACTATCAAAATTCAACTCCCAATGTCACTAATTTTAATTTTAAATTTCTTTAAACTTTCTTTCCTTCTTTAATTCTTAAATATTTAATTTTCTTAATTTAATTTTCTTAAATTTTAATAAACTTTGAACTTTAATTTTTAACTTCACTTTTAATTTTTACTAATATTCTTAACTTTACTTTATTTCTTTAATTCTTAAACACTACATTAATTTTAATTTTCGGAGGTTTTTCCTCAACCTTTCATTGCAACTATCAAATTTCAACTCTTTTTAATTATAAAAATGACTTTTTATTCAAGCTAATCTTTTTCCTTCATTCATTATCTCTAGATAAAAACCTGTTTATTTAAAAAACAAAATCACCACCAATTCATTGAGAACATTCATATGCATTCATAATATTCTCTAGTATTTTAACACGCTCACTCATATATGCCTATGAGAGCAAGTGAGATCAATACAAGAAAATACGTGGTTAGACCAGTATGATTGCATATGAATGAGTTCATGATTTAATACAACACAATGAAGAGAAAAAAACACCATAAATCAGTTTGCCAAAAAAAATGCCATCAACATATTACCATATAAGGTGTTGTTTATATGTACATACTTGAACTTGAAAATAATTTCAAGAAAAAGGTTATTATATTTTTTTTCTTCTTTCTTGTTTCTGCTTGTACCAGAAATTCTTTGGCTACAGTACAGAGCAAAACAGATCACCGTCACAATATGGGGAACACTGGTTGTTGTGTTGTGGCTTACACGTCAAACCCTGTGCGTTGTGTAGTATAGTGTAGTGTTTCTTGGTTCAGAAATAATCTTTGATCTCACTGTCTTGTCCTCACAACCTTATGGATTTTCGTGTCCACTCCATCCTCAGGGTTTTTCGTTTGGCCTTTATCAATGTTTTAACAGAGTTATTTCTTATCGCTTTGAGAGAATTCCTGCATTAAATTCTCTTTTAAAAGCAGTACACTATTATGGACGAGGAAGCGTGCGGACCGTACTTTGACATACGTTTCGTCATCCATACATTTATATAGTAATTCTTCTTCCTAAAAGTTCTTTCAACTTTCTTCAGTTAGTTTTTATGATATTCTTTTACTTTTCTGAAACTTTTGCCACCTTTGTTACTTTCGACATTTAAGGCCATTCCGTTCCTTTCATGGTAGAACCATAATGACGTTCGTGCCGGAATTTTTACAACATCTCTGTTGGACATAGCTCTGATTTTGGCAATACTTAGAATAAAATCCAAATGTATTGGTTTCAATTTAAAAAAAAATTAAAAAAATTAGAAAAAAAAAACAAATTTTCAATATTGAAACAACTTTTTCAATGACAGATCCACCATTTCATTAATTAATATTTGACCAGTTATGACGAAGGAGTGGTGGAAACAAAAGTTTAGGAAATTATTCCAATCCTTAAGGCAATTGCGCTTTCAGCTATAATTTTGTGGATTCGTTCATATTCATAACTGTGTTTATCGGTCATAAGCATATTCAAATGTATGTACATATGTATGTCTATAAGTATGTTTACATCTATCTATGCCAATGTACTAGTCACATATAACATATAAAGCTATACATACAAACATACATACATCAAACATATGTATAATGTTAAATATTTGTGGCAACAACGACCCTTTGCTTTGCCACAACAATAATGCTGACGATGATGATGTGATGAACACGATGATACACATTTAGTATGTTGAGAGAAACCAAAACAGTCTGAAAGAAGTGCGTTTAAAGGCATGTCACAGTTTTTTTTCCATAATTCTCTGCTCATACAAACACTATGCTCTAAAAATTTTAAACTTAAATCTTTACTAATATAATAAAAATGTATTGTGTGTTTGATTGTTTGTAGGAGGTAATCTCCGTAACACCTCGTCTGATTTTAAAAAAGTTGGTGCCAATATTTAGAAAGGTCCTTAAGGATGCACATAGGCTATAATTTCTTTTGATATTTTTAGTGGACGTGGCACCTCCCATATAAAGTGATATTTTAATATCATATATATTGAGTACTTTGACAGAGAGAGCTTTGGAAATTTATGTGATCTCGCCCATTATTTATGATAGCAGCCATGCCGAAAATGGGTGGGATCTGATAAATGGGAGTGAAACCTCCCATACAAAGTAATAAATCAATATTATATATCTCAAGTACTATTGTTAATGCGAGTAGTCCGATAAAAATTAGGCGGGATTGGATTAGTGGGCGTGGCACCTCCTATACAAAAATACAAGTACTACGAAAGCGACAGTTTGAAATTTTTAACAAGCACAATAATTATAATTATCAATGGGCGGAATCGTGAAAATCAAAAATACCCAAATAAAAAATCGCCAAAATCAAAAATCGCCAAAACCGAAAATAGCGAAAAAATAAAAATTGCCAAAAACAAAAATAATCAAAATCAAAAATGGGCAAAATCAAAAATCGGTTAATATAATGCTATATGTACTTTGCTTCAGAGCAGGAACGCCGAAAAATTTAATAATTGTTTCACCGAATGAAAAACAAAAAATATTTTATATCTGCAACCATTGAAATAAAAAAAATATAAAATAAACGAAATATAAAATATAAAATGGCGAAGCGCGACAAGGTATACTAATTTAATTATATTTTGATGATTTCGAAAGCATGTATCCTAAATTCTCTGTTCCATAAATTTGATAGAGTTACTCGAGGAGTTCACTTGATGACCTCTTACAGCTGTATTTGATGAATTAACGGTGTAGTAATCCATTGCGATTTTTCAAATAGTTCCCCATGGCTTCCAAGTAGCATTTCTCCCGAAGTATAAGTTTTCATATATATTTATCCTTATACCCCTTTGTGGTGAGGGTATTATGTGAATATGCTGATGAAGTGCTGCAAATAATATACGAAGACCCATCTTTTATTATACCGATCGACGCGTTCGTCTGTTTTTCCGTCTGTATGTGAATCCATGTAAATCTTGTAATCAAACTACAGGTCGCAAATATCAATATATTTTGACAAAATATGGTTATAAGCTTTTGCTACCATTATACGATTGCTATTCAAATTGCTGAAGATCGGTGCGTGTTAAGATTTTGTTACCATACAATACATTAGATTGACCAAAATTACCCTAAGATCGAAATTATCATACAGATTTTGGTGAAATTTCATTTGTTTGTGTTTATTACACAAATTAATCAGTAAATATTACAAATATAGAACCTCTAAGATTGTTTTAGTTATAGCCCCAGTATAAAGCTCTTCCCGATTTTCACTTAAATCTATAAAAAAAATCAGAAATATCGTACATATTTTTCTCAAATTCCGTTTGTATATCTGCTTGCAAAAAATAAACGACTTTACCAAATATTGTCATTACCGGTCTATTTTTCAACCTAGTTCCCATATATGGGGACATTTTTTGTTTCGGCAAGCAACGAATTTTTAACAATGTTTAGTTTTAACTCAGGTTTGGTTTCTCTAAACTCATTGTATATGGTATCGTATAGTTGCTCCAGACCGACTCTAATTTTGTAACTTGTTTATTTTATATCGATTCCGGAGTCGCACAAAGTCTCATTTTGCTACATTTTTACAAAATTACTGTCTTGAGTATTAATTTTATTAGAAAAAAATATATTTTCGATGTTTAGCAAAATAATTGAAAAAGAAAAATGCTCCTTGAAGTGAAAAAATGTGAAATGTTTATTTATTGTTCCAAATTAATTTTATTGCCTTCAATGTGATCGTCCTTCAATACAATAAACAAATGCCAATGTTAATTTTCAATTCTCGACACAGTTTTAGAAGTCGATTCCAAGAATGGAATTCAAACCGCACAGAGATTCAGCTTTAGCTCCTCAATCGATTCAAAACGCTGTCATCGGAGGGGTCTTTTGAGTTATTGTGGAGCCAGAAGACCCTGTGATAAATTAGATAAATATGGTCATTGTGGAACGATATGAGTGAATTTCGTGCGAAATAGTCGCGAAGAACCAATGTAGTGTAAGACTGTGTAAAAACCAAGTGGTGTCTGTCTTGGCTCTTTTTAGGAATAGCTTAACGCAAAGGATGCATAACATTCAAATAATATTACTTGTTAAAAGTTTGGTCCGGCAAGAGTTCATAATGCACCACAGCAGGCTAATCGAAGAAAATTGATAACAGGACATTGCTATTTAAACGACCTTGACATGATCTTAGTCTTTTGCACGATACTCACTTGATTGGTCAGCTGTCTCGAAGTTGTGGGAATAGATCCAGGTCTCCTTAATTGTAGTGAGGCGTTTCATTTCATTCTGGTTGGCAAAAGAGTATTATTTAAGAGATATTTAAACAAAAATTTACTTATTTTAGAACCATATTTAAGTGCCAAAACATATTCTAAAATTGTGTTGACTAATGCATTTCGAATGGCAACAGTATTTGCAAATTCTGTGTATTTCAGTGGACGATTTTCAGCACCAACTAATTGATATATTTGACGTGCTCTTCATCCCATTATGTTTTTTCTCGTCCATGGCGCTATACATCTTCAATGCTTTCTCTACATTCTTGGAACTGTTTGCACAACTAACATTTTTTTCCATATAGCCTGGTTAACGAAATAAATTTTAGAATTTCTTTGTTCAAAAAAATCACACATTGTTAAAATCGCCAAATTCACCAACTCACTTGAATATTAAAAAGTCTCCTTTTTATATGGATGGCGCCTAATAATAAAATAAAATTTAAATTTGAATGCACTATTGATTATAACGATTCACTAAAACCAAATAGATATTACGAAAATATTATGTAGATATACAACCATGGGCACATAAATGTCACAAAATTAGATTTCAAATAAATATAAAATATTTTTAAATAAAAGTGCATAAAAAAATATTTTTTTTTTCGTTCAGCTCAAAGCTTCCATTTCTCTGCTGATTAAGGCGCACAAATGTTCCGTTATGTTCTGTTGTTATATATCGTTACCAAATTTATATAAAGAAAGTTGAATAGCATAGGTTCCCTCACAAAAATTAATGACAAAATGGACTAGTTTCAGTAGTTGGACATTTAAAAAACCATATGAAACTGATTCTATTCAATTCGATTCGATTTTATGCCAATTAAGTGGAAATTATTGCAAATTAGTTAAACATTGTTTTTGTGTAGAGAAAAGCAATGTTTTGGATTGGCTGACGTATATCCAATAAAAATATTCTAGAATTAAGTCAAGCTTGAAAAAGCATAGGAAAATTCTAAAAACATGGTGAACTCTGGTCTGCTACACAGACAGCTGGATATGTCATACCCAAAACAATAGGCCATCAACTCGTAGAGAGCATGGGCCATAGTTGTAAATCTGTCATCAAAAAAGGCTGCAGCATAAAATATTAATTACCTGTTTCTACATATATGTTTCTTGCGACCTCTTCTACACTTTTAGTTACCTACAGATTTTGGCAAAAAATATACCATTGGAAAGTTATTTCTATTAAGATGTGCACCATCTTTAAGATGTGCACCATATGGGAAATTTTTTTTGGATTAATAATCATTTAAACTTGCTACTAATACATATATAAAACACATATTTAACGCTTTGACTGTCCAATGCAGCACATATGATGCACAGATGTTATGATTGTTACGCTTGCGCATCATATTTGATACGGTTTTTCCCCGCTTTCTTGCATATTGAGACCATGAAAAGTTTATATAAGTCTTATTTCTTTCTTGTCTTGGTATTTCATTAATCTAATTCCAGTTGAGATTATTGCACCCGCTATTTCGTTTCTCGTCAGTTTGAAATATTTCAGATTCGAGGAACCAACCCTGTTTGATCGTAATGTTCCACAGTATTTGGTATTTTTATTTTTCCAAATATAGCTAGAGGAATGCTACTATACCAGTTATCTGCAATCAATAATCTTCCATCATTCAAGAGATCTTCAGCTAGAGAAGAAAACGATTGAATAACCATGATCTAGTCAAGGTAATTTTTTAAATCTGCCTTTCCCGCAGTATACGGAGAAATTTCAAACATAACCAGTCATATTATACAACATGAATAATTTTATACCATATTTGTGGCTTTTTCCTGGATTATATTACTTGAACAAAGGCCATCCACTGTGCGAAATCATCCACAGAAATGTCTTCACTTGGCATATATAGTTCCTGAATTTTTGAAATAAAAGTTCTTACAGAATTGGAAATTTTATATGATCTATCTTCTGGATTTTATTATCAGTAACATACCAATTCTTTAAAATCAGGCAAAAATGATTGTAGCTCATACCAATGTTGTGAAACAACGGATGATAAAATAACGGTTCCATTCTTCAATATTAGGATAGTTGATAATGCCGTTGGTAACTATCAAACGTATAAACTTTTTAATTTTGTATATGGGTTAAACCATCTGAACTTAACTTAAAATATGGCTGTTTTTTACATCACTGTTTCCAAATTGGCTGCATTTTGGCAGGATTAAATTGTATCCGAGAAATAAGAAAAATTCTAAATTTAAGTTCACTGACGCATCTGGATCCGGAAATATGAGGTCTTGAATATCGGGAAAAACTATAAAAATGTACAAAGTTGTACTTACTTAATTATCATTTTCTTGATTAATATTATAGTGACGCAACTTATCAAGGTCGCATTTGAAAGGTTAATTAATTACCTTTAATTTGATATACAACATGATTTTTTTTTGGAAAGGTTAAAGTTCACATCTCTTGACTTATAATTCGGGAGGCTATAGCTGTAAAAACGACAATTTTAAAAATCTGAAAAAAATATATGTTTAAGATTGGTTCCTTCCCTAAAGTTCCAAAAAATTTCAGACTGGGGGTATGCTTGGATCCAGAAATATTTATCATAGAGTAAAGGTAGATATTTAACAAGTGAATTATTATTATTATGAATGCTGTTGTTGTTGTTGGCGTTGTTGGCGTTGTTGACATTATTATGATGAATGCTGTTGTTGTTGTTGTTGTTGGCGTTGTTGACATTATTATGATGAATGCTGTTGTTGTTGTTGTTGTTGTTGACATTATTATGATGAATGCTGTTGTTGTTGTTGTTGTTGTTGTTGTTGACATTATTATGATGAATGCTGTTGTTGTTGTTTAGTTTTATTATAAATGTTTTCAATTACAAATTTGCTATCAGCGGAATAAATTTTAGCTTGTAATTGTGTTTTTGAAATTGGTATGAAGCTGTGCTGCTTTTGAGTTCCCGGAATTGTACGTAATCCTATAAATCTATCAGTTAGCAATTTCTCTTCTTCTTCATAATCTTTTTCCGTTAAATATGCAAAGTTGCAGTTCTGAAGAGTTTGCTGACACCAATTATACAAGTGGAGAGGAGTAGTTATCTGATCTTCGAATGGACGTTGCAAGCTGGCTCTTCGTGCTTCACGCTTTACCGTTCCCCCAAGACCATCACTAGGTCCTTTGCCGTGACTGGTAGCAAAGAAATGCCACTCAGCGGAACAATTAAAATCTTCGCTATGATGGCATAAATTGGCAAAGTTTTTTTTATTTTTAAATTGAGCGGAAGAACCGTCCGAAAAATAAAAAATTTTCTTTGGTATTTTCAAAAACTTGTTTTTTAAAAACTCAGTTAGGTGGCGATGAAATAAATGAACTGCTATGGTATTATGTATTAGACAGTCGGCTATTATTATAAAATTTGTAGTTTCTAATTTTCCATTTGATTTGTAATAAATTGCTATTGGGTATAGTGTGGCCTGGTTATTATTCCATAAAAAGCCTTGCACAGAATCCTGAACCACATAAGTTGCATTTTCGGAGAAGTCGCAAATTACTAAATACTCATTTTCTTCCAACGCAGACTTTTTGTGAGCCATAAATGCACCCTGCTCTTTAGATACGAATGAATGGGGTAGAAGAGTTTGCAGTTTTTCGCATAAAGAATCCAGAAAAGAATCAGTTTCTTTAATAATAGTTTCCAAAGTTTCTTATCCACTGTTTATATATGATTTCATCAATTTCATTTTCTAATAATAATTCACCAAGTTTCTCTTAAAAATTTTGTATATCTGGACACATGCTACATCTGCCAAGGTAGCAATTTGGTGATGGGGGATTGCATATAAGTCTTTTTAAACAATCTTTTAAGTTTCCAGCACAAAATCCTGCACATTTTCTGTCAATTTTTTCAGGTTTATTGCGTGGAGCATTAGTTTTGTATTTTGATGTATTTTACAAACACATACATTATGGCTTCCTGACGCATCTGCTAGAACCACATTTTTTGGCCGAAGTTCACAAAATTTAGAAATTCCAATAGTTATCCCTTCATGTTTTTCTTTAAATAAAGCATAAACTTCTCGAAGATTTCCGAGTAAAAGTCTTTTATTTTTTTTTACTTTTACACCATTTTCTGTTATTGACACGTAGTCTTTACATCCTGGTAGACATCTGCTGACATCATCAGTTTCATAAAAGATTTTCACCACATCAACAATTTCTAATGGCAATCGTTTTCCCAGTTTTGGATTCGGTGTACTCAATACGCCTTCTGTCTTAACCAAGTTTTTTACCTTTCGTGCCATGAAATTTGTTATTTGAAATTCCTCCTCCATTCTTTTCAATGTCCAGCTTTTAGGTAAAATAGTTAAAAGTTGAATTTTATCACTGTTTTTAGTTATTGATTTAAACTTTTCTTTTAGTTGTTCGATTATTTCCGATTCTGGGCATACGTGAGAGGTTGAAGGTGTTGAATTTGGGAAAATTTTGGTTTTAATTGATATTGTTATTTTTTCTAACTTTCTAGTTGTATACCCTTTTAATGTAATTTTTCTCGAACATATTGGAGATTCTTGTAAATATGTTAAGCTTTCGTTTAACTTAGAAATTCGAACATCTCCAGAAACTGATGCTTCACTTTCCGAGTCTGAAGTCTCGTTTACTGGCTCGTTCATAGATTGAATATTATTGTTTACACTTCCTTTTAATTTATAAAGTTCTCTTCTGCATATATCATATATTTTATTTGATATTGAAATGTTATTACTAATTCCAGTCATCCATTGCTGAACTTTTCGAAGTCCTCTTGCATTCTGGACATGAGCAACTTTTTTAAATGGATTACAACAATATATTGTATTAAATGACATATTGTTTACAGAGGCAAAAAACAATCACTTTGAACACTTTTGGTTTTATTTAAAAATATTGATTTTATAGCAACACATGTGGTTTTTTAAAGCAACGTGCTTAGAATGGTGCTTCCTTTGACTTCTCGTTTTTCAATAATTTCTCTATATCCAAGTTATTTGACACTACGAACCACACCCGACAACATTTATACTGTTGTCTCGCTCTAACATAATTACCTGTCAAACCAACCCTAACACAGGTCTGTACTGAGTACAGTACAGAGCTAAAGAACCAGAAACAAATAGCGGCGTGCGTGCATAGCCCGCCGACGCTCACGAGCACAACCAACCGCATTCATAAACAGTAACAGTAACAGCACCGACTTTTTAAATATCTACCTTTACTCTATGATAAATATTTCTGGATCCAAGCATACCCCCAGTCTGAAATTTTTGGGAACTTTAGGGAAGGAACCAATCTTAAACATATATTTTTTTCAGATTTTTAAAATTGTCGTTTTTACAGCTATAGCCTCCCGAATTATAGGTCAAGAGATGTGACCTTGGACCTTTCCAAAAAAAAAAAAAATCATGTTGTATATCAAATTAAAGGTAATTAATTAACCTTTCAAATGCAACCCTGATGAGTTGCGTAACTATAATACTTTTCAAGAAAATTATAATTAAGTAAGTACAACTTTGTAAATTTTGACCTTTTTTACGATTTTCAAGACCACATATTTCCGGCTACAGAGGTGCCAGTGCCCTCAAACTTTGCACTTCTTTTAGTTCTGTAATAATCTGTCTTCCTACGAAAAATCATACAATTTGGAGAAGGTAGTGTACACCCATTGGTTGATTTGACATGGAATTACCCATATGTGGTATTTGACCACCTTTTCATGCGCGAGTTACGACGAACGTGATGGGACTCTGCATATTTTTTTGTTTCAAATATGTTGATTGGCAAATGTACTCATTCCTCAATTACAATGCGATAATTTAGACCATGTCTGCTAATGAAAGGAATCTTTTCTGCTTCTTCAAAGTCACTGCTCCACTCTTGCTGAACAGACGATCAAATGTAGTTGTCATCACTTCCTGAAGGGAAGTCCCGTTCATCTAAACTGTCATCTTTTATACCAATTCAATTTTCAAAATCTGAATAATCAATCTATGTTTTCCAGCCGTAAAGTGATAATGGATCCATACTGCACTAATAAATTGATACCGACAGCTAAACGCTTCTATGTTGTATAACAAACCTACCAAAGTTGCACACGTATTTATTTCAGTGTTACTAACACTGTACGGCAAAATTAATAAATAGTAAAAAATAAAAATTACTCGAATCATGTGTGATGCACACAACGTTTGAATAATGAATAGTTCAAATATTGCTGCGTGTATCACATGAGATGCACGTCATTTTATCAAAGTTTTACTGCGGACGTACGCTATAAAAAAATTTTTTTTATGGGGACAGTCAAGGGGTTAAGCTTCGAATAAAAAATTATGTAATACTGTGTGTGTGTTTATTAATTGCATTGAATTGGGAATTGTCTAAAATTGATTAGCTACCTTTAGGCTGTTATATAATTATCTATAAAAAAACCCATTTATATAATTTCTGTGTGTTCAACAGATATTTATAATCAAATTTCATGAATTTTATATAAAAATTCACAATTTAATGAATTTTATTTAAATATTCATATATTTTTTATGTATATTGATTAAAAACATTGAAAAAAAAAAAAATAGAATGAAAATTAAAATTTCCTAGAAATTTCACTCGAATTTCGAGTGCTGCGCTCTGCTAGTATACATATATAAATAGTATATAATTCATTTTTTTCATTGTTTTAAAAACATGCATATCCTTTTTATCAAGGTTCAGAAAATACGCACATGAAATACACAATATTCTGTTATAAAGCAGCCAACATATATTTTTATTTTCATATCAATTATATGTGTTTCTAAATTTTGTATGGTGCCCAACACAATCATGACTGTGTTTCGTGTTAATATTTCGTTATCTACACGAAAATTTTTCTATCACAAAAATTGTTTCGAACACACATAAGCCACACATATTCGGGTGTAGTTTTATTTTAAGTTAATTTTCTTGCACGTGTACTGCTAAAAAACAGAACATGTTCTTCAACGCGTACACTCGTGATCGAAAAAAAAAAGAAATTAAGTCATAAACAACATATAAAATTTCTCTGTTTTCTATTATATTACTATCTATTTATTTTTTTTTATATATTTATTATTATCTTTTTCTTTTTATCTTTTTTATAACTGCTAATGAATTATTTTAATTTCTTTTAATAAATTTGGTTGAAATAATTGCAAGTGGATAATGTTTTAATATTTAGATGTGCGGGTTGAAGAACATGTTCTGTTTTTTTTAGCAGTACACGTACAAGAACACAAACTTAAAATAAAGCTGCAATCGAATCTGTGTGGTTTATGTGTGTTCGAAACAAAAAATACATGATAGAAAAATGTTCGTGTAGATAACGAAATATTAAAACGCAACACAGTCATGATTGTGTTGGGCACCGTACAAAATTTAGAAACACACATAATTGATATGAAAAAAATATGTGTTTGTTGGTCTGAGCTATGTTTTTTTTACATATATGTACGAGTTTTTTATTCAGTGTGTGTTTTTTCTGAACTCTTCTTTTTATTAATGAATTATAACTTAAGTTGGTATTATTATTAAATATAATGATTTGATAATTGGAAAAAATCAAATACTTGTTGTTTGCTTACAATATAAGCGAAAATTCTGTATAAGAAAGAGTATGTCCGTAGCTGCATATTTGAGTATTTTCTTTCTACGAAAATATAACTGAATTTCATTTCTTTAGCAACTAAATTTTCATGCTTCAAACCTCGCGGCCGCCCTAAGTAGAAAAAAAATGTTCAATAAATCGCTGATGAAGGCTGAAATGCCAGAAACCGGTCCGATTAAGAATATAGTGTAGTTATGAATTTTTGAAATATATGCCTTCTTCTTCTTTATCACGCACCATTGAAACTCAAACTAGAATATCTTTACAACATTTTATCAAGAATTATACGGAATAATTATGTTAATAAAAATTTTTTAATTTTTTCCGTATATTTTTCTCCACCGTATTAACGATCTGTGCCGGCCTGAATATGCTTATACTCGAATGTCTAAAGTTCTTATTTCTGTCTAGTATAATTTTAGTTTTTAGGAATATAGTTGAACAAGTAAGAACCTATAGTTGCTCTTATTCGGCCACAGGATTACTTATGCAATGAGTTGTGAGATCATAAATCGTCAAAAGAAATAAGCATAACGAAATCAGAGTGATATTGTGATGAATTTGTTGCATGCGTACATGAAAAATTTCATATCGGTTACTATTTTTATACGGGAAAATAAGCCAATATTGGCCACACCTAATAAGTTCACTTGAATTTTTCAAAAACATTAATAAACCATATTAGAGAAAAATCTTTGGAATAATTTTTTTTATGGTTTTAAGTGAATATTAGTAACTGCTTTAAATAGGGACTATAAATTAAATTTGTCCTGCACACAGAAAACAGATTCATTGTGGCTACCGAATTTAGTTTGAACCGAAATTTGGCAGTCCTATATACTAACATATTATTCTGTTATTATTACTGAATTCTACTTTTCAAACAACCGTAGATACGATTGTATGAATAGCCTAATTTAGCAGATGCTATGCTCCTCTGCGATTTACCTAAATTTATCGATTACATACATATATGTTTCCATAATCAATTTTTTCTATCTTCTTTCCATGAATAAATGAATAAATAAAACTTAAAATTATTTGTAAATGTATTCGACCTTTTTCTATTTTATCATCAGTGTGATCTAAACGTGGAGCAAACTGTGATATTTTATTTAATTTGGTTGAATTTTACATTAGCATTAATTAATTAAATAAGTGTTTTGTGTTGTGTCTTTTTGTATAAAAAAACAAAGTAAAAAAATTGACAAAGAAAGATTATATATACTAGCAGATTCCAACCCTCGAAATTCGAGTGCAAATTCTGGGAAATTTTACTTTTTCATTTAATAAATTATTGACCCCGAAGGCATGCTAATCAATTTTGTATAATTCATAACTCAAAACTTTCAACAAAAAGAAGGCAGTTTCTCATTTTTTTTTTTTGCAAACACAACGAATTTAATAAACACATACATAGCATTGTATAATTTTATGTATGTGTTAGTAGCAACTTAAAATGAGCATAATTTTAAAATCTGTAAATCTGGTGGACAGCTAAAAAGATATATTTAAATAAGATACATTTGGTCAAAATTGGGAGAAACCTGTTGAACAAATCATCGGTCACAAGAAATCGCCTTACCTATTAATATTCATAGATAGACTCGTAATATAAATTCATTCCTGAAGATGTGGGAACATCACCAACGAATAGTGGGATAATTAAAAATGAAAAAAATAGTCTTTTATTTAGAACCAAACAACAAATAAAAAATAAAAAAATTTTTTCAATACATTTTTGATTCCAATGCAATATTTTTAGTTTTTATGCCCTATGCAACTACGTGGTAAGGTAGAATGACTTTGTGGTGATGTTTGTAACTACCCAAAATATTTGACCTTGACCCACCTTTTATATTATTGATATCCGTCTGTGCGTCCGTCCACCTGTGTGCTTACGCAAACCTTGCAATAAAACTACAGGTCGCAAATATCAATGTATTTTTATGAAATTTAGTACATAGAATGAACGCTGTTGAAGTTAGTGGAAATTTGTGCATGTTTAGGTTTGACCTATTCCCCCTAAAAATGGAAAAATTTGCATAATATTCAAATTATCATATAGATCTCTTCCAAATTGGGTTTGTGTATGTTTCTTACATCCATTTATCAGTATTCAAAAATAAACCCTATAGGACAATTCTTAATCAAAATCCCCATATGAAGCTGATTGCCGATCTGTACCTAAATCTATCGAAAAACAAAAATATTGCACAAACTTTTCTCATTTTTGCTTTGTATATGTTTTTGCAAAAAATAAGGGACGCTACCAAATATGTTCAGGATCGGTTCAACTTTCGACCAAGTCCCTATATAAATATAGTAGCATCCGATATGAACTTTTTCATAACCGAGGGCAAAGAAAATAATTAATTTAATTATTTTCCTTATCTAATTAGTTGGACCTAAGAGATACGGTCTCTAAATACATGGTATGTTGTATCGTATAGTCGGCTTAGACCGACTATAAATTTCTTACTAGTTTTTTTAAAAACGACTTTGTATGATAAAATTGATTTAATAAATTTATGTAGTGTGCAATTTTTAAATAAAAAATACTGTCCAATCCCTTCAATCATCAACCTTGAACTTGTCAAATTATACCTCAACAAATATCTCTTAAATTTCTACAAAAGTTGAAACCAAAAAAGTCACCGGGTCTTGATGGTATAAATAACAGATATTTAAAAGCGCTCCCCGAAAAAGGAATAAAATACCTAACAAACCAGCCGATTGTCCTTCTTCATACCGACCTATTAGCTTATTGTCGTCCATCAGCAAAATTCTCGAAAAAGTTATGAAGGAAAAATTAACTCATTTTATTGATACTAATAATATATTACCTCCTCATCAATTCGGCTTTCGTTAAGCAAGTTTTAATGTCCCAGCTGGTTGCTGGTTACTCTAAAATTTATATACATACGACCTCCCCTAACTGGAGTATTGTACAATGACAATTTTTGCAGATGATACGGCAATTCGCTGCTCGGAATTGTTTGCTGTTGATGTTATAACTTGGAAAGAGCGTTAGTTGAAATTTCGACATATTTTAATAAAAAATATGTTGAGCAGTGACAAAACACAGGCAATATTTTTTACGAGGAAACGAAAACCTTGTTATTTCCCCCAAGTATGTAACAACATGAACAATCATTTAATTGCATGGGAACAAAAAGTTAAATATTTAGCTGTCATACTTGATCCTAAAGTGAAATTTTAAGATCACATACCATGTGTTTTAAATAAGATAAATATTCTAAATCTAAGCTCAAGATTAAATGTAACGAACAAAAAAATTATACTTAAAGCAGTCTTTCGCGCGGTTATGCAGCTCCTGTTTGGGCAAATAGTGCAAAATGTCACATTAGAAAACTCCAAGCAGCCCAACAAAATTTCTTAAAATGATTTATAACCTTCCTTGGTATTTTTTTTACCACTAGACTCCACGCACTCGCGAATATAGAACTAGTGGAGAGTAAATTACATAGACTCTCGGTAAACTTTTATCTTCGTTGCAATAATTCTGAACATGCAAATTAGGGTGGCCCTTCATTATATGGAGAAAAAAAGTGTTCAAACTCTCGGTCGCACACCTAGAAATATGCGAATAGCAAAAAAATTTGAGAAATACAAAGTTTTGGGCGAATCAAAAAACATTTAGAGGTGGCTCAACGCGATTGAAAATTTCAAGTGTGTTTTATATGGGGAAAATATGACTTTCTTTCAGATTTAACGAAAACTTCGTTCTATAGTTTAATTGTTCCGAAAAATTGTTATATAATTCGGGATCACTATTAAATTATCTTTCCACAAAGCTTTAAAACAACATCGAATAAAAACTCGTCAAGAAATAGCAAATGCCCCAGACCACTTTTGTGCCAAAAAAACTAGATCATGAAATTTGATGGCATTTTTTCAACTTTGATTGATTAAAGCCATAATTTTTTTTGTTTCTATACTTATAAGTCTTCAGATAAGAAATATTGTTTCATTACCACGTTGGTTCGTTTGTTCGTTGAGACCGAAATTATGAAATTTTTTTGATAAAATTTTGAAAACTAATTTTTCAAGTTTTAAAAAATTTTCTTAAACAAAATTTAAAAAATGGATCTGGCACTTTAAGATTTTCTTAAATTCATGTTATAGATTAACTGTGTGAATTTTTAGGCAAATGCCTGTACCAGAATTTTTTTTGGCAAGGATTTTATTTTTGCGGATTTCGAGAAGAATGGGATTTTTGTAAAATATTCTGCAAATGTACTCTTTATAAATACTCTGTATAAAAAATTCATCACTTTGCTACTTTTAAATGTAATATTTTATCTTAATAGCCTAGGGTTTCGGAAAAAGTTATAATGACCCCATTAACCCTTTTGGAATTGGGGTCACATATGACCCAAAACTAATAAAATACAATTTATTCAAAAAATTCAAATATTTTGTAAGTGCTGTCGAATTTTTAGATGCGATGCTTAAAATATAATAACGAAATGTGTAGGACTTCCGTTCCTAAAATTTGGGATAAATCCGAGAACGATAACCCATTATTTGCCAAGGCCAGTTTGGATTTTAAAATATTTTTAAATAAAAATTACGGAAACGACTTTTTCTATTAAACACGATGAAACCAGCATTTCGAATTTAAGAAAAATAATTTGTTTATTTCACTGTTCTTGGGATCAGAATAGTCCTGTGTTATATATCTTTAGTGTAATTGTCTGCGTATTGCTCGCGAATATAAATTATTACAACTTTTAACCAATTTTGTTATAAAATTATTTTATAAAAACTATCTATATTTTTCTAAATAAAATAAGAGGACCCAAAGCTACTAAAAGAAAATTTATTCAAAAGAATATGAAATATAAAATTAATTCTATTTATTTTGGTGTATTTGAGGATGGTTTAGTGTGCGATTCAAATTGTTTTCTGTAATCACTTACGACTTGCAATAAATATTGCTTTTCTTTAATTTTATATTGTTATATTAATTTTATATTTCATATTCTTTTGAATAAAATGTCTTTTATTAGCTTTGGCTCATATGTGGATCGTCTTATTTTATTTAGAAAAATATAGACAGTTTTTATACATAAAATAATTTTATAACAAAATTGGTTAAAAGTTGTTTTAATTTATATTCGCGAGCAATAAGCACATAATTGCACCAAAGATATATCACAATGGATTGTTTTGAACCCAGGAGCACTGAAGGGTTAAATAAATAATAATTAAGCAAATTATTTTTCTTAAATTCGAAATAGTGGTTCCTTCGAGTTTAATAGAAAAATTTGTTTTCAGTATTTTTTATTTAAAAATATCTTAAAATCCAAAGCTGGCCTTGCCAAATAATGGGTAACGTTCTCGGATTTATCTCTAGTTTTAGGATCGGAAGTTTTTTCACATTTCGTTACTATATTTTAAGCGTCGCATCTAAAAACTCAGTAGCACTTACAACATATTTGAATTTTTTGAATAAATTGTTTTTTATTAGCATGGGGTCATATGTGACCCCAATTCCAAAAGGGTTAATGGGGTCATTATAATTTTTTCCAAAACCCTAGGCTATTAAGATAAAATATTACATTTAAAAGTAGCAAAGTGATGAATTTTTTATACAGAGTATTTATAAAGAGTACATTTGCAGAATATTTTACAAAAATCCCATTCTTCTCGAAATCCGCAAAAATAAAATCCTTGCAAAAAAAATTCTGGCACAGGCATTTGCCTAAAAATTCACACAGTTAATCTCTAATACCCATTTAACAAGACCTTTGAGAGCAAGATCAATTTTTTTAAATTTTGTTTGAGGAAATTTTTCAAAACTTGAAAAAGGAGTTTTCAAAATTTTATCAAAAAAATTTCAATTTTCGGTTTCGATGCTTAATAGGTTAACAAGGCAGTAATAAAACAATACTTCATATCTGAGAACTTACAGGTATAGAGAAGACTAAAAAAAAAATGTTGGCTTTAGTTAATTTCTTAAAGTTGAAAAAAATGCCATCAAATTTCATGATCTAGTTTTTTTTTTGGCAAAAAAATGTGGTCTGGGGCATTTGCTATTTCTTGACGAGTTTTTATTCGATTTTGAAGTTTTATAGCTTTTTGGAAAGATAATTTAATGCTGATCCCTAAGTATATAACAATTTGTCGGAAAAATTAAACTGTAGAACAAAATTTTCGTAAAATCTGAAAGAAAGTAATATTTTCCCCATATAAAATACACTTGAAATTTTTAGTCGCGTTGAACCACCTCTAAATGTTTTTTGATTGGCCCAAAACCTTGTATTTCTCACTTTGTTTGTTATTCGTATATTTCTAGGGGTGCGACCGAGAGATTAAGATTTTTTTTTATTAAGGGCCACCCTAATGAACATATTAATGATTTGTTTCCAGAGTTGTACGCAGTTAGTATATTAAGTTATATGTAAACTATTTAAAATTTCTAAATAGGTTTTTGTAAATTTTTTCCTCCAAAACAATGTATACATGTATATAAATTAAAAAAAATGCTGATAAATTATTAATAGCAAAAGATTATGTTTTGAATTCTTTGTACATATATTACATAAACAAATAAATAAATTGAATTGAATTGAATTATATTTTCTCTAAATGCTTTTATACAATCCTTTCAACTTTATTTTTATAACTAAATTAACTCATTCAAATTGACTTTAAATTAATAAATACATACTTCATTTTCATAAAATTCAATTCTGTAATAATTACAATAAAATTTTACCCATTAGTTTACATATTAGGTCATTTATTTGTATCGTTTAACTAAATTAGTTTCTTCTATTTCTTGAAAACTAGAAGCAATAATTAAGAGTAATGGATTACATACTAAATAATAAAATTAGGTATTCTAATTAATTTTTGAAAATGTAGTTAAAGCTTATTTTTTTGTTTTATTATATATGAAATAATATATTATACTAGCTGGACCCAGCAAACGTTGTTCTGCCCTCAACGAATTTTAGTTATAACCTGTATATACCTATATAAAAAAACGTTTGTGCATTTGTAAATATTAATTGAAAACTGAAAAATCATGTTTTATTTATGAAAATGAAAATAAATATTTATTGTAACATATAAGAATGACCATATATTTATATTATTGTAATTCTAAAAAGAATGAACAATATTTTTAGTTTCATTATTCTCGCAGTAAATGAATAAATTTGCTGGCTTTCCGACACGGGAACATGCCACATATAGTTGCTCGTGAAAAAAACTACTGTTTGCGAGGTCCAAACCACATATTTGCAATGATTGTCCTTGAGATTTATTAATGGTCATGACAAGGCCCGATCTGATCGGAAATTGCAATCTTTTGAATGTTATCGGTGTGTCGGTAGGAATCATAGGAATTCTTGGCAGCAAAACATGTTCTCCTTTAAATTTTCCTTTGAGAATTGTGGCCTCAATAACATTTGGCATTATTCTCTCAACGATTAACCTGGTTACATTACATAGTATTGGAACGTTGAGGTTACGTAGCAAAATTATTGGAGAATCAAATTTTAATTTTAATAAATGTGGCAGGAGACCAGGCACATCAAGTGAATTCAACAATTCTGTTGGATAATTTACTGCTTCATTTTCTTCAACAACCTATCCACAGCTTTCAAAGAAAACGTTTCGGAATTAATCATGTCCTGAATAACAACATTAATATTATCGACATCGACATTTTTTGCGGCTAAAATAGCTCTTTCACTTAACCAATCATGGTTACGATATTGATTTTGAATGTCTGGGAATACATTTTCAATAATTCATCGCGTGACGACATAACTTGACAAAAATCTTGTGGATATTTTAATAGTTTAACTGGTTGGGTTAATATTGATTTTACCATTACTAAGATCAAGTAGTTGTTTTGAAAATTGGTCAGCCGTTGGATCATTTTGTAATCGTACTCGCATGTTTGTTGTTAATTTATTAGTTTGAACGTTACTCCATAATGTTGATGATTTTCAACAGGCATTTTTTCCGTCAGCATAGGTTGATTTTGGTATGACTGGCAATGTTTGACGAAGATCTCCAGATAATAAAATGAGAGCTCCACCAAAAAGTCTTTCATTGCCTTTCAAATCTTTTAAAGTTCTATGTAATGCTTCTAAGGAATGTTGTGAGGCATGGTACATTCATCCCAAATAATAGTACTGAATTTTTGCAGAACTTTTCCAATACCGCATTGTTTGTTGATATTACCGGTGGTATTTTCATTTGTTTGTACGTTTAACGGTAATTTGAGTGCTGAATGAGCTGTACGACCCCCATGCAATAATGTAGCGGCTATTCCGGACGAAGCGATAGCCAATGCAATTTTTCCTTCCTTTTTAGTTAAAATATTTATATATTAAAACGTTTGTGAATTTTGTAACTTATAAAATTTAAATATATTTGACAACTCATTATTTTTCGAACGCCAGCGCCATCTACCGGGTCCGATAAAAAATGTTTGGCATCATCTAACATGCATATATGTACATTCTTAATTTCATTAAAATCGCACCGTAAACAAGAATATTCAAAATAAGTTTACCCCAGCGCCACCCATCGGGTCCATTTATACGTACAAAAATTTTTATGACGAAACATACTTACATTCTAAATTGTAGTCAAATTGCACTGAAAATAAGAATTTTGTTTATAACTTGACCCCAACGCCAGCTAGAGGTTTAAAACTAAAAAAAAAAAAACACAGAAGAGCTCGAACCGAACCTACGGTGCAAATCTTACCTCGACAGCTATTATGGTTCCAGAGATCATTCGTTACAAACAAAAACACCAACGTTTTTTTATAAGCTAGCAGATTCCAGCACTCGAAATTCAATTGCAGATTCTAGGAGACTTTATTTTTTCATTTAATAAAGACCCTAAAGAAAACAAACTCAACACATTGACAAATTTAATAAACACACACATAGCATTGTATAATTTTTTGTATGTGTTAGTAGCAACTTTAAATAACCAGAACTTCAAAAAATATTCCAGACGATGAAAATCTGTAAATCTGGGTAACAGCTAAAAAGAAATGCCTTTCAAATGATAAATTTTTTGTCAAAATCGGAGTAAAACTGTGAAACTTACATCGGTAACAAAAAATCGCCTAGCCTATTAATATTATAGATATGTAGATATATAAAATTATATAAATTAATAATAACTAGCAGATTTAAGCGCTCGAAATTCGAGTGCAAGCTCTAGGCAACTTTAATTTAATAAACACACACACAGCATATGTATAATTTTATGTATGTGTTAGTAGCAACTTAAATGCAATTTACTCAAAATGAAGGAAAAAATTTAAAAATCTGTAAATCTGGTGAGCAGCTAAAAAGAAGTACCTTTCAAATAAAATATGCTTGATCAAAATCGGGATAAAACGGTAGAACAAAACATCGGTCACAAGAATCGCCTAGGCTATTAATATTATAGATACATAAATTAAAAATTTTGAAATCTGAAAAAATTAAATTTTAAAAGATATGAAAAATGAAATGTGCGTGAGCACTTACTTTATGAGCCTTATTGAATCAGTTTAATAAGTTATGTAAAACTTTGATTGGAAAATGGAACTTAATTTAATTTTGTAAAATCTTTAATTTTAAAAGTACTAAGAATCAAATATTTTTTGTTGCCAACAGAATTTCAACTAATTGTTCTTTTTGTGATTGCTTACTGATGGTTTTTGAGTGTAAACAATACACCTAAACTAAATTTGGCCAAATAAATATGATAATCTGGATTTTGATTTGATTTTAGATCTACCTATAGATATCAATTCAGAAAGAGATTCTGAATCGATTGGTATAATAAACGGCGCACAGTGGACCATATTTTGAGAAGGCGGCCAAAAATCATTTTTTTTGTTACCGATTTTAAAGTTATGTTATCCATTTGAAAGTAAATACTAGTAAACCTCGGGAGCCAAAAAATTGCGACTCTACTTCAACTATATCACAGCGAACAGGGTCTTCGAAAATGGGCTTTCTCAGTATTTTGCTAAAATTAAAAATTTCTTTGTAAATTTTTATTTTTGAATGACGGTAACTTTTTTGATTTAAAAGATTTTGAAGTGAAATATATAACTTTGTGGCTTCCATACTATTAATGTTAAAAATGTAAAATCACTGAGTCATTCCGAAATTAAAAAAAAAAATTTTTTTAAAAAAGGTCAAAATTTTCCGAAAATCTCCTACTTAATAGAGTATAATTCCTGCCACTAAAAAGCAGTCAGAAAAAGTCTTGCACTCTTCTATAGACCGAACCCTCCCATATACTCCTATACCCCATTATACATCCACCAGTTTCTGACCCAAGGTTAGATATTTTCTGCAAAATTTATGAATACAAAAGTTGTCCACTATGTGGTTAGGATATATTAAGTTTGAGGTGATGTTTGTAACTGCCAAAAATATTGGACCTTTATCCATCTTTTATTATACGGATCGACTCAAAAACCCTTTCTGAGTCGATTAAACGATGTCCGTCCGTCCGTCTGAGTGTTATGAATACAAAAGTTGGTCGTACCGGTGTACCGCGGTGTATTTTTTTGCGTGTCGGTAGAGTTGTCAGGAGTTGTTATATACTATAAAAAAGGGTTGAGATATAATGCGCTAAATTGTTACAGGTACATTTACATAGGTATTTTTCAAAAACATTAATAGTCTGAATTAGAGTTATATAGCTTAAATACCTGACAAAATGGGAAACAATTTAAATAACAGGTAAATGGTAAAAAAAAACACTATTGCGACATAGCCCTTTAAGATATGGTATGCTTCACCTTTTAAAAGGAGTTAGGGTGTGGGATTTTAATACTGATCATTTAAACAAATTGGTAATGGTAGCATTACTTTAATTTCTAAATGGGGATGTGATGGATCCTCTGGTCAGAAACAATACAAGCAATACAAGCAATGCCGAAAATTCATCAGATGCTAATTTATTTATGGTATCTTTCGTTCCATTGCGCATAACAAAAAGGTATAGCGTCTTAGAGCCGTCAACTAGTAGAGCAACAGAAATTGATATATGGAAAAATGAAATTCCTTCTTCAACAAAGTATTGCAGACCAATAAAATTTTTATTCAAAAAGGAAACCAAAGATGTCATAACTGAAGAAGTGCAAAAAATAAAAGATCAAATTAAGGAACTTCAACCATTAATATTTAAATTTGATGACCAAGACATTGAAGTACATTTTAAAATGTGTCTTACAATGATTGATGGAAAAGTTGCACAAGCTTTAACTGGAACAAAGTCAACGTCAAGCTGCATTATGTGCCAAAAGACATCAAGTCAATTAAGCCAACCCCCACCAGAAGACGATAGTTTTAAGGAAGCCTACGAATTTGGAATGTCTCCTGTTCATGCTAGAATACGTTTCATGGAGCATATTCTTAAATTGGGTTATGATTTGGAATTTGGTCCGTTAGGCGAAACAGTGAGAAAAAATAAAGAAAATGAAGAAAAAAGAAAGCAAAAAAAAAAACAAATTCAACAAAAATATCTACAGCTAGGCCTCGTAATCGATCAACCAAAACAAGGGGAAGGAAACACAAATGATGGAAATACTGCAAGGATATTTTTTTCCGATCCGGAAACTGCAGCATCTATCACAGGTGTAGATCATGAATTAATAAGACGATTCAAAATCATATTACAAGTTCTAGCATGCAGCAGAAAGATAAATGCAAATGCTATACTTTATAATAAAAAATACTCTTGGAGATATATGCCATCCACAGTTCATAAAATTTTGTACCATAGGGAACAAATAATTCAAAACAATATGCTACCAATAGGAGATCTATCTGAAGAAGCGCAAGAAAAAAGGAACAAGGACTACAGATTCATTCGCGAGCACAACACAAGAAAAATGGTCAGATGTTGCACTAATGAAGACCTTATCACAATTTTGTTGGGCACTTCAGATCCATATATGTTCAACATTCGTCAAAAATGGAAAACTACCTCTATTGAATTAGACGAAGAAGCTAAACAACTTCTAGAAGATGAAAATCAAGGCTATTTAGAAGAAATTTTTACTTAAATTAGTTGATTTAAAGTACTTTTTCATTACACTAACAATAAGTTCCACTTTTTTTATATAGTTAAAAAATTTTCTTGATTCAAAAATTTATATAATTTGTAAATTTACAATAGAAATTGTTATATTTCATAAATTTACCATAAAAATTGATATAGAAATATTTAAAAAGACAATAAAAAAAATTTAACTAAAGCAAAAACATACGACTTTTTCATTGAAACTTCTCTATCTTGAACCAATATAAGGTAACTTTTACGTTCGCTGCTTAATAAATTATATTTTAACTCGGGAACTTTCAAAAAAAAAAACAACCTTCGGCCATTGTGCACATTAGGACTAAAAAGTTTACGGGGACCAAAGTTTGGCATTTTCTGAAAAAATTAACTTAACAAATTGTTAAAAAGTATTAGTTGTAAAATTAACTGAAAAAATAAGACATTATATTAAAAAAAAAACCTTTTTTTACCTTTTAACACTTCACTTTTGTACTAAAATTCAACTACAAATGAAAATGTATTTTAAACCCTCCGTAACTTTTTTTTATTTTCGTTCGAGAATTACGTTTTATAGCAAAGCTCAAAAGCTAAAGTCTCACCTACCAAACAAAAAAAACCGCATATCAAAATTCCAATCCAATCAAAAGTTATAGATTTTTGACCGCCTTCTCGTCAATTGGTCCACTGTGCGGCGGATCTATGTCAAGTAATGTTGACAGTTACAATTATTAGCACAAACTCATTACGCCCTGACCTTAGATTGGAATTGGTTAAAAATTACACACTATTATATTTCCATTGAATCTACAAAAATCCTTCTTAACGCTTTGTAGCTAGACTCACACCGATGATTGTCTATCCGTTTGCCGGTCTCTATGTCAATGTCCTTGGTATAGGGTACTGCCAAGCCAGCGTTGTTAACTTTCTTACCTGTTGCCTTTATATAGCTTCTATTGTTAATATAATTTTGAATATGCAAATGGGGAAATTACCGAAGGTAAAAGTATTTTGACATCATACATATATATGTACATACATATGGATATAAATGCGATGTGTGAATAATAGCTACAAAGCATAATAGAATTTTATAATTTGCTAATGCATGCGGCGGATTCCTCTAACAAACATTTCTTGGAAGACAAAAAAAAAAATATATATCAAAAGGCTGTCTGTCGCACATGTCATATTATGCCAAAAATAAAACGAAACACGATAGAATTTTAATGAAGTTTTTATTGAACTCGTTTTTGGTACCCGGCATTGCGCGGGTTGCTTGAATAGATTATGTGTATTGCAGAATGTCTGTAAAAGGTCCAAAAAGAGTAATAAAAGTTTGTTATAAAGAGAGTTTCCTTACGGGCTAATGATGGTTAAATTTTGTGTAAATAAAAATCACCCCGGTAGGTGAGTAGGTAGCGTGCTCGCCTACCATGCGGGGGTCGTGGGTTCGATTCCCACCAGAGGCTTTGGTCTGTCGCTGCAAAAAACATAATGCACTGCATCTGTAGGGGGCATCCCCTGAGTGTTGATTAATTAAAAAAAAAAAAATAATTGTTGGCGTGACATAGAGAAAAAAATAATATCTGCAAAAGTATACCGCTAATTTCAGCGTTTGGCCGTTCTTTTCGTTTATGGTAAAAGTTAATCTAGAATTACAAACGCTTAAATCTATTGGCATATCGGCTATGCTAAAAATGAACACTTCTTCTCTTCTCGGTAATCCGGTTCACAGTGCTTCGTTCCCATTTAAAGATGGGACAAAAATAGAAGGAGATGTCATAAATTTTCGAAATATGGTACACTAATATAAAATGCTTTCATCAAGAAAAATCTGAATTTTTAGAAAAATTGGACCACCTCCCATATGATTTAAAATTATAAATTGTTACTTTGGCTACATCAATGAACGAAAAATTATGAAAATCTGTGTGTATGGTATATATGAGCCTAGTAATGTGTTTGTCAACTCTCATTGTAATTGCTACAAGGACTCTAGGTCCTACCATATATCCTTTAATTTAAATACGCTATAACGCACAGAAACAGTATCCGATTTTCATGAAACTTGGCGCCTAAAACACATATTTTTACTAAATTAAATTAAAATACTATGCAACAATTTGAGGGTCATTATTATGGGGGTGAACCAATCTAATGTCAAACGATAGCATTTGACCTCAGTATTAAAACCATAAACTCCGTTTTGCTCCACAACGTCACAATTCTTTTTTACAGTGGTTTGAAATTTGATATTTTTGGTCAAAAGTAGAATCAAAAAATATTAAAAATCATGTGTAAAAATGCATTTGGGATAGTTCATGTCTTCGGAGACCTATATTGGAATTTTCGGGGGAATATTTCCTCGGAGCACTTTAACCCTCTAGCTCCCACCCGTATGGGACATTTTTGGCCCAATTTTGAAAACGTGCTTAAAAGTTAACTTTGGAGAGAGGTCAAGGGTTAGAATCTTCGATATAAATGTTATCCGGTAAATTTCACTAAGAGTCAACGAACACGAAAAACCTCTACGAGTCAAAGGTTACAAAATAAAATGAAAATAAAACATTACATGTATGTATGTTAACGTCTGGTAACATTGGCTGATGCAATGATCTATTGTGTGTCATCATCTGTAGCAAAAGCAACATATGTAGAAGAATGGAAAGAGACATAAAGGGGCATAATGTAGTGTTGTCTTTATCCCGGTATGCAAATGGCTTTATGTTGCCTTTTGTATTTATTTTTTTTTTTCATTCTGATTCTAACAATTTAAAAGACAAGTCGGTGCAAAAGTGAAAAGAAGGAAGTGAATCGCAAAATCTTTTATTCGCAAATGGAGTATTGCAAAAACATCAACAAATTTTGTTTCATCTGCGGTCATTTCACACCGGCTAAACGCAGTCAAGGCCATTTCAGTCAGAAATTAATATTGACGTATGAAAAATATTTTGACTAAAAATTTATTTCTGGTGTTCCGTGGGTGCCATAAACAATTTGCAAGAGATGCTACAACTACTTGTTGGAATGGTCACACCACAAACGCAAATCGATGCCGTTTGGTGTTCCTATGGTATGGACGAACCCCATTATCCACGATCCTTCCAACATTTATGCATGTGTGAATACTATGCGCGGTCTACAAAAAAAGAACATGGCGAAATTTCAATACGAAAGTGTTCGGAGTGCTCAAGCTCCACTGCCGCATGATGATATTCCTACACGATTTCCCAGCCCAGATGTATTTTCAATTGACGAGCACATGAGCAGTCTCCCTGAAATGGAAGTACAATCTTTGTATAATCCCGAGCCGTCAGATATTAGTTCACCAATTATGATTACGCAGGAAAGATTGGATTTCATTGTTGCAAAACTTCAATTGGCACAACGAAAATAAGAGGAACTTGGTTCCTTTTTAAGAGCACACAATTTGTTGGGACCAACTCCCAAAGTTTCCGCATATCGCAAACGGCAGGCGGATTTACAAAAAATGTTTTTAGTTAATGATTGTGAAACATATTCATACTGTAGTGATGTAACTGCTTTAATGGCATCAATGAACATTGAACACAAGCCAGAAAAGTGGAGGTTATTTATCGATAGTTCCAGAACTAGTCTCAAAGCCGTCCTGCTGCATAAAACGAATTTAAAACCACCCATCCCTGTTGCCTCTTCTACCGATACAAAAGAAACATATAACATATTAAAAACTATTTTGGAGTCAATCGATTACGCAAAACACGAATGGAAAATATGATCTTAAAGTAGTCGCCATGCTTTGTGGGATGCAAAGCGGTTATACAAAAAATATGTGCTTCATGTGTGACTGGGATACAAGGTTCAAAGAAAACCAGTATAATACGAAAAATTGGAATATGAGAAATGAAAGCAATATAGGATTTCGCAACGTTGTTCGTGAACTATTAGTCTCCAAGGAAAAAATTTTGTTGCCACAATTGCACGTTAAGCTTGGCATCATTAAAACGATAGCTAAAGGCGAGAAAGTTATGACTTATCTTAAAGAAACAATCCCTCGGCTCAGTCCTGCTAAACTTATGAATGGTAAATATATATGTATACATGAATAGTCTTTCTTATTACCTTAAATCGTTTCATACGTCCTCAGGTGTACTTAATGATCCAGATATAAGGAAGCTAATGAAAACTCAATCGTTTGATGCAGAACTAACAGGCTATGAGCTGATCGGATAGAATGCAATAAAAGGGGTTATACTTTGGTTTCTAAGCAAAACTAGTTCCAACACTTACAAAATGCATGTAACAGAGATGTTGAATGCGCTCGAGAAACTTGGCGTCAATATGTCAATAAAAGTACATTTTCTGCACTTCCATTTGGAATACTTTGAGAGACAACTCGCTACGGAATCAGGGGAGCGATATCATCAGGTGTCATTGCCATTTGAAATTAGGTAAATCGGGACTTGGCATGACTTAGGACTTATCTTTTTTTGTACCAAAAGGGTTTATTTTAATTTTACAGATATACCGGAAAGAAACTCCAGAAGCAGTACTGGTGGAAATTTGTTGGTGGTCCAAAACTATATTTAAAGAAAACGATGAAAACAGCGGGAATGGAGAAATATTTGATGCTATCGATATGGATTTTGATGAAGTTTCAGATTTATCAGATTTTGATATGTAGATATGTAAGATGCTGTTAAAATATCAATAAACGATAAACGCTTAACGATATCATCAGTCGTAATATCACGATCACACCATATAGATAAGTCCAAAAATAATTTTAATTTATTAGGTAATATTTTATTTTCATTTTATTTTGTAACTCGTATAGGTTTTTCGTCTTCGGTGACTCTTAGTGAAATTTACCGGATAACATTTCTGTCGAACATTCTAACCCTTGACCTCTCTCCAAAGTTGACTTTTAAGCACTTTTTCAAAATTGGGCCAAAAATGTCCCATACGGGTGGGAGCTAGAGGGTTAAAATGCTCCGAGAAAATATTCCCCCGAAAATTCCAATATAGGTCTCCGAAGACACGAACTATCCTAAATGCATTTTTACACATGATTTTTAATATTCTTTGATTCTACTTTTGACCAAAAATATCAAATTTCAAACCACTGTAAAAAAAAATTGTGAGTGGTGGAGCAAAATGGAGTTCAGGTTTTGTTACTGAGGTCAAATGCTATCGTTTGACATTAGTTTGGTTCACCCCCGAAAAAGTGTGTTGCACTGTGAAATCGAACTGAAATTATAAAAAATATAAAAATATCCATTTTTTAAAAATGAGTTTAAAATACCTTTGCAAGATGACATTAAAATTGAGGTACTGACAAATTCACCACTTTCTTCTTTTTATATAAAATAATTAAGAGCATATCTTGTTCTATTTTTTAGATATCTCGTTGTATTAAACCCTTGTAAGTTAGTAAAATTTGACCAAAAATCGTGAATTTAAAAATTTTTAAATTAGTTTTTTTTTTGTTTTTGCTTTGGCAAAATGTTTTTTATATTTTTTTTAATAATTTATTAGGCAATTATATAAACTTATAAAAATAGAAGAAAACAATTAAATGAAACATTAAGTAACAAAAATTAAATACCTTTAAGCTTTAACTAAGCATAATCGCTACTTGCTCCTTCCCAAAACCAATTTCCATTTAATAAAGAACTTATTTTAGTTTGTTCTTTTTGCTCATCTTCTCTATCGACATTTTCTCTTAGCATATATTTTTCAATATCTTCATCTACCAATTTATATATAATCTTTATGTTCCTCATTGATATTAACACTGGATCGGAAGACAACAACAAATGGGTTATTAAATCTTTATTTGTGTCCTCTCGCGATGTTTTCCTCGTGTGCGACAATCATGCAATGCTTCTTCAGATAAAAACCCTGGAATGAAGAAGATAATTATATTTAAATATAAAGGGTCCGCCAAATAACTTTTTTTTTTTTGAAAATGCTATAAAAAAAACTGCTGAATATTATCTGAAATTTCTTTTTTTTATTTAAAATTACAATAGTTCCGGTTAATAATGGAAAATTATTTCATTCAAATGGCTGCCTCGGCTGGCCATGCAGTAGCCTACACGATCGGTCCAATTTTTAAGCACATTATCGATTGTGTGCAGCTGTATTTCACCAATGGCTTCACGAATATTGTCCTTTAAAGTGTCAATTGTCTCTGGCTTCTTGGCGTAACACTTATCTTTGAGGGCACCCCACAAATAATAGTCCAACGGTGTAAAATCGCAGCTCCGAGGTGGCCAAACGACATCAGCTCTGCGGCTGATAATGCGATCTTCAAAAACAGGGCGCAAAACATCGAGTGTAGCTTCGGCTGTGTGGCACGTAGCGCCGTCCTGTTGAAACCAAATGTTGCCAATAAAAATTCATTCAACATGGCCCGATAACGATCGCCATTGACTGTAACGGCCACTCCTTGCTCATTTTCGAAGAAAAATGGCCCAATTATGCCTCTGGACCAAAATCCGCACCAAACAGTGACTCGTTTTGGGTGTATCGGCGTTTCAATGTATGCGTGCGGGTTTTCTGTGCCCCAAGTGCGACAATTTTGCTTGTTTACATACCCGCCAAGATCAAAATGAGCTTTATCTGAAAAGATGTTTTTTTTTGGCAAAATCGGCATCTTCTGTAAGTCGATCGCAGGCTCACTTAGCGAAGCGAAAACGCATTGGATGGTCAGTTGGCTTCAACTCCTGATCCAATTGGACTTTGTATGGCGTCATACCAAGGTCTTTATGCAAAATTCGTCTCAATGATGCCTCCGAAACATTCAATTCTTGAGAACGACGGTGAATTGATGTTGATGGCGCTTCACGCACGCTTTCTGCGCTTCACGCACGCTTGCTACTGCAGCATCTATCATTGTACAATGCGTATCATACGAAACTCGTACTATTGAACCATTTACTTCAACAATATCACACTCTAAATTTTTAATATTCGTATTCTCATCCATTTCATTTTTAAGTCTGGATTCATCTCCTCTAAAACAAATTTAATAGTCCTATAATTTAACGTAGAAGATGGTGTTTTATTAATCCACACTTCTTCTTTTGATTCAAAGTTTACCATCATAAATCATACAAGTAAAACATTTTATTTCTTTATACTTATTATATTAGAAAGCGCATGATAAATTACCTGAATGGCAGAAATGCTATGAAAAAGCAAAGCCGTTTGGTTTTCATTTTTAAATATTTGTTTATAACGGCTATGACCGGAGCTTCCATCCATACCCCATTTGCAAATTAACGAGAAGTTACTTGTTTTATCTTATATTTCACAAATTTTTAAAACACTTCCAGCTGTTCTACGCAATATAGTTTTTAAGTCTACTCTTGCTGAAATTTCATTTGCTGTTACAGGTGGTATTAATTTTTGCTTTTCGGTTCTCAAACATTGTATTTAGTACCCTCTTGTAAAAGCTTAGTACAATACACTAATATCATCTTACTTTACTTTTCATTACTTTTCCACACAATTTAAATCTCTATTTGAATATTAAACTCGAATATTAACACCGATTTTTCAATGTCTATTAAATAATAGTATAAACTTAAAAAAACCATAGATAAAAATGGTAACTTTTATATATATTTTTTTATACTCCACCGAACTTATGTAATTTTTGAATTTCCACCAAAAATAAATAGCTTTTTTGAAGCTAAATAAAAAAAAAAATTCAAAAATATATTTTCAAAACTTATTTTTATTTAATTACAAATATATCACAGCAATTAAAAATCAAAACTTCAAAGCGGTTAAAAACAAAACAATTTTTAACAATTATTTCCTTCAAGCAACGATTTTTATACCCTATACCACTATGTGGTTTGGGTATAATGACTTTGTGCTGCTGTTTGTAACAACCAAAAATATTTGACCTACACCCATCTTTAATTATGCCGATCGAATCAGAATCACTTTCTGATTCGATTTAACGATGTCCGTCCGTCCGTCCGTCCGTCTGTGTGTCCATGTAAAGCTTGTAATCAAACTGCAGGTCGCAAATATGAATATATTTTGATGAAATTTGGTATTTAATCTTCTATCGGCCATGGGATGAACGCTATTGAAATTGGTGAGAATCGGTCCATGTTCAGACCTAGCCCCCATACAAATGACCCCTATGAAATCAATATATATTGCCATAAGATCCAAATTATCACACAAATCTTAGTTAAATTGGGTTTGTATGTATATATTACATCCATTAATAGGTAGTTCAAAAACGATTCCTATTGGACAACTCTCAGTCATAGGTCCCATATAGAGCTGCTTTCCGATCTTCACTTAAATCTATCAAAAAAGAAAAATATTGCACTGATTCTTCTCAAATTTTGTTTGTATATATTTTTGCAAAATAAAAGAGATTTTACCATATATGGTCAGGATCGGTTCATTTTTGGGCCTAGTCCCCATATAGATATAGCATCCGATATGAACTTTTTCATATCTGCAGCCGAAAAAATTAATAAAAATCCCACTCAAATTTGGTTTATGCTTATTTTCTATATCCAGTTAGTTGGGCCTGAGAGATAGGGTCTCTAAACGCATGGTATAGGGTATCGTATAGTCGGTCCTGACCGACTATAATTTTCTTAGTTGTTATTTATGTATGACTACATTTCAACCTTTTTAACTTTTTATCGATTGAAAAACAACAAAAAAATAGTTGTCGTTAAGATTGCAACAACAGCTGACTTTAGCAATAGCGAATATCGCTAAAATTTTACTGAATACCAAAATCGATAATTTTGTTGTTTTCTTTTTCTAACGATTCAATTATCGTTAAAAAGAAGTTACTGAATCGCGCTACAGATTGAGAAAACAAAGAAAAGCTATTTTTTTTTTTTGAAATTTTTATTGTTTGCCGCTCAGAAGACAACTAAAAATTAGAACAAGTTCTATTCCTGAGCGGCGCCGCTTAAACGCTCAGAAATGCCGCTCACATGCCGCTCATTGTGTGGCAACTTCAGTAGTATTTCATATGTTTTAATTTTTTTTCCGCTAATCGTTCTGCCGCTCGCCGCTTTGCCGCTCATTGCGTGGCCTCTGCCTAACTGTTGGAATGTTTGTTTTTTTTTTTTTTTTGTTAACCAACATTCAGGGGATGCCCCCTACAAATGCAGTGCATTGTGTTGATTTCAGGAAAATAAGTTATCGGAAGGAGGAGAGAGGGAGTGGTATTTGTGGATATTTAACTCAAATTTTAGTAGATTATAACTGTCAAGAAAGACCTCTGCGGGGAGTTTATTCCACATACGGCTATTTCGACTGATAAACGAATTCTCTCTGTAATGCGTTGTGCGGTCAACTGGACAATATACTACAAATGGATGTGACCTACTAGAGAAGCGGGTAGAGCGAACCGAAACTCAGGCACTTCGAATAAGTTCGCTAATTTCAGAAGAACATTTTTCATGGCAATATCTATAGAACAGTGCTACACAACCCACATTCCGACGATGTTCCAATGAATCAATAGAGTTGGATACTACTTTCATTGATGAACGCCAACGCCCTCCTTTGCACAGGTCCAGTAGCTCCAAAAGAGACTTTGAAGCTCTTGCCCATATATGTTAGTTGTATTCCATTTTCGGTCGGATGTAAGTGGTATAGATTTTAAGGAGACCAGACGGAGTGAAGTAATTTTTACACCGTTTTAGAAAACCAAGACACTTGAATGCTTCTTTCGACACTTGAAAAACATGCTCGTTCCCACGTACATCACATTGAATTCTCATGCCTAGAACATAAAGAGTATCCGATTCCTCAATACCTATACCACCCACATATACAGATGACATTGTTGATTCCATGGCCCTATGGATCAACATACAACATTGAGTATTCAGCGCATTAAAATCAACCCTATTCGTTTTACCCCACTCGAAAGTTGTTAACAGGTCTTGATTGAGTGTGTCATTCATTGTCTGCCATTTGCTCCCAACCTCCAAGAGGGTTGGCCTACAATTAAAGGAAAATGAATGACAAATGCTACTGTCATCTGCGAAAGAGTATATAGAGCTAAAAGTTTGACCAAGAAGGTCGTTCAATAAGATGAGGAAAAGAGAAGGAGAAAGAACGGAACCTTGGGGTACCCCTGAATTTAGCTGAAACTCATTAGATAAGACCCCATCAATAACAACACGTTTTGTACGGTCTCTGAGAAAACTCGATATAAATCGAGAGAAGTCATTACCGACCACTTTACTTTCTCCAGCGCTCAGAAAGTAGATCTAACAAGTCTCCCGTGGAGCGATTTCTACGGAAGCCATACTGTCGATCATTAAGAAGTGAGTTGGCTACTAGGTAGTTCATAAGGTGGAAATTGATCATGCTCTCCATCATCTTTGAAAGCGCAGGGCAGATTGCAATTGGACGGTAATTTTCAGGGTTAATAGCCGCATCCTTTTTAGGGATTGGTTGGATATTAGCAACCTTCCAGCATGAAGGAAAGACTCTCGCACGGTATGAAAGGCTGAAAAGGTTGGCTAATGGACTGGCTAGCGTCAAGAGCACTGTTTCATCACCAGTGCTGGTATACCATCCGGTCCCGAAGAATTATTAATGTTGAAATCCGAAAGAACCTTTTTAACTGCACGTGCTCGGAAGAATATTTTAGGCATAATACAAGATACTCTTTCGAGTTCGGGCAGTGGTTGATAGCTACGAAACACCGAGCATTTATTATTGATCTTAGTATTTTAGCCTAATATCTTTGAAGGACTTCCATGTTAGAATTAATAGTTGTTCCCAAAAGCTGTATTCCGTAAGCTTAAATCGGTTTTAATATCGTTTTATTGAGCAAGATCTTATTTTCCACCTTTTATTCTGACTTAGGATTGAGTAGCCAATACATACGTCTTATTTTTTTTTTTAATTGCTTTCTCTTTGCTTTTATATGATTTTTCCAAGTAAGGTGCTGATCGGGATGAAGACCAAGATATTTCACTTTCGTTTGTTTTGAAATTAGAGAACAATTAAAATTTAATGTTGGTCAGTCTCCTTTTGCTAAGGTGAATGTTATATGGGCTCTTCTCATGGTGAAGCAGCATTCAAAGGCAATAAGACTCTAAGTTAGAAATATACAGGTTGTTCACATGGACGATAGCGTTCCCTGCTCTAGTCCGGGCTAGTATGTATATTATTGGCGAACTTCGCCATATAGCCAGGTTTTGGCATATTTATTAAGTCTACACAATTTTTGCCATATTTTTCAGTGCTTACCACAGGCAAAATAACTCATCACATAAAATTTCATTTGAATAAGATTATCAATGGCATTGAAATAATATTTTGTAGTTTCACAAGCAAACCAACAAACAAACAGAAACACAAAAGGTTTTATAATATTAAGTGGGAGGGGAATTTTTATAATACGCATTTCAATTTAAAAAAAATCAAAAAGAATTTAAAAATGCTAATACTCGTGTAGAAGATGTGGTTGTTTAAAGTTGAAAGTTATTTACAAATATAGAATTTTTATACAAACCGTGCAATTGAAAATGTTTATTAAAAGACAAAAAGTGTCGACAATAAATTATAATATTTTGTACTTATTTATTATTACTGCGATTTTTAGGGTTAATCTGAAGGTAAATGAAAAGAAAATAAATTATATTTTTTAAAAAGTCTCAACTACAGTGGAGCATAGATGACTAAATAGGTCCGGAAGAATCGTTTTTACAAAAAATTCAAATCTGTTTGAAGAAAGCGTTTTAGACTTATATGTGAATTTTATTAAACCAAAGCCTAATACACGAAACAGATAGATGACTGCGACTATACAGCATTACGACTAAAAATGCTGCTGGCAGCAATTGTACTCGTGTAGTCAGCTACTTAATTTATTTGAAAACGTCAGCAACATATAACAATAATATAAGCAGCTGTTTTTATACAAATGCTTTTTGATTTCAGTAGTGCCAATTGTATTTTTTTTACTTTATTAAAATAGAAGACTTAAATATACAATTACTTATTTATAATGCTTTATTGTAACGTAAAAACAAATAAAAAAATTTATTTAACCCCTTTTGATTATTAATGGAATTATAGCATTTCATTTTGCGATTTTTTTTAACAAAATAAAATATTTCATAGTTGTTATATTATCAAAAATATTTTTGTTTTGTAGCCAACAAAAATAGAAATTATCCTATGTTGACTACAGCGACAAAAGCAGCCAAGATGTGTTGGGGTCTAAATAATGATTTTCATATAAACGTATGTATTTAATTTTTGACAGGCTGTAGTCGTGTAGCCGCTGTCGTCTATGTGTTTCACGCATAATTCCATAGTGGCAGACATGACATTCATAGTTTTTTCTAATCCAATATTATACATTAAAAGTTTTTCATTAAAATATACAGAATAATGCAGACTAACCTGTACAACATATTTACGATTAGAAGAAGTGAGAAAGTATTATTGTTATTAAAAATTGGAAGCAAAAAGCAGTCGTGACATACATTACAAGAAAACACAAAATTTCAGAGAACGTTTGCAAAACACAGAAAAGCTCTGAAGTTATTTGTATCACAAATACGAAACAGTTCATTATAATGAATAGAGCTAGTTTAATAATAAAGCATATAAAAACATGAATTTCAAAATATATTATAGTAAAAAGAAGTATTTTGTAACTGTGACAGATATGACACTGCTTTTACTTTCAAAATTACTTAACTACACTTTTCCTTTCTGGCTAGCAAAATAGGGATTATAAAAATACACATAACAAACTATTGCCATATTTTCATGCCATTTGAATTCGGATCGGATCGATTTCGGATTAACGAAGAACATCGCAAAAGAAGTTGCGCATGTAGAATCTTCATTGAAACTCTCATCTGGCCACACACCCGTTATTGTTACTATTTCGAACCTCCAAAAAATTGTGTCCCCATCTGGTGATTTAATGCTTTTAAGTAATATTGATTGGCTAAAATACAAAAAGTTTTTTAGTACCCATTGCACTAAAAGCTTTCCGCTAAGAACACCACATGATATTGACCTCTCGATTGTTAACTTCAAACAAAATCTCAAACTAGTTGCTCAACTTGCTACTAAACCTCAACGTCACACCAGGCCATATAGAACTACTTCTGTAGATGTTGAAAGCTATTAGGTTAAAAAAGAAGAACTCGAAGAAAGTGGCAACTGCACAGATCTCCTCAGCTTAAGCAACGATTAAAAGAATGCACGAAAAACATAAGAATAATTCTGTTTATTTTTAATGCTATAATACGCCTTGAAGATTTTTCCCCAGAATGGAAAGTTTCACTCGTTACGATGATACCTAAACCAAATAAAGATCACACAAAGGTCGCTTCGTATAGACCAATAAGTTTACTGTTCAACTTGTCAAAATTATTCGAGAGAATTTTGGTAAACACACTTACAATATCCGTATATCAAAATAATGTCATTTCAGCACAACATTTTGGCTTCAAACGAAAACACAGCACCACTGAGCAAGTTCACAGAATTGTAAGTGCCACAAGATGAGCTTCTGAAGAGATAAAGTACTGCTCTGTGCTTTTTATAGACGTCTTGCAAGCCTTCGACCGAGTTTGGCACGAGGGACACCTCTATAAAGTTAAACAGTTGTTACCCCCGAACACACGTAAGCTGATGGAGAGCTATATAATTAATAGAAAATTCTCTATAAGAGACAGACAATTCATGCTGGTGTACCACAAGGCAGTATCTTGGGCCCGCTTCTCTACATCCTATACACATCAGACACGCCAACAAATGAAAACACTCTCCCGTTGACTTTTGCGGATGATACTGAAATTTACAGAGTGATATTGAACAGCTGGAAGATTGGCTAGATATGTGTAAATGAACAAAAGTGTATCAACGTTACTTTTACCCTAAGAAGGGAGACTTGCCGTCAAATTCGAATTAGGAACCAGCCTATACCTCAACATTCCTCTGTTAAATACCTCGGACTACATCTTGATCGCCGGCTTACCTGCAAAAGTCATATAGATGCTAAATTGACACAAATAAAATTGAAATTAGTCCAATTCACATGGCCAATTGGAAGGAACTCAAAGTTAAGTCTCGATTGTAAGCTTTTGATTTATATCTCGATTTTCAAACCCATTTGGTGCTATGGTATACAGTTATGGGGAACAGCCTCAGCTTCAAACATAGAATGAATACAAAGATGCCAAAAGAAGATTTTGAGAATGATTACAGGCGTACCATGGTATGTAAAAAACTCACATTTGCACAGAGACTTAAGTGTTTCTCTATTAAAGCACGAAATCACTAGATATGGTGCAAACTATTTGAAAAGCTAGTCTCACCCGAATCCTCTAGCATGCAACTTAATCAACAATCGTATCCACCTATGCTTAAGATGGAGGGGGACTGCTGATCTTATTGGATGAAAAATTGATTGATACAATTTTTTCTTTTTTTTTTATCATTGGATTACATATGTATATAAATAGAATAAATGAAATTTTGTCTGGCACTGTGTGGATTTAATGTTTAAGTTCTAGTTTTAAGAATTGAATAACTTATTGTTAAATCACAAACCTATGTGAAGATTCAATAAATAAAGATGAATTACAAAAAAAAAAGAAAAAAGAAATAAAAAATTTGAATCCCTTTCATTGAAATGGTGTCAATAAAAATTATTTAAATTACAATTTTAAAATTGTGCTTAAGGTTGACCTTTGTATGGAATTGCACCAAATAGATCTGAGTCAATTTGTTTATGGTCCAGGATTTGGAAATCTGGCATAAGATTAGCGAGCATTCCATTTCGGTGTATGTCAGATTCCTATCGATGAAAAAACTTTTCTCTTCATCCTTTTTCCTCGCGTGGTCACCAGTTAAGGTATTACGTCGCAGAGCAGGATATATTTCGCTTACCACCACAGCTACTTCGCTCCCTTCAGCGTTATGCACTACCTTAATAAGACCAGTCACACCGTTCTAGTTTTCGTCGGATCTTAATATTGCCTCAAAAATTTTCATTTTCTTGACCAGATTTTCCATTTCTTGTTCCAATTTCAATGGCTCGTTGTGGATTCTCGGGCATTACAACATGGTCACTGACCATTGGTCAGCCCAATTTTTAACAAAAATTCGGCATTAAATTTCTGACTTTTCCCTTTTCTCTTATTATGAATAAAAATTCCATCGAAAAAAAAAATTCGATGGGAAAAAAGTATTTAATTTTAATACATTTGAATTTGGTTTGTTCCCTAAAAAAGTTCACTTGCAAAACAGACGGGAGTTTACTTAAAAATGTAAGTAGTATTTTCCTAAAACAAAACCTAAATAAAAAAAAATAAATATTTTATTGTTCTTGTAGGTCGAAGACTACAAATAAATCCCAACTTCAACTTTTGTTAACTTTAATGGAAGCCAATTCAGGCATTGATTGCGGTTTCCATAGATTCGTCCTGCAATTGTCTTCTAGTGAATTTTTGGCTATTTCGTTGTTGGTATTCTACAACACCAATTACCTCCACAAGTGATGGCATCATAGCTATGCTATTCCTTTTTTATAAAATTTTTCTTTCAAATACTTTTATTTGCGTTTGCACCAAAAAAAAATATGGCAATTAATTGTCAATAAGAAAAACAACTGCCCTCGAAATTCGATGATGCCACTTATTAATTTTTATCTGTTCACGCGGAATCTATAATTGGAGGATTTTTTTCTCGAGAAAAGTATTTTCCATGAGAAAGAAATTACTTGAGAATATTCATAATTGGGCTGAATATATTCCACTTCCTCTAAATCTCCTGACACCATGTGTACATAGGAGAACCATCGGTTCCAAATCTGTTTAAATAGCTTCTGTAAGAACCGTGACTATCCAATAATTGTGTAAGGTGGCAGTTCAATTCTGCAACTTTGTACATTGAGTATGACTTGGAATTTCCAACAACTTAATCTCTCTTCTCATATATTCTGCCATTGAAGTATTGTTGTTTTGTGTGTCGATTTATGCATTTCGAACTTTGATTTAATTGAATTATTTCCTTTCAAAATATTAAGTCTCTGAGCTTAAGTTGTCAGTAAATGCTCCAGAGTCATTCCCGCAATTATATATACTGTGTGCTTTAATGTAGTTCGATATCCACTAAATATTTAAAGTGGACTCTATCTGTTTGTCTTCTACGAAATAGTGTGAGCTAATCAAATTTCAATTCAAAAAAGAACCTCTTGATGCCATTAACAAAGAAGTTACTGATATCAAAGCCCAGATTTTAAGACTACAGCCATCAAAATTACAGCTAGATGGGTAGCAAATGGAAGTAACTGATATTAATGCTGACAATAATAGATAGAAAAGTAGGCCAGGCTTCCACTAAAGCGAAGGCTTCATCCAACTGCATTATATGCCAAGCAATATCAAGTCAATTAAACCAAGTCCCGAAAAAATCATTGGATACTACCGACGCATATGAATTTGGATTATCACCACTACATGCAAGATTACGACTTATGGAACACATACTAAAAATCAGTTATGCTTTGGATTTCTGGTTTTCAGGATCAATAGGAACCTTCGAAACCAACAAAGAGTTAAGAAGTTCAGAAAAGAAACATGTTCAAGACTGATATCGCAAATTCAGATTGATTATGGATCAGCCAAAACAAGGGTCAGGCAATACAAGTGATGGCAATAGCACAAGAAGATTATTTTCAGATCCAGAAACAGCATCTGAAGTAACAAGAGTGGATATAAACCTTATTTTCAGATCTAAAATAATCCTAAAAGTACTTGCGTGTTATGAAGAAATTAACTCTAGAAAATTTGGAGATTATGCTAAGGAAACTGTAAAATACATAAAAGAGTGAGGCTTATCTGTTCAGGGCTATCAAAGGTGATAGAGAGCATGATCAATTTCCATCTTGTGAACTACCTAGAGGCCAACTCACTTCTTAATGATCAGCAGTATGGCTTCCGTAGAAATCGTTCCACGGGCGACCTGTTAGCTCTACTTTCTGAGCGCTGGAGTCGATCCAATCGCAATTTTGGCGAAAGTAAAGTCGTTGCTCTGTATATTTCTAAGGCATTCGATCGTGTATGGCATTGATATCAAAGCATATTGCATTTGGGGTCGGTAATGATTTCTCTCGATTTATATCGAGTTTTCTCAGAGACCAAACAATACGTGTTGTTATTGATGGGGTCTCATCCAATGAGTTTCAGCTTAATTCAGGGGTACCCCAAGGTTCCGTTCTTTCTCCCACTCTTTTTCTTATCTTTCTGAACGACCTTCTTGGTCAAACTTTTAATTCTATATACTCTTTCGCAGATGACAGCAGCATTTGTCATTCATTTTCCTTTAATTGTAGGCCAAGCCTCTTGGAGGTTGGGGGCAAAAGGCGGACAATGAATAACACACTCAAACAATACCTGTTAACAATCTCCGAGTGGGGTAAAGCGAATAGGTTTGATTTTAATACGCTGAAGACTCAATGTTGTATGTTGACCCATAGGGCCATGGATTCAACAATGTCGTCTATAGTTATGGGTGGTATAGGTATTGAGGAGTCGGATAGTCTTGAGATACCGTGGCATGTACGTTGGAACGAGCATGTTTCTCAAGTGTCGAAAGAAGCATTCAAGTGTCTTGGTTTTCTTAAACGGTGTAAAAATTACTTCACTCCTTCTGATCTCCTTAAAATCTGTACCACTTACATCCAACCGAAAATGGAATACAACTACCATATATGGGCAGGAACTTCAAAGTCTATTTTGGAACTACTGGAGCGTGTGCAAAGAAGGCCGTTGATGCTCATCAATGACATTAGGGTATCCAACTCTATTGACTCATTGGAACATCGTCAGAATGTGGATTGTGTAGCACTGTTCTATAGATACTACCATTGGAATTATTCTTCTAAGGTTAGCGAACTTATTCCAAGTGCCCGAGTTTCAGTTCGCTCTACCCGCTTCTCTAGTAAATCACATCCGTTTGAAGTCTATTGTCCAGTTGACCGCACAACGCCTTACAGAGATAATTCGTTTATCAGTCGAACTAGCCGTATGTGAAATAAACTCCACGCACAGGTATTTCCTAACAGTTATAATATAATAAAATTTAAGTCAAATATCCACAAACACTGCTCCCTCTTTCATTCCTATTTTCCTGAGTTCAACACAAAGCACTGCATCTCTAGGAGGCATCCCCATCCTTTATCTTGTAGAAGATGTCAATAAATCAGACGAAGCTCAGGAAAAATTGAATAAGGATTACAGACTTTAAAGAGAGCACAATATTAGAAAAATTTTACGAAAGTCCACGAATGAAAATCTATTTAATATATCAGATCCGTTCATCTCCAGTATTCGAAATTAGTGGAAAGTAGGGCATCGGCATTAAGCTGAAGAAGTTAAAAAACTACTAAAAACAGAAATAACACAGAACAAAATATGGAATATTTGCAATCAACATTTAAATCAAATGAATAATAATTATAATTGCCTTTCATTGTTATTTAAGAACGAAAACCATAGTATTAGTAAAAAATAATAAACTGAACCTCCCATTGTTACAAATGCTATTAAAATCTATTGCACTTTTAATTTTAAAAAGTTTTTTACCCAAATTAGTATTAATTGTTTTAATAAATAAGAAAGTACCAAAAAACAAAAACCCTTATTTTCATATCATAATCAGAATCATTGCGCTAATGTTCGGCATTAGCTAAAATTAAAAAAATTTGACTGCAAAAAATTATACATTTTTTTGTAGTAATAGCAAGATTATTAGATAACATTACTAACGTTTTTTAAGTGTAAATATTCTTTGAGTGTAGATAAATTTGCAAATTTGACAGCAAAAAATTTTAATACTTCAGTGGTAATAATAAAATTTCCAAGTGATTTTACTCGTTTTGTGAGTATAAAAATTTGTTTGACTTTAAACATTAAAAAAAATTCCATTATTACAAAAAATGTTTATAATTATTATTGAAATCCAAAGATGACACTTTTTAATAAACAAAAAAATTAAAAACCCATATTTCACGCTAAAAGTTAAAAAAAATTTAAAGTTTAACTTTGACCTAGAATTCGTTAAAAGTACTTAATCCATTTTAATGAAATTAAAATTAACTCAAGTTCAACTAAATATCTATCCACTGAAATATTGATCCTCTCAAAAGTTACAGAATTTTGGCCATGCGGCGATCTTTTGTTAATTCCTCATTTTCAAGTTATACACCTACTATTTTTATATCCTATCCCAATATATGGTGAGGAAATGCTGAGTTTGCGCCGCTCCTTGTAAATACCAGATATACCTGAACGAGATAAACCTAATATTATAGTAATTGAATTTTTTTAAGTTGATTTAACGATGTCCGTCCGTCCGTCAACCCGTATGTCTGTGCGTTGATGAAAACATAGTGCGTAAACACAAGCCACAACTAAAAATATATTTGACTGAATTTCTGTTACATACGCTATTGAATTTTTTATTTTTTTTTAAATTAACCAACAGTTTGGGGATGTCCCCTACAAATGCAGTGAATTGTGTTGATTTCAGGAAAATAGGTTATGGGAAGGAGGAGAGAGAGAGTGGTGTTTGTGCATATTTAACTAAAATTTTGTTAGATTATAACTGTCAGGAAAGACCTCTGCGGGGAGTTTATTCCACATACGGCTAGTTCGGTTAATAATCGAATTCTCTCTATAATGCGTTGTGCGGTTAACTGGACAATAAACTACAAACGGATGTGATCTACTAGAGAAGCGGGTAGAGCGAACCGAAACTCGGGCACTTGCTCCTTTCGACACTTGAAAAACATGCTCGTTCCAACGAACATCACATTGAATTCTCATGCCTAGAACATCAAGAGTATCCGATTCATCGATACGTATACCACCCATATATACATATGACATTGTTGATTCCATGGCCCTATGGGTCAACATACAACATTGAGTCTTCGGCGCATTCAACTCTATTCGCTTTACCCCACTCGGAGATTGTTAACAGGTCTTGATTGTGTCAGTCATTGTCTGCCATTTGCCCCCAACCTCCAAGAGGCTTGGCCTACAGTTAAAGGAGAATGAATGCCAAATGCTGCTGTCATCTGCGAAAGAGAATATAGAATTAAAAGTTTGACCAAGAAGAGCGTTCAGAAAGATATGGAAAAGGAAAAGAGAAAGAACGGAATTTTAGGGTACCCCTGAATTAAGCTGAAACTCATTAGATGAGACCCCATCATCTGAAAAAGCTCAATATAAATCGAGAGAAGTCATTAGCGACCCCAAATACAATAAGCTTTGATATCAATGCACCGTGCCACACACGATTGAATGACTTGGAAATATTCAGAGCAACCACTTTACTTTTGCCAAAATTGCGAATGGATCGACTCCAGCGCTCAGATTTCTGCGAAAGCCATACTGTGGATCATTAAAAAGTGAGTTGGCCTCTAGGTAGTTCACAAGATGGAAATTGATCTGCTCTCCATCACCTTTGAGAACGCAGAGCAAATTGCTATTGGACGGTAATTTTTAGGGTTATTAGCCGCACCCTTTTTAGGGAAGGACTCCCTCATGGTACGAAATGCTGAAAAGGTTGGCCAATGGACTGGCTAGCATCGATGAGCACTGTTTCGGCACCAGTGTTGGTATACCATCCGGTCCCGAAGACTTATTAATGTTGAGATCCGAAAGAATCTTTTTAACTGCACGTGCTCGAAAGAATGTTTTAGGCGTAGTACAAGATACACTTTCAATTTCGGGCAGAGGTTCATCGCTGTCCGGCAAAAACGAGTTTTTTGAAAAAAGTTCATCTAAATGGTTAGTTTATCAACCGGTTCGGTGAATATTTGGTCATTCATTAAAAGCTAGCAGAACTAGCATTATTTTTACCTTTTAATAAATGACTAAAAGCTCTTACTACCCCGAGGAGACGGGAGATCTTTAGCACGAAGACGCTGATCGTAAAGAAACTTCTGGCGCCTTAGTGTTTTGGCACATTCAGCTCTCGCCTGTTTGCGTTGCAGTTCAGTGACGGAATTTTTCTTTTCACGCCAATATCTGAATGCTTCCTCTCTGGATTTGACTGCATCTCTGCAAGTCTAGTTAAACCATAATTTTTGATTAGGTTTAGCCGAAATGTGCTTTGATTGAATGAATAATCGCATACCAAGCACTATTATTTTTTTCACCATTTTCGCAGCAGCATCAACATTATTGTCCAGGAAACAAAGTTTCCGATTGAAATGCTTGAAAAAATCATTGAGCTCAACCCAGCGAGCCTTTTCGTAAATAAAAACTAAGCGCTTCATAGCTGGTGCTGAAACACTTTGAAGTACAGAGTAAGGAAAGGATGCGGAAATGGTGCAGTGATCCGAATTACCGAGACGGAAATATTTGCACTTCATACTTATCAGGGTGTGAAGTGAGAAAAAGGTCGAGGTATGCTGCCTATATGTATTTGTGCTTCTATATAGAAACCCGAAGTGCAAAATGTGTGACCTGATTTTGAACTTAACCCAAAGTGAGTTATATTCTGCATTATTATAGTTCAGATGTGATGTCACTGGTACACAACATTGCCGCAAATGTACATAACAAGCCCCCTATGAAGAATAAAAAGAGATAGAAGGTGATAACCAGGTATGTGAAAATCCTGTGGATCAGCATCCCCACTTAAATAAGGTGAAACCATCCGGCTGATGAAAGCAAATGTGGAAAAAATTCTATCTGTGTCCACGTATGTTGCAAAAGTCGATACGAAAAATACGTGACATCAAATAAAATAAAATTAAGTCAATTTTCCTTCCGATAGTACAAGAGCAAGTACCTGCTTTATTGCTGAAACGATTAATTGTGAACTATGCTATTAGCTGCTTGTACAACGTAGAAAAGGGAATTTGGTGAATTTGGTGAAAAACTGGTTATGTTCAGACCCATCCTGCCTATCAGATCAATAATATCGCCCTAAGATCTGGATTATCATATACAATATAATAAAATTTGATTTGTGAGTGATTCTCGTATCCCTAAATTATTGCTCCAAAATTAGTCGGTGTAATACCACTTTAAGTCATAGTCTACATATGAAGGGGCCCGATGATATTTATATATTTAAAGACTGAAATTTAATTTTTGTAAATTTCTGCTACATATAGTGTGGAGTGGACCATTTTTGGACCTTTTCCTCATATGATACTTACCTTTGACATGAAGTTTAAAATATTTATTGGTAATATATCTGACAATCTGTCTCTTATTTATTATATCCATTTATAACCCCACCAAGTACGGTTGGACCTAAGGTTACACAAAGGAACAAAGTTTTTGTTGATTATGAACTGAATGTTGTTTTTAAAGTTATTTGGGACGCTAAATCCAAATCTGCACCTGGGTTTTTTCTATCAGCTCGACTTTTCGCGATATGCCTTTATGTCCAAGTGCAGATTTAAAATCAGCGGCCTTATATTACTAAAAAGCTGCAATAAAGTTCCAGTCAACACCAATTTTGTTCCCTTGTTTTATCGGTCTATATGTATTTTTACTAACTTTTCATGAAAGTTTTAATTTTTGGTCAACCTTCACATTTTTTGGACCCACGGATGTATGGAAGATGGGCGTGTCTCTGGTCCAATGTTTAAACATTTACTTTAAAATCTGTGTTTACTGCTTTACGAAAACTACCTCCATTTGAACTGGTGACACACTGTATTGAAGCGATGTGTTTCAAGAGTTGAAGTAAATTTTCACTGAATGAATTTTTATTGAAGAGAATATAGATTTATGGGAGATTTAAAATTCTGTGTTCTTTTTGAGCATAGTCATGCCTTTTTTTTAATAAATGTATATTATGGCTATGTGTATGTTTAATGTATGTAGGTTAGGCCAAGAGTATGTAAAGAACACTCACTTTTACCATAAGCACTGCAAACAACAAAGGAAACACTAGAAGTTTTTTCTTTTTTTTTGTGAAGTTCATAAAAGAGAAATTTATTTTCATTATTTAAATATATAAATTTGCAAAATGCTTTCCAAATTTCTGTATTTTAGCATATAAAAATTTTCTGTTAAACAATAAAAAGTTTTGAAAGACAAATATTAATAACAAGTATCACAATAGCCATAGGCTGGCATAATTATAGTATTGCATTTAAAATCGTTGTTGAGCTTGAAATACTCGTACAATTGACATACTTAGCATTCAGTGTTATTGCAGCAGCAAGGGTTATTGTGTTTTAAATTTTCAGTCGGCTCTATATAGCAGATTTATATAAGCTGGAGAGCCCAGCCCTCGAAATTCGAGTGAAAATTTTAGGAATTTAATTTTTTCATCTAACTTATTTCTTTCAATGCTTTATGCCACCTAAAGTTATGCTAATTCTAGGCAATTCATAATTCAACACATGAATGAAATTCGATTGCGTTATTGCCGTTATTGGTTCATATCTATAGTTATTTCTGAATTCAACACAGGGATTTTAATATAGAATTTTTTGCAAACATATGAACAAATTTAATACACACACACACAGCATTGAATGTATGTGTTAGTGACAACTTTAAAGGCTCCAAGAAATCTGAAAATCTTTAAATCTAGTTGATAGCTAAAAAGAACAGCTTTCAAATGAGTTATGTTTGGTCAAAGTCGGGGTAATACTGACAATGTTATATCGGTCACAAAAAATAGTCTTGCCTATTAATATTATAGATGAGGGTGTATTTTTGACCAAATTTCTTCTTAATTTTAAATCCATCCACTTGGCACCGTATTTAAGTATTTGACTTAGACCCATCTTTTATTATACTGATCGACTAAGAGTCACTTTCAGAATCACTTTCTGAGTCGATTTAGTGATGTCTGTCCATGTGTCTGACCCTCCGTCCGTCTGTGTGTTCATGTGAACATTTTAATCAAAGTACAGGTCGCAAATATGAATTTGTTTTAATGAAATTTGATATATGAGCTTTTGTTGGTTATATGATAAACGTTATTGAAATTGGGGAAAATTGATTCATGTTCAGACCTAATCCTCTTACAAATGACCCCGACAAGATCGACATATAGTGCCATAAGATCCAAATTATCAAATTATCAAAGATCTCGGTCAAATTGGGTTTGTGTATGATTATTATATCCTTTTATCAGTAGTCCAAAAATAAATCCTATAGGAAAATATGAAACTGATTCCCGATCTCCATTTTATCTTTAAAATAATCTTACCCATAAAAACAAAGTTTTCATTAAAACTCTTTCTTTCCTTATACATATGAGTTTTGAATATCTCCATGACTGTGCGTAACTGTGTGTGGCTATCTTAAAATTAAACTTTGGCCACAACAAGTCTATGGACAAAGTTTCAGATCCATCGGATGAGGGGAAGTGGGGTTTTAATCTCTCTGTGACTGTGCGTGACTATGTCAATGTTAATCTTTTTTCACAGCAAGTCTATCGACCAAGTTTCAGTTCGGTCGGATGAGGGTAAATGACATTTAGATCACTCCGTGACTGTGCGTGACCATACGTGACTCTGCGTGACTTAGTCAAAGTTAATCGTTTTTTCACAGCAAGTGTATGGACCAAGTTTCAGATCGATCGGATAAGGGGAAATTACATTTAGATCACTCCGTGACTGTGCTTGACCACGCGTGACTGTGCGTGACTACTCCAATATTAATCTGTAGTCACGACAAGGTTATGGGCCAAGTTTCAAATCAATTGGACAAGGGGGAATGGGGTCCACCCATGGCAGACAGACAGACAGACAGACAGAGAGTATAAGTTAAAAGAAAGAGTTTAAAACGTAAATATTGCACACACTTTTCTCAAATTTTGTTTGCAGATATTTTTCAAAAAATAAACGACTTAACCAAATATGGTCGAGATCGGTCCAGTTTTCTACCTAATCGCCATACAAATTTAGCATCCACTATTAACTTTTTCCCATTCATTGGCAGAAAAATTAATAAAATACCACTTAAAATTTGGTTAATGCTTATATTCTATATCCAATTAGTGTCTCTGAACGCATGGTATAGGGTAGCCATGGCCAAACTTTTTGACTGACGGGCCATTATCTAATTGGAAAGTTACTAGGTGGCCAAAAAACGTTTTTCAGAAAAGCTGAAATAAAGTTTGTTTAAATTTTTTGCTCGAATATTATTTTTTTAAAGGCTTAATGCCTTTAACAAATTTTATGAAGAAAAATAATCCAACCCATAAAAACAAAGTTGTTATTAAAACCCTTTCTTTCCTTAAGCATACGAGTTATTAATCTCTCCGTGTCTGTGCGTGACTGTGCGTGATTATTTGATCACAAGTCTATGGACAAAGTTTCAGATCGATCGGATAAAGTGAAGTGAGGTTTTAATCTCTCCGCGACTGTGCGTGACTATGTGAGAGTTAATCTTTTTTCACAGCAAGTCTATCGAGCAAGTTTCAGATCAATTGGATAAGAGGAAATGGGTTTTAAATCACTCCGTGACTGTTTGTTCAAGTCATTACTTCTTAGGATATACTTTACGCTTTATGCTCTACAGGATTAAGATTGTGTGATTGGTGTGGAGATTTCAATTGTTTTTTTTTACTATTTTAAAGCTATCAAAGCTTGACATTGTGTGGCGTATGTTTTGGATCATTATCCTGTTGGAATTAAAGAAACTTTTGCAAGGCCCAGCTGTGGGCGCTTTGTTTTAAATTTAACTTTCAAATGTTTATCTGTCCAATTAGGTGTAGTCCCGATATATACGATTGTACCAACCTCGTTGCCTGCTATAGAACCTCAGACCATAATGCCACCTCCAAGGTGTTTAAAAATAAGAATGAAATGAGAAATCATTGTTGGCTCTGGAGTTTTAGCTGAAAATATCAGAAAAAGGAAAAAAAAAATAATAGGAAATACAAGAAGTTTGACCTTAAAACGCCAAACCCTTTAGAAGTTTTACTACACTGGCCTAGCATTTTCACACCCCAGAGTCTGGGGCCCAGACCATGACCCTGAAAGTGGCTTACTGTATGTATAGATGTTGGTGCCATTAACGGCTTATTCTGTAAAAGCTCACTTGAATTTACCTATAATATTTTGTGGCAGAGTGTAACTTTCAGTCATTTAAGCTGAAGAATTCGGCTGGCGGCAAACTTTCTCAATTGACATATTCAGCTTTAATTGATAATTTAATTTTTAACATTAATTTGTTCTTGTATGCATATTAATATATTTGCCGTAGTTATTTGTAAACCAAATACCAAATATTATTAATGATTATTGCCCGGTGGAATGCCTATTAAATATGTTTCATTAAATACCCTAGAGTATGTGCCATACATACAATCAACCAGTTATAAATTATATTTCGTGTCATTTACCAGGGAAAATTATTTAACATTTGCTAATTATCAACGGAAAAACTGTGTTTTTAATTACCTTAAGCGTACAATGGTGCCAGCAGTCTATTATTATTAAATTATATTGTTGAAAAGCAATTTCGTTTATAGTTCTTTGTTATTTAATTAATGTTTTATTAGCTAAATGTACAATGGTAAAAGTATTTTGTACAGTGAAAGATAAAATTCTTTAATGAGTACGTAATGTTTAGTAAATGTATTGTTTTATAATTCATTTAGTAACTGCACACTAACTGCAATTCTACCAGTTTAAGCTGCCACCATTAAATATTGACATACTTACATTGAAGCCATTGCATCAATATCTTTGAAACATCTACCAACATATTTTGAGGACGGAGTTTTCCAATTTCTTTCAAATAAACAATATATGTATATGTACAAACTTCCTGTCATATTGCTGGATCATGAAAAAGGAAAAGGTTACAATTCGATTACCACTTTGTTAAGGTAACAAGACTTTTTATACCCTATACCACTATGTGGTTTGGGTATAATGACTTTGTGCTGATTTTTGTAACATCCAAAAATATTTGACCTAGACCCATCTTTAATTATACCGATCGAATTATAATCACTTTTTGAGTTGATCTAACAATGTCCGTCCGTCCGTCCGTCCGTCTGTGTGTCCATGTAAACCTTTTAATCAAACTGCAGGTCGCAAATATGAATATATTTTGGTGAAAATTGGTATATATGCTTTTATCAGCCATACGATGGATGCTATTGAAATTGGTGAGAATCGGTCCAGACCAAGCCCCCATAAAAATGACCCTTACGAAATGGACATAAATTGCCATAAGATCCAAATTATCATATAGATCTTACTCAAATTTGGTTTGTATGCGTTTATTACATCCATTAATGATTAGTCCAAAAATGATCCCTATGGGACAACTCTTAGTCATGGGCCCCACATAGAGCTGCTTCCCGATCGTAACTAAATCTATCTAAAAACAACAGATTTTCTTAATAACTTACCATGTAAATAAAATAAAACAAGTATGAAAATTATAGTCGGTCTAGACCGACTATACGATACCCTATACCATGCGTTTAGAAACCCTATCTGTTAGGCCCAACTAATTGGATATAGAAAATATGCATAAACCAAACTTGAGTGGCATTTTTATTAATTTTTTTGGCTGCAGATATGAAAAAGTTCATATCGGATGCTATATATCTATATGGGGACTAGGGCCAAAAATGGACCGATCTTGACCATGGTTGGTAAAGTCTCTTGTATTTTGCAAAAATATATACAAAAAAATTTGAGATGAATGAGTGCAATATTTTTGTTTTTATTATACCCTATACCACTATGTGGTTTGGGTATAATGACTTTGTGCTGCTGTTTGTAACAACCAAAAATATTTGACCCAGACCCATCTTTAATTATACCGATCGAATCAGAATCACTATCTGATTCGATTTAACGATGTCCGTCCGTCCGTCCGTCCGTCCGTCCGTCCGTCCGTCTGTGTGTCCATGTAAAGCTTGTAATCAAAGTGCAGGTCGCAAATATGAATATATTTTCATGAAATTTGGTATATATGCTTTTGTCGGCCATGGGATGAACGCTATTGAAATTGGTGAAATTCGGTCCATGTTCAGACCTAGCCCCCATACAAATTACCCCTATGAAATCGACATAAATTGCCATAAGATCCAAATTGTCATATAGATCTTACTCAAATTGGGTTTGTATGCGTTCATTACATCCATTAATGAGTAGTCCAAAAATGATCCCTTTGGCCCCATACAGAGCTGCTTCCCGATATTCACTTAAATCTATTAAAAAACAAAAATATTGCACTGATTCTTCTCAAATTTTGTTTGTATAGGTTTTTGCAAAATACAAGAGACGTTACCAACCATGGTCAGGATCGGTCCATTTTTGGGCCTAGTCCCCATATAAATATAGCATCCGATATGAACTTTTTCATATCTGCAGCCGAAATAAATTAATAAAAATCCCACTCAAATTTGGTTTATTTTCATTTTCTGTATCCAGTTATTTGGGCCTGAGAGATAGGGTCTCTAAACGAATGGTATAGGGTATCGTATAGTCGGTCTAGACCGACTATAACTTTCTTACTTGTTTTATTATAGATTTTAGTGAAGATCGGGAAGCAGCTCTATATGGGGTCTATAACTAAGACCTGTCCCATTGGGATTGTTTTTGGACTACTCATTATTGGACTTAATAAATACATGCAAACCAAATTTGACTAAGATCTATACGAAAATTTGGATCTTATGCAAATTTATGTCGATATCATAGGGGTCATTTGTATGGGGGCTAGGTCTGAACATGGACCGCTTCTCACCAATTTCAATAGCATTCATCCCATGGTCGACAAAAGCTTATATACCAAATTTCGTTAAAATATATTTATATTTGCGACCTGCAGTTTGATTACAAGGTTTACATGGACACACAGACAGACGGACGGACGGTCACACGGACGGACATCGTTAAGTCGGATCAGATAGTGATTCTGATTCGATCGGTATAATAAAATATGGGTCATTATACCTAAACCACATAGTGGTATAAGGTATAATAAGGAATTGGGGTAGGTCAGTAATCGTTTTACACTCTTAAAAGTGTGGGAGCAAAGTTGTACTCATCAGGTACTGGCTTGCCCGAAAAGTGATACAACGACCTATAACCTACCTCCTCGTGGTGCTCCTGGGCAACGCTAGGCAAAGCCAGTTAATTCTGGTGATTATTCCTAGCGGCTAAAGGTTGAGGTTGATAATGTCTGCCAGTGCAATCCTTTTTGGGGGACAACTGGTAGTTACTAAATTTGGCCAATTGGAAACGAAGCCTTACCAAAAGGCACTAAATTTGGTACTCCGGGGAGTAGAATTGCCCTGAGAAGAGGACTGTTAGACTTCCCACGGAGACAAAGCGAACCATGATACATAGGAATGACGGCCGACTGGTGGATTGTGAAACATCCAACCAGGTGAAATGGTTGCTCACATCCCTTTAATATAGTAGGGAGTGGTTGTGGAGCTAAGAGCTGGTATGTGCATTATTTGGATAAGCCGAGCTGGTATGTGCGTTGTTGGGAAGAGGCATGAGCAGAAGATAGGTCGTAAGATGAGTCCGCGTAGAAGTCTTTTGACGATACAAGAGTGCGTAACAGAGATGTCAGAAAGAATGTATCATGGTAAGCAATGTCGAAGTCGGAGTCTTTGAAGAATCTTCGAGACGATCTTATTGGGAAAGGTCCTTCGGGGAGTTTCGCAGTGGCTGTGGTGCCTATAACGCGGGCAGATCACAGATTGATGTGGAGGTGCATTCACCCAGGTGTTGCTGCCTCTACAGCTACAGGGTTTTAAATAGGCCCGACACAATAACAAAGTGTGGTGTGTATGCCAAAACATCACTCTAGCTTGTAACCGTCTTACAGCGGGGCGTAGGCAGGACGCATAGTATCTATCCCAATGTTTGAACACCATGTGGTTAAGTCAACGAGACAGGAACGCACGTAAAAACAAATGGAACTTCTCTCAAAAATGCGTCGCATAAAAATTAAAAGAGTTTGCACTTGATTTACGAATAAAAAGGCTTATTTTTTTATAGTTTGAAAAATATTTTTTACAAAAAAATTATATTCCAAGACAAAGGTAAGTTTGAAAAACAGTGTACTCACTTGGGTACAATGGCTGATAAAGTATATATTTTGACAAGATATTATATATTAAATTTTTCTAGATTTTTTTCGAATTGATATGGCGATTGAAAGCATCAACCCATCAATCTTTATGGTAAAAGAATTAATAATCTAGACAGTGCTTTGGATTTTACAGAAGGGGCTTCAAATTGTTTTCAATGTTTTTTATGTTGCGTATATTCCACCAGGTGCAGACATCAATACCGATGAATATGACGGTGGTGCTTAGAATCTTGTCGCTAACTTCAAGCCGCAAGATAGCGACAGCGAAGACCATTTACCCCTTCAAGAGCTGCGTTGCAAAATTAAAAACAGATCAAAACTCTTTCAAATAGTCAAAACGAGAATGGATGTATTTGACAGTTATATTAGAGAACAGTTTGAAATCAAAATTAATATTGCTGTCAAAATACGAAAAAATTCTGATGAAGAAAATATATATTGATTTTCATAAAGAGTACCCCGCGGGTTAATTTCAGAAAATAAGTCCAGAATATTATTTCTTAGAATTATTGAAATCTTATCAACAAGTTTTATCGAAATCCTTCCACAAATATATATTATTTCGATATTTTGTTTTAAAAAATGTAAATCTCCTTAAATTTGACTTTTGACTTTTGAGGGACAGTTTATAGTATTTCAATTTAAGCGAAATTTACAGACTGGGAATCTGTATGAGGTAGTATAATATTTTGATAAAAGATATTTGAAATGTCAAAACATCAAATAGTTGTAGCCTAAAAGTTGAAAAAGTATGAAAAAAAAATTCAAATCCGCTTAAATAAAAACGCTGCCCTCACCAAATTTAGAACAGTATACCTACAATAAATATTTGGCAGTTTTAATTACATATATTTTGTTAATAAGACTTTGAAGTCCAATCGTTGATTTCGGAAAATTTCTTGAACAAAATTTTTGAAAAAGTAAAATTCGAGATTTTGAATAGTGCTAAATAATACGGTTTTGACATTAATTTAGAACAACATAACAATAGACGAGATGCAAAATATTTTACATAAGATCATTTTGGGATCAGGAGAATGCAAAAATATTGATGTTGTAAATTATTTCAATGTTTTTAAAAATGTGAGCTCAATTTTCTTAATCATGTGGTCTGCGGCGCATTTATTACATGGGCAACTTGATATAACTTGTTTTTTTTTTCAACCGATAATAGATCTTGTTGTTTTATTTGAAAGATAATTTACTCTAGATTATGGTTTATTAATTATTAATGATACGTAATTATTAATATCAAAATTTTTGTGAAAAATTATTTTTTTTTGATAATTTTTACATATAAATGCATATTTGAATTTTGAACTCAATGCGCGTCCAGAAAGCATTGTCCGATTTGGCTCAAATTTTGCGCACTAAAGTTTTAGATCCAGTGTCACAATAATCCGACCTGCACGTCTTGAAATTCAAAAAAAAAAAAGGTATGGCTGTCGCCCTAATATATGTGCGACGTGTCATGTCAAGTGACCCAACTTTTGAAACCGATGAGTTTAGGCACAATTTTTAAACAAGATCGGTCAAGAACTCTCTGAGTTAGAGGGGGAGGGGGGGTCAACCATGTAACTTTTTCAACCATGTAACTTTTTACCTATTGCGCTTAGCAAAATTTCAATCTTTCGGAAAAAAAAATTTTAAAAAAAAGTAGAAAAAAAATTTTGACTTTTTTTTTTTGCAAAATCAAAAATTTTTTTGACTTTTTTTTTTCAAAAAAAGTCCTTATTTTCTTTTTTTTTGCTTAACAGAAAGCTTAGGTTTTTCCTCTAAGAGCTTTTTGATTGTTTATTGGGATGCGAGTGGGAATCTATAAAAAAGAAATGTTTTGTAACTCAAGACAAGTGTTTTTCAATTTTTAGCACAATACACTAATATGAATTTTTTCCTTTTAGTGTGTTAGTGAGATACCATCCAATAGGACTAATCTTGGTGAAATTTCATCCCGATCGGAAGACATCAAAAGTTGGGTCACTTGACATGAAATGCCCCGTATATGAAATTTTAGCCCAACCGAATTTTCGAATTCTAGTGTGAAATATGATACATAAAATAAAAAGTAATGAATTTAAAAATAATGTTTGAAAACAAAATTAGTTAATAATATTTTTTGTTTAAAGTTCATTCAAGAAAATCATACGATTGGCTGAGTAACCCTGTGTGTGGTTATTAATTTTTATGTCTTGGATTATTAACAAGTTTTTTGAAAAAGGTAACTCCGATTCTAAATGGACATAGCTCTAGTAAATTTTGTTGTATATGTAGCACAGAGGTAACATTGCTATGGAATATTGTTAGAATAAAAGCAAACTGAAAAACTTTGATATAGTATTGATCGGAGTATAGAAAATATCGAATGTCTACAACTGCTCATAATTTAAGGAAACAATCGAGGAAGAAGAATGGGACCAATAAAAAAATTCATTTGTTTATCATAATGTTATTATGATTCTTACGTATTTTAAAATACAATATACACATTACACTCGGTGTGCCGAAAGTCACCTTGGGGTGCCAAAAGTCAGCATGGGGCTTAAAAATAACTTTTTCGTTTATATATTTTTTGATTTGATTTTCTTTTCAGATTATTAAGTACACAAGACGGATTTTTTTTAGTAAGTATCGAAATGTCACTTAAATGACCCCATGTTTTAGCTTCGAAAAAGTTATTACATTTTTATACCCCATGGTGATTTTGGTTCACCTTGTAAAATACCTATTACCCATAATTGTTATAAAATGAAGGTACATACAACAGCAAAATAAGTTCCTTTTACCAACTATAGTTTTTATGGAAATTATGTCACTAATATAATTTGATTGAGGTATCTGAATTAAATCCAGTATAACATGTCCCATGTCCTTAACATTGGTGATAAAACCAAAATTGAGCTTACACTTATTGTTCCAAGTTGTTTATTAATATGATTGAAATGGAAATGTGTGTTAAAACTATTTTTCGATCACATCAAAAGGAAAACTAAATTTTTAGGTTAGGTTTAAAAATTTTTAAAGCCTAACCGATTTTTTTTTTTTGGCTTTTATTTACTTATTTATTTTGCTTTGCTGCACAACAAGAAAAAATCTTTTAATTACAGTACAGGAATAAATATGCTAGGAATCAAAATTGTTTGTAAAAATTTGGATTTACATAACACATATATGGGGGATTTCATGTCAAGTGCACCAACTTTTGAAACCGATGTCTTCCGATCTGGATGAAATTTGCACCAAGGTTAGTCCTATTGGATAGTAGTTTAGACACAATTTTTCAAAAAGATCGGTCCAGATCTCTCTGAGTTAGAGGGGATCAAAATTTGACATTTTGGCCAAACAGGTGTTTTTTCTCATCCTTGTAACTTATTACCTATTGTTCCTAGAAAATTTTCTCCCAACGAGTTTAGATAGCTATTTCTTCAGTATTTCGGAAAAAAATACTTAAAAAAAAAAAAAAATTTGTAGACTTTTTTTTTTGCTAAATTAAAGAACTTTTTGCCTTTTTTTTCAAAAAGGGCATTTTTTTTTTTTTTTTTATTTTTCCATAAGAAAGCTTAAGATTTTTCCTTTAAGAGCTTTTTGGTCGCTTAGTGGGATGGGAGTGGGATATCTATCAAAAAAAATGTTTTGTAACTCAAGATAACGGTTTTCCAATTTTTCACAAATGCACTATTTTGAATTTTTTCCGATTTGTGTCTAAAACCTTACAAATAAAACTTATACTGAGAAACTAGACAAACTTTCCGAAGGTATGTAACATACCTTCATAACATAACAGAAGAGAATGGTTATCTGTAACCTGAAAGAGTTATTTGCAACATTTCAATCTGAACACGAGGATGTTAGAATTGGCTTCACGAAATTAACCCAAATGAGGCCAAAACATTGCGTTTTGGCAGAAAGCAGCGGAACTCACACAGTATGCGTTTGCATTTACCATGAAAATGTTAAACTGATGTTGAAGGAAATCAACTTAAAGTATTTAACAGATGATTCGGCAGAAGATTTACACGATTACCGCGATTGTCTTAAATTGACTATGTGTCCTAATGCAACAACTTCTTGCCACTTAGGTGAATGTACCAATTGCCCGAAAACCACATTCATCAAAGAAAATTTAATCAACTCTTTAGATCGAGAATATATAGAGGAGGTCAAATTTGATTCTTGAATTCAGACTGACAGATGCACATTGAAAACAATCATTTTAAATGTGGATGATTTTGTGGAAGAAATGTGTACAGCATTGCTAAACTTGAGAAACCATGACTTTTTAGTCAAAGAGCAATGGTCATTCTTCAAGGATTTGAAGATACATTTGAAGTCTGGTGAATTCGTTATTTCATATGATTTCGCAGAAAACTATAAATATGTTCTTCAGGATGCCATACAAGCATTCCACTTCAATAACGACCAAGCAACTATATTCACAGTAGTTATTTACTACATGAAAGATGAAAAACTGGAACACAAAAGTATGGCAATCATATCCGACGATTTAAAACATGATACCGTTGCAGTTTATGAGTTCCAGAAGAGAATGCGAAAATTTCTAAATTCTAAATTTACAGTAAGGAATTATACTACGTTTCGGACGGACCTCGTCAACATTTTAAAAACAAAAGTAGCTTGGCAAATCTTATGGCCCATGAAAAAGATTTTGGAATGCCAGCTGAGTGGCATTTTCATCCTACTGCTCATGGTAAAGGAGCATGTGATGGTATTGGAGCAAACCTTAAAAGAAATGCAGCGAAGTATAGCCTCCAGTGCTCTCATCAAGATCGCATCTTAGATGCGACTGCTTTATTCCATTGGCCAAAGAGTTATTGTAAAGAAACTAAAATAGTTTTTAGTAGCAAGGAGGGTCATCAGGAAACATTGAAAACACTGAAGAGCAGATTCGATGCTGCGGTAGCAATCGATGGCACCGCTCAATACCATGCTTTTATACCGCTTGTCGATGGAAGACCCAAGTTGAAAAAGTTTTCTGCCTCTATTCAATGCGATTTCTTTCCAAAGACAACAAATAAACCAGCAGCGAAATCAACAGCTGAACCTAGTGACGCCAAGAAAGGATTGACAAAAAACGCAGTAAATAAAGGCGACAAAAAAGCTGGATGAAAGACTGGGTATTTAAAAATTTACAAGATTTAATACTTCATCAGCTAGAATAAATTATGCATAAAAATAGTTATGATATAAATGGATATAATGCAATTAAGATTAAATTTTAATAAATTATTTATCTTTTTAATATTATTATTATTATACATTAATTTAATTATTAATAAAAATAAATAAAAAATAATAATTTTTCAACATTTCTATAGAAAAAAGGCGATTTTTTCCTGAGGTTAACATATTCTGAGTATTACAGTATCGAGGGTATAAAATTTTAGTTAGGTATGTTATATACCTTCGGAAAGTTTAGTTTGTCTAGTTTCTCAGTATAAGTTTTATTTGTAAGGTTCTAGACACAAATCGGAAAAAATTCAAAATAGTGCATATGTGAAAAATTGAAGAACCGTTGTCTTGAGTTACAAAACATTTTTTTTGATAGATATCCCACTGCCATCCCACTAAGCGACCAAAAAGCTCTTAAAGGAAAAATTCTAAGCTTTCTTATGAAAAAAAAAAAAAAAAAAAATGCCCTTTTTGAAAAAAAGGCAAAAAATGCTTTAATTTAGCAAAAAAAAAAGTCTACAAATTTTTTTTTTTAAGTATTTTTTTCCGAAATACTGAAGAAATAGCTATCTAAACTCTTTGGGAGAAAATTTTCTAGGAACAATAGGTAATAAGTTACATGGATGAGAAAAAACACCTGTTTGGCCAAAATGTCAAATTTTGATCCCCTCTAACTCAGAGAGATCTGGACCGATCTTTTTGAAAAATTGTGTTTAAACTACTATCCAATGTCCCTTGGTGCAAATTTCATCCCGATCGGAAGACATCGGTTTCAAAAGTTGGTGCACTTGACATGAAATCCCCCATATATTTAATTACAAAACTACAAATAAATATTTAAGAAAAAATACTACAAAATAACCAAGAAAACAATTAAGTAATAAGAAATAAAATAAAATCATATTAAAATTTAATTAATTAATTAAGTTATTATGCGAAATATTCAAAAAGGAATTTTTTGAAAATTTGAAGCGATGCTGTTAAGTTGCTTTAATTGAAAGACCTATAGCGCTGACGTAGAAATACCATTCAGATAACAAATAACGATGATAAGGTAGAACTAAATTTTTTTCCCGGTTTGATCTGGCGAACCGGAGCTTTTCATACAGGTGAAGTGGTTTTGGTGTGAAAATTACTTTATGAAGAAAAAAAGAACTCTAATTTTCATCAGATTTTCATATTATACGCCGAAAAGTTTATTCGTGAAGGAAAAAGTTCCAGCAAACCTTCTTAGTTTAGTTATGCTCTTACATAGTGTGCCCTTTACTATGAGAATCACAACTTGCAAAGAGTTCACAGCCGTATAAAATTCCGGGAATTAAATACATTTTGGACAGAAGTATTCTTGTATTAATTCGACTGAATCGTGATGTATTTTGTAATGAAAAAGATAATCTAGTAAATCGTTGATATAATGCCAAGCACACATTCTTGGGGTCACGCACTATTACCCCAAGATGCCTTGTATTGTATGATACTATTGCTAAAATGAATATGGCTGTAATATCTTCACATCTCAAGGCTCGATTGAAAGAATGCACAAATAATTTACGAAGATTACTCGAAGAATAGAGAACTAACTCGTTAAACAGATTTTTAGAAAATCTTGAACGCACAGCAGAATCAGACTACTCCCTACGGAATTGATAAAATCAGTTATAAAATGAGTTACCCCATGTAGCGTTAAGAATTATTCTTTTTATTTTCAATGCTATATTACGCCTAGAATATTATCCCCAAGAATGGAAAGCTTCTCTCGTTAAAATGATACCCAAGCCAGGAAAAGATCACACGAAAGTCGAATCGTATAGGCCTATCAGCCTATTATCCAATTTATCAAAACTTTTCGAAAAACTACTCGTAAATAAATTAAACACAAAGCAACTCTATTCCAGCTCATCAATTTGGCTTTCGAAAACAACATGGCACTATTGAACAAGTTCATAGACTGGCAAGAGAAGTTCAAAGGGCCTACGAAGAGAGGAAGTATTGTTCCGCACTTTTTATTGATGTTTCACAAGCCTTTCATAAGGTTTGGCATGAAGGTTTACTCTTTAAGATTAAAACTATTTTACCCTCCAATACACACCAGTTACTCAAGAGCTATATTACAAACCGAAAATTTAAAATTAAAGAAAATTATTTTATAAGCACACCACAAACTATAAAAGCTGGAGTACCTCAAGGTAGAATTTTGGGGCCTCTTTTGTATATCTTATTCACATCAGATATGCCAACTAATATCAATACATATACATCAACATGTGCTGATGACATAGTAATATTGAGCATTCACAACAATCCACATGATGCATCCAGAATATCGCAAAATCATATTAATGAATTAGAGAACTGGTTAAAAAAGTGGAAGATTAAGGTGAATGGGCAAAAATGCATAAATGTTACTTTCACGATAAGAAGAGAAACTTGTCCATTCATTCAAATAAATAATCACAACGTACCCCAACAAGATAATGTTAAATATCTAGGAATACATTTTGACCCTCGTCTAACGTGGAGAAATCACATAGATGCGAAGTTAACCCAGGTGAAATTAAAAACTATTATATTCAATTGGTTAATTGGAAGAAATTCTAAAATTAGCATAGATTGTAAACTTTTGTTATACAATTCAATTATAAAGCCAATATGGTTGTATGGAGGACAACTCTGAGTCATTGCCTCTGCTTCCAAAAATTCAAAGAGAGCAGAATAATATTTTAAGAATAATAACCGGCGCACCGTGGTATGTGAGAAATTCCTATATGCACTCCGACTTGAATGTAAACTTTGTCAAAGATGAAATCGCAAAGCATGCCCATAGTTATTTAAGAAGACTGGAATAACATCGCAATAATTTGGCGCTTAACCTGCTAGAAAATCGCGGACATCAACGAATTAGAAGGAGAGACACGGCTGACCTGGTTATCTAAAACTATGAAATGATTATTAGACCCTATACCACTATGTGGTTTGGGTATAATGACTTTGTGCTGCTGTTTGTAACTACCAAAAATAATTGACCTAGACCATCTTTTATTATACCGATCGAATCAGAATCACTAGCTGATTCGATTTAACGATGTCCGTCCGTCCGTCCGTCCGTCTGTGTGTCCATGTAAAGGTTGTAATCAAACTGCAGGTCGCAAATATTAATATATTTAATGAAATTTGGTATATAAGCTTTTATCGGCCATAGGATGAACGCTATTGAAATTGGTGAGAATCGGTCCATGGTAAGACCTAGCCCCCATACAAATGACCCCTACGAAATCAACATAAATTGCCATAAGATCCAAATTATCATATAAATATTAGTCAAATTGGGTTTGTATGTATTAATTACATCCATTAATCAGTACTCCAAAAATGATCTCTATTGGGAAACTCTTAGTCATAGCCCCCATATAACGCCGCTTCCCGATCTTCGCTTAATTCCATCAAAAAACAAAAATATTGCACAGACTTTTCTCAAATTTGGTTAGTATAAATTCTTTCAAAATATAAGTGACTTTACCAAATATGGTCAAGATCGGTCCATTTTTCGACTTAGTCCCCTTATAAATGTAGCATCCGATATGAACTTTTGCATATTTGCGGCAAAAAAATTAATATCAATGCCTCTCAAATTTGAGTTATGCTCATTTTCTATATCGAATTAGTTGGGCCGAAAGAAGGGTCTCTAAGCCATGGTATAGGGTATCGTATGGTCGGTTTAGACCGACTATAACTTTCTTACTTGTTTTTTTATTATATATCGCACCTGTACCTCTAAAGTGAGTCAACTCAAAATTTTCAATTTTCACTTATTGCGAGAAAACGATGCACAGTGGTCATATCTATCCACTCTTAAAATCTTACATCGATCTTTCGCAGAAACAAATACCGTTGTAACCCTATTTGTGTTATAAGAGTAGCTTCTTTAGAATCCACTAAAAAGACATATTTTGAGTTGATAACTGAAAAAATCGCAAAAACATCTGCTTATTATTCGCGATTCTTTACAATGAAACAACTGTTTTTAAATTTTAATGTAAATATTAAAAAAAAACGTGTTTTGCCTCTACTGAAAATTTGTAAATTTTGAGTTGCCTTACTTTAGAGGTACAGGTGCGATATATATTTTTTTTTAATGTATCAACATATGAGATTTTTGTTTGGCACTGGCTAGACTTGCCACTTATGTACGTATACGGATTGTGCCCGTTTGTGAGGTAAGGTGATATAAGTGGAGTGGGTGTTAAAGAAAAATTAAAGAAATATCTTAACTTCATACAGAGAGTATGATGATCAACTATGGTAAGCACCTTGGAAAGATCTACAAGTACAAGGAGGGTTATTTTGCTGTCGTCTATGTCACGTCTTAAGTCTTCGCAAATGTCAGTTAAGGTTGTCACGCAGCTGTGGTTTGCTCGAAAGCCGGACTGTTTATGGGACATTTCAAAAACTTTTGACAAATAACATAGAATGGATATTGTTCGTTGCTCAGAATTTGGTTTTGGGATAGGTGTTGTTTTAGCATATTTCCATATGGCAGGGAAATTGCTTGAAGTTATAATGTAGTTGAAGAAAAAAAAACAAAAGGCAGTAAAAGTGGAAGAATTATTGTAATAAATTTGGGATTTACATTGTCATAACTTACAGTGTTTGAATTTAACCCTTTGACGACGAATGGGACACATATGTCCCAATTGGTTTTTTCGTCATTACAGGTACATTTTTTAATTGATTTGGACCAAATAGGTGTTGTCCGATAAAAAACAAATGCCTTATCTGGGTTTAATGTTAAATTTAAGGGTTTGTTGTTTCAACTGGGGTTAAGGGCATCTCAAATTCAGAAATTTGTATTTTTTTTCCGGCAATTTTAGTTTCCTAATCTCTCGGGTTCTAAAATATACTGTCGGATTAACTTTTAGTATTAGATGTACCAATGCTTCATATAAATTTATTGATTAACGAATTTTATATTAGATCTATACTTTTCACGGGGGGTGGGGGGGGGGGGGGTTCTGAAAATATTATGGGACATATGTGTCCCATTCGTCGTCAAAGGTAACAAGTAAGAAAATTATAGTCGGTCTAGACCGACTATTCGATACCCTATACCATGCGTTTAGAGACCCTATCTCTTAGACCCAACTAACTAGATATAGAAAATAAGCATAAACAAAATTTGAGTGGGATTTTTACTAATTTTTTTGGCTGAAGATATGAAAAAGTTCATATCGGCTGCTATATCTATATGGGGACAGGCCCAAAAATTTTGCATAAATATATACAAATAAAATTTGAAAAGAATCCGTGCAATATTTTTGTTTTTTTATAGATTTAAGTGAAGATCGGGAAGCAGCTCTATATGGGGCCTATGACTAAGACTTGTCCCATAGGGATAATTTTTGGACTACTGATTACTGGATGTAATAAACACACACAAACCCAATGTGGCTAAGATTTATATGATAATTTGGATCTTATGGCAATTTATGTTGAATTCATAGGGGTCATTTGTATGGAGGCTAGGTCTGAACATGGACCGATTCTCACGGGTTTCAATAGCGTTTATCCCATGTCCGATAAAAGCTCATATACCAAATTTGATTACAAGCTTTACATGGACACACAGACGGACGGAAGGACGGTATAATAAAAGATATTTTATAATAAAAAATATTTTTGGTAGTTACAAACAGCAGCACAAAGTCATTATACCCGAACCACATAGTGGTATAGGGTATAAAAATAAAGGAGACTTTCTTCAATTTATTTTTTTTTATTTAATATTGTATAATTAAACAAGTAAGAAAATTACAATCGGTCTAGACCGACTATATGATACCCTATACCATACGTTTGGAGACCCTATCTCTTAGGCCCAACTAACTGGATATAGAAAATAAGCATAAACCAAATTTGAGTGGGATTTCTATTAGTTTTTTTTGGCTGAAGATATGAAAAAGTTCATATCGGAAGCTATATCTATATGGGGACTAGGTCCAAAAACGGACCGATTCTGATCATGTTTGGTAAAGTCTCTTGTGTTTTGCAAAAATATATGCACACAAAATGTGAGAAGAATCAGTGCAATATATTTGTTTATTGATAGATTTAAGTGAAGATCGGGAAGCAGCACTATATGGGGCCTATGAGTTGTCCAATAGGAATCATTTTTGGGCTACTGATTAATGCATGTAAAATATACATACGAACCCAATTTAACTAAGATGATAATTATGGCAATTTATGTTGATTTCATAGGGGTCATTTGTATGAGGGCTAGGTCTGCACACGGACCGATTCTCACCAATTTCAATAGAGTTCATCCTATGGCCAATACAAGCTTACGTACCAAACTTCATTAAAATATATTCATATTTGCGACCTGCAGTTTGATTACAAACTTTACATGGACACACTGACGGACGGACATCGTTATATCGAATCATATAGTGATTCTGATTCGATCGGTGTAATAAAGATGGGTCTAGGTCAAATATTTTGGGTAGCTACAAACAACAGCACAAAGTCATTATACCCAAACCACATAGTGGTATAGGGTATAAATACAATTTCCTAGAATTTGCACTAAAATTTCGAGGGCTGGAATCTGCTAGTAATTATTATTTACAAAATCTGAATTTCAAATTTAATTTTATAATATATATAAATTTTTTCCATTTAAAAAAAAAAATTATTTAATCGAGCTCAAGGTCGTATTTTCAAAAATTATTTCTTTATTCCTTTATTCCAATATTTCGTCGAATAGCATCCTCAAACTATTGTGTCTCCACCATCGTCAGTTTTTTTTTTAATAATTGCTCAGAAAGGGTTTATTTATTTTAGTTTTCATTATTTTTTATTATACTAAATAAAAAAAACAACAAAAAAAAATAAATTTCCTATATTAAATATGAAATTTTGTTTGCATTTTAATGTTGGGTCATATTGACCCAAAGTATCATAGGAAGGGCACATATCCAAGGCATGCAGAATGGTTAACATCTCTCCGTATGATATTCATCTTGCAACTCAGGGGTTTTAAACCTCTTCTTCCATCAGGAGTACGCAATATACCTTCAACAGATTGAGTCCAAGGTTTAATATTGACTGTTTAAGATTTAGTTGTTAGAGGTACCGTTTCATCGAAAAGCTGTAATGAATTGTCTTGTATTTTTAATTATTAATTAATTATTGCTATTTTTAACAATTCGACTGTTAAACTAGTCTTCATTGCCAATAACAATTGAACAATTTAAAATAACACAAAACTGTTAATTTTTACGATTAGTTTTTAATTTAAGGCATTAAATTTGAGCTAAGTTGCCTCAAAAAATAGCAATTGGTCGAAAAAATAACAATTGTTTCAAATAATGATTCAATAATTGAAGCATAGTCGCGAATAACGTTGTAAACGACAAAATTAAAATTGTTCAGAAGTTGTAAAAAAACGCTTTAAATGTAGCAGGCACTTTCTAACTTATTGTTTGTTAGTTCATCATAGAGACATTTGAAAAAAAAATGTTTAATAACATTTATTTATATAATTAATTTCAAATTATTTCTGTCCACAGTAGAAAAACATTTCATATCCAAAACTCATGGCTACATACAACGTTATTCCATGTTACACAAAAGAGAGTAAGATGGCATTTAAAATGTTTTTCGCGTGAAGAAATGATTTATATTTAAGAAAATTTTAATGAGTTGCCCTCGTTTTTCAAATAAAAGGCTCATTAGAGAATTAAAACAAAATGAAATTCTATCTATTAAACATACTTTATAACAAAAACTTAAATTCAATTTCAGAACAAAATAACATAATATGAAAACACAAACGAGAAAAAAAAAGAAAAAACTCAAAGAAATATGTTGGTTTGCTCTCGAACCTAAATTTTTAATTTCACCTAATTTAACTGCAGATAGATTTATAAAAATCAACGTACTTCTTAGGCAAGTATGATGCCATTGCGAGCAGGTCTTATTTCTTTTCATCGCTTATTTTAATAAGTTTTTCCCGAAGAAGTGGCATAGTGTAATATGATAAATTTCGTGTTGGTTTGGAGTTTAACTTATAGCACACCCACGTCTCTGCAATACTACGATTTTTTCGCACTCTTAGTATATTTGGATAATCAATAGAAATTTGGAGCCATCTAGCTTCGGTTTCCAAATTTTTGAAATCACTTAGACCTATTTGATATACGTTAAATGGATTCGATTGTCTCGTAGACTCAATCAAATTGCAGACATCTTCCGGAATAAACAGTTGTGATGCTCTCTTTCTCTTTTCAATAACTGCAAAATCTCGATCACATGGAAGAAAACTATGCCCAGAGGTTAAACATTTTTGATTGATTTCAGAGAATTATTTTGTTAGAACACTTTGGCATAATGAAATTATTGTCCAGTTGTGTTCTGTCCAACGCATCTATCGGACCATATTATTAGCTTTCTAGTTTCCCCTTTTTTAATTATACTGTAGTTCAATGAAATGTGTTTTAAAATACACGACGCCATTTCCGCAGCTCCTCTTTTTGCAACAGTTTCGTGCCATGTATACATATCGACCGTGTTGCATGGGAGCGCATGTACAGTGAAGTTGTATGTAATTTGAGTACTGACGCTGTTAAAAAAACATCAGAATGAGTGAGATTTGGCGTAAAAATCACTTGCAGCAAATAGACGCAAATAACAACAATGTTATCAGAATTGACTGCAGCGTTGGAATCATCTCTAAGTTGAGCATAGTCCTTTTCTGCCTTTTCGTGATGTGCTTTGGCGGATTTTTCTATGTTATGAACCCGTTCGTTGTTAGCAGCTTCAACCGTTTGAATAAAAAACTTATCACAAACCTTGCAAGTATCACTTCTTGGAAAACCAAATCGAAAATTCTGCTCCTTATTAAAAATCTCCCTATATGAGTTATAAGATACCGAGGTATCGGGGTATTTTACTTTGTAGAAATTATACATTGCGTTGATATTTAAATCAGGGCTTAAGCAAGCCTTCTTTGAAGAGGAACGACTATAATGACTTTCTTGGGTGGGAAAGCTTAATATATGTTCCACAACACTTCTCTATTCACCATCTACGATTTTATGAGGCCGATTATTGTGCTTGCCACGTTGATCGTTGGTATTAATTCCGTTTTTTAATTTTTCAACAAGCATTTGTATTCTGCGTTGCGTTACCTACATATGTTGTTTGAAATAGTAAAAAAAAAGTTATCAACGATAATTAAAACTTCTATAGTTTGCTTTAAATCAGTAAGCAAATTGACACGCAGATTGAGAATCAAAAAATTTCGTGCTCTAATAAAAAATGTTTTTTATTTAGCACTTTTTTTTTTTAACTATTTCTACTTTACAAGGCACAAGACTGTTTGCCAACTGATTTGAGCAATGCCCTATCGATAAATATGATAAATATATAAAAAAAGTCGGTAAAACGCTGTAATCAGAGCTTATGCAAACGTTGCTTATAACGTAGTTTATGTAGACAACCAATAGCGAAAAACTACCTGAAATATATGGCAAATAATTTTTTTGCTTACAATCTCTCTTTTGCCTTTCTGGCTGGAAAAAAAATAATTTACAGTGCAGTTGCTAAGAGAAATACTCTCTTTTCATTTTCTTCTTCTTTTAGGCACCATCAACTCGATTAGAGAAGATAAGAACTCTGATTATTCATTGTAGTTTTTTTCATAGAATTTATGAAAATACTCTATTATTAGTCTGATGTTGAATTTATGGCAAAAAAAGTTGCATCGGCAATCACTAATCTATATTATAAGAATTTAAATGAAAATTAAAGTAATAAGCACTTAAAACGTTTTTCCATAATACCTGTTCTCGAGCTTTTTTTGCAGGTATATTTTTATTTTTTCTTGTTTCGTAAGCTTTTCCACTATTTCTTAATCTTTTATTTTTGTTATCTTTCCAATTTTCGACATTAATTTTCCTTTTTGTGTCTCTGTTACACTTATTTATAGTTTTCGACAATTCACTTCGAATCATTTTGTCAGTCACTTACAACGTTCTTCCACTGACTATCACTTTCTAATTTCATTTGAATTACGATGAGGAGCATATACTCAGCTGATTTGATATTTGAGCAATGAGAGAGAGCGTAATAAACGGTATTTTGCACAAAAAAAAAACGGTTTTGGAAAAAACGGCGTTTACAACGGTATTCGCGTCTATGCTTCAATTGCTGAACGTATTGCATTGTTCAGCAGTTGTTGAATCATACATCACTGTTAATTTGTTGTTAGAATTTAAAAATAGTTTTCTGACAGTGTACAATTAATTATTTTATTAATGAGTTCATAAAAGTTTCATTATTACTTTTGCTATTTTTTCCTTTTAAAAAGTTTGACCAATGTATGTCTATATTCATACATATTCGTACGAGTATATTTGTATATATACTTAAAAAAAATATACCCACAGAGTCATTAAAATAAATATACCTCAAGTAATTATTTTCTATTAAAAAATTCATAATTTCATACAAGCATTGTTTTCCCAATGCAAACCATAAAATTTACAACAAATGAAGGTCCTTATGTGGAAACATTTGCGAACCATTCTTTTGAACGAATGCTACTGTGACTATGCAAAAGTACAAATAGTTTTAGAAACTAACCAACTCACATAATAACAACATTCACACATATATTTATAAATTAAAATAAATGTGTTTTTATATATAAGTATTTGGTGAACAATTATTCTGTACACCCTACAACTAAATGGGTTCGTTAATGAAATGAATTAAATATCAGACAGTTAAAAGTGTAGTGGGAGGCACAGCCTGAAAAATAATATAGCATTTCACTTGATCGATTCAGAGGCAAATCCAAGGATACTAAATTGTGAAAGTTACACCTAAACAATTCCCTTTATAAATATTTGTTGCATTCTCTTACAATTCAAAAGTTATCAGATGTCTTCAATGACATAATATCTGTGCAGGACCGCACATTGTCGGCCATTAAGTCTACGAATTTCATAACTTATTATCATGCGTGCTTAGTACAGTATTTGTTCAAACTTTTCCTCATTTTGTTTTTATTTATTTTTGCCACAAGCTACAATTATGATAAATGCAACTTATACTGAAACATAACAAAGGCGTTACATTTTGTATGGAAACAACAGCAAAAGGAAACAATACATTTATTTTAATATAACAAATACCATTTGGACATTTGAAGTCGTACATATGCACAGACTCGTAAGTTTGTGCATACAAATGAATGCAATTAGAATGTTTAAATTAAAAAAAAAAATAATGATAAATAGTTTGGAGAATTTTTTTAGACTTTACATATTTTTTTTGCCGATAAATATGAAAAATCTAATTAAGGTTGCTTTTTATTTATAAGAAAACTTCGAGAGCTCATTTTTTCGATTTAAAATCAAATGCGAAAAGAATTTTAGCAAATGAAATAAGCAGTCGGTCTAGGCCCTATCTGTTGTATGATTGTATGTTTATATGCTTTAGAACAAATAAACGCGTTACACACAAGGGTGGCTCTACCATATACGCAAACGATGCGGTCACCTAGGGCGCTAAACTGTTGAGGGCGCCAAAATCCGGAAGAAAATAAAAAGATACTTTTTTTAGTTATAAGTTTTTTGAAAAACTATTAAGGGCGTGATACAAAATTTCTAGAGAAAAATGAAAGCTACTTCTACTAAGCGCCCCGGTAGGTGAATAGGTAGCGTGCTCGCCTATCACGCGGGGGTCGCGGGTTCGATTCCCACCAGAGGCTTTGGTCTGTCGCTGCATAAAAACCAGCAAAATGGTCTTTGTCATCTGGCTTCTCCCTGGACCCAAATTAGAATACAAATTTACTTTGCATTGTAATTAATATAAATAAATAAAATAAATAAATAAAAGCTACTTTTTTAAGTTGTACATGATAACAAATATCCAAATTCGGAATTTTTTAATTGAAATTGAATGAGTATTTCTTAGGCCGCCATGACTAAAAGAAAAAGCTATCAGCTTATGAAAATCGAAAAAGAGAAGTTGAGAAGGAGAGAGAGAATGTGAAACAAAGTGGTTCTTTTTTAACATATATTTCAAAAAATAAGGAAGGCGATGCTAATTCCTCCAGCTGCAGTTTGACCGCAAGTAATACAACTATTGTCAACTCGGATGAAAATGTTTGGCTATTAGAGAATCAGGAATCTGTTATGGAAGTAGATGCAGAACTTGTGAATCAAAATGAAGTATGTGAAAAAAAATTAAAATTGGAGTACGATTACAAGGATCCTGGTACATGTCCTATTAAATGCAGCAATAAAGTTCGTGATATTTAGTTCAAATTTGGTCACAACACATACATGATATTTCATACCCAACTGATTCTAATAATCGAAAACTTTGAAACTATCATTTCAAAAGAAGACTTATTAATGGTGAATTAACTATAGGAATTGGTTACAATGTTTGATGTGTTTGATCCGCTTAGGAGAGAACACTTCCGTAAGGTTACCGTTAATGAAATCCATTTTCAATATTTAGAAAAAAAATATTCAAACTGATATGATTTAACTTCTACAAATGTAATTAAGAAAAAACTATTGATTGTGCTCATCTTGCCAAATTTTTTTCGATAATTTTAGATTGTACTCCAGATGTGAGTCATATCGAGCAAATGACGATTATCATTCGGTTTGTAGACATAAGAAAATTATTAGATAATGACAAAGTTGAAGTCAGCATTAAGGAACATTCTTTTTGGGTTTCATACCGTTAAAACAGAAACTGTTTTAGAAGAGTTTAATGATATGTCTTTGGATATTCAGCAGCTACGTGGACAAGGTTATGATAACGGAAGTAACATGAAAGGAAAGGAAAATGGAGTGCAGAAAAAATATTGAACAACAATTATAGAGCTTTTTTGTGCCTTGCAATGTGCATTCATTAAATTTGGTTGTTAATTATGCTGCTAAGTGTTGCATAGAAGTAGTAACTTTTTTTGATGTCGTACAATGTGTATATAAGTTTTTCTCTGGATCGTCACGCAGATGGGAAGTGTTGGTGGGTTATGTAAAGTCGCTTGCCTTAAAATCATTAAGTAATACTAGGTGGGAACTAGGAAACGTATATAATGTCCTTATATATATTTCTGATGATAATAGTTTTATTAGCACTGCAGTCACAGCAGCGCATTCAGAAGCGCAAGGATTGTCAGTTAGAATTTCGAAATTTGAGTTTGTTGTTCAACTTATAATATGTTATAAGATATTGTTAAAAATTAATATAACTAGCAAAATTCTTCAAGAAAAAACTTAGATATTCATTCTGCTATCAAACAGTAATAGAATACGAAATTCGTTTTTGAGAATTTAAGGAGTGATATCGGATTTGGCTATCTTTTAGTAGATGCTTCTGAACTTGCTAAAGAAATTGACTTTCAAAGGGATTTCGATGCAGCACCAGTTCGCATTCGATTAAAAAAGAAACAGTTTTCATACGCAGGGCAAGATAATTTCAATTATCAACTTCGTCAGTGATAGATTTGGGGATATGAAAAATCTTGAGTCAGTTTTTGGACTCATTTTTGACATTTGCAGGCTACATAACGTAACAACACAAGACCTATGTGCATCATGTGTTGAGCTTGAATCTGTAATAAGTCATGTTGGCTCTACATGCATTAAACAGAGTTCGTCGCCAAAAGATGTCCTATATTGTATTTGTGAACAAAAAGTTGACCGGTATTTATCCAAATATTTATATCACCTTAAGAATCTTTTTCGAAACTGAAGTTAATTAAAACTAATTTTCGTTCAAAAAAGGATAAAGAATGGCTTGAAGACTTGGTAAAACTATCAAATGAAGCTGAGATAGCCCTAGATGCTAAAAAAAAAAGATTGCTTAGGGCGCGAGATAAAAAAAAATATTTTTGAGCCACCACTGGCTACACATTCATCGAATTAGCGAATCATTAATGATGGTAACTATATATTGAAATTAAACTAATTGGAAATGTCAACAATATTTATATTTTTTTTACCCTATTCCATTATGTGGTCATTATTTTGTGCTGATGTTTGTAACTACCAAAAATATTAACCCAACACCCACCTTTCCTTATACCGATCGACTCAAAACCACTTTCTGAGTCAATTTAGCGAAGTCGGCCCGTCCGCCTGTTTATCCGTCTGTCATTCCGTTTGTATGCCCATGTAAACTTTGTATTCAAACCACAGGTCAAAAATTAAATTTGGTATAAGTTCAGACCTGTGAATATTCAGACCTAACCCCAGCCCTGAATTTACGAATGGGCATACTAGGCACCTGCCAAGGGCGGCAAAATTTGCATGTAACCGATAAAAAAAATCAAATAATAAAAAAAATAGTTTTTTGTATCTCTAGGATTGAATAATGTAAAAAATAATGTTCAAAAAAAGTTTATATGTCATATTCATCGTTTTGTATGTATATATATGAACCTAGTAACGCCAAGAAAATATTGGCAAAAAAACAGCAAATAAAGGCGATAAATAAGCTGGATGAAAGACTTGGTATTTTAAAATGTACAAAACTTACATTAGCTACAATAAATTAATTAAAAAAAAAAGTTATGTCATAAATTGAAGTAATGTGATTAAATTAAATTTTATTAAATTACTAGCTGACCCGGCAAACTTCGTTTTGTCCAAAAGAAATTTTTTGATTGAATTAATTTCGACATTTTTTTAAAATCGAAAATTATCGGTCGTTAACAGATGACGCAATAATATAATTTTAATAAAACACTTTTCGAATTCAGTTGAATTCAATATCTTATAATATACGGATAGCTGACCCGACGGTCTTCGTCCAACATTTGGCGAAGATAGAATAAAATCAAGAATTAATTAAAAAAAGAAAAGAACAATGATTGTAATCAATTCAATGCTGCACGATACACAATATTTTTTATTTTCTGCTCCGGAGCGTAAATGAATAGTGAGGATGTTTCCCAACACGGAAACACGCAACATATAGCTGGCCGTGTGAAATGCATGACATTTCCAGATTTATGGCGCACACTTCCAGGGACTGTCCTTGTGACTTGTTTATTGTCATCGCAAATGCAAGTTTCACTGGGAACTGAACACGTTTGAACTGGAACGTCAAATCGGTTGAAGTCAAGGGAATTCGAGGAATTAAGCATTCTTCCCATTTGAACCGCCCTTTCAAAATCCTTGCCACTATCACATTACTCATTAATTTCGTCACAATCAGTCGGGGTCCATTGCATAGTTTCGGGGCATGAAGATTTGATATCATAAGAATGACAGATCCAACTTTGTGGCTCAAATGAGGAGGCGGCATTCCAGGCAAAGCCAAAGAGATTAGGAATTCCACTGGATAACTGACGACATCGTCTTCATTTTCAACGCTATCGATCAATTTTGTATGAGTGCAATTCGCCAGGAATTTGATGCTGAATCGTGCAATTCAAATCATTGATATCAATATTTTTTGCTGAAAATTTTGCGCGCGCGCTCAACCAATCGTAGTTAAGAAAATTTTGCCCAATGTTCGGATATACTTTAGAGATAATTTCATTTTTCCTTGAATTGAATTGGCAAATGGCAGTTGGAATTGATATTAAACCACTGGAAGTATCTACCGGATTTTTCCATTTCCAATTCTCAGCAGTTTTTTGGAGAAAGCTTCTGCGGTTCTATCCTCTTGCAGGAACACTCGCATATTCATAGTTAATGGTACGACTTTTACGTATCGTAGTGTGTTTTCAGTTCGGCGTTTTATGACTATATCACGCGATTCCAAATTTTCACCAACAACAACAATTGATATTTTACTAACTGAAGGTGAGTTCTATTGTCGTTCATAAGTTCCTGTACGGCTACTCACACTAATAACGTATGAGCTCACTCAAATTATCTTCACTTTCCCTTTTAGATTATTCAAGATACTTGTATTGTTTTGAAAAAATATTTTATACGGGTGGTGACACGCTCCCGCCATTTTTCGCCACGGTTAATCACAGAAATAATAGAGGAACTCACACAAACTTACAAAGCTCTCCCTATCATTATACTCGCTATATGTACATAATATTTAATCAGTAATTTGTAGGGGGTGTACGCCGACAATATATCCGATCCAGCCTTTTTTCGTCCCTATCATGATATTGAGTCTGATATTGAGTAATTAATTTGTTTTGTAGGTGCTTCGCCCACTTTTCCGATACCGTTCATTTTTACAACGGCTACTCACAGCAATAATAGATGACCTCATACGAAGTTGCAAAGGTCTCCCTACAACAGTACTCAAGATATATGATGTTAAAATTATTTTTTGTATGGGAGGTACTGGGCCCACTTATCCGATGCCGACCATTTTCGGTATAACTATCCATATTAATAACAGATGGCCTCACACAAATTTAAAAAGCTCTCCCTCTCATAGTACTCAATATATATGATGTTAAAATGGAATAACCGCGTACAGCGCCACCTGTTGAGTCTCTTGTACTTTCTTCCTAAACCTTCACGTGGCAGTTAAAAACAAACTCGCAGAAGAAAGTAACCCTTTTGGTCCTGCAGTTTTCAAGTTTTAAGCGGACGTACAAACCACGATTCATTTATATATATATATATGTGACCTTCTCCGAGAAAAGGGACTTAGTGTGTGAAAATTAAGTTTTGAGAAAAAAAAACGCATTTAAAGTTTCTACACCAGTGGTGGCCATCGAGAGAATTGCGTTAGTAATAGTGTTTATGAGCATGTGTTAGTTGTACTACACTGATCGAAATCGATGGACGTAACACAACGCCGATATTAAATGGGTTTGTGTAGATTTTGTATGAATGTTTATATGAATGCATAAAAGGGCAAATAGTTGAGTTCACGAAGAATATGGTAAAATTTTATATATATTTTGTTGTTTTAAAATTTTAAATCTTAAATTCTGAAATTGTAAAACAAAATGTAAGGAACATTTAATCTCTTTTATCCATAAGTTTGAAGTTTATTAAATCAAATAATAATAAGTAATTAATTTCTTTAAAAAACAAAAAAAAAAAAAAAAAAAGTAGGAGTGTAAAATTCGGCTATGCCGAATCTTTGATACCCTCCACCAGGTTTTCTTGCACTATTTGTAACAAATTTAGATAAAATATTTGAAAATGTAAACAATTTGATCAATTTAGTAATTTATTACAACAAATACTCTGAATTTTCAGCATTTACGTTTAACAATTTTAAAGTCAATAGAAGATATTAAACAAAATATATTTTTAAATTTCGGATCTTTTTCGGAATACTTGACCATGTCTTATATTTTAAAAGCACTAGCGTTAATCAGTTTTATTTTTTCTGAATTTTCAGCATTTACGTTTAACAATTTTAAAGTCAATAGAAGATATTAAACAAAATATATTTTAAAATTTCGGATTAATATTAAAAGAAAAATAAATTGTTTAGTATTAACAATTAAAAAATATATAACCTTTTTTTAACAATAAATTTTTGTAAATTCACAAATTAAATCAGCTGTTGTTTACACTTAGAGGTTATGTCATACGGAAATACATATGCACGTGCGATAGCAAAAATTATGAATCGTATGTAAAAGACAATTTTGACAGACATGAGGAATTTCATATGGATAAAAAAAGTGACAGTACATATGTAAAAAACACTTCGTGTAATAGCACCTTAAGTAAGTTTGTAAATAAAAAGAATATTAAAATATTATAAATGTAAACATAATTAATTTTAGAAAAATGTCCGATTCGTTTTTCGATGATGCTGAAAACACATCAAAGAAATACAGAAAACAAAGGTTTTACTCAAATTAGTTGAGAGACGAGAAGCTAATGGGATGAACAGGTCAAAGATGACGACTTTAAATACAGATGCAAGGCTTGTGAAAAAATATTAAATTGCGATAAATCAGATCTAAGTATACATGCTAATAACCAATGTCTTAAAAAAATATCTTTTAAAACCAACAACCAAAATTCTGTTTTCGTTATAAGATCCCATTTGCAAGCCATTTTAATTAATTGTGTAAATTTTAAATGCACATCTAGCCATATAAAAGATGAATTATACAGAATAGTAAAAAAATTTTTTTTATAATATCTGTTGATTTTTTATATTGTTTTTATGTAATTCTAATGATATTCTTATCTTATTTTTTACGATTTTTTTTTTCGTTTTTATGTTATTTTTGCATTATTGAAATTCAAAATTAACATATTAAAAATAATTTTTTTTTTTTTTAAATTGAAAAAAGTAGTGTAGGGAAAAATGTAGAGAGAAAAAAAGTGGGTGTAGGAAAAAAAAGGGATTTTTTTTCATTAGCGTAGAGATTTCTGTAAAAATCTCCTGGCATCACTGGTACCTATTAAAAAACAATGTAAGATTTCACAAAATAATGCGACGTATATCTGCTTTGTTCAAAAGCTTTCATAAGACTAAATGAAATTGTACTTATGCATGAAACACATAGAGGACAGAGGCTACACAAGCACACGGATACAAATGCTGCTGGCTACAATTGCAGTCGTGTAGTCAACTACTTATTTTTTTTGAAAACGACAGCAACATATAACAACAATATAAACAGCTGTTTTTATACAAAATCATTTTTATTTCAGTAGTGCCAATTATATTTTTTTTTTTAACTTTATTAAAATAGAAAAAACATGTATGATTCTATATAAAATTGTCTTAAATATATTACTTATTTATAATGCATTATTATAACGTAAAAATAAATAAATAAATTTACTTATTAATAGAATTATTATAGCATTTCATTTTGCGATTAATTTTTTCAACAAAATAAAATATTTCATAGCACTAATATCTTTTACATATTTTGTTATATTGTCAACACTATTTTTATTTTGTAGCCAACAAAAACAGAAATTAGCCTAAGTTGACTACAGCAGCAAAAGTGATCATGTAGTCGTGTAGCTGTGTTGGTGTCAAAATAATCGTTTTCATATAAACGTGTGTATTTTATTTTTGACAGGCTGTAGTCGTGTAGCCGCTGTCGTCTATGTGTTTCATGAGAGAGTTCGGCTAACTGGTGCCATTATGTATATGTGTGTGTAAAAAAAAATATACGATATCCCAGTAATCATTTCGAAGATTGTTTTAACAAAAATCATCTTACTGAGTCTTCTTCGAGCACTTTTGATGATTAAAAACTGATTAATCACATGCGGTATTAGAAAAAGATTAAGAAATGATTTTTGCTTACGCTTAAAAAGTGATTTATAGAAAAATGTCATTAAATATGATTCAAAAATAAGTCGAAATTAATCAGAAAATTGGATAAAAAAAGGTTCTCAAGATGAGTCGGGGGTAAGGTAATATTTCCTCCCAACAAAAGAATATTTTGTGATCAGCAAAAGAGCGCATTTATGACTGTTTTAATAGCACGGAGGAATCAAAAAAGACTCCACATGATCACTTATTGCATAAAATGTTTACTGGGATTTTATTCACTATCTGTAGAAACAGTTTTTTAAGTAAAACAAATCAGCACACAATTTCAATTCTATTTCGTTTACAATGATACGATCACTTTGTTTACTAGCTAGTAGTAAAATAAGAAAATAGTATTATAATACAGCGTAATGATGAATTGTACTTCTCAATTAGTTTATTTTTAATGTGCCATAAGAAGTTCGGTTTGTGCTAAGAAATGACTGAATATATGCTTCCCAGGGCGAAGCTTAATCATTGCACTTTGATTGAGTTGAGCCCGCGACTATTCCTGCTGTGGATAGCTCCTGCCTACAATTTTTGGTAATTGGGAATGGCGTTTGTGCAAAGGGAAGCATGAACACTTGTTTCCCAGAGCGAGGCTTAATCATTGCACTTTGATTGAGCTGAGCTCCGCGATTATTCCTAATGCGGAATAAATCGTGCATTAAATTCTCGGTAGTCCGAGAATTTGACATTATATTATTATCATCTGAGAAAAAAATTTTTTTTAAACACCAGGGTAGAGTTTTATGGTTTCAATACTACTTTTGAATGCAAGTATGTACTAAAAGTAGAACCCTTAAAATCATTCTATTTTTTGCAACCCTAAAAATTGCAATATTTTGTATAAATAAAATATTTTATATTTTATTACTTTTAATATGCGCTTATTATCGAAATACATATACAGAATATATAAATGTTATTTATAGTATATTGATATTTGCAACAGTAGTCTGTATGTATCAATTTGTAATATTTTCTGATCTTGTAAAAATCGCAGAATATTGATATTGATTTTATATAGTTTCTTTTATTAATTAACTAACTTAAATATTACACCATAAAATGTTGATATTGGTGAATTTTTATATTACTACCACAACGACCATAAAAACAACAAATACAGCTGTGACAAAATACAAAATTTAGAATAACAATATAGGAAAACATCATATTTTTTTTACCTTTTCAGTGATTTCTCGGTACCTGTGAAACCTATTGTCACGATTTAAAAAACAGAAACCTTCTCGTGATGTTGGTGTATCATTCTCACTAACAACAACCGCCCTAGCTATCCTATTGAGAACGTTATCGTGACAAGAACAACATAGTCAAATCATATTTTTTCAAGACTTTTTTTACTCCATCGTTCAATTCTCGGGACCAGATAAACCGATTTGGACGATTTCAAATAGCAAACTTTTCAGGATGTTACTGAATCATTTTTTATACCAATGAGCAACCTAGTTGCCCGATTGAAGCCGTCATCGTGATTTCCACAACGGACAGACGGACAGACGGACAGCCGGACAGCCGGACAGCCGGACAGACGGACATCGCTATATCAACTCCGCTTGTTATAAGGATCACAAATATATATATTTTATGGGGTCCAGACTTTTTTTTCTAACTATTACAAACGGAATGACAAACTTATATATACCCTCTGCACACTGGAGTGGAGGGTATAAAAAAAAAAACACAAAATAGCAAAACTTAAAAAGATAAGAAATTTCAAATGTTATTAAGTGGTATGTTACCAAAAACTAAAAAAATTACCAGTAACTAGATATTTTTTAAAATGGAGGCGACGTATGTTGTTTATAGAAAATGTTTAATTTATAGTTTACCAAGTCTTCGAAATTTTCTCAACATTTTTGGTTTCTTTTAAACAAATATTCTCTGTGTACCTATTAAAAAAATATATATGAATTTCGAAGGCAATGCGACATAGACCTGCTTTGTTCAAAAGTTTTCATAATACTGAATGAAACTGTTGTTTACTTTTACTCTTTGGTGAGCATTTTTGTTTTTATTCGGCTGTATACATATAAGAAGCCGAGCACTAGTGTGTTTGGCACGGCCTTCACTGTTCTACACCCTTTTAGGTACCAGAATCAACCGTTTTTTGACACAACCCGTTTTTTGACACACTGTGTCCCTTTTCTCGGAGAATGGTCACATATATTAATATTAATTAAATTATTATTACAAATAAATCAAAAAAAATAATTTTTCAACATTTCTATAGAAAAAAGTGATTTTTTTTTCCTGAGATTAACATATTGCGGATATAACAGTATCGAAGGTATGAAATTTTAGGTGGTTATGTTACATACCGTCGGAAAGCTTAATAAAAAAGAAAAAAAAGGCGTTTTTTGAAAAAACAAAATCCAAAAAATATTGATTTTGCAAAAAAAAGTCAAAATTTTTTTTTTTTTTTTTTTAATTTTTTATCCTTAAGATTGAAGATATAGCTATTTAAACTATTTGGGACAAATTTTGCTAAGAACACTAGGTAAAAAGTAACATGGATGAGAAAAAACACATGTTTGGCAAAAATGTCCAATTTTGAAATCCCTCTTGCTCAGAAATTTATTGACCGATCTTGTTGAAAAGACATCGGCTTAAAAAGTTAGGTCACTAGACTTCATGTATATATGTTTATTCAATTGAAAAAATAAATTCAAATTCAAATATTTTTTGTTCTAGTAGGCAGATATTGGTATACATCTTTTGTTATTGTAGGTACATAGTAAAAAAAATAATTTTATATGCTTGTGTCGACTTGTGCTATTCATAAGTTATTATTGATTCAAGAAATTATTTTTGTTTGTAATTTAATGTTTTTGTTTGTATTTTATTAAGTATAAATTTTCAAATTCAGTTTGAATTTGTTTTAAATTTTTTTCATCTATTTTCATTTTTCATCTATTGAAATGAGTGACGGAGGGGAGTACGTGGTGCGAAGTATCGTCAGAATCAATTTCTGAGTCGATTTAGCGATGTCCGTCCGTCCGTTTGTCTGTGTGTCCATGCAAGCCTTGTAATCAAACTACAGGTCGCAAATACGAAAATATTTTGATGAAATTTATTATACAAACAACTACCGGCAATAGGATGAACCCTATTGAAATTGTTTCATGTTCAAACCTAGTCCCCATGCAAGTGACCCCTTTGAGATCGACTTAAATGGTCATAATATCCAAGTTTTCATATAAATCTCGGTCAAATTGGGTCTGTGTGTGTTAACCAGTAGTCCAAAAATAAACTCCATAGGGTAATTCTGAGTAGTAGACCTCATATAAAACTGCTTCCCTATCTTCACTTAAATCTATCAAAAAACAGTAATATTGCGCAGATTTTTAAAATTTGTTTTGTATATGTTTTTGCAAAATATAAGTGACTTTACGAAACATGGTGAGGATTGGTCCAATTTTCGACCTAGTCCCCATGTACATATAGCATCCGATATGAACGTTTTCATATCTGCAGCCAAAAGAATTAATAACAATGCTCAAATTTGGTTTATGCTTATTTTCTATATCCAATTAGTAGGACATAAGAGACGCATGGCATAGGGTATCGTGTAGTGGGTCAAAACCGACTATAATTTTCTTAGTTGTAATTTAAGCAAGAACAGTTTCGTATGGTTTGTTGGTATACATTGGCGACCTAGATATTCAAAGTAGATTTTGTTGTTGTCTAACATATGATTCCATTTAAAAATATTTTGCAGCTGTGAATTAAAAGGAAGTAAGAAGACTTAAGAATTAAAAACCCGTGTAAGTCTTAAGTTTAAAATTCAAATTAGCTTACAGAATAGTTCAATGTATTCAGACGAGAAGTGGAAAAGTATTTTTTGTTTTCACTCATAATTTTAAGGATGAAGCACAACTTTTGATATGCTTTCAAATCATTCAGGCAAACACAAACTATCATATTGAAAGGCATTTTAAAACATATCATTACAATTTAGTATAAATCTAGCATTTTCGGCCGACTTAACGGCACACTTAGATTGCCTTAATATTTCACTTCAAGGCAAAAACAAATCTATTTTTGATTTGGTAGATATAATTGAACGTTTCTTTAAAAAGATCAATATATTTGTACTTGATATAGATATAAATAAAACGTATCACTTTGCATATTTAAAAACTGTACTAAATGAGAATAAAATTTAAAGAAAAAATTTGAAAAAAGATTTAAAGACCTTGATAGCTACTTTTTATAATTATATTCGATCATAAGCCTGAGCTGCAAATGGAGCTATGTGATCTGTAATGCAACTCTGAACTTAAATTATCTAACTTAAAGGGCATTGAATTTTGGATATGTTTAAAATCTTTTAAACTAGGAGAGCCCAGCCCTCGAAATTCGAGTGCAAATTCTAGGAAATTTTATTTTATCATTCAATTTATTTCTTTCAGTGTTTTCTAATTTATTAAATTCATTAAGTTTATTTCATTATAAATATTTGCTGAGCACACAGAAATAAAGGCCACCTTGTATGCCACCTATAGGTATTCAAATTTTTGGCAATTCACAATTCAACAAAGGGTATGTGTTATGCAATTATTGTAATGAATCTGTACGTTACCTTTCGTGTTGCATAATGTAAAGTTAATTGTGCACGCATAACTTTCCTCAAACTTAACGAATTTAAACAGTTAAATAGCTCAACAGAAAAAGCTTGATCCACTGAGTGTCCTGAGAGTGAAATGATCAAGACCCAATCATTAGAAGAGGAGCTATGAGAATTCGAATTGCTTGAGTGAATGTGTTCCATAAGAAATGTACAGGGAAGAAACTTGAGTAAGGTGGGAGTTGAGTAAATTGCAATGATTGATGACATATCTGTGTCTAAGTACCTTTCATTATAAAAAAAATGAAGGAAATCGGCCGTATACAACGTCCAGACGGACTGACTTTAGTTTTCATAAATTTTTCTAATATATAAGATATCCTTTGCTTCACAAAGAAATTTCAAGATTGTATTCCATGTTCGGTAGCACATATATATGTGAAAGTGCCTTTTCAAATTTAAAATTTATAAAAAAAACAAGTACTCATAATTTTTTTCCATTATCGATAATTTTTTTGTGTTTGCACTTTTATAAGAAACTTGTAGGCACCCCCTGATCTAAAGCATATATGCCTACGTCCTATGCACTCAATACACTTTTGTTTTTGTAAAAGCACTTAGACATAGGCATTGTATTCTAATGCACAAACACAGCACTCAGCACATAGCAATACAAAATATGCGAACAATTTTGTCTCTTTCGTATTTGGTTGTTTTTTTTTTCTTAGTTACGCCAAAGCGCAAAGCAACAACACTTTCGTATGCTTCGTTGGTACACATTAGATTTTGTTGTTGTCTAACGAATAAAAAATAGTTAAAGAAATAGTTTGCAGCTGTGAATTAAAAAACACTTAGAAAAACAAGTGTATATCTTTAGTTTAAAATTCGAATTATTACTTTACAAAATGAGCTTCATGAACTCAGACGAGAAGTGGGAAATTGATTTTTTTTCACTTATTAATTTAGGGCTGAAGCAGAATATTTGATATGCTTCCAAATTATTAAGACTACCACAAAATATCATATTTAAAGGCATTTATGAATTTTTTTTTAGTGTACATGTAGAGAATAAAAATATGAAAAAAATTTCGTTTTCTTTATATGAATTAGTGTTCAAAAGAAACTTCTGGGCATGCCTGTGCTAGAATATTCCAAGGCGTTTGATACAGTTGATCATCAAAATCCCTGTATGAAGTTAAGGCGTTTCTTTAATTTTTCCTAACATGGAGGCTTCAAATTTCTTCTTACCAAAATACGTATAGCAATATAGCAAGTCATCTGAATCTTTAAATCTTATAAAAGTTGTACCGCAGGGATCACTATTAGTGCCACTTTTGTTTTCAACTTACATCAACGATCTATCTGATTGTCTTTCTCATTGCAAGATACACATGTACGCTGACGATGTACAACTCGTTCTTGAGCACCCCAATTCAGTCTTTAGATGAAAATATAGACAACATTAACTATGACCTTAGTCAACTGTACCGATGGGCGTCAGTTAATGGTTTATGCGTTATTCCTAGCAAGTCAAAATGTTTGCTAATATGCAAATGAAATGCAAATCCAGAGTTTGGAAATGAAATAGTCATCAACGGCGAGCGAAATAGTTATCAACGGTGGGAGAATTGACTTTGTTTCAATAACAAAAAATCTTTATGTAGCTTTTAATAACACTCTAACTTGGTCGAATCACATTAGTACGACTATTCAAACCTACATGAAGCTCAAAACTCTATGATACAGTGAATCTTTCACTCCATTAAATATAAGAATACTTCTAGCCAAAACGTATTTAATTCCCGGCATTTTATACGGGTGTGAACTTTTTGCAAGTTGTGATTCTCATAGTAAAGGCAAACTTAATGTTTTACATAACAGCATGATTAGATATGTTTTTAGATTACGAAGGTTTGCTCCAACTTTTTCCTTCACGAATAAACTTTTCGGTATATCATTTCAAAATCTAGTGATAATTGAATTCTTTTATTTCTTCATAAAGTAATTTTCACCACAAAACCACTTTGCCTTTATGAAAAGCTCCGGTTCTCCAGATCAAACTTGGGAAAAAATGAAAACTGCTTTGTCCATCGTTATTTGGTATCTGAATGGCATTTATACGTCAGCGCTATACCTCTTTAAAATATGCTCCCACAATCTCAGCAACTAAACAGCAACGCTGTTTATAATTTTAAAAATTCCATTTTGAATATTTTGCATAATAATTTTATTTATTAATTAAATTTACTTTTAAATTAAACTTTTTTAATCTTGTATTGTTTTCTCGGTTATTCTTTAACATTTTTCTTAAATATTTACTGCATTTTTTAATTAAATATGTAAGTCTCATGTAAAGCAAAATTATAACTAACGATTGCCGTGCCTTAGCATTATTATTCCTTTACTATAATTATAAGATTTATTCTTGTTGTGTAGGAAAGCAAACAAATAAATAAATTAATAATTAAATAAATAAATATGTATATTAAACAAAAGCCTAATGTATGTGGTTCAGAGATTTTTTTCAGTATTTTTTCAATTAATTTACATATATAGTTTGTTAACTTAATTAGAAAGCTTTATAAATTTCAGTACATAGGCAATTTGAATAATTTTTTATAGAACATTGAAAAGTAAATGAAAACAAAAATAAGACTTATGTAGTTTTGATTGCAGATGAAATATTCCGCAGTTTGATATATTTTCAGACTTTTATTTATAGTATGAATTGCGAATAATTTAATTCATGTCCTAAAAAAAATAAAGGATTTATAATAATTATAAATAAATAATTTTTTTTAAATTTATCTGTTTTTTAAATAGCCTAAAAAATAATAAATTTTAATTCAGATTGTTTGTTATTCTTTTAGAAGCGGATTTGTTTTTTTTTTTTTTTCTAAATTACACCATAAGAAAAAGTTTGAATATAATACCGAACCAAATACCAAACATGCTGTGGACTTTGAAACTTAAACTGCTATAAGTTATAATGACCATTGAAGATCTAGTAGTGTTAATCTTTATATCTTCAGGATATAGCGATGACCTAAACATATAGTGGCCGGAGTACGAATGTTTGAATAAAAACGAACGAAGGCCAAGCCGATTTTTAATCATACAATAGCGACAGCCACGCTCACCTTTGCTGTTACGACCACTAACATAAAAATTTGATTGATTTTAATGACCAGCTTATAAATAATAATATCAATTTCCTCCTCATTTTCAAATTGAAACTTAAATAGAAATTTTGTACACATATGAAATTGAATGTGCCAATTGTAAATACCAGTTTTTTTTATAGCTTGTCCGAAAAGGAAATATTGGCCGAAAAATACTCAGAGTTTGGGATTTTTTTAATTTTTCAATATGTGGCACTTTGTTTTAATTTTGATGATTTGTTTGTCAATTATATGCCAAAAAGAAGTACTTCAACTATTTTTTTTAGCTAAACTACAGTTGATTTACTTACAAGAAAAAGGCACCCACAATTATATCTTTATTATATTTTTACATATGAATTCGGAATTCGAGTGCAAAATCTAAAATTTTTTTCATTTCATGAATAATTTTATAAGAGCCTAAAATGGCTAATCAATTTTAGCCAATTCACAATTCAACACAGGGCTTTTGATGTTATAATCAACACTCTCACAGTAAATCTGGTGGACAGCTAATAAGCAATACATTTCCAATGAGGTATGCTTGGTAAAAATCGGTTATTAACCACAATTTTTATAACGGTCAGATAAGTATGTTACGATATTATTATATCTTATGAAAGCTTACGAAACATTGAACAGGGTTGCCATATTTCATATATAACCAGCTGGAGTTTTGGAATTTTTTTTCCAAACCATCTTTTAATCTATATATATAAAATGGAATGTGTGTTTGTTTATTTGTTTGTTTGTACCTTACAGGAGACCAAGCCTCTGGACCGCTTTTCCTGAGATTGTCACAGCATTTAACTGGGACTCTGGCAGGATTAATAGGGCACTTTTTTCTACCACGCCCACTTTTACGCCCACTTTTTTAAAATTATATAATTGCTCCCATATAGTTTTTAACAGATTTACTTCAAATTGTATACACATTATACTCCAGGCGAGGTAGAAATAAACATTTCTTACGCCACGCCCTCTTTCGCGCCCCTTTTCACGCCAAATTTTGTTTGAAAGTTTTAAACTTTTTGTTCTCTGTACAAATTTGTTCCTTCCAACGGATTTTTTTTTATTTGGTAGTATGTTGCTCTTAATACTGTTAACGTCGCCATATAGCTATGAACCACGCCCTGTTCACCGCCCCCTTTTTTTTAATTCAGATTCTTAATAATACCACTAACAATGTTTGATATACAAAATACTTTTTTTTTAATATGTATTTACCTAAAGTTTTATACACTTTTTATCTACAGGTAAGGTAGCCATACATTTTCTAAATTACCAGATCCCTCTTTTTCGCCCCATTTTACCTTAAATTATAATTAATCTGCTTTCAATCTATATATATAAAAATTAATGTGTGTTTGTTTGTCCTTTATAGGAGGCCAAACCCCTGAACCGATCTTCCTGAAATTTTCACAGCGTGTTACTGTGACTCCGGAAGGAATAATAGGCTATATAAATTTTTGATTGGACAAACAGGCGGTGCCACGCCCATATAACCAAAAACTTTAAATCGTCATATCTCGGGAATTTTTGACCTACAGCGGTCATATTTGGTACATATGGTATTGGCATGAATAGAAATACATACTAGAAGAAAAGTGGGCGGGACCACACCCCTTTTTAGAAAAATAAAAAATCGTAATATCTTCTAAACTACTGGAAGGATCGTCATGAAATTTTAACAAAAATATATTTTTGCGAAATACTAAGTCCTTAACTATATAAAGTTGTTAGTGGGCAAAGGGGCGTGGTACCGACCATATAACCCAAAATTTAAAATCGTCGTATCTCGGCCATTTTTCAACCTACGGCGATGATATTTGGTATATATCGTATTGAAATTAATAAAAAAAACTGGGCGTGACCACGCCCTTTTTAGAAAATTTAAAACCATAATAACTTCTATTAAGCCCTTGACTATATAAAGTTGTTAGTGGACAAAGGGGCAAGGCCCCGCCCATATAACTCAATATTTGGCATGGATTGATTTGCTTAATAAGGTATTTTCTTAAATAGGTATACATTCTATGCGAAAGTCGGCGGGCCACGTCCCTTTGTTTCCGATTTGTAGGAAGCCAGACCTGTACACCATTCTTCCTTAAGCTTTCCCAGTGTGAAACATTCACTCACTAAATCCAATTTTTTATATTCGATTATTGATGTGCCAGGCTTTCCACCACATGTGCTACAACTCAAAATTGGAGTGCCCATTATTTTACTGCGCAATATCGATCCACCACGGCTTTGCAATGGCACTCGACTTGCAGTAAAAAAATGCTAAATAATTTAATAGAAGCGACCATTATAACAGGAAAATATAAAGGAACAGATGTACTTTTGGCACGCATTCCAATGATCCCATCTGATTTACAATTCGACTACAAACGATTACAGTTTCCTGTTCGATTAGCGTTTGCAATGACTGTTAACAAAGCTCAAGGTTAATCTCTTCAAGTTTGCGGCTTAAATTTAGCAAATCCATGTTTCCCGCATGGACAGCTTTATGTTGCATGCTCACGTGTAGGGAAACCCACCGACAGATGGACAAACTAAAAATATTGTACATTCTAAAACATTGCAATAACTAATTCTAAATTAAGTAAATAATATTTTGTTAATGTATAAATATTTTTTTTTTTTTATTTTGTTTTATTTTATAACGATGAGGGGTAGCGAAGTACACCGGGTTCAGCTAGTAACATATAAAATAAAATTTTTTCATAACAAAGCCTGAATTTAAAGTGTTATATCTTCTTTAATTTTTTTTCAATAACCTTAGCATAGTCGTGATAACCAGGTTCTGGTCTTGCAAGTCGCATACAATTAATTAATGTATCCCAACGTCGATTTTTGTACAGTCACCGCTTTACTGTGTATTCAGACGTACTTTGCTGATTGTAGTGATGGTAATGGATGTGAGATGTTTTGCGAAGGACTCACAGTGGGGCCTAGCCATGTGAGAAGCTGCATGACGTTATTTTTGTAATAAACTGATGGATCCCTTTTCCAATTTAATTGTTATATGCAACCTATTCAAACCCCTTGAACTCTTGAGTGTTTTTAAAGTGATTTGTAGGGAGATATTCTTCACAAAAAGCAAATGTCAAATTCCGAAAATATTTCTGATACTTGAGTTTATAAGGAAATTGTCATAATTATTGGAAAACTTTTAGACCAATTCGACATCGAAGATACATCTGACCAGTTCTCGACTTAAATTAACTCTAATTTTCCAACAATAAATTCGCATAGTGCAGAGATGATGCTAAAATTGCTTTTTGAACAAAAATATAGGTCATATCCGTAAATAAATAAATATCGGCTTAGGAATAGCCTCCTGAGGCTTAGTACAAACAAGTGAGAAAATTATAGTTGGTCTAAGCCAACAACCAAATTGGAGAAGAAACTGTGCAGTATTGTTGCTTTTTGTTAGATTTAAGTGAAGATCGGGAATCACCTTCGTATGAGGGCTATGACTAAGAACTGTTCTGTTTTGATAAATGCATGTAATAAATATACACAAACCCGATTTGAACGAGATCTATATGATAATTTGGATTATATGGCAATTTAAGTCGATCTAGTAGGGGTCATTTGTATGGGGACTAGGTCTGAACATGAACCGATTTACACCAATTTCAATAGCAGTCATTATATGGCTGATAGAACCTACTGTACTAAATTTCATCAAAAATTATTCATATTTACGACCTGTAGTTTAATTGCGTAGTTTACATGGACACTAGGGCGGGTCGATTTAAAAATCGCCCAAGTGACAAGGAAAATCGTATTCTGGGGATCAAAATAAGAAACTTTGCTCGAGGAGCCGTATCTCTAAAACGAATTTTGATGCCCCTACTTTTGACCTGTCTGTCTGTCTGTCTCAATATGACCCATTTACAATGCCCCAATCGAGTTCAAATGTGTGATCGACCCCCACTAAATCTGGAGTGCCGACCCACCCATGCCAGTGGCACTCCCCCATGGAACCCCCTGGGGGTTCCCCATACAAACATTTAAAAAAATCACAATTTTTTGTTTTATGTTTGATTTATACTCTGCTAATTTGATTTCTACTCTGCTAATAAGTAATAATCATACGCCTTGACTATGTAATGTTATTCAAAAAGATCGATTGGATGAGGGTAAATAACTTTTAGATCACTCCGTGACTATGCGTGACTCTGCGTGACTACCCCAAAGTTAATCTGTAGTCACAACAAGACTGTGGGCCAAGTTTCAGGTTAATTGCATGAGGGGGAATGGGGTTGCCCCATGGCAGACAGATAGACAGACAGGTCAAAACCCGGGACATCAGAATTCGTTTTAGAGGTATGGTTCCTTGGGCAAAGTTTCTTATTTGGATCCCTAGAATATGATTTTTCTTGTCACTTGAGCGATTTTTTGCCTTCCTACAAATCGACCCGCCCTAATGGACAATCAGTTGGACGGACGGACATCGCCAAATCGACTCAGAATCACTTTGTAAAAGATGGGTCTATGTAAAATATTTTTGGTAGTTAGAAACATTAACAAAAACTTATTACTCCCCGACCACATAGTGGTATAGGGTATAAAAAGTAGCCGAGTTTTTTTTTTCTTTAAATTCAATAACAGTTTTAGTTACAGCGCCAATTATGCCTTTAAACAGGCTAATAATTTAATTACAACAACGTTAATTTTTCACACCGAACAAGGCTGGTGACTATCTTTCGATAAACACTTTATAATTTTCATGAAGGAGGACAGCTGGTGAATTTACGATTTACGTACAAATCAAGCTGATTATTATTATATGAGTGTATGTAAAGTTCAAATTTTATTTAATATTTAATTCGATTATTCAATAACACAAGAATAATTTTAAATGCAAAATATTAATTTAAACAATATTAAATTACATAAGTAATAAATTTTATATAATAGGAAGATGGCTGCTGAGCAGGTTTTCCGATATCCCAACTTCAACCAACGGCTATTTGTGTAAGAGTTCTGAAACCGCTAACTAAAATTACAACTTCATCTGACGATTAGAAAGAACAAGTTTAACTGTGTGCTGACAGAAAGATGGGAAAATGTAGTAGTAAGTGATGTGCAATGCTTCGAGCAGTAATGGGTAGTTCCTTTACAACAAATACCCAATTATTGATATTAAAAAAATGCGAAAACTTATATCTAAACTTTAGATGTATTATAATTTTAAATTTTTAACAATAATATAGCAAAGTTTTGAATTATATCAAATAACAAAAAGAGTCCAGAGCCATCGACAATAAATTGCAGATGTTAGTAAGCGATATTATACAGCATCAGGGTGATGGTAATATAATAGCTAGAAAGAGCTGCTTTGTTTATTTCAAGAATAATTTTTAAATGTATTGCAATATCAAATAGCGAACAGAGGAGCGATTTTGAAGCATGTATGTTTAATTGGCAACATAACAACTTCAGAATTGACAGCAAGTTAAAAAACGAAACGAAGAAGAAATTAAGAAATTGGTGTCCGACTCACAACAGAAGTATCGGCGCATCCATGGAACTTGATTCCACCTAGCCTACGTTAGTAGATAAGAAGTTTGGACTTTATACGGATGATATTATCTTCACATTTTACGGAAAGTACCATGACCCTTAGTCCGATCTCACTCATATTTGACTCTACCACTCACATACAGATTAAAGATTATTACTGTCGTAGCAATACCCAGCTTAGGTACAACTATTACCATTAAAAATTTAAAGACTTCAGCAAAGTTTCAAGCCACTCGCTGACCCATTACTCTTGATATTTCCTACGTTATATAGGAGGTACGGTCTTCTATGAGCTCGTCCATTTTTGTCCATTTATAACTTATAACTAAACTAAATTTTTCAAAATACAGAAGAATATAGCCCATAAATTTAAAGTACCTAACATACCCAAAACTGATTCTATTAAACTTATTATACTAAAAAAGGACATTGCTTATTCTCCCATAAATATGTTATTGAAAACACCCAAATCACCCACCCAATGCAACCTTCTTAACTACAAACTATTAAAATAGATCATATTTAATATATTAAAAAATTAATGAAAACTAAAATCAGTCCGTCTGGCCGTTTGATCCGGCCGATTTCCTTCATTTTTTTTAATGAAAGGTATTCAGACACAGATATATCATCAATCATTGAAATTTACTCAACTCCCACCTTACTCAAGTTATACTCAAACGCGATTCTTCATTGTACATTTCTAATGGGACACATTCACTCAAGCAATTCGAATTCTCATACCTCCTCTTCTAATGATTGGATCTTGATCATTTCACTCTCAGAACACTCAGTGGATCAATATATTTCTTTTGAGCTATTAGCTGCTTAAATCCGTTGAGTTTGAGGCAAGTTATAAGTGCATAATCAACTTTACATTAAATTTTTTTTAAAGATTTTTTCAATATTTTTCTTTACTCAAACCTCTATAACTAGAGTTCTAATTAACGTAGGCTGTTGACAAAAGTCTAGGAACATACAGTGGATCAAACTCTTAACATACCTTTAGGCTCATTTAAATATTCATAATATTTTTGTATGTATATATAGATTAAAAAACATTGGAAGACAAAAATTTAATGCAAAATATTATTTCCTAAAATTTTAGTATAATATTAATATTCTCCTAAGAGAACATGAATTTGAAAATATAAAAAAATTCTTAATCGAAATAAATATTAACAACTCTAAATCTACAAAATAATAAATATAAAATATGGATTATATATTCTTATGTAAAATTAAATGGCCTATATAACCTCAATGTGTTGGGGTCTTTATAATACCAAATAAATAATAATAATAACTTATAAGAGCACACACCATTCAAAATCTCTAGATATTTGAAGACAAATATTTGCTGTGTGGACGGTGATACGCCCCTAATTAAACCATACCTCAAACCTTCCATAGACCATAAAAACAATCTTAAAAGAAGTAAGAAGTTATAGTCGGTCATGGTTTAGAGACCCTATCTTTTCGGTCCAACCAATTTGATATAGAAAATAAGCAAAACCACATTTGAGTGGCATTATTTTATTTTTATACCCTATACCACTATGTTGTTTGGGTATAATGACTTTGTGCTGCTGTTTGTAACTACCAAAAATATTTGACCTGTACCTATCTTTTATTATACCGATCGAATCAGAATCACTAACTGATTCGATTTAACGATGTCCGTCCGTCCGTCCGTCCGTCTGTGTGTCCATGTAAACCTTGTAATCAAACTGCAGGTCGCAAATATGAATATATTTTGACGAAATTTGGTATTTGATCTTTTATCGGCCATGGGATGAACGCTATTGAAATTGGTGAGAATCGGTCCATGTTCAGACCTAGCCCCCATACAAATGACCCCTATGAAATCAACATATATTGCCATAAGATCCAAATTATCATATAGATCTCTGTCAAATTGTGTTTGTATACATTTATTGTATCCATTAATTAGTAGTCCAAAAACAACCCCTATGGGGACTATGACTCAGAATTGTCCTATAGGGATTATTTTTGGACTACTGGTTGATGGATATAATAAACACATACGAACCCAATTTGACTGAGATCTATATGAAAATTTGGGTCTTATGAAAATTTATGTCGATTTCATAGGGGTCATTTGTATGGGGGCTAGATCTGAACATGGAACGAATTTCACCAATTTCAACAGCATTCATCCTATGGCCGACAAAAGCTTATATGCCAAATTTTATCAAAATATATTCATATCTGCGACCTGCAGTTTGATTACGAGGTTTACATGGACACACAGACGGACGGACGGACGGACGGACATCGCTAAATCGACTCAGAAAGTGATTCTGACTCGATCCGTACAATAAGAGATGGGTGTAAGTCAAATATTTTTGGTAGTTACAAACAGCAGCACAAAGTCATTATACCCAAACCACATAGTGGTATAGGGTATAAAAATGTTTGGCCAAATATACAAATTTTGTTTCTTGAAATCCAATCTGTTTTCAATCATAAGCGTTATGAATTCCTGAGGTGGTCAATTTTGGCTGCCCGTAACTCACCCTGTTTTGTATAAGATGTCTCCAAATCTTATATTTTGAAAGGCTACAATCGCCATATTGTTTCAAATAGTGTAGCAGTTGTGAATTCATTAAATTTCTACCTTTATATGAATTATTTTTCATTTTGATTTTTTTTTATTATTAAAATATTTTAAATTCAATTATTATTCATCTTAAATATAATTTTCTTGTAAAAAAATGTTCCTCATTCTACTCACTGATCAATTAATCCACTTTAATTATCAAAATATGAATCCATATATACAATGCACATTTAAGTATACGGAAGCTCTATATAAGGTTCACTTTAACTCTACTCAACTTTAAATAAGTATTCGCTTACACTCCATAGCACTTGTAAAGGGAATTCAATCTTTGATTCCTTTTCAATTCCTGCTGGTCAAAGCTCCAGAGGCAAAGAGTATATATGGAGAAGTGAATTATATAGTAATATTGTAGCTGCTGAAAGGATTACATAAGTACCAAACAAATATTTTTAAACTATGAATATTTTGTCTGAAGTATCTGCTGGCCATATTATCGGGAATGGTAATAAATTTATTCCGCACCCAAGGTTATTTGTCTGTAAGAAAATTAACAAACAATATATTAAATAACTTTAAGAGCTAAAAGCTAAACGAGACTAGAGAATGTTCCACCAACACTGGAGCTCACACCATGGAGCACCATGCGCTCATATACAAGCAAAACCACATATGGAAACAACTAATGCAAATTACAGATACGTATTTTAATTCAAATAAATTACTTTATTTGCCTTAAATCATATTATGCCATACTCATTCAACATTTATTAAATTTTCAATTGCAAGGATACTGTACTTACCTTCCGCCATAAATAATTTAGGTTAAATCATGAGCTACTTTGATATTTCCCTTTGGATAGACAACATTTTTCTATTAGATTTTCTTTCATACTTTTAGACAATTAATTAGTTGCCACGAAGCACATATCGCTTGAAAAAGTTGAAAGTTGCTGAATTTTTGTCGCTTGTCCCATACGTTTTGTAGTCCAAAAAGTGTTGAAGCGGAAAAAACATGTTCTGTACACTCACTTCACTGTTTTCAGAAAAATATTTTTAAAGAAAAAATCAATTAAAAAACAATAAATCTCAACCATCTTTAGTTGTGGTAATATAAGCGCTTTTATGTTTCCCGACAAAATTTTTCATCTTTCGATATCGTTACCATAAAAATAGCTACCGCCCAAATAATATAAAATATTATAGCCGGGAGACAAAACAACAACCAATGTCAACTATGACGCTGAGTTTTCGAGATATAATATATTTCATGTTCACCGCAAAAATTGACACGTAGACGTATGATGGATAATTAAGCATGTAATTAATCATATTTATACGCACAGCGTTACACATTCATAAAATTAGCGAATCAGCGACTTGGCCTGAATATAATTACATCCTAATAAACCAAAACAGTATAAAACAACTAAGAAATTATAGTCGATCTAGACCGACTATACGATACCCTATACCTTGGTTTAGAGACCCTATCTCTTCCGCCAACTAATTCGATATAGAAAATAAGCATAAACCAAATTTGAATGGCATTGTTATTAATTTTTTTGGCTGCATATATGAAAAAGTTCATATCAGATGCTATATTTATATGGGGACTTGGTCGAAAAATGGACCGATCCTGACCATATTTGGTAAAGTCACTTATATTTTGAAAAAATGTATACAAACAAAATTTGAGAAAAAATCTCTGCAATATTTTTGTTTTTTGATAAATTTAAGTGAAGATCGGGAAGCTGCTCTATATGTGGCCTATGACTAAGAATTGGCCTATAGGGATTATTTTTGGGCTACCCATTAATGGATATAATAAACACATACAAACCCAATTTGACTGAGATCGATATGATAATTTGGATCTTATGGCAATTTATGTCGATTTCATAAGGGTCATTTGTATGGAGGCTAGATCCGAACATGGAACGAATTTCACCAATTTCAACAACATTCATCCTATAGCCGACAAAAGCTTATATGCCAAATTTTATCAAAATATATTCATATTTGCGACCTGTAGTTTTTTACAAGGTTTACATGGACATACAGACGGACGGACGATTGCACGGGCGAACGGACATCGCTAAATCGACTCAGAAAGTGATTCTGAGTCGATCGGTACAACAAGAGATGGGTGTAGGTCAAATATTTTTGGCTGTTACAAACAGCAGCACAAAGTCCAAACCAAAAATGTTTGGCCAAATATACAACACAAAAGTCATTATACGCAAACCAAAAATGTTTGGCCAAATATACAGATTTTGTTTTTTGAAATCCAACATCTTTTCAGTCATAAGCGTTATGAATTTCGGACATGGGTAAATTTTTTTTATGTCTCAAAATGTTGAAAAAATTATAAAATCGGTTCATATTTAAGAACGCTCTGGAAGCCTTTTCCCTCCTGAGGTGGTCAGTTTTGGCTGCCCGTAACTCACCCTGTTTTGTACAAGATGTCTCCAAATTTAACATTTTGAAAGGCTACAATCGCCATAGTGTTTCAAATAGTTTAAAAGTTGTGAATTTATTAAATTTCTACTTTTATATGGATTATTTCTCATTTTGATTTTTTTTATTATTGAAATATTTTAAATTCAATAATTTTTCATCTTAAATAAAATTTTCTTATAAAAAATATTCCTTATTCTGCTCACTGAACAATTAATCTACTTTAATTATCAAAATATAAATCCATGTATACAATGCACATTTAAGTATACGGAAGCTCCGTATAAGGTTCACTTTAACTCTACTCAACTTTAAATAAGTATTCCTGACACTCCATAGCACTTGTAAACGGAATTAAATCTTTGATACCTTTTCAATTGCTAATATATTTAACTTCCCTGCTGGTCAAAGCTCCAGAGGCAAAGAGTATCTATGGAGAACTGAATTATATAGTAATATTGTAGCTGCTGAAAGGATTACATAAGTACCAAACAAATATTTTTAAACTATGAATATTTTGTCTAAAGTATTTGCTGGCCATATTATCGGGAATGGTAATAAATTTATTCCGCACCCAAGGTAAGAAAATTAACAAACAATATATTAAATAACTTTAAGAGCTAAAAGCTAAACGAGACTAGAGAATGTTCGACCAACACTGAAGCTCACACCATGGAGCACCATGCGCTCATATACAAGCAAAACCACATATGGAAACAACTAATGCAAATTACAGATACGTATTTTAATTCAAATAAATTACTTTATTGGCCTTAAATCATATTATGCCATACTCATTCAACATTTATTAAATTTTCAATTGCAAGGATACTGTACTTACCTTCCGCCATAAATAATTTAGGTTAAATCATGAGCTACTTTGATATTTCCCTTTGGATAGACAACATTTTTCTATTAGATTTTCTTTCATACTTTTAGACAATTAATTAGTTGCCACGAAGCACATATCGCTTGAAAAAGTTGAAAGTTGCTGAATTTTTGTCGCTTGTCCCATACGTTTTGTAGTCCAAAAAGTGTTGAAGCGGAAAAAACATGTTCTGTACACTCACTTCACTGTTTTCAGAAGAATATTTTTAAAGAAAAAATCAATTAAAAAACAATAAATCTCAACCATCTTTAGTTGTGGTAATATAAGCGCTTTTATGTTTCCCGCCAAAATTTTTCGTCTTTCGATATCGTGACCATAAAAATAGCTACCGCCCAAATAATATAAAATATTATAGCCGGGAAACAAAACACCAACCAATGTCAACTATGACGCTGAGTTTTCGAGATGTAATATATTTCATGTTCACCGCAAAAATTGACACGTAGACGTATGGTGGATAATTAAGCATGTAATTAATCATATTTATACGCACAGCGTTACACATTCATAAAATTAGCGAATCAGCGACTTGGCGTGAATATAATTACATCCTAATAAACCAAAACAGATAAAACAACTAAGAAATTATAGTCGATCTAGACCGACTTTACGATTCCCTATACCTTGATTTAGAGACCCTATCTCTTCCGCCAACTAATTCGATATAGAAAATAAGCTTAAACCAAATTTGAATGGCATTGTTATTAATTTTTTTGGCTGCAGATATGAAAAAGTTCATATCAGATGCTATATTTATATGGGGACTTGGTCGAAAAATGGACCGATCCTGACCATATTTGGTAAAGTCACTTATATTTTGAAAAAATGTATAAAAAATGTATCTCTGCAATATTTTTGTTTTTTGATAGATTTAAGTGAAGATCGGGAAGCTGCTCTATATGTGGCCTATGACTAAGAATTGGCCTATAGGGATTATTTTTGGGCTACTCATTAATGGATATAATAAACACATACAAACCCAATTTGACTGAGATCGATATGATAATTTGGATCTTATGGCAATTTATGTCGATTTCATAGGGGTCATTTGTATGGGGACTAGGTCTGGACATCGACCGAATTTCACCAATTTCAATAGCACTCATCTTACGGCCGATGAACGCTTATATACTAAATTTCGTTAAAATATATTCATATTTGCGACCTGTTGTTTGATTAAAATGTTTACATGGACACACAGACGGACGGACGGACATGGCTAAATCGACTTAGAAAGTGATTCTGAGTCGATCGGTATAATAAAAGATGGGTCTAGGTCAAAAATTTTTGGTAGTTACAAACAGCAGCACAAAGTCATTATACCCAAACCGCATAGTTCGCTGGGCCATAAGGTACATATGAACAGCTATCCATAAAGAAACAATTTTCAAGCGATCGTTAATAATCCTTAATACAACTCCGTAACGATTCATTAAACAGACTAAATAGTGGAAATTTTCTTAACTGCATATCTGCGTAACTGGTGACAATACAATATGAAATCTTATATATACAATGCCAGCAAAATTGTGTACCTGTGCTATTAAGGAGAACTGCAGTAGTTAAACACTGAGGAACGGCATTCCTTGCAACATGTATGCTAATGGGTTTGTGCCGACTTTCACCAAACTTTCTATAAACAAAATTCGAAAAGAAGAACGCTAGTGTTGCCAATTTATGTCAATGCTCTTGTGTGCCTATTAAATTAATTGCAACTACAAAGGGGAGCAAAAATACAAATTGGAAAAGTCCAACACCAACATCTACAAAACTCTGCAGGCCAAACCCCAATGTTTTTTGCACGAAACTTCAGTTATCACTAATGAATGAATTGTGTACATAAACACACATATTTAAATGTTGAACATGAGCGCTGTTGTTAAAAAAAAGGTGCAACATTGCAACCAGGACAAATTCTGGAATAAGATATGAAATTTACAGCCAATCAAAAATAAATATCAGTACATTGCACTATAAACCTTACCTGTACGGATACGTTTTTGGAGTCGTTATTCCATCTATATTATAAACTAGCTGCAACCGAATGTGCTTCGCTACACTTATTGTAACGAAATAAAAAACTGAGAATACATTTTGTAAAAAACTATTTTAATTATTATTTTAATTTTGTCGATTTTTGTTTTGTTTGGCGTTAATATTAATATTTGATTGCGATTTTTGATTGGCGATTTTTGCTTATTGCGATTTCTGATTTTGGTGCTTTTGATTTTTGCGATTTTTGTTGTTAGCGATTTTCGGTTTTGGAGATTTATTCTTTGCGATATTCGTTATTCGAAATTTTTCGGTTTTGGTCATTTTTGATTTAGGCGATTTTTGGTTTTGGCGATTTTTAACTTTGGTGATTTTTATCTCTTCCTATTCTAGACGATTTCAAATTGATATAAAATCGGCATAAAATTTCACAATCATGCCTAGATCTATTAGCACATTACCCACTTAGATCCGCAGCAAAATTCGCAAAATCGCTTTGGCGCTCCATCATACTGGAAATATATAAACGTATAAAATCAATAACATATAGTTTATAGTTCATAGTTTATATGTGCAACTCAATATATTATTTCATTTATGTAATAAATGCATGCATTTTGTTTCTAGATTTATTGGGCAAAAGGCACTCATTGCTGTTGTTGTAAATAGGCATATAAGTTATAAAGTATTATTTGATGACAGCTGTCATTGCATCATTTACATACTTACTCGTATAATGTGTATTCTTTCCTAATTTTAAATGAGTTTGCTAGTCATTACGTTCCATTTTTCGCAACTTAACTACATGCAGTACGCTTTTCCAAATGCTGAGTTGTACAGTTCCCATATGATTAATGTATGCCTTTAACAGAAAATAGATACTTATCAAACAGCAACACAAACAGAGAAAAAAATCTGTAATTGGCATACAAAACTTGTTTTGGCTTATGCATATTACGTATAATTGCAGGTGCAAAATGAAAATGACATGAATATGTAGACCTAGTTTCAAATGTTGGAGATCATATGAATTAGTGACAGAGATATGAATGCAATATGTACATTAGGGTGAGAGCAGTTTGTATGAAAATAAATTTTTGGCCGAATTCTGAGGTGTGCGGGTCGGATTATTGTGACACTTGATCTATAACTTTAGTGCGCAATATTTGAGCCAAATCAGACAATGCTTTCTGAACGCGCATTGAGTTCAAAGTTCAAATATGCATTTATATGTAAAAATTATCAAAAAATATAATTTTTCACAAAAATTTTGATATTAATAATTGCCTTTCAATTAAATTGATTATTAAACTATAATTAAGAGTAAATTATCTTTCTAATAAGATAACGAAATCTATTATCGGATGCAAAACAGCTAAGTTATATCAAGTTCACCAGGCAATAAATACGCCGCAGACCACTTTATTAAGAAAATCGAGGTCACATTTTTAAAGACATTGAAGTTATTTACAACAACAATATTTTAGCATTCTCCTAATCCAAAAATGATCTCATGTAAATTATTTTGCATATCGTCTATTGTTATGCCGTTCTCAATTATTGTCAAAACGGCACGTAGTTTTTAACGCTATTCCAAAATCTCCAATTTTACTTTTTCAAAAATTTTGTTCAAGAAATTTAACGAAATCAACGATTGGACTTTAAGGTGTAATTAACAAGATACATTTGCTTAAAAGTGCCAAATATTGTGGGTATCCTCTTCTTAATTTGGCGAGGGCAGCGTTTTTATTTCAGCGGATTTGAAGGATTCACCTTTTTGGTGTTTTCATATTTCATATATATTTTTTTTCAAAATATTATACTACTTGATATAAGTTCTCAATCTTGTAAATTAAGGTTAAATTGAAACACTATAAACTGTCCCTCTTTAAGGTCAAAAGTAAAATTTATGGTGATTTACATTTTTGTAAAACAAAATATCGAAATAATATATATTTGTGTAAGGATTTCGATAAAACTTCCTGGTAATATTTTAATAATTTTAAAACATAATATTCTAGACGTATTTTCGGAAATTAACCCGTGGGATACCCAAAATGTGTCCTAGTTTCAATTATTTTTTTCAGTATTATTTTATTCATATAAAGGTATATCGAGGGCTTATATTCAAAAAGTGCTATCTAAATTAGACATCTATATTAATTTTTGATTTCAAATTATTCTGTGATATAACTGTCAAATATTAATTTTGATATCATTCATGATTAGTAGACTATTTCTTAATAGATATTGTAGCAAATCGATCGACAGATACTTTCAGTTCTTATCAATAAATTGGATTTACATGCGCTTTTGAAAATAGTTATTTTTGGAGATACAAATTTGTTTATACTGTGATAAATATAAAAACTAATAAATCTACATATTTTCATAAAATAGCGAATATCTTTGAGAAATTTTATGAATGTATGTATTGTTTTATTAAAAAAAAATCTTGATGAAGAAAACATTTATAGATTTTTATTAAGAGTCAATTTGAGATCAAGAGTACCCCATGGGTTAATTTCAGAAAATAAGTCCAGAATATTTTTTTTTTGAATTATTGAAATATCATCAACAAGTTTTATCAAAATCTTTCCACAAATATATATTATTTCGATATTTTGTTTTACAAAAATATAAATTTCGTTCAATTTGACATTTGACCTTAAAGAGTGAGAGTTTACAGTGTTTCAATTTAACCTTAATTCAAAAGATTGAGATCTTATATCAAGTAGTATAATATTTTGAAAAAATATATTTGAAATATGAAAACACCAAAAAGATGTAGCCTAATCCGCTTCAAATCCGCTGAAATAAAAACGCTGCCCTCGCCAAATTAAGAACAGGATACCTACAAATTTGTCATTTTTAAGCACATATATTTTAATAAGACTTTAAAGTCCAATCATTGATTTCGGTAAATTTCTTGAACAAAATTTCTGAAGAAGTAAAATTGAAGATTTTGAAATAACGTTAAGAAAATACGTGCCGTTTTGACATTCATTAGAACGGCATAACAATAGACGAGATGCAAAATATTGTTGTTGTAAATTATTTCAATGTTTTTTAAAAATGTGAGCTCGATTTTCTTAATCAAGTGGTCTGCGGCGCATTTATTGCCTAGGGAACTTGATATAACTTGGCTATTTTACAACCGATAATAGATTTTGTTTTCTTATTAGAAAGATAATTTACTCTAGACTATAGTTTAAGAAATATTTAAGTTAAAAAGCAATTATTAATATCAAAATTTTTGCGAAAAATGTTTTTTTTGATAATTTTTACATATACATAAACCCATATTTGAACTCTGAATTCAATGCGCGTCCAGAAGGCATTGTCCGATTTGGCTCAAATTTTGCGCACTAAAGTTTAAGATCCAGTGTCACAATAATCCGACTCGCACGTCTTGAAATTAAAAAAGAATGGGTGTCACCCTAATGTACATAGCTACATTTGGTCAAACAGCATGGTATCTGAAAAGTCAAATGTCCTTATGGACATACACATACTTGGCAAGAGATTCATTTAAAAAGAAAATTTTTAATATCCTTGATAAAAAATTAAACAAATAATTAGATTTAAGGGCAAGTAACCGAGGTTTTTGAAAACTATGAAACTTCTTTACAACTAAAAAGTAAGAAAATTGCAGTCGGTCTAGACCGACTATGTGATACCCCATACCATTTAGAGAATTGTGCGGGAAAAATTGTTCTTAACAGGAATGTTCGAAAACATCCACGATATTATTATTAGCGATGAGACTATGAGCATTTGAATGGAGTGGATATATTTTGCAAAACTTTTACCGTAAGGTACGTGCCGCTATGGCCGCTTCTGCGATTTGAAACTGGATGAAATGTTGTTTATACAGTTATTTATTTAAAGTCTATGGAATTACAAATATCCTTACAGGCTAATGTATTTAGTGTATATATACAGATAAAAAAAATGACTAATTAATTATTTAGATACAGAATAATTTTACGTTCTAAAGATTCTTTATTTTCAGATAAATTGATGATGTGGTAAATTCCATTAAATGGGTCACACAACCACCGAAATGGATCATTATTAGCATAGTTAAATCGAGATAATTAATATTTAAGAGCTTAAAGTTTCTTGTTTGAGTTCTACTTAACAAGAAAAGAAATGCATAGGTCAAAGACTTTTTAGTGTCGGTAACTTGATTAGAGCAAGTCTGAATATATATGAGGCTAAGGCGCTGGAGTTCCATCCAGGTCCACGTAGGCAAAATAAAAGAATTTGTTTCTAGATATATATTTAACGAAATTTATATGAATAGTGTAAAACGGATCCCATATTATAGAACCACAACAGGACGAACCAGGGATGTGTATAGCTAATTGGTTACATATGGATAAGAAAATCCTTTACGTCATTGCTTCAAAAATCCATGAACTCCAAAAGCTTTGTTTATTGCCAAAGATATATGCGGACGAAAATTTAAGCTATGAGCTAATAGAATACCAAGATCTAAGAATGTATCAACAGAGTCGAGTTCACTATCATTCACAATATAAGAAGCGTGTAGATTTTTACATCTGTAAAAGGATATGTGCTTACATTTTTTGCATGCAAACCCATTTCGCTACACTATATGCCAAATATGAGTTAAGGCGTGTACTTTTGGTGGCAGATGAGCGCCAATGAAAGAGCAACAAAATCATGGTCGTAGTTTTTGAAAAAGACTAGTAATGTCGATTACTGTTCTGAGATATCGCTGGATTTTAACAACAAATAGAAGGAAAAACGCCTTGTCATATTTATACCTATTTTCTTAAAACACACTTTTCCGTCAAAGAGTGCTTTTTCTTAAAAGTACGATTTCTTAAAAAGTATCTGTTGAGGAATAAATTAAAACTAAAATTTATTTTTAATTTTCATATAAAGGTAATGACTTTATTCGATATCAAAATCATCTATCAATACAAAGGGCGAAGTTAACGTGATTGCTACAATTATTGCCTGTACTTTAATGTACCAAAAATATTAAAAACCAGTTTTGTGATGTGATGATGATGGCGATTATGCTGCGTATGTTTCCCCTTCTTAAACAAATTACAATAATATTGCTTATTTTTGTATATTATTAATTATTTTTCTTTCACTTTTTTTTAAATAATAATCAATACTTAAAAAATTTTTTAAGTTTTAATAATATTGAATTTAAATGATAATTTCTTAAATATAATTAGTGTCAATGTAAGAAGAATTTCTTCAGTAACAAAATTTAATAAATTTAAAAGCATGGTAGCAAGTCTTTCGAAATTACCTGATATCATCGCTATTCAATAGTCTCGGTTTGATGCAACATTAACCCAACTTTATTCCTGGTTACTCTAACGTCCTCTGTTGTAGAAGTGATGGATATTGTGGTACCTGTATATTAGCAGCAAATTATGGTTTACTGTTGGTAATTGCAAAAGTGAGAATTTTTATACCCTATACCACTAGACCTAGACCCATCTTTAATTGTACCGATCGAATCAGAATCACTTTCTGAGTTGATTTAACAATGTCCGTCCGTCCGTCCGTCCGTCCGTCCGTCTGTGTGTCCATGTAAAGCTTGTAATCAAACTGCAGGTCGCAAATATGAATATATTTTGATGAAATTCGGTATATAAGCTTTTGTCGGCCATGGGATGAACTCTATTGAAATTGGTGATAATCGGTCCATGTTCAGACCTAGCCCCCATACAAATTACCCTTATGAAATCGACATAAATTGCCATAAGATCCAAATTGTCATATAGATCTTACTCAAATTGGGTTTTTTATGCGTTCATTACGTCCGTTAATGTGTAGTCCAAAAATGATCCCTTTGGCTCCATATAGAGCTGCTTCCCGATCTTCACTTAAATCTATTAAAAAACAAAAATATTGCACTGATTCTTCTCAGATTTTGTTTGTATATATTTTTGCAAAATACAAGAGACTTTACCAAACATGATCAGGATCGGTCCATTTTTGGACCTAGTCCCCATATAGATCTAGCATCCGATATGAACTTTTTCATGTCTGCAGCCAAAAAAATTAATAAAAATTAGACTCAAATTTGGTTTTTGCTTATTTTCTATGTCCAGTTAGTTGGGCCTAAGAGATAGGGCATGGTATAGGGTATCATATAGTCGGTCTAGACCGACTATAATTTTCTTACTTGTTAGATTTTGTATCAATTTCAATAGAAAATTTTCGTATTGATGGTACTACTTTAAATATTATATCATTTTATCGTTCGCAAAAATGTTTGATAAATGTTTGGAAGATCTAATAGAGGAATATGCGCAAAGGCCATTAATTGTAGTTCGCGATACAAATATCGATTTATTTGAAAGCTCTAAGTTTTCGGAACTATTGAACTTGTTATTAAATTATGATTGTCATAACTGTCACGATATGGTAACGATACCTATTAGTGAAACGTGTATTGTTCATTTGATCAAATGTTCATTTGATCAAATGTTCACTGATCAACACACGTTTCACTAATAGGTACGTTTTCGGAAGAGTTTTTTTTTAATCTGTGGAATTTCCGTTGAAGGATCAAAATATAATATGTTGCAAGCTAAAAAGTAATTTTATTACTGATAGATCTTTTGAGATACATACAACGCATTGTGATTATAACAAAGGACAAAAATATTTACAACGTAGTTGAAGTGAAATTGGAACAATTGATAGATCATCTGAATTAACTGTCAAATTAATACTTTGTATATATAATGCTATTAAGAGTTCAACAAGCTCTTTTAAACAAAAAGCCCAATTAAGATTTAAACTAAATATTTTTGTTGATGGCAATAAAATTAATATATCACATGGGCTAAAATACTTGAGCACTAAATTGCAACATCGAGCATTAAAGGGTTATAGATAATAGTATTCTTTTATTTACTAATGCATGTACTCTCTTAGTTATACTTTGTTACTTTTTTTTCATTAATAACAACGTAAGTCGCTATGTGGCGTTTTCTGAGAAAATAATTTGTCAGCGATCAAACTTAGGTTGACATACATGCGTCGATAGTGCTGCAAATTAATTTAATAAACATTTAAGTTACGTCGGTATTTAAAGAAAAAACTCAGAAATGGTCAATATTTAAAAAAAAAAATTGAATACATGTAAAGAGCGTTAAAAATTAATATATTTAGCATATTTAATTCAAAACTGACAAAAATGGACATACGCGATTATTCCAGAAAACCATATATATGTGAATGTTAATTGTACATGAAATAGTAGAAATAATAATAAAGTAACAAAGTATAACTAAGAGAGTACATGCATTAGTAAATAAAATAATACTACTATCTATAACCCTTTAATGCTCGATGTTGCCTATAGGCAACATTTTATATTTTGGCTTATAAGTCCCGTAAATTTTATTTTTTTCTCTAACGGCTTTTTTCTCAGAGTAGCTTGATACATTGTGCAAGCTCAATTGCAAATATTTTATTCTAAGTATTGTTAGAGATCTGTGAGAGCTAATCTTATTTGACTGCACATGTAAAATTTTTTTTCTGCAAAAAGTGAGTTTACAAATAATCACAAAAAATTTTAAATTAAATGCTTAGAAATATTGTTTAAAGTTAAGAAAATTAGAAAAAAAAATTAAGAAATACCTTTAGATGGCAGTCAGTCATTTTTTAAACACAATGTTGCCTATAGGCGACATTTCATAATGGCTAAACCAGGTCACATAGGACTTTGAAATTGATATCAATTCATATTTAGGTCTAAACTAACAACTACATACCTACTCTTGTTAGGTAACTACAACGGTAAGAGATTTGAGTCATATATCGGATTATCAAGGAGCGGACTGAGAATACTAAGCGGGATTGTTACTGGTCACTGTAGGCTCAGGGAGCATCTGAGTAGGTTAGGAATTGAAGCGAACCCCATGTGCAGATTCTGTGATGAGAAGGCAGAATCATCGGAGCACATACCTCGGTTCTTTCCAAATACCAGTACGAGGGCGGATCAATAAGTCCGTGACATTTCGAACTTCCCTCGTAGTTATATGCAATGCAACACTGCTCCTGTCAAGTACCACCTGCTAATAGACTACTGTAAGATTTTGAGTAAGTTCCGTCATTTACTTTGTGTTTAACAGCTGCTCAAAACATACAACCTCATGGTTTTTTTTTTAAGTGGAAAAAAGTTAATTTTGACTGCTCATTACACATTATTTTTTGCGAAAAATAACCGTCAATCAAACCAATCAAACCAAGTTTGATAAATACTATGCGGACTCTGCACCATCGATTTCAATGGTAAAAAAGTGGTTTACTGTCTTTCGTTGTGGTCGCACAAATACAAATGACGCTGAATGTTCTGGACGGCCAATTGAGGTCAATACACCCGAAAATGTCGAAAAAAATCCACTATATGGTGTTGGCCGGTCGAAGAGTAAAAGAAAGCTGTCTGCAAGATGGATGCCGGTTTGCTCTCAATTGACCATAAACATAATCGTGTCTCAATGGTAAAATTCCATGAATTGAGCTACGAATTGCTACCTCATCCTCTATATTCTCCGGACTTAGCCCCCAGTGACTATTTCGTATTTCCAAACCTAAAGAAATGGCTCGGTGGAAAAGCTCTAATTTTGAAAATATTGATCAAAAATGCATATTTTATGGACCATGAAAAATCCTATTTTTTGAAAGGGATACAAAAATTGGAGAATGAATGAGATTATGTTGAAAAATAAATTTTTTTTTGCAAAAAAAAAAACTGTGTTGCATTCTCAGTCACGGACCTATTAATCCGCCCACGTATCAACAACAATTTAATGCTGTATATGTATTAAAGAGCACAACTATGGTGTATATTAGGGTGGCCCTTAATAAAAAAGTGTTCAAACTCTCGCTCGCACCCCCTAGAAATATGCGAATAGAAAAAAAAAAGTGAGAAATACAAAGTTTTGGGCCAATCAAAAAATATTTAGAGGTGGCTCAACGCGATTGAAAATTTCAGGTGTGTTTATATGGGGAAAATATGACTTTTTTCATATTTTACGAAAATTTCGTTCTTTAGTTTAACTCTTCAGACAAATTGTTATATAATTCGGGATCAGTTTTAAATTATCTTTCAAAAAAGCTATAAAACTTCAAATATAATAAAAACACGCCAAGAAATAGCAAATGCCCCCGACCAATTTTGTGCCAAAAAAAAAAAACTAGGTCATGCAAGTTGATGGCATTTTTTTAACTTTAAGATATTAATTAAAGCCAACATTTTGTTTTAGTCATTATACCTGTAAGCACTCAGATATGAAGTATTGTTTTATTACTACCTTGATAACCTATTAAGCATTGAGACCGAAAATGGAAATTTTTTTTGATAAAATTTTGAAAACTCCTTTTTCAAGTTTTGAAAAATTTTCTTAAATAAAATTCAAAAAACTAGATTTTGCTCTTTAAGATCTTGTTAAATGCATGTGAGGGATTTAACGTGTGAATTTTAAGGTAAATCCCTATGCCACAATTTTTTTGACAAGGATTTTATTTTTGCGGATTTCGAGAAAAATGGGATTTTTGTAAAATATTCTGCAAATGTACTCTTTCTAAATACTTTGTATCAAAAATTCATCACTTTTCTACTTTTAAATAATAGTCAGGGTTTCGGAAAAATATATTATGACCCCATGAACCCTTTTGGAATTGGGGTCACATATGACCCCAAGCTAATAAAAGACAATTTATTCAAAAAATTCTAATATTTTGTAAGTGCTGTTGAATTTTCCGATGTGTTGAAATTCCGTTCCTAAAATTTTGGATAAAGCCGAGAACGTTATCCCATTATTTGCCAAGGCCAGCTTTGGTTTTTAAGATATTTTTAAATAAAAATTACGGAAAACGAGTTTTCCTATTTAGAATTTAAGAAAAATAATTCGGTTATTTTTTATTTATTTAAGGCTTCAGTGTTCCTGGGATCAAAATAATCCATTTTGATATATCTTTGGTGCAATTATCTGCTTATTGCTCGCGAATATAAATTAAAACAATTTTCACAAATCTTGCTATAAAATTAATTTATATTTTTTAAATAAAATAAGAAGACTAACAAATGACCCAAAGCTAATAAAAGACATTTTATTCAAAAGAACATGAAATACAAAATTAATATAATAAAATAAACTTAAGCGATTACAGAAAACAATTTGAATCGCACACTAAATCATCCTTAAATACACCAAAATAAACAGAATTAATTTGATATTTCATATTCTTTTGAATAAATTCTCTTTTATTAGCTTTGGGTCATTTGTGGATCCTCTTATTTTATTAAGAAAAATATAGATAATTATTTTACATAAAAAATAATTTTATAACAAAATTGGTCAAAAGTTGTTTTAATTTATTATTGTGTTATTTGGCTAATATCCTTTTGTTTCCTTTATTTCAAAATAAGCTAATACGGCCTAAGATTTTTAATGTAAATAAAACTGCATTTAAATTACATATCTCTCGACGTTTCGTCAATTCTTTGTTGACTTATATAAAAAACATCACGTTAAAACAATTTTAAATTACACTAATATATAACAATAACTTACAGTAACATGAGTATTATTTATCACATTTAAAAATGAATTTAATTTACATACAACATAAAAATTACATTCAACATATATTAATAACAAGTACTCAGCTTAAAAAAATATCACAGTAAAGTTATTGTATTGCAACCCTATAACTAGCATTAATTTTGTCATATTCGCGAGCAACAAGTAGATAATCACAATGGATTATTTTGACCCCAGGAGCACTGAAGCCTTAAATAAATAAAAAATAACCGAATTATTTTTCTTAAATTCCAAATAGTGGTTTCATCGAGTTTAATAGAAAAACTCGTTTTCGGAAATTTTTATTTAAAAATATCTTAAAATCCAAAGCTGGCGTTTTGAAGTAATGGGTTAGAGTTGTCGGATTTATTCCAATTTTTAGGAACGGAAGTTCTACATAATTGTTATCATATTTTAAGCGTCGCATCTAAAAATTCAATAGCTCTTACAAAATATATAAATTTTTTGAATAAATTTTTTTATTAGTTTGGGGTCATATGTGGCCCCACTTCCAAAAGGGTTAATGGGATCATATAATTACTTTACAAAACCCTAGGTTATTAAGATAACGCACAACATTTAAAAGTAGAAAAGTGATGAATTTTTGATACAAAGTATTTAGAAAGAGTACATTTACAGAATATTTTACAAAAATTCCATTTTTCTCGAAATCCACAAAAATCAAATCCTGGTCAAAAAAACTTTGGCATAGGGATTTACTTAAAAATTCACACAGTTAAACTCTAAGAAGCATCGTAAAAGACCTTGTGGAGCTAGATCAATTTTTTTAAATATTGTTTAAGAAAATTTTTCAAAACATGAATAAGGAGTTTTCCAAATTTTATCAAAAAAATTTTCCATTTTCGGTCTCAGTGCTTAATAGGTTTACAAGGTGGTAATAAAACAATACTTCATATCTGGGTACTTATTGGTATAGAGACTAAAACAAAATATTGGCTTTAATTAATTTCTTAAAGTTGAAAAAAATGCCATCAAATTTCATTACCTAGTTTTTTTTTTGGCACAAAAAAGGTATGAGGCATTTGCTATTTCTTGGCGAGTTTTTATTCGATTTATAGCTTTTTGGAAAAATTATTTAATAGTGATGATAGAGCAATTTGTCGGAAGAATTAAAGTATAGGACGAAATTTTCGTAAAATCCGAAAGAAAGTCATATTTTCCCCATATAAACACACTTGAAATTTTCAATCGCGTTGAGCCTAAATGTTTTTTGATTGGCCCCAAACTTTGTATTTCTCACTTTTTTTGCTATTCGCATATTTCTAGGCGGTGCGAACGAGAGTTTGAACACTTTTTTTTCGCCTCCATATAATGAAGGGCCACCCTAGTGTTCATGAACAGTACCTTTTCTTAAAAAATACCTATCTTAAAGCATAGCTTTTCCTAAAAATGTAAATTTTGAAAAAATAGCTTTTTGTTTAAAATTATTTTCCTTAAAAAGTAAATTTTCTTAAAAAAAAAAATACCTATTCTTAAAAATGCCTGCCTTTCTTTAAAAATGGACATTAATTAGAAAAGTACTTTATGTTAACAGGGCATATTACCTTAAAAAGTTAGTTTTCTTCAAAAAGTACATTTCTTAAAAAACTACCTTATCATAAAAAGTATCCTTCATTAAAAAAGGTACCTTTTGAAAAATAACCTTTTTTCAAAGTACCGTTATTAAAAAAAGGAAATTATTTAAAGTAGTACATTGTCTTAAAAAAAGTATGTTTCCTAAAAAGCAGTTTATCTTAAAAAAATATTTCTTTCTTTAAAAAGTACATTTTGAACAAGTAACCTTGATTTAAAGTACTCTTCCATAAAGAAGTATTTTGCTAAAAAATTACCTTATCCTAAAAAGTACCTTTCTTTAAAAATTACATTTCTTTGAAAAGTATCATTTATTTTTTGTTAACAAAATACGATTTCTAATGGACAACAATATCCTAAAATATGTAAATATTCTTAGAAAAGGTGATTTTTTAAGAAAAAGTAAAGAGTTCAAGAGTAAAAGGTGAATATTTTGGAAAAAATTATTTTTTTTTTTTTTGTTCAAAAGTGGCTTTTGAATAAAAGTAATTTCTTTTAAAAAATTACCTTGCCTCAAAAAGTAGCTTTGGTTAAAAGGGCTTTTCTGGTTTCAGTATAATGTAAAATTACTAATGTCATCACTGAAAAAGTGCATTTTGTGTTTCAAATGTTAACTGTAGCATACCTACATCCGAATATATTTTTGTAGGGACGCCTTGTGCACCATAAAAATTAACTATATATAATAATTGTAGGATGTTTGTAACATACCCTTAATAGTGCATATAAAAATGCATTTATACTATTAAATATGATATGAAAATATGATTGTTTTCAAAGTTTTTAATGAGTTTGTAAAATATTTAATGAGTTTAGCTCCTTCACAAAAAAACTACCAACCTTAGAGAAATATTTGTGTTTTGTTATCTAGAATAGAGCGAAGTGCTTCCTAATGTACCAACACGATTCCTTAGTTGTACATCAGCTGTAGAAAGACTTTATTAGAATTATGCAGCAAATATTTTTTAAGAATTATTCTTAGCTCTATTTTGGAATGAGAAATCCAACCCTAATATCAGTGATATTTTAATTGATATATTACACATAAAATGGTGAATTATTTATTTCATTCTAATGTTTAATTTAAATAGTTAGTTAAGTATGAGTTATAGTAACAGGCAGAAGGATGCTGAAGAGGAACTAAGAATAGTGTTCGAAAGTAGCTACGCAAACATGCAGCCACACAAAATGCTTTACATAGTCATAGGATGACAACAAAAAGGGTAGAAAATCGAGTCTCTCTGCCTGTCTGTTTGTCTAACTCTCCGTTTGTGTGCTTGCCCATCTGTCTTTCTGTTTGTCTCATATGTCCTCCTATAAATAAAATCCAGGCATAAATTCCACTTAAAGTTTTAAACTATAGCTTAAATGTTAGTTTAATCGGAGCTTTTTGCGGTCTTAACTAATGTATTTATAATATTTTATTTCTTCGAAATTTGTTTATATATTTGTTTATCTTTATTTGTAAAAACAGTAACTTTAAAGATATTTAAGCGGAAACGGAAATGAGCAACAAGCAACTCAATATAGTCAAACAACAATTTAAACTTTCCTTCAAAGCAAAAGAAACTTACACATATTTACAAAAATAAAAAATAAATCTCTTAACTTAGCTAGAAAGTATAATGTTGAACAACAGAATTTAAATTGTTTTGAAAACAATTTTTGCGGGACAAAAAAAAAAAAAAGAAAACAATAACTTAAACCTTTTGTTATTCTTGGTGCAAAGTGTGTGAACTTTTTTTTTTAAAGCTAAAAAGTCAATTCAAAAAAATTATTTTCTAAAATTCTACAATTTATTTCTTAGCAGCCAGCCTTAGTATAATATATTATATTCGATTCTTGTAGCACAACAATGCACTCAATGAAGTTAAATTAAATTAAAGGGAAATATCGTAAATGCCTTTGCCAATTTAATTTGGTATTCTTTCATTTTCTACCACTTCCAAATATAAATAACTTTCACTACTGGACTTCTTTTTGGGTAAATATTTGAACATAAATAAAATTCAAAATGTAGGACAGTTTGGAAAACGACATAGCAATGAAACAAATAAGTGAACTTGTTTATTTAACTCATTGCATTGTATTAAACGGAAATTCTATGCCTCAAAGGAATAAAAAAGAGAAAATAAAACTCACCATAAACTGGTTATTTTGAAATCACAGTTTTCATTGTCGAAACTTTTAGTCGAACAATCGCATACAATGGATTGCAACAAACTGTCAACGAGGAGCCAGACATACATGAGTCACATTGTTAGATTGAACGAGTGTAGTTAAGTTAGTATTTGAGTGTGTATTGGATTGTGTAGTATATTGTATTACAAATGAATTCCTTCCATAGGACAACAGTGTCTTTATTATTGAATTTTTTCGAATTTTTATTATTATTGTAAAATGTGTTATAAACGAGGAAAGGACTTGAGCAATGCAAGTGAACAAAATATTATTACATATATACACTTTCCGACTTTAAACATACTTTCACTAGAGTTTGTTTGTGTATCATTTTTGAGAACTCATAGATAGCAGACAACAAAATGTCACCAAGAACTGTTTGAAATATACAGAAACAATGTAACATACGTACATACTATGAAATACAAAAATAAACGAAGATATTTTAAACGAACAACTTTATTATTGTATACCAAATGTCGATACACGTCGATCGCTCGCTTCTAAAATATTTTAATAAAATGTTATGAAAATATAATTTTTTAAATTGCTTTTTCACATCTTCAAACGCAGTTGTTTTTTTTTTTTGCATGGGGGTTTAGAAGCTGTGTGCTAGCTCTGCGCGCATCATACAAATGCAAAAAGTATAGCTTTTGTTTTAATATATTTTTCAATATATTGTTTATTGGAAAATTCTTTGAAGATTCCATAGTACATAGCCCCGCAAAATTATTTTTTTAAAGTCATCCAAAATTTTACTTTTATCATTTTCACATAAAATTAGGGATTTTTGTTTTCTTTGGAAGAATAAGGTCATTTAAAAATATATGTGGTGTTGGATTTTCCATAATTTTTAAAATGATTTTTGATTTTTAAAGTGAAAGTTAGATTATATTTTTTTTTTGGTGTGGTCCAGCACAGGTTTTAGGGAGCTCCTTCAGGCCAAGTGGAAATTTAGGACAAAATTAGGAACCAGAATGTATAGCTAAAGCCTTGTGAATGGTCATCCATCTTGTGTAGGCGTCTACGGATAAAAACGCGGCAAATAGATAATTTTTTTTTTTGTTATAAAAATGGCCTCAAATATAGAGATGGGTTATTTTCGAAAATGTTTGGTATAGTTTTTTTTTTTGTACACAATTACATGCATATACATATCTATATGTTTTCAAATTTCTTTTTAGTGAACATAATTATTTTTTTTGTTAATATAGTTTTTCTTGGTTAAATTAACTTTATTAAGTGAAAAGTAAATTATTTTTTTTTGTTTTTGAGTTTTTGGCATAAAGGGCCGCAGCGTAAATTTTATTAAAGTTTAATATAATCAATTATAACGTTTATTTTTTTTTTTTTTGTTCTAAATTTCAATTTAAAAATAGATGTAAAAATTTGTACTTTAGCAGTTTATTATTTTTTTTTGTGGTATGGTTAGATATAGGAATATATTAATAAAAATTATGTATTGAATTTGTAAAACAAAATATGATTGGTTAAATTAGTTAAATAGGGGTAGGTTAATAAAAAGGTAAGTGGTGAAGGCAAGCGGGTTTTTGGGGTCACGGAATTTATAGTTCGGATGAAATGTGACCATGGTTGGGCAGGGCGACTGGAGGCCAACATCTTCCTCCCACTCCAGATGTGTGGTAAAGGTGATAGTTTTTTTTTGTTAGTTTTTTTTATTGGTGCGAGCCTAGGACTAGTGTTGAGGGATGGATGCACACCCTGATAAAACCGCAGAGAGCTAGTCGGTCCAATCACGCTAGTGCCAAAGATTTTGAAGCTCGTTTACATTTTTCAATATTTTGCTCGAAATAAACCAATTTCTGTTTTATTTGCTTAATAACAGCTAAACACCGATCAATATGGTTATCAAAAAAAAAAAAAAAATCAAGTATTATTATTGCTTAACGCAAACACTGATTTTGAATACTGATTTTGAAAATTGTGTGTTATATGATAAAATATATACCATTTAAAGAAGAAAATAAAAATTTTGAAAGTTTTTGAAAATGGTCTATTCGGACCATATATCACATCCGTTTGTCGTCTATTGACCAGTTGACCGCACAACGCATTACATAAAAAAATTCATTTATTAGTCGAACTAACCGTATGTGGAATAGATGTGTTCTTATTTTGAAATATTGGATTTTTATATATCCCCAGGCAGATTCTGGTTTCTTTACTAAAAAAAATTAAATAAATCAAATTTGGAGAAAATCCGATAATTTTAAGTGAACCCGGAAAAAAATTGAAATATTCAACGGGTAAATATGAATCAAACATCTATTTTTATACACTGTCACTTTTAATCGGAGTTTTTCATTCCTTTCCTCAAAACATACTGAATGAAAAAATTTATTTAATTTTTTCCCTTTACCCCACTCTACCCTACTATATGGGCTGTATGATATTTTCTGTGTATTTTTTAGTAATTGTAATATCGGTAAATTTTTAAAAGCATGTATACCTGATTAAAAAATTTATTATTTTAGAACACTTTACTGTTTGGGTAGATCAGTGAAGGCCGTACCAAGCACGCTGGTGCTCGGGTTCTTATATGTATACAGCCGAACCAAAACAAAAATACTCACCAAAGAGTAAAGTAAACAACAATTTCATTCAGTCTTATGAAAGCTTTTGAACAAAGCAGGTCTATGTCGCATTGCCTTTTGAAATTCATATATATTTTTTTAATAAGTACACAGAGAATATTTGTTTAAAAGAAACCAAGAATGTTGAGAAAATTTCGAAGACTTGAGAAACTAAATTACGCAAAGCAGTTGAATCTGCTATAAATTAAACATTTTCTATAAATTACATACGTCGCCTCCATTTGACAACATTATAGTTGTCTTTTATGCATTTTTTTTAATTTTTAAAAAATATCCAGTTACTGCAGGCTTGTAAGTTTTTTAGTTTTGGTAACATACCATTTATTAACCTTTGAAATTTCTTATCTTTTTAAGTTTTGCTATTTTTTTTATTTTATTTATTTATTTTTTTTTTTGTTTTTTAAAGAAATGAATTACTTATTATTACATACTTGATTTAATAAACTTCAAACTTATTGATAAGAGAGAATGTTCTTCACATTTTTTTTACATTTTCTAAATGTAAGATTTAAAATTTTAAAACAACAAAACATATTTAAAATTTTATCATATTCTTCGTGAACTCAACTATTTTCCCTTTTATTCATTCTTAAACACATTCATACAAAATCTACACAAACCCATTTAATATCGTCATTGTGTTACATCTATGGATTTCGATCAGTGTAGTACAACTAACACATGCTCATAAACACTATTATTAACTCAATTCTCTCGATGGCCACCACTGGTGTAGATTATTCCTAGAAATTGTGCGTACATCAGTCGCTGTTGATAACGGGACATTTTTTCAAACTGTGTTTTCCTCAGCAACGGGACATTTTTTGCAAACATTGTCGCTAAAACGCCAAAAACCGTCACTTACTTGATTTTTTCACTTGTTATGTAAGTGGTGACCAGAGTGTATTAATTTTTTAAGAGTGAAATGAATTAATTTGTATAGCAAGTGGTGTTCTAAAGTTAAAAAAGCAATATAAATATATAATATATAATATTAAATGTCCAAAATATCACTGAAATCAACTGCGGAAGAAGCATCAAGCACTTCAATGGTTAGAACACGCAAAGCCATTGAAAACTTAAGGAAAATCGATTTAGTTGGAAACGTTTCTCACCAAATTACTAGCGCAAAGCTTCCGTCAAATCTTCAGGTCTTGCAAGTCCAATTTTACAATATGCGCTTTGCAAATCTTTCAGCAAAGCTAAGTGGAAAATTCACAGTCGATGCAATCCAAATTTTTTAGAATCAAATAGCACCTGAAAAAGATCCAATGCCCAAAACCAAGCTGCTGAAACTTTTATTGAACATCTGAACGAGTTATTTGATATTGCAGCCGTCGATGCGCTAGACAAAATTAAATTAAAATTAATTAGTAATGCAAAGACAGAAAAGACGTCCTGATTGCGTGGCTGGTGTCGATATCGCTTTTTGGGATCGAGAAAAGAAGCACAGGAACGAAAAGATAAAGAAGCTGTATGTAAAAGGATGCTCGAAGAGGAAAAATCGAGCTAAGCAGATGTTCCTCAACTTATGGTGTGGAGTGATGAGTGATAGTGTTACCAACTTACCAATTAACAACACGACTATCGAGGAATAAAGCTTTAGCTCAAACGTTGGTAGAAAATGCTGAAGCATTAGGACATTGCGTAGAGGAAACTAATATTAATCGACCAACTATTCATCGCTTGCGCCAAGAAAACCTTATAAAACAATCTAACGAAATTTCAGCTGGTCTTACGGATAATGTAAGTTGATTTTTTTTATTATTCAACAAAAGGTAGTATTTATTTTGAGACAATAATTATCATTTATAGGTGAGTAAAATTAGTTCGGTGGTAGCTCATTTTGGTGGAAAGCATATGAAAGATTTGTTCGGATCCACAAAAGTTGATCGGATTACAATCTCGCTAAGCTACAATGGCACATCGAAGTTTTTTGGTGCACCGAAAGTAGAATCTTCGACTGGCAAAAATATTGCGGATGCAGTTTATGAAAGATTAGATAAATGGAATATTGTTGACCTTGTCATATAAAACAACATCTACAAGTACTGGTACCAACACATGCGCCGCTGTCCTCTTAGAAAAAAAATTGGACGTAGTCTAATTAATCTACCTTGCCGCCACCATGTGTATGAAATAATATTGCGCAACGTGCTCGAAAGAAAATTATATTGAACCTCTGCTCCAGAAGTTTCAATATTTGAAAACTTTGCCAAATCGTGGCCAAATTTTAACAAAGAATTATTTACAAGTAATGAAGATGCAACTGTTTCTTTACAAATAATTCCAGATGAACATACAAATTGTATAAAGTTTTGTTATGTTTAACTGACTAAATCTCAAAATCGAGAAGACTGTAGACTTACTCCGGTTGGTCTTAATCATTATTGGTGCAGAGCGGTATAACTTTCGAACGCCAAAAGTATGTAAAGTAATATATTCCTTGAAAATATTTCTGTTCCGTGACCAATTCTCACTTACGAAAAATGAATCCAATTGATTATGCGATATTTGCATTTTTTAGTGACACTTTATATTAAAGCCTGGTTCAGATGTGCTAACGCAATATAGGCACCGCTTCATGATTTGACTTTATTCAAGATAGTACAAAGTATTCGGAAACTAACCCAGAAATCTCTGCAGTAATTCTTAGAAAAATTAGCAACCATTTTTGGTATATTTCTGAGGAAGCAGTAGCTCTAGCCTTTTTCGATTCAAAAATAACTTTTGAAGAAAAACGTAAAATGGTTGAAAAACTTAAACTAAGAGAACCAGTTGTAAAATTAAAAAATGGTCGATCTTATTCGAATTTTATGGACTTTCAAAAATACTCATGTGATTTTGTATCTGAGAAAATAAAGTATTTTTTCAGTCGCTTTAGTTTATCCCTGGAAATTCTAGATTTTGAGCCTTCAACTTCGGAAACATCATTTGAATTTGAGGATAGTTGGACATTCTGTAGGGACTTATTTGTTGTAAATGATACTGCTGAGAGTGGCGTTAAGTTTATTCAACATTTTAACAGAATATGAACCAATGTTGAATATGAAAAACAATTGTTGCTTCAGGTTATTGAGGCTTATCGACAAAAATATCCATCGTATAAAAAATCTTATCTAATAATTTATCCATTGTTTGAAGAAATATAGATCCAGAAACCAATTCTCTTATCCAAATTTTTTTTTAATTTTTTTTATTTATTTGAATAAACAAAATAAAAAAATTTTCGAAGAAATTATTCAAAAATTTTTTTCGTATAGAGGTGTACTGAAGCCGTTTCCGTGTTCATTAAAAGTTATCGGACTCGCTCCAAATTTTACTTATTTAATTTTTAAATATAAAGGAACAAAAATCTGGCTGGCGAACTGGAATCAAAGCACTTTAAAATTTGGCCATACTAATAAGAACACCTCTAATGTGGAATAAACTCCCCGCACAGGTATTTCCTGACAGTTATAGTCTAATTAAATTTAAGTCAAATATCTACATATGCACTGCATCTGTAGAGGGCATGCCCTGAGTGTTGGTCAATAATTAAAAAAAAGATGAAACAAGACCCTGCTTGCAAAACTTCTTCTTCTGATAATAGAAGATACATTAAATGGTAGCCAAGTGTACTGATATTTATAAATACTAGTCGATTTAGTGATGTCCGCCCGTCCGTCTGTCCGTCCCAGACCACTTTTGTGCCATGAAACTTTATTGTATTTTTTTAACTTGATTAAAGCCACATTTTTTTTGTCTCTATACTTATAAGTAATCAGATATGAAGTATTGTTCTGTTACCACATTGTTAACCTATTGCGCATTGAGACCGAAAATGGGAAATTTTTTTGATAAAATTTTGAAAACTCCTTTTTCAGGTTTTAAAAAATTTTCTTAAAAAAAAAATTTTAAAAAATGGATCTGGCACTTCAAGGGTTTGTTAAGTACATATTACAGAATAACTGAGTGAATTTTTAGGTAAATCCCTATGCCGGAATTTTTTGAGAAGGAGTTTATTTTTGCGGATTTATTTATATCAAAATTTTATTTATATCGAAAATTAATCAGTTCTCTTTTTTTAAATGCTACATATTACCTTCATAGCCTAAGGTTTAAAAAAAAATAATGTGACCCCGTTCACCCTTTTGGAATCGGGGCCACATATGACCCCAAACTAATAAAAGACAATTTATTCAAAAAATTTAAATATTTTGCAAATACTGTCGAATTTTTAAAAGCGTTACATAAAATATTATAACCAAATACGTATGTCTCCCATTCCTAAAATTTGGGATAAATTCGAACAAGCTAACCCATAATTTGCCAAGGCCAACTTTGGATTTTAAGATATTTTTAAATAAAAATGACCGAAAACGAGTTTTTCTATTAAACTCGATGAAACCACTTTTGAGAATGTAAGAAATATAATTTGGTCAATTTTCCTTTTAATTTAACCCTTCAGTAGTCCTGGAATCATAATTATCCATTGTGATATATCTCTGGTGCAATTGTCTGCTTATTGCTTGCGAATATAAATTTAAACAACCTTTAACCAATTTTATTATATAATTATATTATTTTTAAAAACTATATATATGATTCCATATAAAATAAGAACACTTCTGAGCTATAACTCAACATTGTTAAATTAAACTTGACTTTTTACAGGAAGAATGTTGTTTGAAAAAGGAGTTTTAAAAATTTTATCAAAAAATCTTCCCATTTTCGGTCTCAATGCGCAATAGGTTTGTTAACCGTGGTAGTAAAACAATACTTAATACCTGATTACTTATAAATATAGAGGAAAAAAAATTATGGCTTTAATCAATTTCTCAAAGTTGAAAAAAATGCTATCAAATTTCATGACATAGTTTTTGCTACGTCTTGGCGAATTTTTATTCGATTTTGAATTTGTATATAATTTTGAAAAGATAATTTAATACTGATCCTAATTTTTACAACACGTTGTCGAAAAAATTAAACTATAGAAGGAAATTTTTGTAAAATCTCAAAAAATTTCATATATTCCCCATATTAACACACTTTGAATTTTCAATTGATTTCCGGCGCGACCTTTCTTTATCCGATATCGAAAGGTAACAAACTGGACCCCGCCTACCCCCAAATTCTCGATTTGAAAAATGTCCATATAACGTAGGACAACTCTAGGGGACATATGGGCTTAATTGGTATATAAGTTATTTTTTGGCGGAACCACACATACTTATAAACATCCACTTTTTAATTGTTCTCCTAAAAATCTCATTCATATATCGCTAGTGCAAATATTCCATGTCCATTTATGATCTCTGTTTGATGGGAAAGCTGCTTTACCGAAACTAATGCTATAGAGTATTGTATAGCCGGCATAGAACTGACAATAACTAACTTACTTGTTATTGCTTTTAATGGTTGTGCACACAGAATTGCAATTGCCATATCTTTATTATCAGTGATAAACAACCTTTCATGGATGTCAATGTCGTTAATATACAAAGTCATGGTAAAACAGATTTGTTGCACTTAAAGTTTTTTCTGTAAATCCTTGGCTGTACTCGTGTGCATGAATTCGCATCACAACCACAACCAATTGACTGATTAATTTATTATATTATATTATATATTAGTCAGATTGCGAGAATGGTTTATAATTATGTGTGGTTCCACCAAAAAAATAACTTCTGTTCCGATTAAGCCCATATGTCCACCATATGTTGGAAATTGAGGGTGTGCTGCTAATTAACGACTTCTCAAATCAAATTCAATTTATTGAGCGAGAATATAAACGTTTATTTCGCAGTTTTTGCGTCCACTCTATTTCCATTTCCAATTAACTAATTAGAACATTTCACTAGTTTACTTCATTATTTACTTGTTGCAGTAGAGTGATTTGAAAAAGTGTGCGAAAGCAGAATGAAAGAAAAAGACAAAGACATACAATTTCGAACATATGAAAACTTAAACAAAGGAAAATAAAATTGAAATATAGGGCGACCCATTATACATAGTATATGGCAGTGAATTGGAAAAATAAATTATGACGATATTCAAAAAATTTCAGTTATAGAAATAAACATATTTTTGAACCAATTAATAATAGCCTATAGCAGTGTGTGGTTAGGGTATAAAGAGTTGATGAGCTGATGTTTGTAAATAACAAAAATATTTGACCTTTTATTATATCAATCGACTCAGAAGCGCTTTCTGAGTCGATTTAGCGATGTCCGTCCGTTCGTCTCTTCGTCTGTCCGTCTGTGTGTACATGTGAACCTTGTAATCAACAGGTCGTAAATGTGAATATATTTTGATGAACTTTTGTACATAAACTTTCATCGGCAATAGAACGCAAGCTATTGGAACGGGTGAGTTCGACTTAAATGGCCATAAGATCCAAACCGTTATTCATATCCCGGAAGAATTTAGTTTGTGTGAGCTTATTACATCTATGTATATGAACACTGGTGAAAAAATAAACCCTGTTAGATAATTCTAAGTCCTAGCCCCCATATAAAGTTGTTTCCCGATCTTCACTTAAATCTTAAAAAATTCTCAAATTTGGTTTGTATGTGTTTTTACAAAAATAAGTGTTTTTACAAAATATGGGCAGGATCGGTATATTTTTGGACCTAGTTCCTTTATAAATACACCATCCGATTTGAACTTTTTCATTTCTGCAGGCAAAAAAAAAAAGAAAATAATATAATGAAATTATTTTGACCTAAGACTCTTTCTCTTAACGCATGGTAGTTTCATTATGAATTTTATTTTTTTTTTAGTTACTTTCATTTAAAATTTTCTGAATTACCATTCAGGATTTTATCTGTTAATAATGCTTAAGGTGATGAAATTATATTTAGGAAAGCCCCCAACGGAAATTATATGTTCCTAACATAAATAAAGCTGATATTGTAGGTGGTAGGGGCAGGCATGTCTTTAACTACGTTGCAGTAGAACATGGTCAACCACGGACAATCAAATTGATTCTGATTTCGGTGTTCATACTCAGGTTGTTTATCTCTGCTTAAGAAATATTCTAGCAATTTTATTTTGCAACTTGTTCCTTGATATTGTTTTTTTTCGTCTCAATTTCAATTTCTATTTTAATTTTAAAATTTATATGAGGTTACTATTTTCATGGTCTAGTTATGTTGCCACATAGCATTAAATCAGAAATTTATAGCTTGGTTTTTTGTGTATACATGACACATATTTTTTTTTTGAATATGAGTATTTATTAAAAATTTTTTCACACATTACAGACATTTTAGCCATGTATATATATCTATCGTTTTTGTACAAAATTAAAAACTTTATAGATGAAAAAAAAACAGTTAAATGCATTGGCTTCAATATTAGTCATTTGCTTGTGTTGGTGCTCAAATATGTGATAGTTATGATAAATTGAATTGAATTGAAGAAAAAAAAATTTCAATTTACTTTAGTTTTTTATAAATTTAATGTATGGAAAAATACGTATGCGCTTATGCATAAAAAAGTATTGTTTATGAAAGTATTGTTGTCATGTTGTACAGTGAAATAGCTATTAAATGGCTGTCTTTATTAGAATGCGCACTGTAAGTGATTTCCATCTTTAAACTATAACGTCACTTTATTTGAGATGCTTTAACGATTTCTACAACCAAGGGCCCTACCGTTAAAGGAGCGATTCTATCTTTTACCGACTGTGCTCAGGGAATTGTGCGTCGATGTATTGAGAATCAGATATAGTTAGCTAAATAAAATCCAAAAACCGAAAACTGACCAACAGAAAATAGAAAGCTTAAAAAATATATTGTTAATAATGAAATTTATATTTAATGTATAGCTTCACTCTAACCGTAGTCCTAGTTTGGTGAAGAAAACTAAATTTTTTTTTAATCTCTAAAACTGTTAAAGTTTGGTTACCCACTTTTATTGACTTTTTCATTATCATGTATATGAAGCGAAATTGATTACTTTCAAGTTTCAAATCACATGTGGATCGTTGTTTTTCGACAACTTCAATTTGGTATGCTTGGTGTATTTTTCTACTCGGCATAGGAAGGTTGTATGAAAATAGCACCATGTACGCCAAGTGTAAGAAGAAAGTTTTTACCAAAACAATTGTGCGGATTTTGTAGGTGGTAGGCTATGGAGTTTTAATACTGAAGTTGATGCCGGTGCTGATTTTGTTCATATTGAGCCTTTGTTTGTCTCAAATGACAAAAGACTTTGGAGCGCAAGAGCTATGCAAACAGCAGGACGCAATCGAACTTCTAATGTGTTGAGACTATGGCCAGTTATTACTAATACTACTTCATCGCACGTGAATAGTAACAACGATGCTTTCTTGATATTTTTCCATCGCATATTGAGAAAATCATTTTTGAAAACACGAATGCATTTGATGGGCTAAAGCATGAAAACCATGAAGAAGGCGATACTTCATGCGTACTTGACTGTTTCGATATTGACTGGCGTCCACAAGTTAGTTGAATGATGTTATTGACTATATATGAATAATGAGCTGTTCGATCTCACTTTCGGTCCGCTTATTTTCAGAAAACTTATGTCGAAAAAACAGTTTGAGTACTTGACCAAAATTATTCGCAAAAAGAGAAATTTGCTCCAATTCGTCATCTGTGGGATATGTGGTCTGGAATGTTACCAATGCTTTTCAACTCTTACGTCACTGTAGACGAACAGCTATCTGGTGTCCATGGAGATATATGGTTTGAAATTTTGGGTACTCGTATGTGCAAAAACCTTTTATGTATGGAAAATATAACTATATCTTGGGAAAGCTGCTGAAACTGATCCAGACAAAATCAAGGCCAACGAGTTTTATTGCATCTGGTCGAGTGCCAAAAAGGTTATAACGTTTCAATGTACAATTTCTTCACGTCTTATGTGTTGGGTCAAAAATTATGCCAAATCAAATTGATCATGGTTGGAACTATGCGAAAGAAAAAGCGCTAGATTCCAATGCAAAAAGGCTTCACTTTTTCAGTGTTCATTCGAATTTACCAAAGATCCTACACTTGATTCCTAGGTTGGAAAAAAATTTAAATGCACTATGCTGCAGAGTACACTTCACAACAGAAGTCGAGACTCTTGGAAAGAAGCTACCAGAAATAATACCGTATTACAACCGAACTAAAGGTGAAGTTAATACTGTTGACAAAATGATTTCTGGATATAGCTGTAAACGAAAAACACGGTTGTGTACAGTAACACGATTGATATATCAGCCTTGAATGCAAATATTTATTGAGCTTAACACAATACCTTCATATACTTTTAGAATTAACCCCAATTAGCCAGAAAAACAAAAATATGCAAAGCACCGTTTGTTTTTGCATGATCTGGGACTTGCTCTTCTCCAACCGTAAATGGCGTAAATAAAACGAGGTACATGTGTTACTTCTGTGTGGTAGAATATACCTAAACTAAACTCTGCCTCGCACGTTCTATTATTGAAAAAAAGAGCCAGATTCGTATGCTACGTAGAATAAAAGAACTAGAAAGCAAATTATAACCATGAGCTAGCTTGCTGTCTTTACGAAAAAGCCACCAAAACCAAATTGACTGCGTTCCCTATATAGAAAATATGTACAACTAAACTTAATTTATCACTTTATACGTAAAGACATACGTAAAATTGACTTTTCTTTAAATAAAATAATTTTTGTTTACAAAATAAACCTATTTCCATACAAAAAACATACAATAAGTAGAAAACTACACAAAGGTAGGATTATGAAGTTTTTTTCAAGGTAGGAATACGGTTGAATGTAAGTATCAGATGAGGTTAGGATAGTAATAAACCTCTTTATTCTTTACCCGCCCATTATTAAAAAGAGCCTACTCTTCACCCCAACCGCAAGAAACTACCTACATTTCTTGTGAAATAACTAGAAAATTCCTCAATAAAATAAGTTATAAAATTTATTTATAATCTATGATATGCACAGTAAAAATTTAATATGTCACCCAAATTAAAAAAAAGTTAATTACAATTTATTTTTAAGAATATGATAAAAAAAATTACCGTATTAAAGAAATATTATGTAAAATTTTTGAGTTGCATATTTCTAATTGTGTATTTAAATATTATTATCATTTCTTATTTGAAGACAATAAATTGTCAACTAAAATGCAAAATATCGTAACATCACTTTTAGGTATATACGACATGGCATAAAATAGTGTTTTTATACCCTATACCACTATGTGGTTTGGGCATAATGACTTTGTGCTGCTGTGTGTAACTACCAAAAATATTTGACCTAGACCCTTCTTTTATTATACCGGTCATAATCACTATCTGATTCGATTTAACGATGTCCGTCATCCGTCGGTCCGTCCGTCCGTCCATGTAAACCTTGTAATCAAACTGCAGGTCACAAGTATGAATATATTTTGATGAAATTCAGTATTTAAGCTTTTATCGGTCACAGGATGAACGCTATTGAAATTAATGAGAATCGGTCCATGTTCAGGCTTAGCCCCCATACAAATGACTCCTATGAAATCGACATAAATTTCTATAAGATCCAAATTGTCATATAGATCTTACTGAAATTGGGTTTGTATGCTTTTATTACATCCATTAATGAGTAGTCCAAAAATGATCCCTATGGGACAACTCTTAATCATAGACCCTATATAGAGCTGCTTCCCGATCTTCACTTAAATCTATTAAAAACAAAAATATTGCACTGATTCTTCTCAAATTTTGTTTGTATATATTTTTGCAAAATACAAGAGACTTTACCAAACATAGTCAGGATCGGTCCATTTTTGGGCCTATTCCCCATATAGATATAGCATCCGATATGAACTTTTTCATATCTGCAGCCAAAAAAATTAATTAAAATCACACTCAAATTTAGTTTATGCTTATTTTCTATGTCCAGTTAGTTGGGCCTATGAGATAGGTCTCTAAACGCATGGTATAGGGTATCGTATAGTCGGTCTAGACCGATTATAATTTTCTTACTTGTTTTTCTATATCTTTGTAATGTTTTTTGCCTTTTAAGCGCCATTTTCGCAAATCGCAATTCACATATAAACGATGAATAATTAAATTGTACATCTATAATATTAATATGATAGGCGATTCCTTGTGACTAATGTTTTGTTCTACCATTTTATCCCGATTTTGACCAAGCGTATATTATTTGAAAGGTATTTCTTTTTAACCGTTTTGCAGATTTACAGATTTTAAAATTTTTTCCTTTATTTTATTTTTTCCTTTATTTCCTCTATTTTTTCCTTTACTACCACATACATAAAATTATACAATGTTATGTGTGTGTTTATTAAATTTGTTAATGTGTTTGCAATAAAAATGAGTTTGTTTTTTGTGTTGATTTGTGAATTGGTTATAATTGATTAGCATACTTTTAAGGTCTTTAATTAATGAAAACATAAATTTTCTAGAATTTGCGAACGAATTTCGAGGGCTGGAATCTGCTAGTTATATAAAATCTACTACAATTGAATAATTTAAAATTCATCCAAACCAGAATGATCGCCAGTGAATTTGAGGAAAGTCGGAAGTGAACACCTCTGAGAAAGTTCATAGCGGTTGCTATACTTATACGGAGGCTAGGTCGAAAAATAGACCGATCGTGACCAAATTTGGTAATTGGATGAAGACGATAAGTATAAATCAGATTACGGTAATATATCTTAATAAATTTATGGACTGCATCTATAGAAAATAAACACAAACAAACTAGACAATTAAGTGCATATCATTGTGAACATTCATATGGGTGTCTAGGTCTAAGCATAAACCTATTTTTATAGCCAATACACTATTTGGTCTGGGTATGATGACTTTGTGCTGATGTTTGTAACTACCAAAAATATTTGACCTATAGCAATTCACTCAGAATTACTTTATGAGTCGATTTAGTGATGTCCGTCTGTCCGTCCATCTGTGTATCCATGTAAACCTTGTAATCAAACTGCAGTTCGAAAATATGAATATTAAGTTTCCGTCGCTATTGAATTTGGTGATACTCGGTTCATGATCAGGCCTATTACCCATGCACATGAGATCAATTTAAATTGCCACAATATCCAAATTATCATTTAGATCTCGGTCAAATTGTATGTTTATCAGATTCATTTATCAGTAGTCTAAAAATAATGCCTAAAGGATAATCTTAGTCATAGCCCCCAAATGAAGCAAATTCCCGATCTTCACTTATATCTATCAAAAAGCAAAAATAATGCACAGATTTCTCTCAAATTTGGTTTGTATATGTTTTTACAGAAAATAAGTGACTCTACTAAATATGGTCATGATCTGTCCATTTTTCGACCTAGTCCCGACTATAAACGACTATATTTTTTTAGTTCTAATTTCATTATGTGAATATTTGAAATTTCAAAGTTTACATGAACACACAAACCGACGCACAGTGGACCACGAGAAGACGGTCAAAAATCTATAACTTTTGATTGGATTGGAATTTTGATATGCAGCTTTTTTGTTTGGTAGGTGAGACTTTAGCCTTTAAGTTTTTCTAAAAAACGTAATTCTCGACCGAAAATAAAAAAGTTACAGAGGGTTTAAGATACATTTTCATTTGTAGTTGAATTTTAGTACAAAAGTGAACTGTTAAAAGGTAAAAAAATTTTTTTTTTAATATAATGTCTTATTTTTCAGTTAATTTTACAACTAATACTTTTTAACAATTTTTGAAGTTAATTTTTTCAGAAAAATTTTGCCCCCGTAATCTTTTTAGTCCTAATGTGAACAAGGGCCAAAGGTTGTTTTTTTTTTTTGAAAGATCCCGATTTAAAATATAATTTATTAAGCAGCGAACGTAAAAGTTACCTTATATTGGTTCAAGATAGAGAAGTTTCAATGAAAAACTCGTATGTTTTTGCTTTAGTTAAATTTTTTTTTATTGTCTTTTTAAATATTTCTATAACAATTTTTATTTTAAATTTACAAAATATATAAATTTTTGAATCAAGAAAATTTTTTAACTATATAAAAAAAAGTGTAACTTATTGTTAGTGTAATGAAAAAGTACTTTAAATCAACCAATTTTAGTAAAAATTTCTTCTAAATAGCCTTGATTTTCATCTTCTAGAAGTTGTTTAGCTTATTCGTCTAATTCAATAGAGGTAGTTTTCCATTTTTGACGAATGTTGGACATATATGGATCTGAAGTGCACAACAAAATAGTGATAAGGTCTTCATTAATACAACATCTGGACATTTTCCTTGTGTTGTGCTCGCGAAGGAATCTGTAGTCTTTGTTCCTTTTTTCTTGCGCTTCTTCAGATAGATATCCTATTGGTAGCATACTGTTTTGAATTATTTGTTCCCCATGGTACAAATTTTTATGAACTGTGGATGGCATATATCTCCAAGAGTATTTTTCATTATAAAGTATAGCTGTTTTATTGGCGTACTCTCCAAATTTTTTTGCATTTATCTTTCTGCTGCATGCTAGAACTTGTAATATGATTTTGAATCGTCTTATTAATTCATGATCTACACCTGTAATAGATGCTGCAGTATTGCAGTATTTCCATCATTTGTGTTTCCTTCTCCTTGTTTTGGTTGGTCGATTACGAGGCCTAGCTGTAGATATTTTTGTTGAATTTTTTTTTTGCTTTCTTTTTTCTTCATTTTCTTTGTTTTTCTCACTGTTTCGCCTAAGCGAACAAATTCCAAATCATAACCCAATTTAAGAATATGCTCCATGAAACGTATTTTAGCATGAAGAGGGGACATTCCAAATTTGTAGGCTTCCTTAAAACTATCGTCTTCTGGTGGGGGTTGGCTTAATTGACTTGCTGTCTTTTGGCATATAATGCAGCTTGACGTTGACTTTGTTCCAGTTAAAGCTTGTGCAACTTTTCCATCAATCATTGTGAGACACTTTTTAAAATGTACTTCAATGTCTTGATCATCAAATTTAAATATTACTGGTTGAAGTTCCTTAATTTGATCTTTTATTTTTTGAACTTCTTCAGTTATGACATCTTTGGTTTAATTTTTGAATGCAAATTTTATTGCTCTGCAATTCTTTGTTGAAGAAGGAATTTCATTTTTCCATATATCAATTTCTGTTGCTCTACTAGTTGACGGCTCTAACACGCTATACCTTTTTGTTAAGCGCAATGGAACGAAAGATACCATAAATAAATTAGAATCTGATGAATTTTCGGCATTAAATTGCTTGTATTGTTTCTGACCAGAGGATCCATCACATCCCCATTTAGAAATTAAAGTAATGCTGCCAATACAAATTTTTTTTAAATGATCAGTATCAAGCGAATTTAGCAATCGTTCTGCAGTATGTTCAAGTAGATCTTGCAATTTTATTTCTGCTGATGTTGAAGTGACACTAATAGCAGATTGTGAAGGTAAGCATTCTTTTTTGGCAGAAACTAAATTTCGATACTCTGGAAAAATCCCACAATTCTTTTCATTGGTTCGCTTCCGCAATTCCTTATATTGATTTTTGGTCAATTTCAAATCCAAAAATAGGGCAAACGCTTCTTCCGGAGTAAATTTATTATCTTCAATTGGTGTAGGAATGCTTTTCCAAATCCTTTTTGTGCGCCTTGGGCTCGCTTCTACTATTTTTTCAATTATTTCAATTTTATTTTTTTTTTTTATTTTGGGTTGGTTGAATTTGGTGCAAAAATGAATCCTTAATAATTCTTTGAGAAATTTCTTCATTGATATTCTCCAGCTTGCGCCTTCGAGATCTTTCACTACATCCGTCAATTGGTTTTGCTGGTCGACCCTTTTTTTCACTTTCGTTGGCAGTTTAAGATGCACTCCCAAAAATAAGTTCCTTTATTAACCAGTCTTGGTAACGTTTGTACATCTTTGCCTTGCTATGAGAGCATTTAATGTACCGTCTTGTCAAATTCGATGCAAAATTAGTAATTTTTCCTTTGTGCATTTCAATGTCTTCTAGGCAAAATTACATCGTCTACATCATCTTGTTGAAAATAAATATCTGCCAGATCTCTGTAACAGTACTTTGCCATTGCACAAATTGTAATGAATAATAATTGTGGAAACATTATCATAAATACTCTTTCTTGCAATTATGTTAAATAAAATTTTTTATCTTTTATTACCACTTTTAGAAGCATAAAAAACCCACACCCTAACCCCTTTTAAATGGTAAAGCATACCTGCTCATATCTTAAGGGGCTATGTCGCAATAGTTTTGTTTTACCATTTACCTGTTATTTAAATTGTTTCACATTTTGTCAGGTATTTAAACTATATAACTCTAATTCAGACTATTAATGTTTTTGAAAGATACCTATGTAAATGTACCTGTAACAATTAAGTGCATTATATCTCAACCCTTTTTTATAAGTATATAACAACTCACTTCAAAATCTTTGAAATCAAAAAAATTACAGTCATTCAAAATAAAAATTTACAAAGAAATTTTTAATTTTAGCAAAATACTGAGAAAGCCCATTTTCGAAGACCCTGTTCGCTGTGATATAGTTGAGATAGAGTCGCAATTTTTTGGCTCCCGAGGTTTACTAGTATTTGCTTTCAAATGAATAACATAACTTTAAAATCGCTAACAAAAAAAAAAAAAAAAATGATTTTTGGCCGCCTTCTCAAAATTCGGTACTCTGTGCGACGGTTGGACTTCGTTAAATCGGAGAGTGATTCTAAGTCGATCATTATAATAAACGGTGGTTTGAGGTTAGATATTTTTTTTATGAGTTATAAACTCAGCATGCCGTGACCATTTGAGTGGTCCTTAAAAATAAAATTGCGATTTTGGGGAGTTTCAGGATCCAGTTTGTTTCCTTTCTATATAGAACTGATAAATATGAAGTTTGGCGATAATTGGATAAAGAAATTTAGCGCCGGAAATCGATTGAAAATTTCAGGTGTGTTTATAATGAAAAAATATAACCTTTTTTTTTCTCCAGATTTTCGAAAATTGCGTTCTATACTTTACTAGAACAATAGATCAAAGTTTGGATTCGGCAAGGAATGGGTTAATGTCGTTCGATTTATTCTAAGGTTTTAGCAGAAGATTTGCACATTTGGTTATTAGGTTTCAAGCGTCACATCTAAAAATTCAACGGCACTTACATAATATTTGATTTTTTTTTTTAATAAATTGTCTTTTATTAGTTCAAGTCCAAAAGCGTTAATGGGGTAAATTTATTTTTTTCCGAAACACTAGGCTATTAAGATAAAATATAACATTTAAAAGTAGAAAAGTGATTAATTTTTGATCAAAGTATTTAGAAATACTACAAGGTGTTTTGAAGAAGGAGTTTTCAATATTTTATCTAAAAAGTTTTCCAGTTTGGGTCTCATTGCGCAATAGGTTAACAACGTGGTAATAAAACTATACTTCATATCTGAGTTCTTGTAGGTATAGAGACTAAACAAAAATAATGGCTTTAATCAATTTCTTAAAGTTGACACAATTTCCGTCAAATTTCGTGACCTCTTTTTTTTTGGCACAAAAGTGGTCCGGGGCATTTGCTATTTCTTCGCGAGTTTTTATTCGTCTTTGAAGTTGTATAGCTTTTTGAAAAGATAATTTTATACTGATGTCGATTCATATAACAACTTGTCGAACTAAGTTCGACTATAGAATGAAATTTTCTTAAAATCTGGAAAAAAAAAACAATCATATTTTCTCCATATAAACACACTTGCAATTTTTAATTGATTTCCGGCGCGACATTTCTTTATCCGATTATACCCAAACTTCAAATTTATTAGTTCTGTATAAAAAGAAAACATACTGAACCTCGAAACTTCCCAAAATCGGCATTTAACAAAAATCCATATAACGTAGGACCACGCTAGTGACCATAAGAGTTATAGGATTGTTTCCGTCTACGATTACAATTATAGTAATTAGAAGGAGTGGATATTTTGTACTAAAGTATGTCGATTTTAAATAACATTTTACTGCTAGTGTGCAAAATGTAGTCCAAATAAATTTATTTGTAAGAGCTAGAATTAATTTGCTGCAATATTGTATTCACACTTATAGTTGTTTAAAAGTGTTCAATATAGAGGTCTGAGTTTAGCACCAGTTGAAACTTAGTAAGTGAAAACAATCATTTTGAAAAAAAGAAATATTCTATTATTCTTTACATAGAACTTATTGAACAGAAAGACGAATGCATATGAGAACAAAACTACTAGTGAGTTATAGTTATAACGGGTGATTTTTTAAGAGCTTGATAACTTTTTTTTAAAAAAAAACGCATAAAATTTGCAAAATCTCATCGGTTCTTTATTTGAAACGTTAGATTGGTCCATGACATTTACTTTTTGAAGATAATTTCATTTAAATGTTGACCGCGGCTGCGTCTTAGGTGGTCCATTCGGAAAGTCCAATTTTGGGCAACTTTTTCGAGCATTTCGGCCGGAATAGCCCGAATTTCTTCGGAAATGTTGTCTTCCAAAGCTGGAATAGTTGCTGGCTTATTTCTGTAGACTTTAGACTTGACGTAGCCCCACAAAAAATAGTCTAAAGGCGTCAAATCGCATGATCTTGGTGGCCAACTTACCGGTCCATTTCTTGAGATGAATTGTTCTCCGAAGTTTTCCCTCAAAATGGCCATAGAATCGCGAGCTGTGTGGCATGTAGCGCCATCTTGTTGAAACCACATGTCAACCAAGTTCAGTTCTTCCATTTTTGGCAACAAAAAGTTTGTTAGCATCGAACGATAGCGATCGCCATTCACCGTAACGTTGCGTCCAACAGCATCTTTGAAAAAATACGGTCCAATGATTCCACCAGCGTACAAACCACACCAAACAGTGCATTTTTCGGGATGCATGGGCAGTTCTTGAACGGCTTCTGGTTGCTCTTCACTCCAAATACGGCAATTTTGCTTATTTACGAAGCCATTCAACCAGAAATGAGCCTCATCGCTGAACAAAATTTGTCGATAAAAAAGCGGATTTTCTGCCAACTTTTCTAGGGCCCATTCACTGAAAATTAGACGTTGTGGCAGATCGTTCGGCTTCAGTTCTTGCACGAGCTGTATTTTATACGGTTTTACACCAAGATCTTTGCGTAAAATCTTCCATGTGGTCGAATAACACAAACCCAATTGCTGCGAACGGCGACGAATCGACATTTCACGGTCTTCAGTAACACTCTCAGAAACAGACGCAATATTCTCTTCTGTACGCACTGTACGCATTCGTGTGGTTGGTTTAATGTCCAATAAAGTAAACTGAGTGCGAAACTTGGTCACAATCGCATTAATTGTTTGCTCACTTGGTCGATTATGTAGACCATAAATCGGACGTAAAGCGCGAAACACATTTCGAACCGAACACTGATTTTGGTAATAAAATTCAATGATTTGCAAGCGTTGCTCGTTAGTAAGTCTATTCATGATGAAATGTCAAAGCATACTGAGCATCTTTCTCTTTGACACCATGTCTGAAATCCCACGTGATCTGTCAAATACTAATACATGAAAATCCTAACCTCAAAAAAATCACCCGTTAGTTATTTAAAAACAGGGATTTTAGCAAAAAAGTTTCACTTAAATATGTATAGACTAATTGAAAGCTTATAAGTAACTTATGAGGAATTAAAATCAAAATAAGTATAAGAGGATTACAAAAGAAGCTGATGGCCAATATATTGCAATTTTAATGGAAATTAAATATTTTATTTAAAACCATGAACTTATCCAACCTAAAAAAAAATTAAAGTAAAGACTGCATAAAAAAATAAGAATTAATAAAGATTCAAAAATACATGTAGATCTATTGTTAAATGCAATTGTAAACAAATTTCAGCAACTGCCTAGAATTGTGGCTAAAATTCATTTACAGTTTTATTTTTTTCGCCCCAATTCCTATTGGAACGGACCACAGACAAAAGCGAACGGAACTTTTCATTTCATACAGATTTAAAAAAAAGAAATTCATTCATGAACTTGTTCAAAGTACATCCAACATGCACAAATCCACAATATAATTGTGTAGAAGTGTATGTAAAAGATATTAATGTTGCTGGCTGTATGGCGGCCAAAGGACGTGCAGTCTAGTTGGTCTTCATACTAATATGAATGTATGTTTGTAAATACGACTCTTTGTAAGTTTTTAGCCTATAAACCATCCAGGCAGCAGCCATAGACAAGAAATTCTACTTTTATGCATATAACCAGCCACGACTCACTGTTAGCTGGTATTTGTAAATCTGGGTATATAATTTTCTGTGTTTATGTATGCGTAAAGTTGAGAGAAATTTATTTCAAATTTATGAAATTCAGTCATGTGTTCAGCAACAAATGAAGTGAAAATGTTTTTAAAATCGAATGTCTAAAGGTGTACATGTGAAATTTTGCCATATTTTAAGATTTCACTTAATTCAATGTAATTGCATTTGTTTAACATACTTTCCACAGTGTAACATTTTGGCAACTTAACAAAAAAAAAAATAAATAAATAAAAAATCGAGATGAGAAGGTGTTGCTGTTGTCGTGATTTGTAGGTATTTCAACGTGGATATCCTGCTTTATAGAATATCGCTCACAAAATATATATAGTACATATATTTTGAATTCTGAGAACTCTAGTAATAACGCTGCCATTTAAGAAAATACAAAAAATCGGCAAAAATTTTCATTAATAAATTTTGGTAAAATTAACCAAATATTTAGGGCAACTTTTCTCAAATTTTCGCTTGTAAAACTTGGTTGATTTTTTGTTGTAACAATTTTTACAAATGTAGTATAAGAAATTTTGCCGATTTTTTTGAACAAAGTTATAAACATTTATCTTAACTAATAAGATCACACTGACTCACTGATTCGCAGAATGATACACCGTTGTGTAAATTTTTTAATTCACACATACAAAAAACAAGTAAGAAAATTATACTCGGTCTAGACTATACGATATCCTAGACTATACGATGGTTTAGAGAATCTATCTCTTCGGCCAAACTAATTGGATATAAAAATAAGCATAAACCAAATATGAGTGGTATTGTTATTAATTTTTTTGGCTGCAGATATGGAAAAGTTCATATCGGGTACTATATTTATATGGGGACTGGGTCGAAAAATGGACCGATCCTGACTATATGTGGTAAAGTAACTTATATTTTGAAACAATATATACAAACCAAATTTGAGAAAAATCTGCGCATTTATTTTTGTTTATTGATTGATTTAAATAAAGATCGGGAAGCAGCTCTATAAGGGGCCTATGACTAAGAATTTTCCTATACGGAGTAATTTTGAGCTACTGATTAATGGATGTAATAAATACATACAAACCCAATTTGACTGAGATCTATATGATCTTATGGCAATTTATGTCAAATTCTGAACCTAAAAACTTGACATTTGACACGTAAGTTCCTTTTACAGAGTGTAGATCCACTAAGACGGCATTTTTGGAAATTCGAGTTTTTAGGGGGTAAAAAAGGGTAAAAATGGCCGAAAAATGGCATTTTTAAAAAATCTTTAAAAAAGGTCCTAGGAGTATGAAATTTGGAATGTATGTTCCTTTTAGGACGCAGATTCGAACCAAAATAAGGATTTTTGGAAGTTCGCATTTTTAGGGGGTAAAATAGGGTAAAAACGGTCCAAAAAAGGAACACTTAAAAAATTTTTTTAAAAACGGTCCCAGGAATATCAAATTCTGAACGTAGGTTCCTGTTACGACGTAGACTCGAACCAAAATATGTATTTTTGGAAATTCGCATTTTAAGGGGGTAAAAAGGGATAGAAACGACCCAAAAAGGGACATTTTTAAAACCATTTTTGAACCAAAATATAAATTTTTAGAAACTCGCACTATAAGGGGGTAAAATGGGGTAAAAGCGTCCCAAAAGGGAATATTTTTAAAAACGGTCCCAGGAATATGACATTTGGAACGTGGGGTCCTTTTGGGAGACAGATTCGAACCGAAATAGGGATTCTTAGAAATTCGCGCTTTAAGGAGCTAAAAAGGGGAAAATAAAAGGGGAAAAAATTTACATTTGGTATCTTCTAAACAAATGAATCTAGGAATATGAAATACAGTATGTAGATTCCACTAGAGACTTCAGATGCGATGAAAACTTTTGGAATTCGGATTTTAGGGGGGTAAAAACGGTCATAAAAGAGGAAATGGTACCTTTTTGTATTTTCTTAATATATTAATCTGTATACATGAATTTTATCATACAGACTTCACCGAATACATGGGCATCAGTCAGGGATGAATTAGTTGGTAATTCTAATAAGTGTACATTTGGTATCTTCTAAACAATCGAATATAGAATGAGGTTTGTGAATTCCATTGGAGATAGAAACACCCGATGAGAGGGAAACTTTTGGAAATTCTTAACATATTAGTCTATATTTATGAATTTTGGTATACAGACTCCACTGAATACGTTGGCATCAGTCAAGGACGAATTTATCGGTAATTCTAACGTGTGGGGGAAGAAAATGGGCAGAGAGGTAAAAATTATATATCTGGTATCTTCTAAACAAAAAAAAAAATATATATATATAAAATATAGTTTGTGGATTCCACAAAAGAAAGAAACATCATATAAGACGGAAGCTTTTGAAAAGAAATATTGTACCTTTTTGTATCCTCTCTACAAAGTAATTTGGGAATATGAAATTTGATATAGAGATTCCACCAGAGACACGTACATCGAAGAAGAATGAACTTTGTTTTAATTCCATCCCTGGGGGGGGGTGGGTAAAAGCGGCCAACAAATGCGAAAACTGATACATTTCAACTGGTAAATTTTCCTTTGAAAGTACATTTTCTTAAGAAAACAAGAAAGAAAATAATAGTTGGTCTAGACCGATACCCTATACCATACGTTTAGAGAATTGGTCTTAGGTCCAACTTATTGGGTTTAAAAAAAAAATTATAAACCAATTCTACGTCGAAAATTTGACCAATCTTGAACATTTATGGTAGTCACTTATATTTTGCAACAACATATACAAACCGAGAAAGGCTGTGCAATATTTTTGTTTTAGATAGGTTTAAGTGAATTGTCCTATAGGGTTTCTTTTTGGTCTACGGATTAATGGATGTAATAAACATACACAAACCCAATTCGACTGAGATCTATTTGGTAATTTGGATCATATGGCAAGTTAAGTCGATATCGTAAAGGTCATTTGAATATAAGGTCTAAACATGCACCCATTTTCACCGATTTCAATAGCGTTTGTCCTATGGCTTGAGTTACTTCTTTCCAAACTAAGCCATCGATATTACAAATAATATCATTTTTGAATAATTTTCGAACCTACAATGAATAAAAAAGGTGCACTTAAATAGGGTAGGTCGCAGTACATTGGAAATTTTTACAGAATTCAAAATTTGCCAATTTTGTTTTTTAATAATTACGCTTAGTGATAAAATTATGTATTTCTTTTACGAAATTACTATTAGGTGTATTCTATATTGGAAGGCGACACATTTGTTACAAAAAATACAACTAAAAAACAAATTGATAAACGAAAATAAATATGTTTTTTAAGTGATGCCAAAACAGTGAAAACTTTAAAATTTTTTTTTATCAGAGTTGATTAAAATAATAAAAAATAGCAGAACCAGTGAAAAAAATTTTAAAAATTTTAACCGTAATTTATATATTTATAAATTCTGATGTTTTCTTTCAATTATTATAAAATAATGGCAAGAATAAAGTTTAATGAAGAGTTAAAATCTAGAATAATAGATGATTTTAGTGATGGCCGCAGATAAAAGAATATTTGTGAGAAATATTCTATGAATAAATCCATAAAATCGTTTGGATAGCATTAATCTTGCGAATAGTATTGGCCAAAAAATGATATATTTAAATGGACCCAAAACGTTTAAACACTTCGGGAGTTTTACAAAAATAAATTAATACAGTCGTTCGGTATAGAAATCATCCTCCCCCAAGATCATGACCATCATTTTATTCCACAGTGTTATTGTATAGTAAAGGTTTCCATTGTTTTGTCAACAGCATAAAAATTAATACTCTTAAGTTTTGTTATTTTTTTCTTAAGTAATGTTAACACTTCTTCTTTGTTAAATAAATAAAACGTACAAAAATTTAAACTAATAAAAGATTCCATCCAAATCTTCGAAAATATATTTTGTTAAAAGTTTCCATCGTATTGTCACTCACACTATATTTCTTATTGTTTTTAAATATTATTATGGCTTAAATAATTAATATAATAATTACGCGAACAACGTAGCGGGTATACTGCTAGTTTTCTATATTTTAAGCAATTTAATATAAATTTGTTTAAGAGCATGTAATTCAAACCGTTCGATATATTTAAAACTTCATCAGTCGTAAGAAATCTTTATCTTACGAATATTTTATGCATCTACCTATTACATGATTTGAGTTTTCATCTTCATTATAATTGCATTAGATATATAACTTTGCTTCACTTCGATAGAGTTAATAGGCCACACACGAGGTAAACTGAGCTTTCAATGTAGAAATTCGGTGGGATGACATATATAAACACAGGGAAATCGAAAAGGAAATCGCATTAGCTACAAACTTATCATGTTCCAAAATTTTAATATATCAACTATAAGATTCTGATAATACCAAGTCTCTGTATCTAATGTAATCCCAATTACGGTATGTGTGGTTCGTCAATGCAAAAACCCGTGTTCTGCCCCAATAAACGGGGCAGTATATTCAAGGAAATATTTAGAACTTTCCTAATACTATTAAAATGTTAATTCAAAATTTCCAAATATAATGAAGACAAACCAGTTTCAATAGGTAGCATATAATTGGGAGTATTCATAGACAGGTATAACATTTCCTTTGCGAAATATTTTAACAATTTTTCAACTTAATCAAATTTAAGAAACTCCCCATTAGGGTGACAGCAGATTGTATGAAAAAAATTTTTGGTCGAATTTTGAGGTATGCAGGTCGGATTATTGTAACACTGGAATTAAAACTTTAGAGCGCAAAATTTGAGTCACATCGGACTATGCTTTCAAAAATGTTGTTTAAGAAATTTACCGAAATCAACGATTGGACTTTAAGATCTTATTAACAAAATATACGTTATTAAAATTGCCAAATATTGTATTCTGTATATAATATTAATTTTGATATAATAGATTAGTATGACTATTTCTTAATAGATATTGTAGTAAATCGATCGACAAATGCTCTCAGATCTTATTAATAAATTGGTTTTACACGCATATAAGCCCTCGATATACAAGTTTGTTTATACTTTATTAAATATAAAAACTAATTAATGTAGATATTTTCATAAAGTAACGAATAAATTTGAGGAATTTTATGAATGCATTAAATTTGTTTTATTTAAAATAACAACCTGATGTAGAAAATATTTAAAGATTTTCGTAAGGAGCCAATTTGACATCAAGAGTATCCCGCGGGTTACTTTCAGAAAATAGGTCCACAGTATTATTTTTTAGAATAATTAAAATACTACCAACAAATTTTATCGAAATTCTTCCATAAATATATATTTTTTCGATATTTTGTTTAAAAAAAATTCAAATCTTCTTAAATTTGACTTTTGACCTTAAAGAGGGACAATTTGTAGTGTTTCAATTTAACCTTAATATACAAGATTGAGATCTCATATCAATTAGTATAATATTTTGATAAAATATATTTGAAATATGAAAACACCAAAAAGATGTAGTGTAAAAGTTGAAAACGTATGAAAAATCATATTTTCCTTCAAATCCTCTGAAATAATAACGCTGCCCTCGCCAAATTAAGAACAGGATACCTATAATATTTGCCGTTTTTAAATACATGTATTTTGTTAATAAGACTCTAAGGTCCAATTGCTGATTCCGGCAAATTTCCTGAACAAAATTTTTGTAAAATTAAAATTGGATATTTTGAAATAGTGCTAAAAAATATGTACCGCTTTGACATTAATTTAGAACGGCATAACAATAGACGATATACAAAATACTTTACTAAGGATTATTTTGGGATCAGAAGAATGCAGAACTGTTGTTTCTGTAAATTATTTCAATGTCTTTAAAAATGTGAGCTCTAGTTTCTTAATCAGGTGGTCTGCGGGGCATTTGTTGCCAGGAGAACTTGGTATAACTTGGCTGTTTTTCTGCCGATAAAAGATTTTGTTATTTTATTGGAAAAAAAATTTACTCTGGATTATGGTTTATTAATTAATTTGATTGAAATGCAATTATTAATATAAAAATTATTGTTATAAATGATTTTTTTTGATAATTTTTACATATAAATGCATATTTCGACTTTTAACTCAATGCGCGTCGCGATTTGGCTCAAATTTTGCGCACTCAAGACTTAGATCCAGTGTCACAATAATCCGGCCCGCACGTCTTAAAATTCCAAAAAAAAATGGCTGTCATGCCTGAGATTCATATAACATTATGGACTTTGCAGCTGCTTGCAAAATTTTTAAGTGGTGGTGATATAGCTTAAACAAGTTGCATTAATTTCCATTTTGTTTGTGGTAAGTCTAGCTTCAAGATGTTTTTTGGAAGACAATTTTTGTGTTAAAATTACACCACGATACCTGCATTCCATATTTCCAAGAGAGCCTGTTACTATATCTCGTACCTATTCGAATTATCATTATTTCGGACTTATCTAGATTTATTGTCAGGCCGCACATCCCACACTATATGTATAATGAGTCAATTATGTTCTGTAATATTTTAGCGAATCTGAAACCGAAGTAGAAGTGGGCCAGTATAGTAAAACCTGCAAAGAATTTGCCGCAAACTTTGTTATGACCTTTAATGGTTTTAATATGTTTTCTTACGAATGGAAAAACAATCAGAACAACTATTGAGCGAATGATAAATATTAAACAAAAAATTTCATATTCATTATACGCACCATAGTTGTTCTGATATTTTTTCTATTCCCAAAGAAAAATATAAACAATATAAAAGGTCATAAAAAGAAGTTTAGCTTGAGAACGCTAAACCTTTTTAAAGGTTTTACTAAGCTGGGTATTACTTTCACCCTGACCCTTAGTTGGAATTACTCACCACCCAGAATGGCTGTTAGACAGCTTTTGCTGTATTTTTCTAGTATGTTCCATCACTTCGGTATAACAAAATACGATGCGGTATAAAGTAATACCTGCCACAAATTGGTAAAGAGTGCAAAAGGTATGGAGCCAATGTTAGCCATACTCCCAAAAAAAAAGAAATAGCGTCTAATGATTCATATAAATCTAGTGAAATGTTACACATTAGTAAAGGCTGTAATATTTGAATTAAACAGACAACACAATTTACCCTCTTATTTCGAATTCTGATTGTGCATTATGTAAACATTATCCAATTAAAAATTTATATCGATACCAATTTATATTGTTAATCGTTTTTCTGCTTGTGCGTTCATCACATTATTTAAAAGCTGCTTATATTTATGGTTTAGTTGATTTTAATGACTCAAATTATTTTTAAATACCACATATTTAGGAATGTTTAATAATATGTAAATAAAGGCTTTGATATATTTGAATATGCTTATATTACATTTTGGGAATTAGTTAACTGAACCATTTCTATATATTGCTACATTGGATAGAAGAAACTGTTTTTGACTTTACTGACTATTAAGTGCAAAAACGAAATGGAAAATATATTAATATACACCTATTTGGCTGAGCCCTTAATAAGTCCACAAGTATTAGAAACTGACGAAAGCTGGTAGGTAGTTTCGAAGTTTTAGACAAGCCGTTAAGAATGCACTTTTTGGTGAATATTTTATTAATGTTAATGAACTGTTAAGTATCCTGATGATAACTGCAATTTCTTAAGATCTCTGGGCCGTCTTGCAAACTTATGTTTAATGAAGTTTTCTCTAATGAATTGAAGTCATTGTAAGAAACCTGAATTTATCAAATAGTACTGGCCATGATAATCTTCCATCAAAGTTTTGTCGAAAATCTTTAATACCATGACAAATACATCCATATATCCTGAAGTTGTTCCTATTCCGAAAGATGTACATGCAAACACAATTGAAAAATACCGGCCAATAGCGCCTCTATCACCAATAGAGAATTTTTTGGAGAATGTAATTCATTCACAGATAAATACATTTTTACAACGGAATTCATTGTTGTATGAAAATCAATAGGATTTTGTGAAGGGAGTGGAACTGACGAGGCTCTTGTTGATGGGGTAAATTCTATATGTACAAGTTTGGATAATGGCTTAAACGGAGCTACGGGAATTTTTATGATTTCAGTAAAGTTTTTGATTTGGTTGATAATAAAATTTTGTTAGAAAAGTCTTCATACTATGGTACTGTTGGGTTCTGAACTCAAACCTTTTTATAGTTTTTTAAAAGAGCGATCGCAAAATGTTGAAATTAATGGAGAAAAGAGTAAAGTTATATCTCTTAATTATAGTGTACCACAGGAAACTGTCTTAGGGTCTCTTTTGTTTATGATATATGTCAACGACATAAATAATATTGAGCTCTTAGGTAAAATAATTATGTTTTCGGATGATATTTCCATTTTTATCCATATAAGTATGACTTGCTCCTTAATACCCAAATGGACAGAGATTCAGCGTTATTGTTTGAATTTGCGAGATTAAATCGCTTAGTTTTAAATGCTGAGAAGACTAAACTAATACGTGTTCGACCATATGCACGAGTTCTGAATAACAATTTTTCGATTTATGTGGATGTTAATTAAATATTTGGGAATTATATGGAAATGCAATTTGTCACGGGATGGACACATAAAATACTTGAAAGCCAGTATAGCTTCAGCCTCTGGTATGCTGTTTAAATTAAAGGGAAAATTGAACACAAAATCCAAAATGTTAATATATCGATACGTGGCCGGCTCGAGTATCTTGCAATTATTTACGCAATGAATTAAAATTATTGCAATTAGCTCAGAATAAACCACTTAAATATCTATTTAGTTTAAGTCTCACACATAATACTTTATCGTTGTATTACGCTTAAACTATTTTGCCAATACACGGTTCATATCAAAAGCAAATTCTATAAATCCATAAATAATATTGGACGCTGATCAGTTCAGCTACATATGACTCAAGTTATATTTAAAGCAAGGAATGCACAGTGGTTGCACTTGTATCAAGGATAGTGACAAAATTATTTTGAATAAAGATATCATCTTGAAATTTACACAGTGTATTTCTGATAATACAAATACGATATCCTGATAAAACGGGCATGGTCACTTACCCCTACCGACCATTTATTACATTCCTGATAATAAAATATTTAGGATGAATTTCTGGTTTCGCACGAATTTGCTTCTAACTTTCACTTCCAATAAATGTATTTGCGAAAAAGTGTAAAAAATAAATAATAATATCTTCTTTTTGCTTATAATCTTCTGTTTTAAGGCAATTTTGTCCCTCTATCAGAATTCGTATTCGCCGCATAAATATTTCGCACTTCATTGTTTTAAAATTTTAGATAATATATATTACATATTTAATAAATATGAAAGAAATAAAAAAATACTCTTTCAAACCCAAATAATGTTGTTTTAAATTTGTTACTCTTGGAGCAACTCTACTGCAGATTTCAATAACGTACTTTTGTTTTTACATGGCAATTTTCTTTGACCTGAAATGAATGGATCCAATTCATTAAATTTTCCATGTGTTGGAGCCTATCAAGCGGAATGTTTTAAATTTGTCAGCATTTATTTTGTAGCCTGATAACTTAGCTTGCAGCAATGTTGCACATCTGGTTATGAGCCCTTCATCAACGCCCGTTATTTTAGCAGCCATCATTTGACGTCCCACTCCCCCCTGGTTTAGGCTTGTCTACTAACAAATTACTCTTTTCATCTTTTCATCTTTTGACCTAATTTGCCATATATTTAGACCTAACCTCTAAGCAACGGGAATGAAATACTCGAAGAAGCGAATATATAAATGTAAGGGCACAATCCAAACTCATAATTTTCTTTGTGCACCACTTTTTGTAGACATGTTTCTATACCATTTATCTCTTTCGGTTTTGCTTTCCATATGTAACATTTAGCAGATGAAGTTTGACTTAATGCATTACATACTTTACCATCAACCACAGTCAATTGCAATTTGTGTTCAACGTATATTTTCTGCTCAGATTTGAAATACTCTGTGTATTTCAGCATATTAATTTTCTGTTTGAAATAAGCTCTCTCTGCAATACAAACTTGTGATGTTTCTTTGGTAAATTGAAATCTAATTAGTCTGCAGTACCGAGTTGATGATGGGTGAGTATTATTAATTTTGCATATTCAAGTTTCGCAGATTTTGTCACTAGTTTAAGGGGCACATAAGATGTTACAAATAAACTATTATCATGTAGAGTGTGGCTACTCAAACGTTGCTTATACTCATTGTAACCAGAGCTACCATCAAATCCCCATTTTCCGACCGAAACAAGGTTGTTTACATCAACATCAGTTATTTCTTTCCAGACTTCACATTGTAGATCTAAAATACGCAAATTTTGTAAATATACTTCAGCCTGATATTCACTCACGGTGATAGATTCTGCATTTGGAAAATTTTTTTCTTTTCCCTCAACAGCTTTTCGTAACTAGGGAACATACTGCAGGAAATCTTAGAGTTTATAAAATCTCGGATGTGCAAGTACTGATGTTTTGTTAAGTTTATTTCAATTATTAATGCAACAACTTCAGCAACATTTAATTCTGAACAAAATTGTGTTGGTTCTGAATATACACCACGTAAGGCATCTGCTGCAGTCGCGTCAGTTTGTGCCAACCTTGCTATTCTACGTTGTTTTGTGCTCTTTGAGGAATTTGAGAAATCAGATGTAGGGCGACCACGTTTATTTGCTTTTAATGCTTGCTCTTTAGGGGACAAAAATAGAGTTTTAAGTTTTATGGATACAACTTCTTTGGTAGCCAGCCAGTCTGACTGATTTTTTAAAATATCTGATTTTGTGCGATGTTTTTTTTTCCAATTGTCAACAATTCTTTTGCATAAATATTGTACACATTTCAATAATTCACAAAACGTACCTTCCTCGCATTTAAAATCAATGTACTTGACGACTTCATCGAACATTTGTTGGGATTTCACCGAATTTGAACCTTTTTTGGAGTATCAAATGTCGAAAATTAACAAGCGTGAAAATATGAAAATATATATATATATATGACGTTTCTATGATATCAAAATAAAGAATTTAAAACAGTAAATAAGCACAAAAGTACATTTCAACAATAACAAAAATATCACTCATTTTAAATCAAACCACATAAATCACAAATTCTAAATACACATTAAACAAAGACGTTGAGTTAGTATATTGAATATATATAAAAAAAACTGCAAAAAGCTGCAGTTGTATTAAACATAATCTTAAACTATATACATGTGTTAACATTTACAAACCAATTTGGTCATTGCCTTCGATTGGGAGACTAACTAAAATTCTAAGTAATTTTTGTGTAGATTAGCAAACCACGTAGAAAAATATACTTCTTCAAAATCTGTATTTTGCTAAAACCACAACACAACCTATAAATTTATTTTTTCTTAAGAATAATGCCAATACCATTCACATTTATTTCCATTTTTAATAATTTTTTTTGGGACTTTTTTAAATTGAAATTTCACTTTGTTTTCCTAGGTCTTTTAATCAACTTTCTACTTCTATGCATACCCACACTTTAGCTGCTTACATTTTAAAATTGCCGTTAGAAATTGTCAAAACAAATTAAGATGAGAGAAATTGTATGACATTAGCGACTATTTATTTTGCTACAAGGACAATATATTAAAATTTTTTTTTTTTTTTTAATTTTGTCATATGGGCGCAACCACTGTGTAATGGTGCTAATCTTCGTATTGTAAGATGTCGGCTGGAGGCAAGTAAGTAAATAGTTGAATATGCTGGGAGAACAGAATTAAGCAATTTACCAGAGGCCTTAAAAACAAGAAATCGGTTATCAATTTTTAAGAAAAAGTTAAAAGAGTATATTTTACAGAATGTGGAAATGCTTCTTCAATAGTTTTATTTGCAGTATTTTCAATTATTTTCGTTGGGTAATATTTTGTATATAAATATTGTTTTCTTTGGATTATATTGTTTTAATTTAAAATTTTATTTTAATTTAAAATTTTAATTGTATTATATGCCAACTTTTCTCACAAAGCCATTTCAGGCGAACGACTTCCTTAGCTATGAATTACAACATAATAAATTTATAACTTTAAAAAAAAATGTTTCCTAGCTTAAAATGAACATTAGAGGACGCAAAAATAAAAACTTGTACTGTTTTAACTAAAGTGTGCATAAATCTTGGATTTGGTTCATATTAGACCGTGTTTTGCTTTTTTATTATGAATTTTAGGTTGATATAAGATACTGATCCTGAAATTCGGTTCAAACAATAAAAATAGTTTTTAAGCAATTTATTTTACTTTTTGTGTAGTGAAGACCGCATTTGTATTTGCTAATTATTTTAAAGAATTTATTAAAAATACTTTTCTGGGAATTTTGCTTTCGATTTGGATGGTTTCTGGCTAATGTTAGTTTGTTTTTTTAATTAATTCTTTACTAGCAGATTCCAGCGCTGGAAATTCGATTGCAATTTCTATGCAACTTTCAACTTAGCCATTTCGCAAACCAACACTTTTTTGGTTTATTATTATTGGGAATAAAGGATAAACTCAGTAACAAATAATTAACAAATTCAGTAAACACACACATATCATATATATAGTTTTATGTATGTGTTAGTAGCAACTATAAACACAATTTACTTCAAATAAAGGAAAAAAATTAAAAATCTGTAAATCTCGTGAACAGCTGAAAAGAAATACCTTTCAAATAATATACGTGTGGTCAAAAGCGGGATAGATCGATAGAACAAAAAATCGATAAAAAAAATCGCGTAGCCATTGATATTATAGATTTACAATTTATCCAAGGATAATAAACAAATTTGTTAAGTTTAGGATGCATCAGAGAGGCTATGCAATTTCAATGGGATACATAACATTAAAAAAATAATAAATGTTAGTTATCGTTAAAAAGAGGTCATTTCGTTAAAAAGAGGTCAAACTGAATTTTTTTTTCTTTACATCGCAATTTTTTTTATTAAATTATAAAGTACACAGGATAGACTTTGCTGGTACATACGCACTCTTTTGCCAAAATTTTCACTGAACATTTTTTTATAAATGTGTCTGAATTTCACACTTCAATCCTCGGGGGGTTATGAGCTTGTTGGCAAAATTTTTATCTTCAAATGGCATTATAAAAATAAATCCCATGGTGTCAAATCAAACGATCTAGAGGGAAAATAAATGATCACCGCAAGGAAAGAGTACATGACCAGGAAAAGTCTCATGCAGTATTTCATATCAATATTATATAATTTAGACAGAAAGAACTCTGTTATTTTTCACGAGTCAAGCACCGATAATATTCATTGCTTGACCAGCCACAATGGCCCTGTTAATAAACAAAATTGCAGGATATGTGGCCCCAAAAATCCTAGAAAAATTATTGAACATAAAATGCACTCTCTTAGCTGTGGAAAATTTTCAGAAAGGAGTATTGAACCATATTTTTTTAATACGTCAACCAAGTTGCGGTTAATGTGAGTGGCATTCAATACCTGGCAATGATAGAAAACTGCTTAAGTCCAGAGGTAGAGAGCAATGCATTTTTGTGGTTCCATAAAAATGGAGCCATAACTCACACAAATTTCCTGCGCGAAATTTTTGGATATCGAATAATATCGAGGTGTTTTCATTTTAAGCGAACACCGCATTCGGCTCCCATTTCTATCTATGGGGTTACATAAAGGGGAAGGTGTATTCCAATAAGACAACAATCATCCAACACATTAAGTTCAATATCCAAGAAGAAGAGTTACGGGAAATGGTCTGAAAAGAGCACGTCAGTTCGAAGCAAACAGTAGGCACCATATCAAAGATTGTGGTCGATTTTCGATTGTGGTCGAATTAAATGATCGAACGAATTTGCATTTGGTATTATGGCGCACATTCGATAGAATATTGTGAATAGCGAATTTCACTCAATTATTCACAATAGCTCATATTTATCAGCCGGCAGTCTCAATAAGCATTGTTTATTTACAAATTTATTAAAGAAAAAATATAATTAATTATTTCTTAACATGGAATTATGGCTCTATGCTCGTCTGATGAATATGAATGCCTCGTCATGAGAAATGCTTCCAGCATTTTGGAAATGGATTCCACTACGTAAGTATGCGAGGTTTTAACAATAGTACTATTTTTTTTACAGATTTATAGCAAATTTTCGACTGCAAGCAGCCGTTTATGGAATTGCTGTCTACTACAGATGAACTGCTGCGGCAATGCACACAAGTTGATTAATCCCATGAAATTAAATTAATTTACATCTTATATTTCCAATAAGTTTTACAAACTGTCATACAGCATGGAAAGCAAAATTGTATTCGGCTGAAAATTCGTAGTACAACGAAATTTCCGACCGTGGTGCCAGCTCATAATACGAACTTGACATTCGATAGTCGATGTTCGATAGCCGGCGAAGATCGAGGATCGAATGCAACTCATAATAAGGGCCATTATCTGCAAAACGCAATGTGGGCATACGAGTATTCCAAATATTCTAAGCAAAATATATAAAATCGAAAGAAGAATGTTATCCACTAAATAAATGATAAATTTACTTTGCGTCACACGATATTTACATATATTTATAACAAATAAGTTAACTCACTTATCGAACGGATAAGTTTTATTCCTTTCCGAAATAAATTTTAACAAAAATACATGACCAGCAGTATACCCACTATGGTGCACAGTGGCTGAAAATCATTTTTCATTGGCCAAAATTCTGTAACTTTTGAACCGATCAAAATATTTTAGTACTGTTTTTTTTAATAGATAGATAGATAGTTGATCTTGACTCAGTGTGAATTTCATTTAAATTGATTGAGTACTTTTTAAGGAATTCTAGGTCAAAGTTTAACTTTTTATTTTTTTTAACTTTTAGCGTGATATATATTTTTTTTATTTATTTTTATTTATTAGAAAGTGTCATATTTGGAGTTAAATAATTATTATAAACATTTTTTGTAATAATGAAATTTTTTTAATGCTTACACTCAAAAAAATTTTTACACTCAAAAAAATTTTTACACGCAACAAAATAGTAAAATTCACTAGAAATTTAACTAGTATTACTAAAAAATTAAAAATGTTTGCTATCAAATTTGCAATTTGCTTACACTCAAGGAATATTATTATTACTACAGAAAAATTTATTAGTGTTTGCTGCCTAATTTGTTACACTAGCTAAATAAATCTGCTAAACATTAGCGCAATGATTCTAATTTTTTTTTTAATTTTGATATGAAAATATGGGTTCTTATTTTTTGAATCTTTCTTATCTATTAAAACATTGCATTCATATGTGGGAAACCTTTTAAGAATAAAAACTGCAATAGATTTAAATAGCATTTGTAACAATGGTAGGTTCTGTTTATTATTATTTTTTACTAATACTATGTTTTTCGTACTTAAATAACAATGAAAGGCAATTATAATTATTATTCATTAGACTCAAATATTGATTGCAAATATTCCATATTTTGTTCTGTGCTATTTCTGTTCTTTAGTAGTTTTTTGGCTTCTTCATCTAAATCCCGATGTTCCACTTTCCATTGATTTCGAATACTGGAGATGAACGGATCTGACGTTGCCAATAATATATTAAATAGATCTTCATTTGTGGAATTTCGTGACATTTTTCTAGTATTGTGCTGTCTATAAAATCTGTAATCCTTGTTCCTTTTTTCCTGAGCCTCCTCTGATAGATCTCCGAGTGGCACCAAATGATATTTAATGACATCTTCTCCATGATAAAGGATTTTGTGGACTGTTGCAGACATATTTCTCCATGGGTAGTTGGTTGTATATATTTTTGCAGTTTCCTTAGCATAATCTCCAAATTTTCTAGAGTCAATTTCTTCATTGCACGCAAGTACTTCTAGGATTATTTTAAATCTGAAAATAAGGTTTAAATCCACTCCTGTTATTTCAGATGCTGTTTCTGGATCTGAAAAGAATCTTCTTGCGGTATTGCCATCATTTGTATTGCCTGACCCTTGTTTTGGCTGATCTATAATCAATCCAAATTTGCGATATTCATCTTGAACATGTTTCTTTTTTGAACTTCTTAACTCTTTGTTGGTTTCGTTGTTTCTTATTGATCCTGAAGGCCCGAAATCCAAATCATAACTGATTTTTAGTATGTGTTCCATAAGTCGTATTCTTGCATGTAGTGGTGATAATCCAAATTCGAAGGCATCGGTATTATCGAATGATTTTGTCGGGACTTGGTTTAATTGGCTTGATGTTGCTTGGCATATAATGCAGCTGGATGCAGCCTTCGTGTTAGTCAGAGCCTGACCTACTTTTCCATCTATCATTGTCAGCACTAATTGGTAGCTTACTTCAATTTGCTGCCCATCTAACTGTAATTGTAATGGCTGTAGTGTTGCTATTTGGGCCTTGATATCACTAACTTCTTTGTTAATGGCATCATGACTTTCTTTTTTGAATTCAAATTTGATTGGCCTGCAGTATTTCGTAGAAGATGGTGTCTCATTTTTCCAAATATCCATTGTTTGCGTTGTACTACTCGAAGGCTCCGAATCTTCCAAAATCTTTTTCAATCGCAATGGTACAAATGATACCATGAACATATCTGAGTCCGAAATATTTTCACATACAACTTGTTTGTATTGTTTTTGTCCCGAAGAACCATCACATCCCCATTTACAAAATAGAATTAACTTTGTGTTTCCATATTTCTTTAACTCAGTTCCTGTTATTGATTGTAGCAAGCGTTTGGCTGTGTGATCAAGTAAAGATTGTAGTTGTACTTCTGCCGAAATTGGTGTGATTGTAATAGTGTCCTTTGATGGCAAACAGTCTATTTTAGCAGCTGTTATGTGATGATATGCTGGATACATATTTGAGCCTTTTTCAATCGCACGCAATCTGAGCTGAATATATTGGTGTTTTGTTAATTTCAAATCCAGAAATAATGCTAATGCCTCCTCATTTGTGAACTGTTTTGCATCGCTCGGAGTTGGTATACTTTTAAGAATTCGCTTTGTTCTCACTGGACTAGCATTACAAGTTTTTTCAATGATATCCACTTTTGTTAATTGGTTTTGTGCTCGTAATTGATGTAGAAAAGATTCTTTTATATTTGTAGAACCAATTTCCTCGTTAAAATTTTTAAGTTTCCGCCTCTTAGATCTATCGCTGCAGTTGTCCAATGATTTGCGTGGTCTTCCAGCCTTATCTAGCTTTGCTGTTTCTCCACCAACATTAAGTTGGCCTTCTAACCAGTTTGCACTTTTATTATAAAACTTTTGTTTACAGTAGTTAACTTCTTTCAATCGTTTTTTTAGTACTTTGACGAAATTAGATAATTGCTCTTGTATTTCGGTACTAGACGAATTTAAGTTTAATTTTATTTTAACGTAACTAAGAACATCTTCCTGGTTTTTGTTTCGAAAATACTCTTCGGCCAGTTCTTTATAACTAAAGTTCTCCATATTTTTCTCAATATTTTTATTTGCGTCTGTTATCACTTTTTTATCACTTTTTATCACTTGCGAATATACGTCCGTACACTTGAAGTATTAACTTATTATTGAGTAATCCCTTATAGAATCCGTCATTTTATACATTTTTAGGTACATGTTATTCACACATTGATCTTTAATTTCATAGCAGGTAGTACTTAAATTGAACAAAACTGCACTTGTTATCCAGACTTCAATATCAGGTAAAACTAATTAGTTTCTCGCCAATATGGGGTGGTTTTTTATCTTTAGTGGTTTAGTGCCGCGATTATTGACAAACTTATAAAATTGTTTATGACTTTGGTTGACCCTTAAATTTGACAACAGGTAAATTAAGAAAGAGATCATTTGTTTACTGTAGAACCTATTGTGATCATTTTATGACTTATTTTTTTTCTGATCAAAACAAAGCCAATAAACCCTTTCGCAGGTATTTTATTTAATTATTTTACTTTTACGTAGTCTAAAGTAAAAAAACAAAATTTTTTTTAGAGTAATTTTTTTAGAGTAATTTCATTAAAATGAAAAAAGTGTTCTACCGGGGGCTCGTGGGGGGTGCAAAAGTATATATAGGGTTAAACAGGATGCATTCGCCTTTCTCCGGGTGGTATACGTTTCTTGTTCCCTTACTTCCTTTAGAAGTTCTATTCCACTAAAGTTTAAATTTGAGAAAAATATAGTGGTTTCATAAATATTTCATAACGCCCCTAATATCAAACGTTAGAACTGTGACTACTTACAAAAACTAAAGACTATAATCCTACTAACATTATAAAAAAGACCGCAGGCCAATATCGATGATAGCTTGCGAGTAGTAACCATTTATTTTTGATAAAAAACAAAAAAAAAAACCTTTTGCTGAATTAAAAAAAACAGTTGAGTTTGACAGCATGCCACGCCCACAATTATCAATAGTTTAACCTAATTTTTTGGCTACCTTAATCTGGATATATAAGCTACAAAAAGGAGTAAAAATTTTAAAAATCGATGACAAAAAAAATTTGACTTTTGGCCAATGAAATCAAAATTTGAGCCACAGTGTGGTGTTAGCGTAGATATTATGTCAAGTATATAAACCATAATAATATCTAAAAACAATAAGAAGCATAGTGTAAGCGACAATACGATGGAAACTTTTAACAAAATATATTTTTGACGACTCGGACCAAAAAATTTTATCGTACAATTAAAATCTCTTTAATTAATTTAAACATTAAAAATGTTTTATTTAAAAAAATATTAACACAACTTCAGAAAAAAACAAGTAAGAAAATTATAGTCGGTCAAGACCGACTATACGATACCCTATACCATGCGTTTAGAGACCCTATCTCTCAGGCCCAACTAACTGGATATAGAAAATAAGCATAAACGAAATTTGAGTGGGATATTTATTAATTTTTTCGGCTGCAGATATGAAAAAGTTCATTTCGGATGCTATATCTATATGGAGACTAGGCCCAAAAATGGACCGATCCTGACCATATTTGGTAAAGTCTCTTGTATTTTGCAAAAATATATACAAACAAAATTTGAGAAGAATCAGTGCAATATTTTTGGTTTTTTTGATAGATATAAGTGAAGATCGGGAAGCAGCTCTATATGGGGCCTATGACTAAGAGTTGTCCAATAGGGATCATTTTTGGACTACTCATTAATGGGTGTAATAAACGCATACAAACCCAATTCGAGTAAGATCTATATGACAATTTGGATCTTATGGCAATTTATGTCGATTTCATAGGGGTCATTTGTATGGGGGCTAGGTCTGAACATGGACCGATTCTCACCAATTTCAATGGAGTTCATCCTATGGCCGACAAAATACCAAATTTCATCAAAATATATTCATATTTGCGACCTGCAGTTTGATTACAAGCTTTACATGAACACACAGACGGACGGACGGACGGACGGATATCGTTAAATCGAATCATATAGTGATTCTTATTCGATCGGTATAATTAAAGATGGGTGTAGGTCAAATATTTTTGGTTGTTACAAACAGCAGCACAAAGTCATTATACCCAAACCACATAGTGGTATAGGGTATAATAACAACACTTAATAGTATTCATTTTTATGCCAAAAAAAATTGAAATCTTTATATACAATAACACTGAGTAATATTATGGTGGTTATTTCTTAAAGCGAGCGATTGTATTAAGCTATTATAGTAAAATCCCCAAAGCGTTTGGTCCTATGTGGGCATAGGCAAATTTTATGCCCGTTTAAATATTTAATTTTATGGCCAACACTATTCGCCAACAGTATTTTAATCTTTAGCAAGATTAATGCTAATCAGACGATTTTTCTCTGATATCAGTGGTTTCCTCACAGGACGATGACAAACAAGATCTGACTAAATATATATGAATTTAACTTTCTACCAAACAAACTGTCTACTGCCTATGGTTACAGATGAGGGTTGGTGACTCTTCCCGAAATAGCTGTATAATCTGTCATGCAGAATATAGATCAATTTTTTGCATGTTCGAGTTAATATTAAAATATTTCTCAGACTTCTACATTTCTTCTACTCTAGTAATCTATACTAATATAATAAAGAGGTAATGTGTGTTTGTTTGTTTGTTTGTTTGTTTGTTTGTAGGAGGTAATCTCCGTAACTACCCTTCTGATCTTCCTGAAATTTTCACAGAGTCTTACTGCGGATATGGGAAGTGCTATAGGCTATAATTTTTTAAATATTTTTGGTGGGCGTGGCACCTACCACACAAAGTAAATTTTTAATATCATATACATATATTGAGTACTATGATAGGGAGAGGTTTGCAAATTTGTGTAAGGTCACCTATTGTTAATATTAGTAGCTACGCCGGAAATGGGCGGGATTGGATAAGTGGGCGTGGTACCTCCCATACAAGTAATAGTTCAATATTATATATCTCGAGTAATGTGATAGAGAGAGCTTTTCAAATTTTTCTGATGTCACCTATTATTAATGTGAGTAGTCGGATGCAAAATGGGCAGTATCGGACCAAGAGGTGTGGCACCTGCCATACAAAGTAAATATAAAATGCCATATATCTGGAGTACTGTAATAGTGAGAGTCTTGGGACTTTGTGTGAGCCCATAAGTAATTCATTTGATTTGTTAGACAAAAAATTAGCGTTATCGGAGCAGTGGGCGTGGCACCGCCCATACAAAGTAAATATATTCTATCATATAACTGGTGTGCTAAAAAGGAAGCTTTGACACTTTGCACGAGCCTATCAGATCTAAGTATGAGTAGTCGAACAAAAAATTGGCGGGTTCACACTAATGGACATGGCACTCCCCATGCAAATTAACTATTTAATGTCGCATATCTGGAGTACTGTAAAAGAGAGAGCTTTGTGGCTTTGCGTGAGCCCATAGGTTCTTTGTGTGATTAGCCGAACAAAAAAATGGTCGTGATCGGAGCAGGGGGCGTAGCACTGCCCATGCAAAGTAGATATCTAATATCATATAACTGGTGTACTATAAAAGGGAAAGACTCGACATATTGCATGAGTCCATTATATATTAATGTGAGTAGTCCAATAAAAATTGGGCGGGATGGGATTAGTGGGCGTGGCACCTCCTATGTAAAAAATATGAAGCACTACGAAAGCGACAGTCTTTTGACAAGTTCATTAGTTATCAATGTGATTTGTCGTGGAAAATATAGCGCCAAAATCAAAAATTGCCAAACCCAAAAATCGCGAAAAATTAAAATCGCCCAACAAGCAAAAATCTTCAAAATTAAAAATGGGCAAAATCAAAAAACGCTAAAAAAGAAAAATTGCCAAATAATATTCTAAGTTCAAGGCGAATAGTTAAGTGTTGCCAAGTCTAATATGGATAATCCATCTTCTTCTCATGGGCAGCTACATGTACCTTGCTCCAGGGTAGGAACACCGAAAAATCTGATAATTGTTGTACCGAATAAAAAAACAAAAAACATTGTATATCAGCATCAGCAAGCATTGAAATAAAAAAATCTATACAAATAATCTGTACTAACATAATAAAGAGGTAATATTTGTTTGTCGGAGGTAATCTCCGTAACTACTCATCTGATCTTCCTGAAATTTTCACATAGTCTTACTGCGGATATAGGAGTGCTACAGGCTTTAATTTTTTTAAATTTTTTTAGTGGGCGTGGCACCTCCCATACAAAGTAAATTTCTAATATCATATATATTAAGTACTATGATAGAGAAAGCTTTGCAAATTTGTCCCGGTCATCTATTATTAACGTGAGTAGTCAGACAAAAAAATGGGCGGGACTAGACAAATGCGCGTGGTACCCCCACACAAACTTAATATTAAATGTGATATTTCTGAATTACTGTATTAGTGAGAGCCTTGGGACTTTGCGTGAGCCCTTTCATATCGATTCGGAAGGGGGTGGGGGAGGGGGAGGGGGAGATTTTGTAGCGAAGCACACCGGGTTGCATCTAGTAAATAATAATCACACGCTCTAAATATGTCATGATAATTAAAGATTGACAAAAAAAGGGGAAAATTAAAATTTTTTAAAGATGTCCTTCTATAATATTAGGCCAACTTAATTTGATAAGCTTTTTGCTAAAGAATGAGATGAGAGATCGTCTTTTGTTATATTTAGATGAAATATTAAGCAAACAACACACAGTGGTTCAAAACCAAAAAAAGTGGTAATAAGTCTGGAACTTCTAAACTATTGGTTGGATTGGAATAGTATATTCTAGGAAATTGTAGTCAAGGGTATAGGATTTCAAAATATTTATTTTTGAGATACCCCGTTGTAACACAGGGTGAGCTACAGGGTGCCAAAGTCGACCACCTCGAGGGGGCAAATGCTTTCAAATCTTGTAACTTTTTTAAATATGAAGTGATTTTTACGTTTTTTAAATTTTTCCAATAACCATTAAATTATTAACAAAAAACATGCTTATACTACCTAGTTATCGCTTATGGTTTAAAAAATATTTGATTTTCAAAATCAACATTTGAACTTTTCACCAAATTCTTTCTTGGTTTTTCGCAAATAACATTTTTATTAAAATAGATAAAAAAAAATCTAAAAATATGTGGCGATAGCCAGTACTTTTCAAAAAATATACGTTGAAGTATTTTTTGAATTATTTCAAACCGTTTAGTAAGCACAAAATCTTAAAATTGACTTTTTGAATCAGGTTCTAAAAATTGCAAATTTTTGCCAAAAAATACCCTTCATTCTTTCACTTTTTTCTCACAACCTACATATTTTAAAAGAATATGCTTCAAGGTTGTAAGCGAAATTTCTAATATTTTTGGAAATGCACCCTACGTCCAGCATTGGACGAAATTGGTCAATTTAAAAAAAAAAAACTAAGTTTTAAAAGTTAATACAAAAATATCCGCTCGATTTCTTCAAATATTTCACCAAAGTATAAAAGCTCCAAATATTTTTATTTATTTGCCGCAATAAAATTCACCACCGTTGCGTAAACGTGGTCAGGAGGTCTTTAATGGTGAAAAAAGTCAAATTTTCATACGAATTTTTTTTTGTTAACATAAAAAACATATTAAGATTAGTTACTTTTATATTTTGTTTATTGATTCAGAACGATTTAAATTATCTAAAACACTTCAAAAAATCATTTTGATAGCGTTAATAGTTTTTGAGATATTTATATTCAAATTTCAGAAAAAAATATAGAAAAACTATGGTAAAGTGTTCCCAAAATTTTTGAATTTTACTTATTATTATATATATTGTTAAAGCAGACATATTTATCTATTCAACGATATATAACATATCTATCAAATATATTGCAACATGCTGAAATAATGACCCCAAACCACACTCCACAGGCAAAAATTTAGCTATTTCTCTATTTGTTCATATAAATGGTCATTTACATAGTGGTCATTTACATAGTGAATGACATATTTTTTTTTATTGTTTTTTGGTAAAGGGTTGCATACGTTTTTATTACTTCAAATAATTTTATATATCTTCTAAAACAAGGTATAATTATAAGTTAATGGTGTATGAAATATTTACCTAATGAGTTTCAACTGATCATAAAATTGCCCGAAACTCTGATGCTGATTTTATAAAAAAAAAAAAAAAAAAAAAAAAAACAGGTAAAAAGCCAATGCCTAAGATATTTTCATTATAAAATAACAAATATAACTAAATTTTTTTTAATAAGTATTTTTTATTTGTTTTATAATAGGCTTAAAACTACATAACAATTTTCTGCTTTTTTACCAGTTATTTTCTACAAAACAATCAGAAATATCAAAAGATAAAAGATGTTTTATATCCATAGCTTCGGAATCATCATTTTCTATTTCAAGACTTATTTTTGGTAACCATTTTGTTCTTATAGCGTATATTACTGGATCTGATGATATCAATAAATATTCCATTAAATCGGAATTTTTGACTTCTTTGCTACATTTTCTTGTATTAAAAAGTCTAAAGTGTTTGACATCTCTGTTTCTAGCTTCTTGTGCTTCTTCAGTCAGTTCTCCCAAGGGCAGGATGCTATTTTGTATTATTTCTTTCCCATGAGCTAATACTTTGTGTACAGTTGGTATCACTGGCCTCCAAGGATATAAGTTCATTATTAATTCTTTAGTTCCACTAGCATATATTTTCAATCTCTCCGCATTAATTTGTTGTTTACTATTAATGACAGCTAATATTACTTTAAACCGTGCGATTAAAGCCGTGTCAATGCCAGTAACCAAAGAAGTAGTTTCGGGATCTTCAAAGCAACGTCTTGCTGTATTACCATCATTTGAACTTCCATAGCCACAAAGAGGCTTATCGATAATTAGACCAAGTTGCATTTTAAATTCATCCTGAATTCTTTTCTTCTCAGTTTTTCGTATGGCGTGTAGATCTGTATTATTTTTAACTGGTATATTTTCTTGTCCTGGAATTTGCCGGTATGTTAGATCATATGCGAGATGCAAGCAATATTCCATAAACCGTATTCTTGCATGAAGTGGTGATATTCCAAATTTTAAAGCATTTTCATTAATAGGAATTTCATCACAACTGTTATGAAATTCTGAACTTTTCATTCCACATATATTACATTTCCAAGTAGATGTTACATCTGTAACGGCATTGGCTACTTTCCCATCAATCATTGTAAAAAGTGGTTGAAATAACACTTTAATGACACTTCTAGATATTTCCACAAAAACTGGAGACAATCTCGAAATTACCTGATTTATTGAACTCACTAAGCTTTGTGTTGTAATTTTGTCTTCCTTTGTGTACTCAAATCGGATTGGCCGACATCGAAATTTAAATCCGGGTGTTAAATTACTCCATATGTCCTGATATTCTCTCTCACTAGAAGAAGAACTTGTCTCATTATATAGCCTCATTTTTAATGGTACCAATGATGTCATAAAAATTTTTGAAAAATCTATTTCTGAATTGCTTCCACTTGGTTGTCTATACTTAGAAAATCCAGATGTTCCATCGCATCCCCATTTACATATTAACGTAACTTCTGAATTGTTGCATATTTCTATTTCTTCTTTGCTAAATGTGGATATTATTCTAGATGCAGTGTTTTCAAGCAGTTCCGCTAATCCAACATTTGCACTTTCAGTATTGGACTTCACATTTGATGGTAGAATTTTATTTTTTGTTTCCTTTATGGCTCTGCTGGTAGGAAAAATATCAAATCCTTTTTCTTTGAGAGCTTTTCTCAAAATACCATATTTATTTCTTGTCAATTCCAAATTTAAAATAAGAGCTAACGCATCCTCTTCTGTAAATAATGTTGACGATTTTGGCGTTGAAATACTTTGCACCATACGCTCCAACCGCTTAGGAGATGCATTTGGTAACACATCTACAATTTTAGCAGCTTCCTTTGGTTGCGTGCGTGTCAAGGCTGATTTAAAAGAACCCTTAATTTCATTAGGCGAATGGTTACTAATAATTTCTTCTTGTTTTTTATTTTTTGTCCTTGATTGAACATTTTCGTGGTCCTTTTTAGGTCGACCAAATGCCTTTTTCTCAATTTGTACTGTGAGGCCCGTTTTCAACCATTCTTCATTTTTAGTCATAAACTTTGATTTTGATAAACCCGATTGACTAAATCTTCTTTCGTAAGCTTTGTAAAAATTTTCAACATCTTCAGATCTCACATTTAAACCGTAAGTGTTGTTAATTGTATAAAATAATTTCGAGACTTTTTCCGAACGTGATGAATGAATAGTAGAATGGGAAGGATTTTCCCAAATAACTTTGCAAAGTGAATAATACTTTAATGTAACCTCCATGATAGATTATAAGTGATCTTAATAAACAAGAAACTCATGGTTATATACTGAAAATACTATTGGAAAGGTAATATGTCGGGCAGGTACTTCAACCAATACTTACATTTTGTTTTAGTGAATCTAAGATTTTGGCTTTTACCTGTTTTTTTTTTTGCATAAAAAGTTATTGTGAATTACAGATATTTTGCAATAGGTATCAGAGTTTCGGGCAATTTTGTGATCATTTTAAACTCATTAGATAAATATTTCATACACCATTAACTTATAATTATACCTTCTTTGAAAAGATGTATAAAATTATTTGAAGTAATAAAAACGTATGCAACCCTTTACCAAAAAACAATAAAAAACAAGTAAGAAAATTATAGTCGGTCGAGACCGACTATATGATACCCTATACCATGCGTTTAGAGACCCTATCTCTCAGGCCCAACTAACTGGATATACAAAATAAGCATAAACCAAATTTGAGTGGGATTTTTATTAATTTTTTCGGCTGCAAATATGAAAAAGTTCATATCGGATGCTATATCTCTATGGGGACTGGACCCAAAAATGGACCGATCCTGACCATGTTTGGTAAAGTCTCTTGTATTTTGCAAAACTATATACAAATTAATTTGAGAAGAATCAGTGCAATATTTTTGTTTTTTGATAGATTTAAGTGAAGATCGGGAAGCAGCTCTATATGGGGCCTATGACTAAGAGTTATCCAATAGGGATCGTTTTTGGACTACTGATTAATGGATGTAATATATACATACAAACCCAATTTGACTAAGATTTGTATGATAATTTGGATCTTATGGCAATATATGTTGACTTCATATGGGTCATTTGTATGGGGGCTAGGTCTGAACATGGACCGATTCTCACCAATTTCAACAGCCTTCATGCCATGGCCGATGAAAGATCAAATACCAAATTTCATCAAAATATATTCATATTTGCGACCTGCAGTTTGATTACAAGCTTTACATGGACACACAGACGGACGGACGGACATCGTTAAATCGAATCAGATAGTGATTCTGATTCAATCGGTATAATTAAAGATGGGTGTAGGTCAAATATTTTTGGTTGTTACAAACAGCAGCACAAAGTCATTATACCCAAACCACATAGTGGTATAGGGTATAAAAATGTCATTCACTATGTCATTCACAGAGATGTCAAACACTTTAGACTTTCTAATACAAGAAAATGTAGCAAAGAAGTCCAAAATTCCGATTTAATGGAATATTTATTGATATCATCAGATCCAGTAATATACTCCATAAGAACAAAATGGTTACCAAAAATAAGTCTTGAAATAGAACATGATGATTCCAAAGCTATGGATATAAAACATCTTTTATCTTTTGATATTTCTGATTGTTTTGTAGAAAATAACTAGTAAACAAGCAGACAATTGTTATGTAATTTTAAGCCTATTATAAAACAAATAACAAAAATACTCATTAAAAAAAATTTAGTTATATTTGTTATTTAATAATGAAAATATCTTAGGCATTGGCTTCTTACCTGGTTTTTTTTTTGTATAAAATCAGCATCAGAGTTTCGGGCAATTATATGATCAGTTGAAACTCATTAGGTAAATATTTGATACACCATTAACTTATAATTATACCTTCTTTGAAAAGATATATAAAATTATTTGAAGTAATAAAAACGTATGCAACCGTTTACCAAAAAACAATAAAAAATATGTCATTCACTATGTAAATGACCACTATGTAAATGACCATTTATATGAACAAATAGAGAAATAGCTAAATTTTTGCCTGTGGAGTGTGGTTTGGGGTCATTATTTCAGCATGTTGCAATATATTTGATAGACATGTTATATATCGTTGATTAGATAAATATGTCTTCTTTAACAGTGTATATAATAATAAGTAAAATTCAAAAATTTTGGGAACACTTAAACAAAAAAAACAAAAAAAAAAACGAAAAACCATAGTTTTTCTATATTTTTTTCTGAAATTTGAATATAAATATCTCAAAAACTATTAACGTTATCAAAATGATTTTTTGAAGTGTTTTAGATAATTTAAATGTCGATCTGAATAAAGAAACAAAATATAAAAATAACTAATCTTAATATGTTTTTGATGTTAACAAAAAAAATTCATACGAAAATTTGACTTTTTTCACCATTTAAGCCCTCCTGACCACGTTTATGTAACGGCGGTGAATTTTATTGTGGCAAATAAATAAAAGTATTTGGGGCTTTAATACTGCGGTGAAATATTTGAAGAAATCGAGCGGATATTTTTGTATTAACTTTTATTTTTTCGTCCAATGCTGGACGTAGGGTACATGTCCAAAAATATTAAAAATTGCGCTTACAACCATTCTCGAAGCATATTCTTTTAAAATGTGTAGAAAAATATATGCATGTTTTACCAAAGTTGTGAGAAAAAAGTGAAAAAATGAAGGGTATTTTTTGGCAAAAATTTGCAATTTTTAGAACCTGATTCAAAAAGTCAACTTTAAGATTTTGTGCTCACTAAACTGTTTAAAATAATTCCAAAAATACTTCAACGTGTTTTTTGAAAAAGTACTGGCTATCGCCACATATTTTTAGATTTTTTTTTTATCTGTTTTAATAAAAATGTTATTTGCGAAAAACCAAGAAAGAATTTGGTGAAAAGTTCAAATGTTGATTTTTAAAATCAAATATTTTTTAAACCATAAGCGATAACTAGGTTGTATAAGCATGAGTTTTGTTAATAATTTAATGGTTACTGGAAAAGTTTAAAAAACGTAAAAATCACTTCATATTTATAAAAGTTACAAGCTTTGAAAGCATTTTCCACCTCGAGGTGGTCGACTTTGGCACCCTGTAGCTCACCCTGTGTTACAACAGGGTATCTCAAGAATAAATATTTTGAAAGCCTATATCCCTGACTACAATCGCCTAGAATATACTATTCCAATCCAACGAATAGTTTAGAAGTTCCAGACTTATTACCACTTTTTTTTGGTTTTGAACCACTGTGCAACATCAAGATAAAGAAAAAATACAAAAGGCCTCAGAACGTCAAATAATTTGCAGATTTTGCTAGTATTTTCATATTGACATGGAATTTCTCATCCCGCAGAAAGGCTGTCGTATAGTGTAATTGGTTCACGTTGGCGATGGCAAATTCAGATTTGACTTCAGTTGAAAAATGTTGAAGATTTATAACTAGGGCCTTCATAACAATTTATTTCATCTATATACTTTGTGATTTTCTAGATATGATAACTTAACAACTCTAAAGCTTAATAAAAAGACTTATTGCAGTCATGAGTATATACTTAATTTCATAGTCCTAAAATAAGTAACGAATATCGCTTTCTTTCAATTGAATTAGAGTATTATGACTAATTCTGCCTGGTAACAAAACCCAATTTAATCATCTAAATATAACCTTAGCAATTTCTAGTTTATCAAAAATTTGTTGCTGTCATATATATAATTTCAATTACTCGTACTCTCGTAGGCACTCTTCCTGTTGAGTGTGATAATATCATATATGGACAAAATTAATGTTTTGCCTAAGCATTTAGTGTGGCACTTTGGCTTAAATAAGTACAGGTATAACACGTGTGTCATTTAACAATGGCCAAACACAACATTGTGTGTGGTTTTTACTTATATGTGTGCCAACCAAAGGAGAACAAGTGCTGGGAAGAACTGAAGGTTATGAAGGTAAAGTAAAACATTGTAATGATTCTACTATATAGCACACTAAGGCGGAGTGTGTACGTTGTTTCTATAAGTATATGTGTAGAAATTGTGACAGCAGCTGCTGCTATCAAAGTGTTGAAGTGTTTATAAGTACACTATAAAGTTCCACGACAATAAGTGCATATAAGGTGCAGTTATGATACTTTCCAACACCTAAAAACAAACATTTAAAGTGTTTTAAATATAAAATACGAGGGTCGTATGATATTATGTTTGTGGGGAAAGAACCATGCTAATATTGTAAACCCAAGCCCTTGCCCAATATATATGTCCTATTTTCAGACAGCTTTGGCGTAAATTATTTGAAACTTGTGATAAGCAAGAATAACGATTAAGATAAAATCTTGCATTTAAATGAATTAAAAGACATACAAACAAATAACACATTCGTTGTGGCTATCGAAATTATGGCCAACTGAATTGTTGTAGCCCTATCACATTATTCGATTGAAATTATTGAATTACTAGTTGATTGTGTGGCGCCTAGGCGCTCGTTTAATTTGACTTTAACAAACAAATTTTATTTTTTCATTTCAGAATTTTCCTATATTTTATATATTTTTAAGAAATTAATTTTAATGTTTTTAAAATTTCCTTAAAAAAAAAAAAAAATTGAAAAACAGTGGTAAAAAATACAAAACAAAATTTCGATTTTCAAATGAAGTTTTGTAAAAGGTAAAGGATAGCCAACTTAGTCTAATTTGGCCGGTCCCGCCGAGTTCGTTATATCCAAACTTCATTTTATTGTAGAAAAAATACAATAGCATAGAAAAACGTTTTAGAGCAAGGTTCCTAAAAGTTTCTTAAGGGGGGGTAAGGTTTTAAAAGTTAAAAAAGTCGTATTTTCATAATTCTTTTTTGAATATATGAATAATGTTGGATGATTTATTTCATATACACGTTATTGCATAACATTTTAAGAATCTTTGAAAAAATGTTCAATTAAAAGTCCGTGACACCGAATCTCCGGAGGCGTTGTTGTTTTGCGGTGAACATCATAACTCGTAACCGGATCATGTGAAATAAAAAAATCGAAATGCGTTTAATAGGTGATATATTTCCTGCGGTAGTGACGAAAATTTTTTTTCAATTTTTTTTTTGCAGCATATTTAAGTGAAAAACTAATTTTGTTATACAATTTCGGGAATTTGTTGTTAAAAAATGGGGAAGAAAATGGAATTGAGAAAAAACCCTTCATGGTTACCTGGTGATTTATGTGTAGATATGGTGTCTAAAATTTCAAAAGAATTGGGGTCAAGTAGATTTTGATGTTCACGGAATTCGAACATTTATTTGCGAGAAAATCTGTCTAAAGTTTTTTAAAACTGATTTATATACTACATACCGTATGAGGCCCGTCGCTGGAAACGCTGTATCTTCTTAAGTTTTGCTCTGATTTACTTACATTTTTGACACAACACTCTCGACATGTTGTGCATTCAAAAAGAGAAATGCAAAAAAAGGTTTTAAAACCTACCACCCCTTAAGGAAGTGCAAACACCAATACACCTACACAAAAGAGAAAAAAAATATTTCATATTTCATCATACATGTAAACTGAAAAAAGAAAACTACATTTTTGAAAAGTTATCTATAAATCCAAAAAAAATAAAAAATAAGGGCGTATTAGTTTTACTTCAAAAAAAGCTTACTATTCCAAATCGCCTTTAATTCTTCACTGATAATTTCAATAAATTATTCAAATTATGCAAAAATTAATATTATGAGTGAAAACAAATTATTTTCCCACCTCTCTTCTGAAATTACAATGTAATTTAATTATGCAAAGTAAGAATAATTTAAATTTTAAACTTAATATTGCACTATTTTTTCAAGTGCTTTTCAATACAGAGCTTTAACCGAAATCATACTTCGGTCAACAACAAAATCCACATTGAAGATCTCTTTTTTCTCAAATATTTATCAAAAAAAGCATACTCTTTGGTAAGTGCTGGCCATCAGAGAACCTGAGCGAAAGCACTCCTAACAATACAAAAAAATTTTGAGATGAAAAACAAAACAGACAAACAGAAAAGTTTAGTTTGATAAAAGAAGTATGTGTGCATATCGGACGACGCACAGTGGCGCCATTTGAGTTTTGTCGTTGCAAAAATCATATCTTTTGAACCGAATAACATAATTGAACAGTTTAAACAGCATATGATAGACAACTGTTCAGCCTATGAAGTGAGCGTTTGGAAAGGGTGCTACGCTTTGTAGGGGCCAACTTATGGGTTATCAAATTTAAAATTTGTAGAAAAATCAATTTTATGGTAACTAAAAAAAATTATTTTTACATTTTTAGATTGTTTTTCTTTTTTTTTTTTCTTTAGGGTTTTATATTTTAAATTATTACCCAACAAATTAAAAAAAAATTACTTCTTTTTAAATTTATTTTTTCAATTTTGTGTAAAATATTCATCACAATTCTAAACTATAACATTTCTAAACTATAATTATTTTCTAACTCTATTCGTGACTTCACATGCCGCAGGGAAGAAATAAGTGGATCGGAAGATGCTGCCAACATGTTGAAGAGGTCCTCATTTTGCCTTACCCTTGATGCTTTGAATGTGTTCTGCAATCTCTATTTTTTATAAAATTTGTTAGGAGACTCCTGTGCTTCTTCAGAAAGCTCTCCAATTGGCAAAGACTGGTAATCAATTATATCTTTGCCATGCGCCAATATTTTATGGACGGTCGCACAGTGGCCAATTTGACTTCGCTAGCGGCATTTTATTCATAGCTTCCAAAGTAAAGAAGATATCTTCAAACATTTTTTTTCTCAATTCAGAAAAAAATCAAACAATTTTTGGAAAAAAAATTAAATTTTTTTTTTTTAATTTTTAATTTTTTTTTTTTTAATTTTAAATTTTTTATTTTTAATTTTTTTTTTAATTTTTTATTTGGTTTTTAATTCAATAAAAATTTTCCACCATATATTCATATATAAAATAAGAAAAAAATTGTCAACTCAAAGAGAAACCATATTATAAAAGAAATATTAATCAGATTCTTCAGTATCAGATTCAGAGAAATCATCTTCAAAATGATGCATTATAAGCAAGCTTTTAACTTCCTTATCGAAACTAATATTTCTGGAATAGGAAATTGATGAGCCGTTGGACAATGAAGATATTAAGGGATCAGAAGAAACAAAAAGAGCGTTAATTATATCTTCCATTGTATTTTTCCTGCAATTTTTTCTGGCATTATTTTCACGGATGTTCCGATAATCTTTATTTCTGGCTTCAAGCGCTTCCTCGGACATCATACCAATTGGAAGCGAAAAATGATTGATTATGTCTGCTCCATGAATTAAAATTCTGTGAACAGACGAGGGCATGTAAAACCAAGGGTATAAACTAACAAAAATTTCGGCAGTTTCCATTGCGTAAAGTCTGAATGCCTCCGTGTTTATATCATATCCACATGCAAGTGCTCGTAAGACGACGCTGAATCGATATATTAAATTTTCGTTCACTCCAGTTATACGAGCGGCTAAATCTGGTTGTTGAAAGAACCTTCTTGCCGTATTTCCGTTGTTGGTATTTCCAGTAACAGCCATTGGTATGTCGACCAACAAATGCATTTATTCTCGTAGCTGTATATTTGTTTTATTTTGTCCAACAATATCCTTGTCAGCACCACGAGTTTGCCACTTTTTTATTGGTATTCTATAGGATATGTGCAAAATACATTCAAAAAACCTTATCCAGGCGTGGAGACTGGATAGCCCATATTGAAAGAGGTTCACTTTAATGGGAAAGCTCTTCACCAAATTTAAGTCATTCATTTTTTTCGGTGTTGCGTTGCAGATTCCGCATATTTGCGAAGAAGATTCTGAAATGACGCTGAAAGTTTTACCATCAAGCATGGTCATGTGAAATTGGTGATCAATAATCAATGAGTTTACATATGTTGGTACAATATTTAATATTTGACTCTTAATATTTTCAATTTCCCTGTGACTCAGGTCCGCCGTTTCCTTCTCGCAAAGTATTTTGATTGGTCGACAGTATCGTGTAGAAGAAGGTCGATTGTTTTTCCATAAAACTGTCGGTCCGTTCTGCACTTGCAATGGTACAATACAAATTGAAAATAAATATTGGTCTCTCATGTTTCCTTCGCAGTTGTTAAATTTTTGCCTATATGTGGAATGGCCGCTGCTGCCATCACAACCCCATTTGTAGAGAGCAGTTAAATGGGTGTTATTATTACTTGTAGATGGGATTTCAAAACTTTCAGGGTGTCCTTCCATGATCCTATTTATTGTATGGTCTACAAGACTTTGTAGTGGCACTTCAGCATAATAATCAGTGACTGTAATGTCACTAGGATAGCACTTTTTTTGGCGAAGCGTAATTTTTCGTCGCATGGATATATATCGGCGTTTTGGTTTCTTGCTGATTTCTTGTTCAAGTTCCAAGTGTATCAGGTATGTCCAAGATCTACAAATAACGCAAGCGCTTTATCGTCTGAAAATTTTGATGGAAGGGTCTTTGGTTTGTTTATATTTTTTATTACCTTTCCGCTAAACTCCTCATCGCCATTTACCATTTCTACAACTTTGGAAGCACTGCGCTTTCCAGCTTTATATAAACTGCAGCTTGCAGCTACCAACAATCCTTCACATGACACTTCCTCTGTAAGCCCTGACATCTTGTTGACTTGCGTTTTTCTGCAGCACTTGGAAGGCTCTTTTTCCGGTCGTCCAATATTTTCATTTGCTTTTTTTTCCCAATAATACCAATGGTGTATCTAGCCATTCTTGGTTAATTTTTTCGAAAAACACCTTACTTCTGCCACAGGCCTTCCACTTTTGGATAAGCCTACTAGCAAAATTTCGCAGTTTCCTTCCAATTTCGCACTGCTCCTTCTGAGTATAGGTAATTTTGCTCAAAACGGTACCAAAAACATAATTTTCCACGGCGAGAAACTTCTTGGTGGGGATCGCTTCTTCATGCCATATTAAAAAAAGGGTCCGTTTTGACACTGACATTTTGCCTAAAAAGTACAATAAATTGAAGGCTCGCAGGTACTCGCAGTTAATTTTGGACATTTTGGATACACAATGGTTTACACATATAGGAAAATTTACAATTACACTGAATGCAGGTGAATTTTGTAAGTTCTACTCCACGAAAGACAGGTGTACGTTACAATGGGCGAGTTGCTAATACACTTAAACACGATTACGTTTTATAAATAACATAAGTATACGCAGATCACAACCACAGTTTTTTTTATAAAATACATACCTTAGCGTTAGTATATAACAAAACTTTTAATGAAAATAATAAAATTTGCAAGTTTAACACGAATAGCAAAACGATGATCAAAAAGGCGGAAATATTTTGCACAACACTTGCAGAAACATATGCTGACTTTGACAGCTCACAGCTGTTCATCAGCTATAAGCTGAGCTTTTAAAAATCGATACAAATCTAGTGATTGTATTTGTTATCGATTGTTAAAAAAAAATTAACGGTTTTCAAATTTGGAAATTTGAATTAAATGCCGCTTGCGAAGCCAAATTGGCCACTGTGGGTCGGAGTCAACTTCTTCTGTGGATACATTTCTGCTAAAAGAGATTCAGTTTTCGATGCATATTCTCCATATTTTGTAGAATTGACATTTTCTTTGCAGTTTAAAACATTCAAGATCGTTCCCAATCTTTTCACGATTTGATTGTCAGTTCAGTGATTCTAGTTACTGCCTCATCATTTTCAAAAAATCTCCTAGAACTGTTTCCATCGTTTGAGTTACCGTATCCGTGCTTGGGACAGTCTACTTTTAGTCCAACTTGTTTAAAAAAGCATCCTGTATTTGCTTCTTTCTGATCTTTTCTTTATCCATTATTGATGTATTTTCATCGAAGTTTTCCTCCTCTTGTGGGTATACGCCAGTTTTAGCAAGAACTCCATACACCTTTATCCATGCGTGGCAATGGTGACATTCCATATTCGTAATTCTCCTCGTTTGTAGAATCGTTTAAATTACCAAAGTTCTTCTGACTCTTTTTGCAAATCGGGCATGACAATGTTGAGGTTGTTCCTGTCAGTTCGTTTACGACTTTTCCGTCAACCATGGTCAGGTGGAACTCGTAATTGCATTCAATAATTTTCCTTCTCCAATTTGCAGCTTTGTAGGCTTAATCTTGCTTATTTGTTCTTCAATGTCTTTCACCGTGTTCCTTATCAGTTCTGCCGATTCCCTTGCAAACTGAAATATTATTGGTCGGCAATAATGCACTGATGACGGACGTGGATTTTTTCAGTGTAGGGAAACATCAGATTTAGCCGCAAAGGAACAACAGATGCCTTAAACATATTTCCGTCCGATATTGTAGCTTTCATCGGAAGATATCCTTTGCTTATAAACGCTTTGTCCGGATGATCCATCGCAGCCCATTTGCTGATCAATGTCAGTTTCTCAGGAAGAATTTTTACCTCATTTTCAGGAAGACTCTCCAACAACCGTTTTGCTGTATGGCACATGAGATCCTGCAGATTGGCTTTCACAGAGACTTCCGTAAACTCCGTATGCAGTGGTCGTGAATTTATTTTGGCTTGCGTAATATGCTTGTATCCTGGTAAAACATCAGCCCCGTGTCGCATCAAGGATGCCCGTAGTATCTCATATTTTTCTTTGAGAAGTTGTGAGTCCATAAACAAGCCAAGGCTTCTTCGGAACCATACTTTTTAATGTGTGCGTTTGTGGGCGTGGGAATGCTTTCCTTAATCCTTTTTAGTCGCAGTGGGCTTGCATCAGCAACAGATTTTGTAATCTGCGACCTAACTCTTTCAATATCCTTTGTATATTTAATAGACAGCGCGTCCGATAAATGCTTCGTGGTCAAGTCATTGGTGGCATCGGCAAGTTTCCTCTTTCCTGTGAAAATTGAACACTCCTCAATACTTTTTTTTGGCCTTCCTTTTGCTCCTCTGGTTGATGTGGTGGGTTTATCTACTGAAAATATATCCAGGATGGTGTCTTCATTAAGCCAGTCCTCGTATTTGGAGTTGAAGTTCTGAATGGTTCGATTAGATTTCAGCCATTTTGCCTTAATATTTGCATATATCAGATAAAAATTATTTTTTATAATTTCGCTTCTCTCAATATTTCCGTATAAGCTATCATGTGACGGTGATCTGTTTTGCGCTTTACTGTAACAAAAGAATTTCTGTTACAAGCAGAATAAGAAAGAAGAAAAAAATAATAACCTTGATCTTGAAATTATTTTCAAGTTCAAGTATGTACATATAAACAACACCTTATATGGTAATAGGTTGATGACATTTTTTTTCTTATTTTAGCAAACTGATTTATGGCGTTTTTATACCCTCCACTCCAGTGTGCAGAGGGTATATATAAGTTTGTCATTCCGTTTGTAATAATTAGAAAAAAAATTCTGGACCCCATAAAATATATATATTTGTGATCCTTATAACAAGCGCAGTTGATATAGCGATGTCCGTCTGTCCGTCTGTCCGTCTGTCCGGCTGTCCGTCTGTCCGTCTGTCCGTCTGTGGAAATCACGATGACGGCTTCAATCGGATAGCTAGGGTGCTCTTTGGTATAAAAAATGATTCACTAACATCCTGAGAAGTTTGCTATTTAAAATCGTCCAAATCGGTTAATCTGGTCCCGAGAATTGAGCGAAGAATTAAAAAGTCATGAGAAAATATGATTTGAATATATGTTCTTGTGATAACGCCCTCAATAGGGCAGATAGGACGCTTGTTTTTAGTGATAATGATTCACTAACATCTTGAGAAGGTTCCTGTTTTTAAATCATGACAATAGGTTTCATAGGTTCCGAGAAATCACTGAAAAGGTAAAAAAAAATATGACGTTTTCCTATATTGTTTTCCTAAATTTTGCATTTTGTCATAGCTGTGCATGTTGTTTTTGTGGTCGTTGTGTTAATAGTATAAAAATTCATCAATATCAATATTTTTTGGTGTAATATTTAAGTTAATTAATTAATAAAAGAAACTATATAAAATCAATATCAATATTCTGCGATTTTTATAACATCACAAAATGTTACAAATTGATACATACTACTGTTGCCAATATCAAAATACTATAAATAATATTCATATATTCTGTAAATGTATATTCATAATAAGCGCATATTAAAATAAATCGGTATTTTATTTTATTTTTACAAAATTCTGAAATTTTTAGAGTTGAAAAAATAGTATGGTTTTAAGAGTTGTATTTTTAGTACATGTATAAACCCTGCATACTTGCTTTCAAAAGTAGTAGATAGGTAAGCCATAAAATATTTATTTACCCTGTAAAAAAAATTGTTTAGAAAAATACTATTTTTTGTCAGATGTTAATTACAATAAATTTTTAAACTTTGTTATTTAATGTCGGGACGGAGGCAAACGCCATTCCCAAAATTTTGTTTCAACAGTTATCCACATTAAGAATAACCGCGGAGCTCAGCTCAATCAATGTGCAATGATCGAGCCTTGCCCTGGGAAACATGCGTTTATGCTTCTCTTAACACAAACACCATTCCCAACTACCAAAAATTTTTGACACGAGCTATTCACATTATGAATAGTCGCGGAGCTCAACTCAATCATAGTGCAATGATGAAGCTTCGCCCTGGGAAACATATATTCATGCTTTTCTTAGCACAAACCGAACTTCTTATGGCACATTAAAAATAAACTAATTGAGAAGTGCAATTCATCAGTACGCTGTATTATAATACTATTTTCTTATTTTACTAGTAGCTAGTAAACAAAGTGATCGTATCATTGCGAACGAAATAGAATTGAAATTGTATGCAGATTTGTTTTACTTAAAAAACCTGTTTCTACAGATAGTGAATAAAATCCCAGTAAACATTTTATGCAATAAATGATCATGTAGAGTCTTTTTGACTCATATGTGCTATTAAAACAGTTATAAATGCGCCCTTTTGCTGATCACAAAATATTCTTTTGTTGGGATTAAATATTACCTTACCCGCGAATCTTCTTGAGAGTGCTTTTTATCCGCTTTTCTAATCAGTTTCGACTCATTTTTGAGTCTTATTTAATGTAATTTTTCTATAAATCACTTTCTAAGAGAAAGCAAAAATCATTATCTAGTCTTTTTCTAATAGCGCATGTGATTAAGCAGTTTTTAGTCATCAAAAGTGCTCGAAGAAGACACAGTAAGGTAATTTTTGTTAAAACAATCTTCGAAATGATGACTGGGATATCGTATATTTTTGTTAACACACAAACATATGCATAGCAGCACGAGTAAACCGAACTCAAATTGGCTTCTTATATGTATACAGCCGAACAAAAATGAAAATACTCTCCAAAGAGTAAAGTAAGCAACAATTTCATTCAGTCTTATGGAAGCTTTTGAACAAAGCAAGTCTATGTCGCGTTGTCTTGTGAATTTTTATATTTTTTTTTAACAGGTACTAGTGATGCCAGGAGATTTTTTCAGAAATCTCTACGCTTATGAAAAAAATTCCCTTTTTTCCCTACACTACTTTTTTTTAAATTTATTTTTAATTTGTACATTTTCAATTTCAATTATGTAAATATAAAAAATAAGATAAAAATATCATGAGAATTACATAAGAATAATATAAAAAACATACAGATATTATAAAAAAAATATTTTTGCAATTCTGTTTAATTCATCTTTTTGATATGGTTAGATGTGCATTTAAAATTTACACAATTAAAGGTGTGTTTACACTATGTGTATTTTCCATATGTAAATTCAGTTTTACGATCCATACGTAATTCGGCGTATGTGTCAAAATTGGCGTTTTATATACAATTCATCATTTTGCGATCAAACGTACATATGTATTTCCGTATGACATAACCTCTAAATGTAAACAACAGCTGATTTAATTTGTGAATTTACAAAAAGTTATTGTTAAAAATAAAGTAATATATTTTTTATATTTTTTAATTGTTAATTAATATTAAACAATTTATTTTTCTTTCAATATTTATCTTTATAATTTACTCTGTTTTTCTTTCGCCACAAGCAGTATTGTATTTTAATATGGTTGTCATGCCAAAATAGAACCTGCTCTAATTGAAAAATTTACATATGTTTTGCCAAATGTGTTGTACATAAACAGTTTTTGAAAGGGTTCACACTATGTGTACAAATTGCACGTGCTAAAACAATAAGAAAAACACAAGCAAAACACATAGTGTGAACGCAGCTTAATTAAAATGGCTTGCAAATGAGATGTTACAACTCAAACAGAATATTTGTTCTTGGTTTTCAGTGTTGCCGTTTTAGCTTTTTAGTTGTTAGATTTAGCAACTTTTTTTTGGCGTTTAGCATCCAAAATTTCTCAAAAGATGCTAGATGCTAACTTAGAATCTTTTATTAATAAAAAGTTGCTTTTAACATCTTTTTTTTTTATATTTTTTTTTCATAATTTTTGAATATATAATTTTAATGGTATTGATATGTTTTTATTTCTCAAAGTGTAGTAGAGTAATTTTGTGTACTACTCCTTTTACCACTCTGCTCGTTTCTTTCAACAAATATAACAAAACATTTTGAAATAGAAGAATGTAAACACCAACAACAGTTTTTAATGAATTTGAAAGTCGATTGCCAAAAAATATTATTGTATTAAAAAAATGCCAAAATTTTCAATACAAAACACATTAAAACGGGTAAAAGAACAGATAACCAATATATTAGAAGAGTTTAAATTTATATCATCTGAAACAGAAAAAATTCAAATCCAATGGAGTTATATCACAGAACAAAACTGGGATACAACACTGAATACAACCTCTTTATGGATTGAAAAATTCTATTGGCGAAAATCCATTTTAGGAGTTATCAATATTTGTATTGTCTATATTAGTTTTGTCTTTCTCAAAAGCCGAAGTTGAACGTTTGTTTAGTTTAATAGCTTTAGTTAAAAGCAAACTTCGAACAGAATAAAATCCGAGTTGTTATGTTCTGTAATTCGTATAAAAGAAGGATTGAAATTGAAAAATCGGTGCTGTCACACTTACAATATACCGAGCGATATCGTTGATAAAAGTCGATCGTCAGAAAAATATCAGAGCCAAGAAGAACTTGAAGATGAAGACATCACAGAAATGTTAGATTCCATAAACCAATTATTCTAATATAATCGTATCTTTTGATAATGTAATTTCTGTTATATTTTAAATAAAAAAAAAATCCCTCTAAAATTAAAATTATTTAATTTAAGTTTAAAATAAACTCAATTTGATGTTAATAAAAATTTCAGATGAAATTCAAAATAATTTTAATTAAAATTTAAAAAATATAAATCGAAACATATGTTTTATATTAATTTTTCGATTTAAAAACCAAAGAATTTATTAATAAGTATATAATTTTTCAGTATAAAGGTAATGAAATTTGAAAAAAAAAAATTTAGCATCCAGTACGTTTAAGCATCTTTTTTTGCAATTTAGCATCTTTACAATTTCAAATTATGGCAATACTGTTGGTTTTAAAAGATTTTTTATAACAGTGGTTATAAGCATGACATGTACATATACTTAGATCTGATTTATCGCATTTTAATATATTTTCAAAAGCCTTGCATTTGCATTTATAGTCGTCACCTTTGTTTGACCTGCTCCAGCCATCCAACTAACTGAAGCAAAATCTTTATGTTCTGTATTTCTTTAATGTGTTTTCAGCATCATCGAAAAACGAATCGAACATTTTTCTAAAATTAATTATGTTTCTAAAATTAATTATGTTCAAATTTATAATATTTTAATGTTATGCACAAAACAGTGTTTTATACTTGTCATTGTTATTAAAGAATCCACATATTTACTTCCTTCATATTATAGAATTATTACCAGACTTAAAAAGACTTTAAAGTTTAAAATTGAAAAAAATTATGCGATATTTAACAAATACATTCAAAATAGTTTTGACTGAATTTTTTGGCAGTTTTAGTTTTGCCTTGTATCAGTAAAATGTTCAGATATTAACTAAAAAAACAGTTTGTTAAATATTTTCATCTTAATTATCTTAATTAATTTAAAGACACAAAGATAGATTTAATCTATACTAATATTATAAAGAGGTAATGTGTGTTTGTTTGTTTGTTTGTTTGTTTGTTTGTTTGTTTGTAGGAGGTAATCTTCGTAACTACCAATCTGATATTCCTGAAATTTTCACAGAGTCTTACTGCGGATATGGGAAGTGCTATAGGCTATAATTTTTTAAATATTTTTGGTGGGCGTGGCACCTCCCACACAAAGTAAATTTTTAATATCATTTACATATATTGAGTACTATGATAGGGAGAGCTTTGCAAATTTGTGTAAGGTCACCTATTGTTAATATTAGTAGCTACGCCGGAAATGGGCAGGATCAGATAAGTGGGCGTGGTACCTCCCATACAAGTAATAGTTCAATATTATATATCTCGACTAATGTGATAGAGAGCGCTTTTCAAATTTTTCAAATGTCACCTATTATTAATGTGAGTAGTCGGATGCAAAATGGGCAGTATCGGACCAATAGGCGTGGCACCTGCCATACAAAGTTAATATAAAATGCCATATATCTGGAGTACTGTAATAGTGAGAGTCTTGGGACTTTGTGTGAGCCCATAAATAATTCATTTGATTCGTTAGACAAAAAATGGGCGTGATCGGAGCTGTGGGCGTGGCACCGTCCACACAAAGTAAATATATGATATCATATAACTGGTGTGCTAAAAATGGAAGCTTTGACGCTTTGCACGATCCTATCAGATCTTAGTATGAGTAGTCGAACAAAAAATTGGCGGGTTCACACCAATGGGCGTGGCACTTCCCATGAAAAGTAACTATTTAATGTCATATATCTGGAGTACTGTAAAAGAGAGAGAGAGCTTTGTGGCTTTGCGTGAGCCCATAGGTTCTTTGTGTGATTAGTCGAACAAAAAGATGGGCGTGATCGGAGCAGTGGGCGTAGCACCGCCCATGCAAAGTAGATATCTTATATCATATAACTGGTGTACTATAAAAGGGAAAGACTCGACATTTTGCATGAGTCCATCAGATATTACTGTGAGTAGTCCAATAAAAATTGGGCGGGATGGGATTAGTGGGCGTGGCACCTCCTATGTAAAAAATATGAAGCACTACGAAAGCGAGAGTCTTTTGATAGGTTCATTAGTTATCAATGTGATTTGTCGTGGAAAATATATCGCCAAAATCAAAAATCGCCAAACCCAAAAATCGCGAAAAATTAAAATCGCCCAAAAAACAAAAATTTTCAAAATCAAAAATGGGCAAAATCAAAAATCGCTAAAAAAGAAAAATTGCCAAATGATATTCTAAGTTCAAGGCCAATAGTTAAATGTTGCCAGATCTAATATGGATAATCCATCTTCTCCTCATGGGCAGCTACATGTACCTTGCTCGATGGTAGGAACGCCCAAAAATCTGATAATTGTTGTACGGCATGAAAAACAAAAAACATTGTATATCAGCATCAGTAAGCATTGAATAAAATTTATACTAATAATCTATACTAACATAATATAGAGGTAATATGTATATGTTTGTTTGTTTGTTTGTAGGAGGTAATCTCCGTAACTACTCATCTGATCTTCCTGAAATTTTCACATAGTATTACTGCGGATATGGGAGTGCTACAGTCTTTAATTTTTTTAATTATTTTTAGTGGGCGTGGCACCTCCCATACAAAGTAAATTTTTAATATCATATATATTAAGTACTATGATAGAGAAAGCTTTGCAAATTGGTCTCAGGTCATCTATTATTAACGTGTGTAGTCAGACAAAAAAATGGGCGGGATTAGACAAAGGCGCGTGGTAACCCCACACAAACTTAATATTAAATGTGATATATCTGAATTACTGTATTAGTGAGAGCCTTGGGACTTTGCGTGAGACCTTTCATAACGATTCGGAAGGGTTGTGGGGAGGGGGAGGGGGAGGGTGTAGCGAAGCACACCGGGTTACATCTAGTACAATAAAAAGAAGTAAGAGTTGAAAGTTGATCTATGCGGACTCACAAATGTGCCCTATACTAATAGGTTTGGAAAATTGAAAAGGATTGTAAAAAATAAAATGCACCTTTATATTAAAAAATTTAAATTAAAAAGAAAATTACAAAATAAACCATTTACCTGGTTAAACTTAATATTGTTTGTAATTATCTGGATCAGGTTAGTATTTAAAATGGGATAGATCGGGAGTCATTGTGCCAATTTATGACCTAAAATATGTAGACACCTCTATAAAATGCTGAAAATTCAGAGCATTTGTTGTAATAATTCAGTAATAGGTTTATCAAAGTGTTTACATATTCAAATATTTCCAGATATTAATGTAAACGTAAAACCCAGGTGGAGGGTATCAAAGATTCGGCATAGCCGAATTTAACACTCTTACTTGTTTTCTCTTCATTGTGTTGGATTAAATCATGAACACATTCATATGCAATCATGCTGGTCAAACCACGTATTTTCTTGTATTGATCTCACTTGCTCTCATAGTCATATATGAGTGGGAGTGTTATAAATAATAGAGAATATTATGAATGCATATGAATGTTCTCATTGAATTGGTGGTGACTTTGTTTTTTTTAATAAACAGGTTTTTATCTGGACATGAATGAATGAAGATGAGAAGGCTGAATGTAAGAAAGTTAAATTTAAGTCGAGGAGTTGAAATTGGACAGTGCAAAAGCAAGGTTGAGGAAAAACCTCTTAGAATTAAAATAGAAATGTAGTTGTGCAAGTAAAAGGTTGAGGAAAAACCTCAAAAAAAAAAATTTAATTTAAGTTTAATAAAAAATGAAAGTTTAAGAAAATTAAAAATTAAATATTTAAGAAAGAAAGTGTAAAAGTTTAGAAATAAAAACAAATCAAAATTAAATAAACTTTAAGAAAAAAAAACTAGATTTTATTGACATTGTAAAATTTAAGAAATAAAACCAATAAAAAAAAATTAAATAAACTTGAAGAAAAAAAAAGTAACTTTAGATTTTAGTGACATTTGTACAAACATTTTTAATGAAAACATACAAATAACAACAACAATAAATAAAATACAGTTTCTAATGGAAATATATAATAATAAAACATTAAAAACAAAACTAAATCTACTACAACTTAATTGATCGCAGTCATCATAATTTAATGCAACAATTAAATGCTGTTATACTCCGACAATGAGTGAAATGTGAAGGAGTTTTAATAAAGTTACATGCCAAAATAGAAAAACATATTGCGACACACAACCACGGCGTCTGGCGGCAGCAGCTTCATCCTCAACACCTACAACCATATGGCGGTAATTAAAAGACACTAATTAAAATGTTTTCTTAAATCTAAATTAAATAAAAAAATTTCCTAAGATTTGTCTAGCTATAAATTAAAATTATTTTTTTTAAAGATTTTTCTAATTATAAATCAAAATTTTTTTTCTAATTATAAATTTAAACTAAATATCAAATATTTTTAGATAAGATGTTTGCTAAAATTAAAATTGTGCAAAAATCAAAACTGTGCTAAAATTAAAATTTTTCTAGTATTAAAGATTTTCCTAAAATTTAAAAACTTTCCTAAAAGTAAAAAAAAAAAAAAAAAAATTGTCCTATAATTAAACTTTTCTAAATCTTGCTAATTATGGTATAAAATTAAAAGAAAAAAAAAAAAAGAAAAACAAAAATTTCCTAAGATTTGTCTAACTATATATGAGAATTTTTTTAAGATTTTTCTAATTAGAATTTAAAAGTTTTCTAAATGTGAGGTTTTCTAATTAAACCAAATTTTTGTCATTAAAAATTAGCTAAGTGTAAGGTATTCTAAATATAAAAATTTACCTAAATACCAAATTTTTCTAAAACTACATAAAAAGTTTTCTAATTATAAAATTTAAATAAATATATAATTTTCGAAATGTCAAAATTCGCAAAATATAAAACATTCGAAATATAAAATTTGTATAAATATAAGAATTTTCTAATTAGTAAAAGAGAAAATTTTACTAAATATAAAATTTATCTAATCATAAAGTTAAAAATAGAAATGTTGCTAAAATTTTCCTAAAACAAAATTTAGCTAAAATTTAAAAATTCTTCTAAAATTAAAAATAAGCTAAATTTAAAATTTTTTCTAAAATTAAAATTTTCCTAAAATTAAAATTTGGCTATAAATACAATTTTGCTAAACTTAATTTATAATAACCTTAAAATGAAGGTTCAATAAAACTTGTATATACCCAATGTAGAAAACCAAACCAAACCAAACTCTTATCATTGCTGTGGGTTACATCCAATTAAGATGGAGTCGAGGTAACATGGTAGGGAGGGCATAAGGGGCATAACATCCAGTCCCCAATCCCAAGGTAAGTATGGCCGTCCATCCATTTAGCATCCGTTTAAATTGACAGTTTTTTTTTAAATCGCACGTGAAAATCTGTAGTGCGGTTTCCCTGGGCCTGAGCAAGACCCCACCCATCCGGCGAGCTAGGCCCCTACGCCAGCACGTGCGACCAGCAAAGGCTCAGGGAAACGGAAGCGGATCTTCCACCAAAACCGTACCATTACAATCAAGTTCTTCTAAAGCAGCTTCCGTGAAAAACTTTGGTGTGGTTGACCTTCTAAACAGTTCAAATAATTGTAAATTGTTCAACGCCATGTTTTCAGTACTTAAATTGTTTAACGCCATGGTTTCAGTACTTGTTGCGCCAACTTTCAGTCGTACACTAATCCAGGCATTATGCTTATTTTGCAATATATAGGCTTATGCTACCATGGCCAAAAATTTACCTGTTCCCTGTATACATATGGATTTAGGCTGAATTATGCAATTTTGATATTATGCTCGTGTCTAAACAAGATTTGTGCCTACCTGGAGGGACCATAAGTCAATATTGTTCTTGACCATTTGTACTCCAAAGTAATTTTTAAGTGAGGTGCGTACCTTCGAATTTCAATGAGTAGTTTTTTGTGCATCCTGTGTCTTTAACAGAATATTAGGAGTAGACTTTGGCAGAGGCTCACAGGTAGACAACCGACTTAAAATACAATTTTCAAACTATTATATCATACTACTGTCAGTCAAAAAATGTAAGGCATGCACGCCATACAATTTCTGCAACCATGTCTTTTTAACCTTTTTACCTCTAGAAGCCAAACGGGCACGTACGGGCAGATAAAACCTTGTGAATTATGTAAAGAAATAATCAAAGAACATGCTTTGCAAATATGGCAAATATAGAAAAATACAGATTTTTTTTATTTTCCGTCAAAGTTGAAAAATAGTGAAAAAACGGATAGTTTTTCAATAGTGATTTACCAGGAGAAACACAAAGCAAACAGTTAATTATGCCCTATACCACTATGTGGTTTGGGTATAATGACTTTGTGCTGCTGTTTGTAACAACCAAAAATATTTGACATACACCCATCTTCAATTATACCGATCTAATCAGTATCACTATCTGATTCGATTTAACGATGTCCGTCCGTCCGTCTGTGTGTCCATGTAAAGTTTGTTATCAAACTGCAGGTCGCATATATGAATATATTTCGATGAAATTTGGTATATAGGCTTCCATCGGCCATAAGATGGACACTATTGAAATTGGTGAGAATCGGTCCATGTTTAGACCTAGCCCCCATACAAATGACCCCTATAAAATCAACATAAATTTCAATAAGATACAAATTATCATATAAATCTTAGTCAAATTGGGTTCACATGTGTTTATTATATCCATTAATCAGTAGTCTAAAAATGATCCCTATGGGACAACTCCTAGTGATAGGCCCCATATAGAGCTGCTGCGCGATATTCACCTAAATCTATCAAAAAACAAAAATATTGCATTGATTCTTCTCAAATTTTGTTCTATATATTTTTGCAAAATACTGGAGACTTTACCAAACATGGTCAGGATCGGTCCACTTTTGGGCCTAGTCCCCATATAGATATATCATCCGATATGAACTTTTTCGTATCTGCAGCCAAAAAAATTAATAAAAATCCCACTCAAATTTGATTTATGCTTTTTTTCTATATCCAGTTAGTTGTGTCTGAGAGATAGGGTCTCTAAACGCATGGTATAGGGTAGACCGACTATAATTTTCTTACTTGTTTTCAGATATTTTAGCTAAGCTAAGCTAAGCGTCCGCGTACCGAAATGATGCTATTGAAAGGAATATAGATTTTAAATACGTTTACTGCAGGACAGATATTGAGAGCAGTATGGGGAATTTATTCATTTCTTTTGGGGCTTTTTTTTTAAAATTTGGGGAATTTGTTTTTCATGAAGCTACTCCCCAATTTTTTAGAGAATAAGTTTTTTTTTTGGAATTTGTTCATTGGGGCTAAGTGCTCATCGTCTGCTTACCATTACAACTAACTATGTTTATGCATGGAGTATTTTGGGCGTATGATGTCTAAAAGTTACGAATTTTAGTTATTCTAGAGCTTTGGGATATACAACATTTCTGGTTTTTCCTTCTGGTGCATATACGAAAAGATTGCGCTGGCTCCCAACAGGGAGATTCTATGTTGACACCTGCAAACGTAAGAGATTGTCCGCTGGATTTCTAGACACACTTGAATAGATTCTGTAGCGTTACACAACTTTTGTAGTGTGCTGTATAATACCCACAATGCATACAGTAAAATATTTGCAAATACGGAAGTAACAAATATCAATATTGTTGACCGCTGCATTTACGAAACATTGTATGAATGTGTATGCTGTTGTTGTAGGTTGTTGTTACGCTGGCACACATGTTTATGTTGACCCCAGTGCAGGTATCATGTTATTGTTAATATAGGTAAAAATATTTATATATAAAGAAGAACATTTTTATAAAAGCATTCATTAATATTCAATTAACAATCATTAATAATCAATTAATAATCAAGAATAATTTTAACAATAAAAGACCCAGCTCCAAGATTAAGCTGAAGAATTATTGATAATTAAATACTATTAAATAATAAAATATTAATACTTGTTATGTTGTTTTGTATATGCGAACCTTTTTACTATAATCCAGGCATTTCCGGTTCTCTTAACAAAGCTTGTCTTGATCTCTGGGCTTTAAGACGTTATTGGGTTTGCTCAGGTGTTTCGGCATTTCTCGACTCAGATTGCCTAACTTGTTGAAATTCGATACGAACTTGGGTCTGTTTAATCTAAGTCTTTTTGCATTTGAGGTAGTACGGCCAATATGGTACGCTTTCATGTGGTAATCACAATTGCAAATAGTCATTTTTCCACCTTTACAACTCATTTATATAATGAAAAAGATGAAATGGAAATTTTGTAATAGGTTGCATTCCAATATACCCAAAAGGCGAGATGCAAATAAATGTAATATTTTGTCTTACAATATAGTTAAAATGGCGAGATGAAAATATTTGTACGAATTAACCTCACGGAGTAATCCTACACTGGTAGTAAACCTATATCTGTTCACCCACGAAATAAATCTGCACTTATTTTGGGGTGTTACAACTCATATAATAAACAAGGCAATACGGGAATATTTGTACTAGTTTGATTTACAATATTTATTTCATAATGGTGTAAACTCAAGAGTAGTAAGTAAAGAGATTTGTGCACTAAGTTTTAGAGATTCCCTTGAAAAATTAAAATATGTTAACAAACATAAAAACGTATATAGAAAATTAAAAAAGTGGGCGTGACGATAAAAATATATGATGACCTTTCCTGGGATATGAGAATGAATTGTATATAAAAAGTGGGCGTAAAAGTAGGCGTGGCTGATAAGAAGCATATGGTGACCATACAGAGTACAGACCAAAAAACAGAAAAAGAATTGTATATAAAAAGTGGGCGTAAAAGTAGGCGTGACCGGTAAGAAGCTTATGGCGACCTTTCCTGGGGTACAGAGATCGTGCGTACCAAATTTCAGAGAAATCCGTTGAAAACTACAAATTTCTATATAATATGTTTAATTTCTGAATATCTAAGTTAAAAATGCACCCGCTTTAAAATTTTTATTGGATCTTTAGGTTTTATTCGATATACTTCATGTTATGCCTGCATAAGTTTATCTTCCGAATAACTTACTTATTTTTCTTAAATCTCCTGTTTTTTTTTTTTTTTTTTTTTGCATATTTCTCTTGGCTATTAATTTTGTAGCTTTCCTTAGCTACTTCTTTCCGAATTCTCTTGGCTGCATATTTTCCAAATTATTTTGTCTATATTTCTCCCCAAATTCTCATGGCTACTTCTTTCAAAATCCTATTCTAAATTCCCTTAACTACTTTTTATTTAAATTTTTCTTGGCTACTTCTTTCAAAATTCCCTTGTGTATATTTTTTTTTTAAATTTTCTTGACTGTGTCTTTTAAATATTTTTTCCTTGTTTAATTTTTTTTCCCTTAGAAACTTCCTTTCGTTTCATTGGTTTCTATAAGCACACACAATAAGTTTATTTGAACTTTTAAATTATTTCTTAGATTTTGTTTGTTTGATTTGAAATTCAAATAATTCTATTTTTTAAGTTGAGCCCCCCATTTTTTAATATAATAAAGTAGATGATATGCCTGTCCACCAATGTTACCGTTAATCTATTATTAGGTATGAGATCGAAAAAATCTGAGCACACGTAAACTATTATAATAAGGAAACCATTGAATCTAGATTTTTCTTTATTTAATTGAAATTATATTAAAGCTTAAAATAAAAGATATTATTTATAGTTCTAATTACTTGTAATGAACCTGTGGACATTTTCCCGAAAGGCATCCATTAGGGATATTATAGTGATTTCTGTCACTCTTTTAGGACAAGAAGTCCATTTCCGCTAAAAATCTTCTACATTTTAGACACCTATTTTGTGATCTTCAGTTCGCTTTGAACAAAAATCCAATATCTCGCCACTGACCTAAGCTCCGGATAGTGTGAAGGATTTGCCTCTCTTGGTACAAAAAGCAAATTATTTAACCTGTAGGTCCAAAAATGTGAGGGTATATTGTTTTTGCTTTTGAAAGGAAGTAATAAATTCGGTAATAGTTAAATAAAGTTTGGTATTTTTTTTTTCGAAATGTTTATTTATTTATAATTACTATAAATAAACAAATAGTTACTATTAATTAATTAATGTACACTGTCCCATATCGGGCGCTCTAATACTTAGAATAATTTCGATAATTATTTTTAAATATGGATATGTTCAATATAGTACCATTCTAATAGTATTATTACTATGACTATAAAATTGTACAATGAAAAATTATATACCACATAGTGGTATAGGGTATAAAAACTGATCGTTATTACCTGAAGGGTAATAGGCTGAAATTATATATAAGAACTTATTTGACGACAAAGGTATTGATATTATACATGTGTCCAAGCATTTAAAACTATTAATAATTTTATTTTTATATTCTTTATATTTGATACCTTTGCTTACCAAAATAGCTACACCACCACCTCTAATAGAATCGGGCCTGTCTCTTCGAATCATTTCATAATTTGGAAAAATTGTTTTATGTTTTGCATTGAGTTTAGTGTCATTTAGAAGCGCAAAATCTGTTTTATTTATATTTAGAAAATTACTAAGGTCATGTCTTCTACTTAAACTAATTAATGAATTTACGTGACTCACGTATTCGGTGGAGTCTGCAACTCAACTCACATGTATTCTTAAGCTCTTGCATTTAGTCGTCACTGAAACAGCGACGAGTGAAGACATATTGTGGATGTATGCTGATTTTGTTTTAATCACTGAAAAAAATAAGAGTAATATACGAAAAACATTTTATGAGTGTAAATGTGTTTGGTAATTTGTAATAAAACATTTAAAGAAAATAATTTAAAAGAAAAAGAAAAGCTGTTTGATTAAAAAAAACAAATTTTTGTTGAAAAATTAAAAGAATCGTCGATCACATTAGCAACCAAGCGATAAATAAAAATTGTGAACATTTTTTTCAGATTTAAAATTTATTTGTTCTAAAGAACGCAACGCATAAATTTCTGTATATTTAAACAAGTAAGAAAATTATAGTCGGTCTAGACCGACTATACGATACCCTATACCATGCGTTTAGAGACCCTATCTCTTAGGCCCAACTAACTGGACATAGAAAATAAGCAAAAACCAAATTTGAGTGGGATTTTTATTATTTTTTTGGCTGCAGATATGAAAAAGTTCATATCGGATGCTATATCTATATAGGGACTTGGTCCAAAAATGGACCGATCCTGATCATGTCTGGTAAAGTCTCTTGTATTTTGCAAAAATATATACAAACAAAATTTGAGAAGAATCAGTGCAATATTTTTGTTTTTTAATAGATTTAAGTGAAGATCGGGAAGCAGCTCTATATGGGGCCAAAGGGATCATTTTTGAACTACTCATTAATGGATGTAATGAACGCATACAAAGCCAATTTGAGTAAGATCTATATGGCAATTTGAAGCTTATGGCAATTTATGTCGATTTCATATGGGTAATTTGTATGGGGGCTAGGTCTGAACATGGACCGATTCTCACCAATTTCAACAGCGTTCATTCCATGGCCGAAAAAAGCTTATATGCCAAATTTCATCAAAATATATTCATATTTGCGACCTGCAGTTTGATTACAAGGTTTACATGGACACACAGACGGACGGACGGGCGGACATTGTTAAATCAACTCAGAAAGTGATTCTGATTCGATCGGTATAATTAAAGATGGGTGTAGGTCAAATATTTTTGGTTGTTAGAAACAGCAGCACAAAGTCATTATACCCAAACCACATAGTGGTATAGGGTATAACAATTGTTTACCAATGCGCAATTGCCGTGAAAGAAAAATATTGAAAATTTATAATAGAAGATCTATAAAAGTCTTTAATGGAATTATTAAAAAACTAATTTATTTATTACAAAAGTTAAATGATTTTAAAAATTTGAGTCTGAACGATCATTCATTCATTAAATGTATTTTTTTACCTTCCAAAGAGAGATTTTTTTTAATTTTTCTGAACAGGATAACATATTAAAGATATTTTTTTAATATGTAAATACAATGAAACCATTAGCATCGATTGCTTAAATCTACAACTTCTTGCATTTCATAGAATGAAAAAATTTTTTTTTCTTAAAAAGAATTGATTTTTTGTTTAATTTTAAACTCTTTCTTTTAACTCATACTCTCTGTCTGTTTGTCTGTTGTGGGTCAACCCCATTCCCCCTTTTTCCATTTGATCTGAAACTTGGCGCATGGTCTTGCTGTGACTATAGATTAGTCATGCACAGTCACGCATAGTCACTCATAGTCACGCACAGTCACGGAGTGATCTAAATGTCATTTCCCCTCATCCGATCGATCTGAAACTTGGTCCATATACTTGCTGTGTCCAAGGATTAATTTTAAAGTTGTCACGCAAAGTCATGCACAGTCACGGAGAAATTCAAAACTCATATGCATAAGGAAAGAAATATTTTTAATAAAAACTTTGTTTTTATGGGTTAGATTATTATTCCTTTAAAACAATTTTACACAAAACAACAGTTTCATATTTTCCATAAAAAATAAATTCATACATACAGAGACTAACACTGCTATTAACCTGTTCAATGGGTTTCTTACAGTGCGATTCTCATGTTCACACTAATACAATTACATTTTTATTCTTGAACACCACTGTTCTAGACCGACTATAATTTCGCTATTTGTTTTATTTACTACTACTGCTACTGCATCTGCTTTATATTTACCAAATCCTTTTCAAAATATTACAGGTATTGATCCTGCCGTTTCTCATTCAAACAACGTTCAAGTTTTAATTAATAAACCTACTCCAATATTGGTACTCAGCATGCTCTGAACATTATTGCTCCAAATATTTCTTCAATGCCTAGAACTGCTACGGCTAATAATTTACTTTATAATCCTGAGAACGCTGGTCGATTGATGAATTTTGATGCTGCATCACCAATCCCATCTGCTTCAACATCTGGTACTTCAAATATAGTGCCTACAACTGGTATTGAAGCAATACCCACTCCTAGGTTGCAAACAATTCCTCCGAAGAAAACTATATTTGCTACACGTTTCGCACATGATACGAAAGCTGATGAGATGAAATTTTATGTGATCTCTAAAATTAAAAACTGTATTCCTGAGGATATAAGTGTTTACAAAATGAATTCCAGAAATAGAGCATCATTTAAAATAATTGTTCCTGAATACCTCTTTGAACAAATCGTAGATGCCAGTTTTTGGCCTAAAAACGCATTAATACGTGAATTTATATATAGAGAAGAAGATAATGCTCGGCTTCCCAAATCCGCTGATCAAAATCCAAAAAACTAATATACATCTTGTATCAAAACGTTAGAGGTATGAATTCAAAACTTTCGTCAATTTATTGTAATAGCTTTGGCTTCAATAATCATATTATTATATTTACGGAGACCTGGCTCAGTAAAAAAGTTAATAAGTCTGAGATTTTTTGCCCTAAATATCAAATTTTTCAGAAAAGATAGAGAAAGTTGTGAAAGAATTGAATCTGATAAAAATATTAATCAGTGTAATAATGTAATAAAAAAGTCTGGTGGCGGCGTATTGGTTGTTATACTAAACGAATTTTCGTCTGACGAAATTATCTTAAACGATTTTTTACATATTGAGATTATATGTGTTTTAGCTAAAATTAATAACGGATCCATATACATTATTTGTACATATATTTCGCCTAACTCTCCGCTTTCTGTTTATGAGGATCATCTGAAAGCTGTTGATTTAATCCAAAATTATATAAAACCATTTGATTTATTAATGTTAATTGGAGATTTTAACATGACGTCTACATCCTGGAAAGCTGATCCTGATACCAATTATTTAGTTCCATCTCATTATTCCGATTCTTCAGCTGCATTTATTCATGGTTTATTGGAAAATTGTCCTTTCCAAGTCAACTCCGTCACAAATGCATTTGGTAGACTGTTGGACCTTATTTTCGTTAATGAACCTAATGACTATTCAATATTGCGGCATAGCCCTATTTCTAATCCGGATGATATATACCATCCAACACTTGAGATATCTTGCTTTTGTTCCTATCCTCTTCATAAAAAAAAGTTAACTCACAGCGATAATGTTGTTATTTATGTTTTTATACTTGTATTGTAATTCAACATTATGAATTTGATCAGATATTATTTGTAAAATGTGTTTGTAAAAAAGAAAATATTTTATTCACTTCAAAAATAGACACCAAATAAATTGTATCGCTTTGGATCTTTATTATTTAATTATAATAATACAATAGGTTATGGGCCCAGATCCCATAGAGATACAAAGGGAATATATATAAATTGGAAGCTGAAACGTAAGCTGTTTTTGGTTGTATTAATTGTTGAACGCAAGAATTATGAATTCGGTTGCTGGTCGTATAGCGTTGTTTAACGGAACTAATTATGATACCTGGAAGGCGCAAATGGAAGCTGTTTTACATAGAAGCAGATTGCTAAATATTGTTTTGGGTTTGGAGAAACCACCACGTATAAGGACACTGCAGGCAGCTCCAACGGATGCTCAAATAAGAGAACATGATTAGTCAATGTTTGCGATGCAGGTTTTTATAGATAAAGATATGGATGCACGAGCTGATATATTGATGGCCTTAGAGGCGAGTATTATTACATTGGTCAAGAACTTGAAATCTTCTCAAGAAATTTGGCAATATCTGCAAGAAACTTTTGATCGTAAGTCAATGAGGAAGAAAATAGAGTGCTACCGTAAGTTACTTAATATGAAAATGTCCGATAATGAGTCAATATCTCAATTTTTAATTGATTTTGATGTATGTGTTTCATCTTTCTTGGAAATGGGAATTGAGATTGATGAAGATCTTCTTGCTGTTGTGTTGGTGGATGCATTACCAGATAGTTTTTCTGCACTAAAAGCTGCCGTGGATACAGCAAATGAGTTTCCTAAAATTGCTGTTTTGAAATCAAGACTTTTGGAAGTCGGTGATAAAAAGGAGGTTAATCAAGATGCTGTAATGAAAGCAAATTTTAGAACAAAAAATCAAGATTATGGTAGTAAAAACAAAAAGAGACAAGATGAAGAAGGTATGTCCAATTTTCCATTTAAATGTTTTCGATGCGGAAAGAAAGGTCATAGAGCTAAAAACTGTAAAGTAAAAATAGAAAGCACTAACCGCTCAAATGAAGTTTTAGTAACCACAACGGAAGAAGTTTTCTGTGCTAATTATAATCAGATTTGGGTTATAGATAGTGGTGCATCTTCCCACATGTGTACAGATATGTCATTGTTTAAAAATATTGATACAAGTCATAGTGGTGAAGTAAGATTAGCAGATGATAAGGCAATTGATGTAAAGGGTATTGGACAGGTGTCAATAATTGTAAAAGTAAACGGACATGAGAGCAATGTAGGGCTCTTGAATACTCTATATGTCCCGGACTTACGTTGTAACTTAATATCAACTAGTAAATTGACCGATAATGGGTGTAAAGTTGTTATGGAAGGCAAAAATGTAGTAAATACTAGAAAAGGAATTAAATTAATGGAAGGTTACAAGGAAGAAAATCTTTATGTCGTGAACTTAAACAAGAATTGTAAAGACGTTGCGAACATAGTAAGAAAATATGATGAAAGAGAAATCGAAATGTGGCACAAGAGATATGGCCACCTAAATACAAGTCAATTGAAACAATTAGAAAGAGAAAATATTGTAAAAGGACTACCAAAGTTTAAGAATATTGAAATCGATTGTGTATCGTGTATTCGTGGAAAGCAGATTCGTTTACCTTTTCCTCAGAAGAATGAAAAGTCGGCATCAGAAGTACTAGGTCTTATTCATACTGATCTCTGTGGTCCCATGAGGACCGAATCAATGGGTGGTAGTTTATATTGCGCAACATTCATTGATGATTATTCTCGAAAAGTATTTGTTTATTTCATTCGCAGAAAAAGCCAGTATCTAGAAAAGTTTATAGAGTTCAAGAAAATGGTAGAAAAACAAACAGGAAAGAAAATAAAGATCACTCGTAGTGATAATGCACCAGAATTAGTTAGTATTGAGTTTACAAAGTACTTAAAGGATAATGGAATTAGACGACAGTTGACCGTTGAGTACACACCTCAACAAAATGGTGTTGCCGAAAGGATGAATCGGACTTTAGTTGAAATGGCGCGTTGTCTTATATTAAAATCTGGTTTATCATTGGGATTGTGGACTGAATTAATTTTAGCTTCGGCATATATTCGAAATCGTTGTCCAACGAAATTAAATGGTATGAAAACACCAGAAGAGTTAT